>OZ030009.1:53352509-53952509 GCA_964023405.1 Apodemus agrarius
CTGGAAAGCTATTAAAGAACATGTCCCATACTAGTTAGCATTTCAGCTGTAAGTAAGACACGGATAATAGGGCTGGAGAGATGGCTCAGCCGTTAAAGGCTAGGCTCACAACCAAAAAAGCTGTGGGGAATAAAGGAGATTTTTCACTGAGCAGAGGCCGTTCGCATCTATCAATTTGCAAAATGACTGGCGATCCAAAATTCCTTTCACGCCAGGCAATGGTGCTCAGAGAGGAAAAAAAGGAATCAATTTCATCTAATGCTGTTAGAGGTTCTCCAGGAAGGCCACGGCCAATGGCTGCATGCCTCTGTCCTGGAAGCCTGCTGCTCCATCTCAGAGGACTGCAGGACTCCAGCCTGGCCATGTGAAAAGGCTTTCTCTCTCTTGGGATGGTCAGCTTGGACAGCTGACCTTACCTCCAGGAACGTCCCTGCACAAGATGAGGCCCTTGACTTTCCAGCATAAAGAGGGGAGGGGTTCACAAAGCCAAAGGTTGAGATAGTTAGGGGTTGCTAGATGTGAGTGGCTTACAAGGCCCTCTCCAGATGTGTAGGCAGTTAATGGATGCTGGGAGATGTTTTTGCCTTCAGTGGTATAGCCACCTAAGAGTTGTTCATGTTCATGTTCATGTGAATAATCCCTCACTCCTGCTTCTGTAGGTGACCCCCACTGAACTTATCGGTATACTAAACTGCACTTCGGTAGGGTTGTTTCTTCCTGTCCGCCAGCGGTACCCTATCTGGAGTGAGTAGACCCTGTTCACCTCTCCTTTAAAAGAAAGTTCATACAACGTTCATGTTCAAGGCAACTAACCTCTCATGCTGCCCCCATGTTTAGCTCAACGACCCAACTAGCTCTCTAGTAGGCTAAGGTGACTTGGGCACAGATGTAGCATCCCTTGGGAGGTCACAGAAGACAAGCAATCCCTTTGTACTCAGTTCCTGGGAAACAATTACAATATCTTCTTTTAGCAGGTAGTGGTGTTGCAAGCCTTTAATCCCAGCACATGGGAGGCAGAGGCAGGTGGATCTCTCTGAGTTCAGTGCTAGCCTGGTCTACAAATCAAATTCCAAGACAGCAGAGGCTACACAGAGAGGCCGTGTCTTGAAAACAAACAAACAAACAAACAAACAAACAATACTTTTAAACACTCCCCCCCCCTGGTATTTTTCTTCTTGTTTTTCTAAGTTTCTGTGACCACTGTGGCCTCACTGAAAGGGACACAAAAGTCACCTTGGTGAGGAGGAGTTTGTGGTGTGGGAAGTTCACAGCCAAAGGAGAAAGAACCTATTGAACCAAAGCTGGGCCTGGAGGAAGGTGAGCTCTTGAGAATAAGCTTCTGTGCTTTGTGTCTGTAACCTGGAGCCCCAGCGTCTGGATGAGCAGGGATGCTGGATGACAGCAGGTGACTTTGGGGAGAAAAGGGGGCTTGTCCATGTATCTCAGATGTGAATTCAATATCACTGAGAGCAAGGCAGAGAAGACAGAGGGCTAGGCAAGTGGGGGACACAGAGATTCTTCTGTTGTTGTTAGCCTTGATTGGCAAGGAAAGAGTTCCCAGGCTTTCTATGTTCCTAGAAAAGACTGCAGGAGAGAAACTAACTCCCCCCAAAACTTGGAGAGTCAAACATACTGGGAGGAAACAGGGGTGCCCTGGCTCTGCCTCTGTGAAATTCCTAATGCCGAGAGCTTGAGAAGGGAGGTTTCCAGGGGCCCTTGGATGGAGCCACTTGAAGGAACTGGCAGCCGGGCACCTCCCCAGTCACACAGATGTGCACACGTAAGGCCACCAGTAGCTAAAGCCATCACCAATTAAAACAGGTAATTTTTTTTCCTTTTTAAATCTGGAAACTGTAGCAGGGGCTGTCAGTCAGAGACAGGGTCAGATCGGCCATGTAGCATCACAGGCTGGCAAGGAACCAGAGGTCCAGATGGGGACCAGTCACCCTCCAAATCCTAGGACAGCCTGAGTTATCTTCCTGTCAGTGCTGACCTTGGGAGAAGGAGGAAAGGAAGCTAGATCTGACAGGCGAGTATCCCAAAGAGGGAAAGTTCAGGCTAAGCTGACTAATTAGAGGTGCGGTTGCTTGATGTTTTCAGATACATGCTTTGCCTTCTGCCCAGTGGGATGGAAGTGTTATCAGAGAATTACAAGTTCCTCAAACAAAGTTTTAAGCTCCATACATCTCATGTAATTTGAATTTTGCACTATACAATGCTTGAACCAACTATGTTTACTAATAGGGATTGTCACAGATCACCATATTCAGAGTAGACATACAACTTTTCTTTTTGTGACATGGGGGTCTCACTATTGCCAAGGCTGGTCTCAAACTTGTAGGCCCAAGTAATCTCACTGCCTTAGTCTCTTGAGTAGCTGAGAGTCCAGGCACATGCCACTGTGCCTTGGTTGATATAATAATCTTAAGAGATGATTTAGGTGGATCAATTATCTATAATTCATATTGACCTAAACTAATGATCAAATTTACTAGTCTATTAGGAGATTCAATAGTTTTTTTTTTTGATTAGGCAAATGTTAATGAAAACCTTGAAGATAACAAATTATTGGTAGTCTATACTTTGACCTATAAATCCTCAGTTCTTTTATTTACATGTGCCTCAATTCCACTCCAAAGATCTGCTTGTTAACTACTAGGGGGAACTTTACTTTTGTGTCCTTCACATGCTCTGAAGACTTTCCTCTGCTGTGAGCCCGTCACCAGCTCACCCCTTTGATCTGTGAATCACACACTTAGCAATGCTGACAAGTCTTAATTAGTAAAGATAAATAATTCTTACCACGAGGAGCATCTGAGCCCAACTTATCACTGTCTGCCTGGGGTGTTATAGTTCTTTAGAAACCTATTGACATGTTATCTCTTCTCAGGTTAGCAACTCTAGATCTCCGTAGAATTTACTCTAATCAAGTCTCTGCAGTTACCTCTTTACAGATAGCACAAGCTAGAGATAAGTGCCGTTTAAAAAAAAAAAAAGAGTTGCGCGTCACCTCTGTATCTATCATTTCCAAAATGGTCAATGACCTTCACTTCGCAAATACTAAAGGTAAATGTTCAGCTTTTAATTGACCTTTCAATATCACCCAAAACATTTCCTGTTTTTCTTCACTTGGTTTTGTGCTACCAACTGTTGACACTTTGCAATTTGACATCCTCTCGTCTTGTATCCTGGATTCTCTGCTTTTGCGTCTTGAACCCTGGCATGTTGAAGAGCCTTGGGTCTTAGTGCCCTGCATTTATTTATTTATTAATTTATCTATCTATCTACTATCTATCTATCTATCTATCTATCTATCTATCTATCTATTTATTTATCTTTTTATTCCTTTCTTCCTTCCTTCCCTTAGTTCTTTTTTTCCTCTTTGTTCTGTCTCTCTTCCCTAAGTATCTAGATTCTCTTCTTCTCTCCTAACCTGCCAGAACCTGCAAGTCCCACCTCTTCCTTTCCACTTAGTCATTGGCCACTGGCATCTTTATGGATAGATCAAAAATCAGTTGGCGTGGGGGACGTTTAGCATCAATAAACACAGATTCCTGATCAAAGCATCAGAACCAGCCCCCTACAACTTTACCTAGGGTCAAGCTTTTAGCCACCATTCTGTAAGTATGAAATTCATGCCTTCATTTCCAGCTTCTTTAGTTAAGATTATCCAAATCTACTGTCTTAGTTGGAGGTCCTATTACTGTGATGAAACACCATAACCAAAAAACAAGGTGGGGCAGAAAGAGTTTAATCTGACTTATACTTTCAGATCATAATCCACCATTGGAGGAAGTCAGCACAGGAGCTCAAGCAGGGCTGGAACCTTGAGGCAGGGTCTGATGCGGAGGCCATGGAGGGGTGCTGCTTTCTGGATTTCTCCTTATGGCTTGCTCAGCCTGCTTTCTTATAGAACCCAGGATCACCAGTCCAGGGATGGCACCACCCTCCATGGGCCTGGTCCTCTCCCATTGATCACTAATTGAGAAAATGCCTGATAGCTGGCTCTCATAGGAGCATTTTCTCAACCGAGGCTCTTTTCTGATGACTCTGATTTGTGTCAAGTTGACACACAAAACCAGCCAGTACAGCTGCTTAGACATTCAGCAGGTATATCAAACTAAACACTTACTTTTAAGTTAGGTCTTTCTGGTTCCCACATATCCTCTCAGTTTGGGGCCTAATGACAGCTCTCCTAGTTTGGCTTCTGTTGCTGAGCTAAAGACTGACAAAAAACAACTTAAGAAGAGAAAGATTTAGGCCGGGCAGTGGTAGCTCACGCCTGTAATCCCAGCACTTGAGAGGCAGAGGCAGGCAGATTTCTGAGTTCGAGGACAGCCTGGTCTACAGAGTGAGTTCCAGGACAGCCAGGGCTACACAGAGAAACCCTGTCTCGAAAAACAAAAAAACAAAACAAAACAAAACAAAAAAAAAAAGCAGGGAAAGATTTAATTTACTCACATGTCCCAATAACAACAGTCCACCATTGAGGGACGCCAAGGCAGGAACTCAAGCAGAGTCAGGGACCACAGAGGAATGCTGCTTACTGGCTTGCTTCCCACTGCTTACCCAGCTTGCTTGCTTATACAACCCAGGGTACCACTGGCCCAAAGGTGGCACTGCCCACAGTGGGCTAGACCCTCCCACATCAGTCAATAACCAAGACAATGCCTCACTGACGTGCCTGCAGGCCAATCTGATGGTGGTATCTTCTGGATTGCAGTTGTGTCTCCCCAGACAACTCAGGCTGTGTGGCCACCAGCTCGGTAGCCTTTACTCTTCATTCTTTTCGTGCCTTGCTTCTAGCTTGGCTACTTCTTCTGGCGACAGCCTCACGTTGCCCTTGGCTCGCTGGCTTCATCTTGCTCTGAGCCACTGGAGACTTGTAGCCTTTGCCTAGCTGTCGGGTTCTGTCCTGTGTTTGCTGGTTTTGCTTAGTAAGCACTACGTAGCTCCAGCTTGCGTAAACCACACCAGATCCTTTGTTCTACAAGGCTGTTTGCCTGTGATCCCATGTCACTGCCTTAGACTTGTTTATGTATTTCTTTATTTGATTAATTTATGCATTCTTACACTTATTTATTTACTGTGTGTGTGAGCTTATTGTTACTTATAACTATAATTTTGCTACTCTTATGAATCATAATGTAAATATCAGTGTTTTCCAATGGTCTTAAGAGACCCCTGTGAAAGGGTCACTTGACCCCTGTGGTGGTTCGAATATGCTTGTCCCATAGGAAGTAACATATTAAGAGGTGTGACTTTGTTGAAGGAAGTGTATCACTGTGGGGATAGGCTTTGAGACACTCCTCTTAGCTGCCTGGAAGACAGTCTTCTCCTGGAGACCTTCAGGTAAAGATGGAGAACTCTCAGCTCCTCCTGTGTCATGACTTCCTGGATGTGGCCTTGCCCCCACCTTGATGATAATGGATTGAACCTCTGAACCTGTAAACCAACCCCAATTTAAATGTCCTTTATAAGAGTTGCCATGGTTATGGTATCTGTTCACAGCAATGGAAACCTAACTGAAACAACCTCTCCAGGGGTGGAAGCCCACAGGTTGAGAAGCACTGAACTGAACCATCTCTCCAGTCCTATGACTTAGTTTTAATAAAAGTCTCAAGTCTTTAAATTATGGTTCCTATACATGCTCTCCTGTAACACAGTCTGTTCATGCCATAGCTGGTGGAGTACACACCATCAGAGGAGACTCGTCAAGTATTCCCTATTGCCCAGGTCTTTAGGAAGATTATCATCCAGTCTTCGATGAGAGTTTATACAACATTTGATTGGCCTTCGCTGCTTAGAACATGTTTTGGGAAAGGTTTTTAGTCTTTAAACTCAGAAGAAAAGAATTCTCTTATCAGTTGTCAATGGGCACCTGTGGTGGTTTGAGTAGGTGTGGCCCCATGGAATCATGTGTTTGAATGCTAGGCTCACAGGGAGTGGCACTATTAGGAGGCGTGGTCTTGTTGGAGGAAGTGTGCCACTGTGGAGGTGGGCTTTGAGGTCTGATATATGCTCAAGCTACACACACTGTGTCACACAGTTGCCTTCTGTTGCCTTGGATCAAGATGTAGAGCACTTGGCTCCTCCAGCACCGTGTCTGCTTGCACACCCATGTGTTTCCCACCACGATGATAATGGACTAAACCTCTGAAACGGTAAGTCAAACCCCAATGGAAGGTTTTCCTTTATAACATGGTGTCTTTTCACAGCAATAAAATCCTAACTAAGACAACACTATACCCATGTTGGCAAAACCTTGCTTCAGGTATTGGCCGTGCAGCTAGTTTGTGCCAGGGTGGTCTGTTGGAAACAAAAGGTCATAGGGGCCAGTTTATATATAGGAAGCATGGTGCTGGTTTGCATATCTGGTATGAGTCAGCTAAAACATGGCTGACCGTGGATATCCTGGGACCATGAGTCAGCACAAAATGGCTAACACTAGACACGGTAGACATCCAAGAAACCCCAAAGCAAACAGTGATGTAATCGTTTATCTATTTTCGGCCAGATGCCACTTTTATGTGAGTTTTGTTGGAATAAGACCCTGAGGCCAGAAGCAGCCTTTATTAGAGGCAGAGTCTTTGTCTTTACCAGCTAATCTGTGTGTGTGTGTGTCTCCATGAGCCTGTGCACTTACTTTGTGTAGCCTATGTACAGACTGCACGCATGTCTGCACCTGCTTGTGTGTGGCCTGTGTGCCAGCATATTCCTATGAGCTTGCTGGAGGCTGCCTGCCTAGTAGCCTGAGTGTCAATAAATAAAACATGCCTTGTCTGCCTACAGCTTCTCAACATCTCTTTGACCTCCTGGCCTGCTGTGACTGTCCTGCCTTCAGAGCTTGGACCTTACACCTCCTTGGGCCCTGGAGACATGTGCACTGGTGTAGCATTCCATAGCAAGCAGTTCTCCTCTCTGGCCTGCAGTGAGTCAGGTTTCTTCTGGTTTTAACAGCAGTCTGTCATTTGTGTTTAGTTGCACGCTTGTCGGCTGCACGTTTAGCCAAAACTGTAAGGGCATGTGTCTTCTCTATGTCTGAATGTTTCCCAGTCTGGCATACAGTGACAACGTGAGCGTTCCAGTCACATCCAGCCATGAGAGAGGGACTGTCTCAGCAGCAGCTATGCCTTCTTTGTTTCTCTGTTCTCTTAGCGTCTTGCCTCCCCTCATTCCCTCCTAGAGTCATTTCTTCGTGATGTACAGGCAGAATTGTCAACAAATGCTTCACTGAACATGGATTTCTGCCTTTGGCTTGAAGCGCTATCCCTACTGGTGTTCTTAATACAGTTTGTGCTGAGCCCTCTGATGGGCACCAAGCCTTTAAGAAACCTGAAAAGAAGAAAAAGAAGGATTCCACAAAATCTTTCCGGTGGAACATTCGGCTCATAGCAAGAACAGCATCGAAGCTCTGGGACATTTTTCTTGTCGTCAATAAGTTTAGCCAACTGTCCCCTGCTTTCCTAGTCTTAAAATGCCCAAAATGTTCCTGCCTAAAAGGAAGAACTGAACTGAAGTAGCAATTCTAACACCCTAGGAAAGGAAATTGTTAGAAAAGTTATACAAATTACTTAGCAGGAAAAGAATCTGCCTGTCTTACTTTTCTATTGCTGTGATAAGACACCATGACCAAGGCAAAATATAAAAGAAAGTGTTTGACTTGGCACTCACAGTTCCAGAGGGTTAGAGTCCATGACTATCATGACAATAGGTAGGCAGGCACAGTTCGAGAGCAGTATCTGAGAGTTCACATCTTAATAAACAATCACAAGACAGAGAGAACTAGCTGGGAACAGTGTGGGCTTTTAGAACCTCAAGTCCTGCTTCTAGTGACAAATTTCCTCTAATAAGGCAACTTCTAATGCTTCCTAAACAGTTCCACCAATTGGGTACCAAGTATTTAAACATATGAGTTCATGGGGTCCGTTTTTATTCAAATCACCACATGGCTTTTCTGCTCCATGAGTAATAATGTATTAAACTGTGTCCTCTATAAGCAGGCTAAAGCTTCTCTGTGTACTGAAGATATCTGCTACTAGTGTGGAGGAAGCTCCCCAGCAGTTACGCCAGCCTGAGAGACACCTCTACACATAAGGAGCTCTCCTTCCTGTTGTCCTGTCACAGGCCTGCCTTCCTTCCATCTCCCTGACTCCTGACAACACATCCTTAGGTCTTAAGCCCTTTCCCCCAAAGACATTTTTATTCCGACTCTCTTGATCTTCTGTGTGTGTGTGTGTGTGTGTGTGTGTGTGTGTGTGTGTGTTCCTGATTTCCCCTCCCATAAGCCAGACTCTTAGAAGGAATTTCTATGTGCATCTGAATGTATGGTGTGAATTACCACTTTTTTTTTGCTCAAAACCAGAACTTCTTGGGTGGGGTATGGGTTCATGTAACATATAGGAAGAGCCTACTCTTCCTCTCAAAATATGGGCAGGAAGATAGATTGGAAACTTGGCTGCTAGAGAAATCAAAAGTGGGCAATCAAACAGGAAAGAAACTTTGTGAGACAGGTAAATAAGGTAGTGACATTCATCATGTGTGCTATAGACCCCGTTTATTGTCACCAACACATTGCCTTCATGTCACACCATTACAGCCTCCTCTGTTGTCCTGAGGCCAGTATTCCATGCAGGCTCTCAAGTTTTATAGAATGGGATGAGAAATTCTTCTTATTTTAGTAACTGGCAACAGAATTCCTTATAGAAAGGAATTAAAAATGACAATAAATAAAGGCATGGTGGTGCATGCCTTTAACCAACTCACTGAAGACAGAGGCAGGTGTTTTTCTATAAGTTCAAGGCTAACCTGATCTAAAAAGAGAGTTACAACCCTGCCAAATCTACACAGAGAAACCCCTGTCTCAAACACTGAAAATGAAACAAGACAAAAACAGTAAAATGTCTCAACACAGACAACAATTTAAGAAAATGGAACTCAGAGCACAAGGTAGGAACCTACCTGCTCTGTATAAAATGACAGATTTCAGGAGGTGTGTGGGGGTGGGAGGTGTTCTCTCCTGAAACACAAAGAAGGAAAAATGAATGCTGAACTTGGTATGTGGACATCACACTATATTTAATGCTATGTTTTCACCCAAGATGCCATCAAGGTCTCTTTCCTGTGTCTTAAACATTCCTCCTGAAGGAATTCTGAGCCTGGCTGCCATACTGTGGGACAGACAGGATACAGAGGAGAAGCAGGAGCCATGGCCAAGGTAGTTGGGAGGACATGGCCTCCTCTGGGATTAGGAGACTGCTGGGAGAGACTGTGGGCTTCCTTGTTGGTGGGAAGAGCAGTGGACTTAGTTTATCTAGATCTTGAGGATCCAGGAGAACTCATTCTGGTTACATGCTTTTATGAGATAGTAGGAAATCATTAAATAAAGAGGCTTTGTTGTTGTTTTTGAGCCTGTAACCTCTTAGCCCCATATTAAATGTTTACCCTTTGTTAAGCTGTTCATTTAGCTTATCTATTCTTCCCATACTTAGATCAAGCCTCCTCTCCCTCTCCCTCTCCCTCTCCCTCTCCCTCTCCCTCTCCCTCTCCCTCTCCCTCTCCCTCTCTCTCTCTCTCTCTCTCTCTCTCTCTCTCTCTCTCTCTCTCTCTCTCTCCACTTCTTCTCTCCCAAGTCTGGGAAGAAACTACAGTTAGTTAATAGTTAACTTCCCAGGTCTGTCAATATTTTACTGCATTCTGTGTTCCATCCATAGTAGATTGAGTTTTTTTTGCATATTCGAGTGTTTGTTAGTTCAGTTTAATATACAAACACTAAGAGCTATCATTCCCTGGTGTTTGTCATTGGTTGGAGTAAGCAGAAATATGTTTAAGCCTCACACCTCTCCATGAGGTTCTGTAATGGAGGTAGGTAATGGTACTTAGCATCTGCTTCCTCCTTCTGGTGAACCTTAAGATTCCAGAAAGGCAAGGAATTACCACACTGCACTGTGCAGATGAGCTCTTGCTGGGATCCTGCATGAGACTCTGCTCTGTGAGATGTAAACCTCAGAACTGTGGAAGCTGGAAGAAATGGAGCTTCTCATGGTTCTTGGAGACATCGAGGTTTCCAGCATTAGGTTTCTACAGTCCAATCTCCAGATTGGGTGGTTGGAGGAGGCAGTTGTGTATGGGTAACAGTAACTTCCTTGACTCTGTATTGCTGATTCCATATACTGGAGTGTATAGTTTTAACTCATTGAATCCAGGAGAGTGCTCTTAAGTTCTCATTCCAATATGTCGGTCATGATGCTCAATACTTCTGAAAGCCCTTGTTACTCTGGTTCCTCTAGAATTCTTTGAGTACTCAACTCCTTACTTTTAATTACATTATATTGGGGTTAGGATAAGTCTTAGTGATAGAATGTTACCCTAGCATTTGGTAAGTGTCTGTGACAGACAGGAACCTTGCCTTACAACCAAGACATGGAAGGAATGCTGAGCTTTAAACACCACTCTGAAAATCGCCTTCCTGAGTGTTGACTCAGGCAAGAACCATCACTGGGTGTGATGCTGGTGAGTGAAATTTTAACAGATGAAGAGAATTGACCTACATCACCTTGATCCAGTGACCCAAATTAGTTATCATCAATGAGACACATTGGCATTGTATGACTGATGGTCATGATGCAGGAATTCCTGACAGAAATTCACAATGGAATCTACTCATTGCCAGATTAAACGAATCTGGCTAGTACTCATCAAAAGATGGCAAGGTGTTACAAGACAATCAAACATCGAAGAATCCTTTCAGGCTACAGCAGAGTCTAAAAAGATGTATGCCTACATATAATGTGTGATTTTGGATTGGCCCATGGAAATTATTGGGCAATTAGCAAATTTTGATGGGTTTAGTAGGTATTAGTGCTACTTCAATACCTATTTTCTGATTGTAATGGATGTACACTTGGTTTTTTTTTTTTTTTGGGGAAAAGTCTTTGCTTTTTAAGAAAAATGCATTGAAGTGCTGGATGTGTAGCCCAGTTGATAGACTCCCTCCCTAGTATCCATGAAGCCCTGGGCTCAATCCCCAGCATTGTACAAATAGGGTGTATTAGCACACTCTTGTAATCACAGCACTCAGGAGATGGAGTCAGGAAGAAGTACAAGTTTATTCTAAGATATACAGTAAATTGGAGGCTCACCTAAGAGACAGGAGACCCTGCCTAGAAAACAAAACCAAAACCCAAATCATAGTGAAGTATTTAGGGGGTTATCATATGCCACCAGTTGTCATTTGGTTCAGAAAGAGGAAGAGAATAACAAAAACATCGGTGAATGAGAGTTGTTCAAACTCTTCGACAGCGGTGTATGTAAAATGTTTAGGATTGTGTCGGGCCTGTGTTTCAACATTGTGTGTGGAAGGAGATAACACGGTTCTGACAGCACTGGTCCCTGGATCAGTTACAGGCACTTTCTCATTTCTGCTGTTGCTCATTTGTATTTCCCAAGCTTTCTATCATACATAGACTTCTAACTTTTTTATAAAGGAAAAAGACAATAATCACAGCCTCTTTATGGCTCTATTATCTAAAAACAAAGCCAATGGCTTTGGTCACCAAACAAGATGACCTTTCTCTAGCCTTCCTTTTACCCCTGCCCTCAGCCTTCTGTTCCAGCTAAACTGGTACGTTCTAATGGCCTCCTTTGCGATCCTACATGGTCCAGATGTAGTTTTATTCACATCTGCATCATATTCTCTCTCCATCTCCTCCACCCTTTAAAATCCCTCCCATTAACACACACACACACACACACACACACACACACACACACACAGTTTGCATTCAAGATTTCTATAAATCCTACCCTGACCACCCAGCCAAAATGAGCCCCTCCTCCAGTGTTGCTTGTGAAACTTGGCAATTTTAAAATTCCAATGCAATAAATATTTATTGAGTGTTTATCATGTGAAAATAACCGTATAAGGTACTGTATGGGACTCCAAGATAAATAAAGCACTCTTTCTCTAAGTAGGGTAAGAAATAAGTACTCAAGATTATAGCCAAGAATGGTAGGCAGAACTGTGGGACTTGGATTCAGGGAGGGTAAAGGGATCCAGTACTGGTTGAATGCAGGGTACACATCAGATATTGTCATTTAACGCTTTGCAACGACGTGTCTTACAGAGGTGGAAGATGACGATTAGAAATGCTTTTACATATTAACCAAATTCGCATATCTAATCAAGTGGTAATGAAGAGCCAGAATTTGGAAATAGATTTGTTTGGCTTCAAAGTCTCATCCATTCGATCCCCTCTTATCTAGTTATAGATAAGTTAGAGGTTTCATCAAGAAGCAGGCAGTGAGGTGAGGCTTGAATTATGCCGTGGTAGGATGAGAGCAGTTAGGATAGGAACAGGAAGTGCATTCTGTCTGTTTAAAATTCATAAGCAAGGTATGTAGGAAGGATCAGAGTTCATTTAGGACATGGTAAATAGTCAAGTCACAGGCTCCTGGAGTGTGCAGAGTGAAGGACTAATATGTCAGTAATGACTGTCCTGTGTCACATGGACCTCCTTCTTTAACAATGATGGCATCCCTGTGAGGTGCTATGCCAAAAACACTTTCACTACTTTTAAAATAGTAATAACCAAATTTGCATATACAGTCAAGTGATAGTGAACAGCTGTCTTTGTAAAATCTAGCTGCTTAAATGGGCTCAGAGTTCTATGTTCTAGCCAGGGGGGTCTTCCAGTGCATAGGGAAGCCACTGGGTTTGCCTGGGCTCAACAAGCAGCTGCAGCAATCTGACTTGTTAGGGAAGTTAGTTTTTGTTATGTGTCTAGTGGAAGACAAAGTGGACAGCTGTGGAGGTCTCCCAAACAGCTGTTTCACAAAGCTAGTTCAAGTTCATTCACAGCATGGAGTTGGCAAATTGTACAAGATTGGTGTCACAGATTCTAATGACCAAAGCAAGTCTCAGGACAAGCTCAAATTTAAGGAGTGGGGAAAGAGTTTTGCTTGCTTGAGACTAGGTCTTACTTGGTAGATGATGCCAGCCTAGAACTAACTGTGTATGTCAAGCAGGTCTCAAACCTGGAGCAATTCTCTTGCCTCAGCCCCTGAAAGTTCTTGAATTACATGGGTAGCCATCATGCCTACAACGGCCGTTCCACCTTTGATGGACAGTAGCTTTGTAGATGTGGTGAACTTACCTGTAACCTACTGTCGATTAATGCCACCACTACTCTGGTTTCTATAGTTTGGGATGAGGCCATTTTCTTAAGGCTGTAGTTAGGAAGGGTCAAATTCAGATTTGAACCCAGGTCTGTATTAGTGTGGAACCTGATCTGAAGCGATGTAGTAGATGAGGATGAGTATGATATGACTGTCAGGTGATGGTTTGTTATGAAATTCAGAAATCAGCCACTGTTGACATATTTCATGTAAAAACATCAAGAACCATGTCTGTGCCTACAAAGAGTTTTCTGAAAGGAATAGGCTGGTGAGTGAAAGCCGAGGGGATGGTGATGCCAGCCGAGAGCTCCTTCCATGGTCAAAGAGAAAAGCTCGTATGTCCCGGTTAAGGTGGCTTCATGAGAAATGATTCGACTCCTCTTAGGAAATGGCTTCAGAAGACATTGTGGAGTTGGGAGGTACAGGGTTGGTAGTTGATATGCTCTAGTAGGGGAAGGGAGAAGAGGAAACTGAAGTTTATAATCCACTGAAGAGCTTCTGAAGTTATAATCCACAGTTCATAGAAAGAGGGAGGATGTTAGAAGAGTTGAAAAAGAAAAACAATGTCTGATGTGTAAGCCTTATTTAAAGGCTTATTTAAAGAGTCAGGAGAAAAGTCACATGGAAGTGGGAAAGTGCTTCAAAGGCTGTAGCTGTGAAGGAGGCTGTGATGGCCGTTGACTTGACTACATATGGAATTAGGCAAAACCCAACAGGCTGGGTACACTTGTAAGAGATTCCCCCCAAACCCCTACCCTCTGCTGTGGAACTGTGTCCTTCGAAGATAACAGCCATTATAATCTTAATCAGAAGAGCATTGATTGCCTACTAGGGCCCTTCAGCAAGGTTGGGCCTGTTGACGTTCCTTCCCAGAAAGACAGCATCGGTAGTGCCATTAGACCCTTGCCTGAGATTTCACCCCTCCCTTGGGCCTGCACTCCCCTCTCAGGTGTATGCCATTTTGTTCCAGGTGCATGCAAGTAGTCTCAGGAGGTACAAGAGTAAATAGGAGGTGGGGAATTAACTGAAGATGGAGGATTCCATCGACAGAGCTATGAGGAAGCCATTATTTATACAAGGGTGAGACTTTCTGTGGTGCAACACACTCCTGGGTCACGCACTCCTGGAAATAACCCCTCACCTTGATTTCATTTCCAGCAGCATCATGTCAGCTCATAACCACCTGTAACTCCAGTTCCAGGAGATCCAACACCCTCTCCTGGCTTCCATGGGCACTGCACATATGAGTTACACAGATACACAGGCAGGCAAAAAACTCATACAAACAAAAAATAAATAAAACTTTTAAAAAAGTTGTTACTTTAATCATCTGTTGGTGCCCTCTTTAGTGGTAAATAGATATTTTCCCCCAGAAAAATGTCACATAATGTCCACTAAAGTAGGAATTATTACTCCAGATTAGAAAACCGAGATTCAGAACAAACAGTTCATGTAAAGCTCAACCATGCCATTGACAAAAATGGAGTTTAGGGTGACTCTGAATTCTATGCTTTCCCAAAAATACTATCTCCCGCAAACACAGCCAAAGCAAACAACACTTCTCAGCCAAAATGTTAGTGGGAGACAATAGCATGTTTGGGGCATTTTCTATTAGAACGAATAGCGAAAGTCTGGAGAGCACCAAAGGAGACAAGGCAAGGGAAATGAACTAAACTAAGGTTTCAGAATATTTGATCACACTGTGAACCTTGAGATTGTGTTATTTACTGAAGGAAAAAAAATCCTTTCTAGTTATGGTGTGGCTCAGCCTTATACACACCTTTAATTCCTCTGGCTGGAATATAGACACACCCTTGGTACACACCTTTAATCCTAAGCAATGAAGGTAACGTTAGTGTGTAGAAGCAAGCACTTGTGGTTAAAAGTAATGTTTAATTGAGTGGGAGACAGAGTGACAAATCAGAGAAAGATTTGACAGAGTAGGATACACCCGACTTTCCTGAGAAAAGAGAAGAAAGAGAAGTTAAGAAATGGCAGTGCAAAAGAGAGAAGGCAGTTTTATTGGGACAGTTGTACAGAGACAGGTTGCAGAAAGAGCAATTTAGACACAGGTGAAGACAGAAGGGGCCAGTGACTGAGAAGAAGCGAGAAGATCAGAACAGATTGTCGGAGTTAGTTTGAGGCCAATCGGAGTCATTCAGGAGAAGCTCAGAGAAGCCAGATTGAATCTGTCAGCTTGGAGAGGAGTCTGAGCCTCTCCAAGCTGAGCTGAAGCAGTCACCAGAATCCAGAAAAAGCTAGAAAGGGTGAGCTTATTCAGCAGCTAGTCTCGGTTGAAAACATTCTAGACCTAGATAAGATTGTACAGAGGCTAGAGAATAGGAGAGGGCCTAGGTTAGCAGACTGAAGCAGTAACCTTGGAGACGACAGTTACACCAAGTGAATAAAGGTTCCTGTGACAGGAAGAGCTCACTGTACACAGAGAAGTTGATCAGTGGACTCCCCTTAGTTATTGATAGCAGCATTTAAAAATTATGATCAGAACGCTTATTAGAAAGATTATCAGTTTCTATAGCAAACAGCTCTTAATCATAATGATTTAATAAGTATTTTGTGTACTTATTAAATTTGTATACATTTGGTGTAGTGTAGTGTGTGTGTGTGTGTATGTGTGTGTGTGTGTATGTATGTATGTTTACCTGACTACATGTGTTTAAGGAGGCCAGAAGAGGGCATCAGAACCCTTGGAGCTGATGTTACAGGCAGCTGTGACACAAACGCTGAGCCCTGAACGCTGACCTTCTCCAAGAGCAGTAAGTTCTCCTAACCACTGAGCCATCTTAGCAGTCAACATGGCTTTAGTTTTAAAAGCAGAAAAATACCAATGAAATGGAAGAGGACTTAGAAAACCAGAGTACTATCACAAAGGTTGATATGATTATTTTAATCATTAAATGGGTTCATGTCTCATGAAATCATTTTTAAATTAACTTTGGGAATGGAGAGGATATTAATATGCAATGAAAAGATAAATGAAATAACATAGTTTAAATTCAAAATACATTATAATAACTAGGGTTTGGATACTTGAATTCAGTTTGCTGAGGTAATCAGCTACAGTATGGTATTGAGAATTAATTCATGATAATTCAGAGTTTACACTCATTATTGTAAAAATTTCCAAAAAGTTAAACTAGTATCCTAGTTCATAGTGGGTTCAAGAACTTCTCTTACAGATACCGGCCTGAAGAGAGGAGAAAACCTTTCAGAGACTCCACACCTGTATGTCCATGCTCTTTGATGGCAGACAACCCCCGGCCAAAGGACAGGCTCAATGTTGGAACAACGCTAGGTACTGTTGAACTGATCTTCCCAAATTAACTCATGTCTCAAGGCTGAGGGCACTTGGGACGGAGAAGAGGACTTTCCCCTGGTTTCAGAAAGTAGATAAAGGCGCTATGAATGAGAAATGTCTCCCAGATACAAGCTTGTGTATTTGGACATTTCTTGTTCACAAGCAGGTGCTGTTTGTGAAGGTTATCGGACCTTTAGGAAGTGGAGCCTTATTGGAGGAAGTACGGCACTGGGGGATGGGTCTGAGGGTTGGATAGCCTGGCCACACTTCCGGTTCTCTCTACTTCCGGTGTGTGTATGATGTGATCGGCTAGATTCCTGCACCTGTCAGTGTCAGCACGCTTTCTCTGTTGTGATGGACTCCGTCCTAAACCAATTCTTCCCTAAGTTAATTTTCTCAGTGTATTTTATCACAGCAACAGAAAAGTCGCTAATACAGGTCCATGCCAGGCAGTTCAACACTTAACTCCTGGGCTCAGTAATTTAAAGGAGTAATCTCCAACATGCGCTGGGACAAACATACTGTCAGGGTCCCAGGAAGGTAGCATGTGAAGCTATGGCTATCTATAGCTATGTTTCCCAGGCTGTGTTGGCAAAGAGGAAATGAAATTGGCCACTGGAGGAGAACGGAACCACTTGGCAGATTCCTGGAAACTTCAAATATGGCTTCCAGGTCTTTCTCATTCTCATTCTCATGAAATATAATTGTACTGCCCCTCCTTGTCTATAGAACACATACTCCTACACCAAGGAGGGCACCGAGGCCTATCATTGAATGCCCTTTAAATCTTAACCACACCCTGCATATTATCACACAGAAGCTGCACCCTACAGCTTCTGAGATACAGCAAAGCCAGCAAACGTTCCCTTTTCTCCTCCACAGCTCATGGTGCAGACCTTAGAAACCTTAGAAGACACTCACTCTGCTTCTTACCCTCTCCTCTTAAACGAGGCATCTCACGGCTTCTCTTTGACATGTTCACGTTACCAGCACCATGACTCTTATGCCTCAGGACTGTTATTACATAAACTACAGGTTACATGACCCCAGGCACAACTATACCTTGACAGCTCCCCTGCTGACTGAGAAGATGCTCAATGATAATTAATGAGTCGCCTATACCGTGTGAATGGCTCACGCTGTAGGGAGGAGAGAGAGATTTCATCACATTTTCCAGAGTGGCTTGCAATTTTAAATTTATGACTTTTTTTTTAACCTGGAGTTTTCCGTGTAATAAAATGTGGACCTCAGTCGACTATAACCAAAACCTCAGGAAGCTCAACAGAGGATACAGAGGAGGATGCCACTCCAGGGCAGTTCACTGTTTGAGCAGTGCTTTCTCACACTGTGTTTCTGTCATCAACAGTCCAAAGGGATCTGACTGTGAGAGAATTGGAGCCTAGGCGGACCTGCTCCATATGGCAGAGCCATTAAAGCGTGGCCATTACCACAGGGGCTTAGGTGGCTTGGAAGTCCTTGTTAGAAGCACTCCTGTAAACAGAGCTTGAGGAACTAAAGGCTAACAGAAATTAATCGTGTCTTCTTCTTCCTCCTGTTCCTCCTCCTTCTCTTCCTCCTCCTTTCTCTCAAGGCAGAGACCTGAAGAAAGGAGCTGAGGCAGAAGCCATGGAGGGCCGCCGCCGCCGCCGCCGCCGCCGCCGCCGCCGCCGCCGCCGCCGCCGCCGCCGCCGCCGCCGCCGCCGCCGCCGCTGCTGCTGGCTCTCACTCCTCTTGGCTTGCTCCGCCTGCTTGCTTACACAGCTCAGGACCAATCTGCCCACCACCCACATGGACCATTAATGAAGAAAATCCCCGCAGATAGGCAGATCTTATGGAGGAATGGTCTCCTCAAATGACTCTAACTTGTAGCAAGTTGACATAAAACTCAGCCCGGTTACATTTTGTGATATAATAGCACTTGCCCTTTTGCAGCTGTAAGCAGCGCCCATTGTGTGAATGGTTGAGTAATACCACGGCCTAATTGAGGTGATATGTAGTTGAGATTTTGAACTTTAGATTTTCAACCTTGGCATCTGGAAAGAATGAAGACTTTGGGGACTATTACACGTAGGGAGGTTATGACAAGGGCCAATGACAGAAAGTTATAGATTTAATTATGCTCAATAGTTATTTTATGAACATTATTTGTAGGTGAGTGTGTGTGCTGGGGATTGAACTCTGGGCATCTTACATGCTAATTAGATACTGTGCCACTGAGTTACCTTCCAAGCCTATTTTGTTTTGAAAAATTTATTTCTTATTTTTTTTATTTTTAGTGCATTTATTTATTTTATTTTTGTTATGTGTGTTTGTGTATCAGTATGTGTGTGCATGTCTGTTTTTGGGTGTGTATGTATGTATGTGTGTATGTATCTGTTTGTGTGTGTCTGGGTGTGTGTATGTGTATATATGCGTGCATGTGTGTGACTGTGTATGTGTGTTTATATATGTATGTATGTATGTGTGTGTGTGTGTGTGAATGTGTTTGTATGGGCTTGTGTGTATATGTATGTGTATGAATGTGTGGATGTGTTTATGTGTTTGTGTGTGTGTGTGTATGTTTGTATGTATGTGTTTGTGTGTAGCTAGGGTGTGTGTCTGTATGTATGGGCCAGTGTATTTGTGGATATATGTGTTTGTGTGTGTATGTGTTTGTGTGTATGCGTGTTTCTCTGTATGTATTTGTGTGTGTGCGTGTTGGTCTGTTCTCTCCTTTTACTTCTTGGTTCTGGGGATCAAACACAGATTATCAAGCTTCGTGGAAATTGCTCTTATTTGCTGAGCCTTAGCTTTACTCCCTATTGTCTGTATTTTAACATGAGAAGACTCATTCATGACATCATGAATGAGCCAGTGAAAGGTAGACATCATTATTGATAACTGATAATAATAATTGTGGGTTATGTTTTGTGGCTTTAGGCTATATTTTCAGTCTGACATGCCAGTCTGTATTCTATACACTACCACAGATCATTGTAAAAAAAATGCTTTATCATTCAGGGCTTATTATTAATATCAAATTGTAACTTAGAGAAAATATAATAGGATTTGGTTAATTAAGATTAAGTCTTTTCTTAAATGGGAAAAATCATCCAACTCTGTTTTTGATTCATCTTTTCTGTGTGCTTCTGTTCACATGAATATCAATAAGATAATGTGTCTCCCCACCCCTTTAAAATGTCTCCTCTTAATTTAACTTGCAGATCCTCATAAATTGGGCCTGAGAGAATAGGTAAAATGTTTGACAATTATGGGTGTCATTATCAGCTAATTCCTCCTTTCAGCTCTCAAAATACTGGCTTGGGCTTCTGAGGAAAGACAGGAGGAGGCATCTGTGTCGTAAGCTCAAACAGCCCTGAAGGAAAATGCCTGTAGATATTGACCCTTAGCAGAGACATAAAAGGAATAGTAGAACGATGGTGAAAGCATGCACAATCCAGGATAAGAGCATGCGCAGTCCAGCAAGAGAGACCCACAGAGGGGTCTGTGCAGGTCCAGTGTGAGGAGCTCTCCCGGAGTCCTTCCTGGCTTTAGATGGAAGAAGACCCCTCAGTTCTCTCCATGCATTTCAAAGTCTCTGTCTCTGTCTCTCTTTCTGTCTCTGTCTCTCTCTGTGTCTCTGTCTCTGTCTCTGTCTTTCTCTCTCTTTTTCTCTCTCTCTCTCCCTCTCTCTCTCTCCCTCCCTCTCTCTTGTTTTTTGAGACAGAGTTTCTCTGTGTAGCCCTGACTGTCCTGCTGTTCTGGAACTTGCTCTGTAGACCTGCCTGGCCTTGAACTCATAGAGATCTACCTGCCTCTGCTTCTCAAATGCTGGATTAAAGGCATGCATACCACCACCGGGGTCATTTCAATAAAAACATTGTACATGTGTGTTTGTGTGATGCATGTGAATGTGAGCATATGTGTGCCACAGCGCCAGTGTGGAGGTCAGAGGAGACTTTGCAGAGCTGATTCTTTCTTTCCATAGTTTCAGGGATTGAACTAAAGTTGGTATGCTTGTGTGACAAATTCCTTAACCATTGGGTTATTTTATTGGCCTTAATTGTATGAACCTATATTAATTATATGCATTAATGATGGTTAGTGTTGCATTTCTGCAAATGCAGAGAGGGTGTACTGGTCGACCCTCCCCTGCCCTTCTAACTCTCCAGGAATCATTATTCTATGTAACTTGCTAGACAGCTTGTATGTATGAATGGGAATACGTAGTACTCAGCTTCTGAATCTGGACTATTTCAGTCCATGTTCATAGTTTTCTCCATCATGGTGAAAAATGACAGGATTTCATTTTCTGTTATGGCTGAATGATGCTCCATTGTCTCATTAACCAGTCATCTGTTGATGGCCACTAGGCTGATTCCATATCCCTTGTACTGTGAAAAGTGCTATAATATGTGACCTAACTATTGATGAAGGAAAGCAGTATGTGAAGATTGTAGATCTCTCAGCTTCCAGTAGTATGTAGTTAGGTAACACTTTTAATAATATGGAGGTCAACACCAGAAAGGCTAACAAAGATGGAAATGGTTGCCATTTCAAAGTCTTAATAATTGGAAAGGGGTCGGTGTATTGGCTGTTTCTATGTGTCAACTTGAATCAAGCTGGAGTTACCACAGAGAAAGGAGCCTCCCTTGAGGAAATGCCTCCATGAGATCCAGCTGTAAGGCATTTTCTCAATTAGTGATCAAAGGTGGGAGGTCCCATTGTGGGTGGTGCCATCCCTGGGCTGGTAGTCTTGGGTTCTATAAGAGAGCAAGCCAAGCAAGCCAGGGGAAGCAAGCCAGTAAATAATATCCCTCCATGGCCTCTGCCTCAGCTCCTGCTTCCTGACCTGCAGGAAGCTCCAGTCCTGACTTCCTTTGGTGATGAACAGCAATGTGGAAGTGTAAGCTGAATAAACCCTTTCCTCCCCAACTTGCTTCTTGGTTATGATGTTTATGCAGGAATAGAAACCCTGACTAAGACAGTGGGCGCTGGGAAGAGGATGGCAGGAGAGAGATCTGTTATTAAAACATAGTATTATTTGACCTTTAATATTTTATTTGAATTTTATTTTATGTGTATGGGTTTTGTGATGACTAGTTTTATGTCAACTCAGAACAATCTAGAGTCATTTGAGAGGAAGAAACCTCAATTTAGAAGATGCCCTCATGGCCGGGCGGTGGTGGCGCACGCCTATAATCCCAGCACTCTGGGAGGCAGAGGCAGGCGGATTTCTGAGTTCGAGGCCAGCCTGGTCTACAGAGTGAGTTCCAGGACAGCAAGGGCTATACAGAGAAACCCTGTCTTGGAAAAAAATAAAAAAGAAGATGCCCCCATAAGATTGGGCTGTAGGCCAGGCTGTCAGACATTTTGTAACTACTGATTTATATAGGAGGGTCCAGTCCATTGTGTATGGTGCCACTCATTGGTTCTATAAGAAAGCAGGCTAAGCAACTACAGAGAGCAAGCCAGTAAGCAGCACCCCTCCTCCCCACGGCCTCTGCATCAGCTCCTGTTTCTGGGTTCCTGCCCTGTTTGAGGTCCTATCCTGACTGTCAAAGAGGACTCACTGTGATATGGAAATAAACACTTTCTTCCCCAAGTTGCTTTGGGCCATGGTGTTTTATCACAGCAACAGAAACCCTAATTAAGACAGGTGTTTTGGCTGCATGTGTGTCTATGCACCACATATGTGCCTGGTGCTTAGGGATGTCAGAAGAGAGCATCAGACCCCTTGGAACTGGAGTTACAGATGGTTGTGAGCTACCATGTGGGTGCTGGGAACCAATCCAGGTCCCCTAGAAGAGCATCCAGTACTCCTAACCACTGAGCCATCCTCCCACCCTTATTTGGCATTTTAAGAAGGACTTATTTTTGTTATTTGAAAAATATATGTGTTCATACGTAGACAGTAGATATACCTGTATGTGTGCAGGCAGCCAGAGGAGCTGAACCACCTGGAGCTGGGGTTACAGGCAGTTATGAGCCTGATGTTATGAACTGAACTGTTTTTCTGCAAGAGTGCTCTTAACTGCTGCGACATCTCTTCAGCCTCCTATTTGACATTTTAACCTGTGTACTTGAATTCCTTTCCTTACAATAGAGAAAGAGGAGCTGGAGAGATGGCTTGGTAGTTAGCAGTGCTTGTACTGTATGATGGCTAATCTGGGTGGTCAAGGTGACTGTATTTGGAATCAACTAAAACACAAGCTGCTGGGCACTTGAGAGGAGTTTTCTTGATTAGATTGTTTGAAGCAGAAAGACCCACCCTAGCTGTGGGTGGAGCCTTCTGGTGACAGCCCAGATAAAAGGACACAAAAGAAGGGACTTGTTTTTGCTTGAGAGCAAAAACATTTGTCTGTCCTGTGGCTTGTACATTCCTTCGCTGGTGGTAGAATCAGTTTCTTTGGCCTTCCAAAGTGTACTGAAGAGCAGTGGGTCTCCAGGTACTCTTAAAGCCTTTGGCCCCACATTGGAACTCATGAGACATCCAGCCACACAAACCGAGCAAATACCAGCTTTTTGCTCTCTGCAGTGTGAGATAGCCATTGTTCCACTACCTGGGTCACATTCTAGTAGCCAATTTAAGAAATCTTTAAAAAAATTTGTTTTGGGGGGGCTTACTTCAAGATATGGTTTTTCTGTGTGACCCTGGCTATCCTGGATCTCACTCTGTAGACCAGGGTGGCTTCCAACTTGGAGATCTACCTGCCTCTGCCTCCTGAGCACTGGGATTGAAGGTCACCACTGCCAACTCCTAGTGAGTTCCCTCCTAATGTGTATGTGTATTCACTCTATCAATTCTGCCATTGTGAATGAGTTCATCAAAACCATGAACTAGCTGTTTTCTTTTTGAGACAGGGGCTCACTATGTAGTGCAGGCTAGCCCGGAACTCATTATGTAGCTCCACCTGGTCTCAAACTCACAGAAATCAGTTTGCTTCTGATTCCTGAGTGCAGAGGTTCAAGGTATGTGCCAGAGCTTGCATTAAAAAAATCTTTTATTTATTACATAAATATGCATGGACAGGAAGGTCTATAGTGTACTGGCTCAGATACCAGAAACTGACAGCCGTGAACCAAATAGACATGGTTTCTAGTTTTATCAATCGCTTGAGAAAAAGAGCCTTCAATAGAGCTAAACGACTAAAGTACAGTTATAAGTCACACTTAGAGAAATTACATGTGAGAATTCAAAAAGAGGTTCTCCCATCAGCCCCCAGGGTTCACATCCATCTGATCCTTTCTGCTCAGAGAATTCAATTTCCGGAAAGCAGGTACACAGACTGGCATTCTAAAGCACAATAGTGTTCCAGGAGGTAATAGACACCCATTATCCACACAGCTTTTTAATCTTTTCTATATTAATTCTTCTATTTATAGCCACTCTACATAAAATGCAGCTGCCTGTGTATTCCTCACGCTTGTGAACCACACAACAAAGTCTTGGCTTAATTAAAATACCATAAAGTGGGTGAAAAACGGCAGCCCAGCTCTCTCCCCCTTTCTTCTCCTATCAATAGGATTAGAAGTTTGCTCCATCCAACTTTGTCTTGAGATCCTTATCCCAGGCATTCTGAGAAGCACCAGCTAATGAGAGGTATCAGTGAGTCGGGGGTGGGGTGGGGAGCAAGGGCTTGTTTCCCAATTATGAATGTCCCGATTCATGAACGCTGACTCTAGCATCTGTTTGTGGACTCGGGTTGTCATGGACTTGCGTCTCAACAATAGTGGCATGTGGATCGCTGCCATCTTTCATCAGTCTCGTGGGGAGATGCCATTAAAAAGAAACTGCAGAAAGCGGAGTTGGAAAGAAAAAAAAATAGGCACGTCCAGGCCATAATTATATTTGCTTGTTGAAAAAACTCCTTCCCTTTGTTTATCATTGGCAAGTCTTGAAATTCATTAAGACGGGGCTTATCCTGTGAACTTCCCAGCAAACTGTAAGACACGGAAAGTGCAGAAGCAAGTGTCAGGTCCAAGGTCACAACCTGTCTAAGGCCATACAACAGCCAAGGGCAGTATTAGGTAACATGATGCTTTTTCAGTAGTTTACATGATGATACTCATGATTAGTCTTCAGCGTTCTGTGAGCATATTTTGGGCTTTTTATGGGGCCAGTTGTCCTTAATGTATCATAAAGATGTAGTCAGATTCACTGGAAGAGTTCAGATTGTGGTTCCTTTTATCTCTGGGATCTGCCTCGGCAGTCTCAGGCCTACCATAGCCTGGAAATATCAAGTGCGACACTGCAGAGATAAGCTGTGTGCGGGTTTTCAATGCTGTGCCTTTTGACTAGTGTGGTGCAGTCGTGGCTGTGGAGCTGGCGTACCTGTGCCATGAATTCTCCCTTTGTTCAGTGTGTCCACACTGGGCGCATTGCTAGCTAGGAGCCGTGCCAGTTGTCTGTTCTACTGGGCCGCGTTTGTCTGAGGGACCCTGCCCCAGGAGGCTGACGCTGTGCCTGCATCCTGCAGCCCCTCCCTCCACCTTACCACGCAGGCAAGAGCAGTGACTAAAGACCAACAAAGGGGGGTGGGTAGCAGTTATTATAGTATGTTGTTTGTTTGATCTACTGTTAGTCTTTACCTATGTATAACTTATATGTTAAACTTTATCATAGATACACTTGTATAAAAAAATATAGCAAATACAGGATCTGATGGTGTCCACAACATCCTCTGAGAATCTTGGAAGAGATCCTCTGGGAATAAAAAAAAAAAATCCTCCTTTTCCTTGATTACTCCAGTATTATTGTTCAGGAATATTGAAAAAAAAACTATTCTTTTAAACCTAATATTGGATTTAGGAGAATAATCCAAACCAGGACAGCTCAAACCTTTTTACTTAAAGAAAAAAAATACTATGTTTTTTTTAAGTTTTATTTTTATTTATGTGAATGACTGTGTGCCGGTGTGTTTGTGCTTATGAAGACCAGAGGAAGGCATTGCATTTCCTGACGCTGGACTTTTAGGCAATTGTAAGCTGCCTGATGTAGGTAGTAGAGAACTCTGATCCTCTGCAAAAGTTACAGGCTCTCTTAATCCAAGCTATCTCTCAGCCGGGCGTGGTGGTGTATGCCTGTAATCCCAGCACTTGGGAGGCAGAGGCAGGCGGATTTCTGAGTTCGAGGCCAGCCTGGTCTACAGAGTGAGTTCTAGGACAGCCAGGACTACACAGAGAAACCCTGTCTCGAAAAACAAAACAAAACAAAACAAAAAAGAACAAAACAATCCAAGCTATCTCTCTAGGCTCAACTTTTTCCACCTGTGAAGCCTTTTCATTTTAGAAATTTTATGCAACCTTTGAGTGTTTGGGTGTATAAAATAGGCATACAAATAAAACATTTACTCATAATAATTCGTGAATAAACTTATCTTAAAACAATTCTTGGTCTCAGAAGATGACTGGGTTGGTATCTTAGAGTTGCTGTTGCTATGGTGAAACACCAAATAGCAAGTTGGGGAGGAAACGGTTGTTCATGCTTCTATAGTGTGGTCCATCATGGAAGGAGATTAGGACAAGAACTCAAACAAGACAAGAACTTGGAGGCAGGAGCTGATGCAGAGGCGTGGAGGGATGCTGCTTCTGGCTTTCTCCTCATGGCTTGCTCAGCCTGCTTTCTTATAGAACCCAGGGCCACCAGCCCAGGGATGGCACTACTTGAAATGGGCTGGCCCCTCCCCCCTGTCAGTTACTAATTAAGAAGATGGCCTAGAGGCTTGCCTACAGCTTGATCTTATAGGAGAGATCTTCTCACTTGAGGCTTTCTCCTCTCTGATAACGAGCTTGGGTCAAGTTGACATAAAAGTAAACAGTATAGTTGGTAAAGTGTTTTTCTTCAAGCTCAAGGATTTCAAGTCCTGGAACCCATATTTTAAAAAAGCCTTGTGTGGTGGTGTACACTTGTAATCCCAGCACTGGGAAGGCAGAGAATGTTCTTGAACAGTGGGTTCTGGGGAACAAATTCTGGACATCTGGCTTGCAAGGCAAGCACTTTCCTAATCAAGCTAAAAATCCAGTCCTGTGTTTTCTTTTCAATACTCATGGTTATTTCCTATAGTAAGATAGAGTTTGGTATGATATATTACTTATATTATAATTCCATTTATCTAATTATGCTTTTGAGCTTACTAGTAGGACATCTTTGTTTCCGTTATCTTTTGTCTGATCTCCTGCTCTGTTCTCCCCTGCATAGCATTCTTCTGCATGAATCATCTTCTTTCCCACTTTGCATGCTCACTTCTTCTCTCCTTCTTCCCTTCCAACATCTCCTCCCTTCCTCTCTCTCGTCTCCTGTCTCCACGTTCACTTTAGCTCTCTGTGATCTAGGAAAATACACAGCAGTTTTGCTAGTTTTAGTTGTATGGTCTTTGGTGATGTTTATTGGGCTGTGATTGATTTTAAGTGCAGTTCATCATCTTTCCTGGTTTGATGCTGCTGCTATAGCAGTTTACTTCTTCCTAAGGGGGCAGCACAAAAGCAGGCTGTCTATTAAATGGATTCCCATCTCCTCAACCCAGAAGAGATATCCAAACCCACTCATGTTCAAGTTGTCATACGGAAATGCAAGAAGTATGAAAGAGCACCAACATGACTCCTCCCGATTCCTCCCACCTGCACTCAAAAATGTGTCAGATGAAGGTGTTCAAAGACCTGAAGGAGGAATCAAAGAAGTGGCTGAGTTCAGCCCATCAGAGAGAGAGAGAGAGAGAGAGAGAGAGAGAGAGAGAGAGAGAGAGAGAAGTCAACAACACAAAAGCCAAGGCAAGTAAGAAAATTGAGAAAATGAGTGACATGGATGAAATCAGTCAGCAGCAATGAGGAAAACATCAGCAAAGAATTTGAGAATTGAAAGAAAAAAACATGGAAATGTGGAAATGAAAACTGCAGAGGGCTGTGGGTGGAACTCATTTCACAGAGTGCTTGTGTAGCTTGCACAAAGTCCTCAATAGGATCCTCGGCACCTCATGCTCTGAGCGGGCGGTGTATGTCTGCAATCTCAGGGCACAAGAGGACCGGAAGTTCAAGGTCATCTTTAGGTATGAATTGAGTTGTAGGCTGTCTGGGATATAGGAGACTGTCTCAAAAGAAAAACTCGAAGGATCAAACAAACAAACAAACAAAACCACACTGGAAAGTACCACCAATAGAGTTGACCAAGCAGAAGAATGTTATGAATGGGGGACAAGGTTGACAGAATTCTATATTTAAATATCAAGACAGACAAAAATATGCAAGCAAGATCAAAATGTCCTAGAACTCTGGAAAACAACGTTGAGACCAAACATAAGAATTTTTGGGCCCCCTGAAAGACCCAACAAGCAGCTAAAAGAATCAGATGTAGATATTTGTACCCAACCGATGGGCAGAAGCTGTTGCCCCCTGCAGTTGAATTAGGGAAAAGCTGGAAGAAGCTGAGGAGGAGGGTGACCCTGTAGGAGGACCAGCAGTCGAAATTAAACCAGATCCCTGAGATCTCTCAGACACTGGACTACCAACCAGGCAACATATGCCAGCTGTTATGAGGCACCCAACAAATATACAACAGAGGATTGCTGGGTCTGGGTTCAGTCAGAGAAGATGCACCTAACCCTCAAGAGACTGGAGGCCCCAAGGAGTGGGAAGTTCTGGTGGGGTGTGGGGTAAGGGGAGTGGGTAGGGACATCCTCGTGGAGATAGGAGGGCAAGGTAGAGGTATGGAATGTGGAACAGTAAGAAAGTGGACAAGAGGGGAATAAAATCTGGAGTATAATAAATGGAAAGAAAGAAAGAAAGAAAGAAAGAAAGAAAGAAAGGAAGGAAGGAAGGAGAGAGAGAGAGAGAGAGAGAGAAAGAAAGAAAGAAAAGAAAGAGAATTTTGGGGATAGATAGGAGGCAGAGACAATTGCTAAAATGTGAAGATCTGCTCAATAAAATCCTAGCAGCAGATCCCCTAAGACTAGAGAAAGGAATACACATTCAAACAGGAGAGGCATTTAGAAGCTCAAATAGACATGACCAGAGAAGGAACTCTCCATGACATATAGTCAAGATGTCAAAAATGCAGAGCAAAGAGGTGTTATGAAAAGCTGAAAGGGAAAATAACAAGTCCCTTACAAGGCAGAGACATCAGAATCATGTCAGATCTCTTGTCACCAATCCCAGAGCCAGAAAGGCAGGGAATAAATATTTAAGACCTGAAAGTAAATAACTGCCAACTTAGAGTGTGACATCCAGCAAAGATGTCTTTGAAAACTGATACAGAAATAAGGACATTTGAAGACAAGAAAAACTAAGGCAGTTCATGACCACCAAGCTGGAAATGCTTAAGAAGTTACATAGATGAACATGGTACACAGAAGAGGGAAACAGAGTACCAGTCATGAGAGCATGGTTAACTGTAAGTTCCACGATGCTTACCTGGCTGAGGAAACAGTACGATCATGGCAGTAGTTTTCTCAGGATGAGACACATTCACTGCTTTCTGCAAAGCCAGGAAACAAACAAACAAACAAACAAACACCCAAAGATTAAATTTAAAACATATGGACAAGTCACAAGAATTAGTAAGCTTCTGTCAATGTTTACTTTAAACATGAATGATCTTGACTTAACCACCAAAGAGGCATGGACTGGTGGACTGCAATTAAAAGTACAAATGTGGATCCAAACATCTATCATGGAAAAAAAAAACACATTTTTCCTGGTAAATATACCCATAGACCGGAAGTGAGGGGACAGGAGAAAATTCCATTAAGCAAATAAAACCTGAGAAATGTTTGGTGTAGTCTCCATATCTGAGAGAGTGGAGTTCAAGTGAAGATAGAAGAGATGAAAAGTCCCTGAATGCTTCTATAAGGCAAAGGACACTGACAACAGGACAAAACGGCAACCAACAAATTGGGAAAAGATCTTTATCAATCCTACATCCGATAGAGGACTAATATTCAATATATACTCAAGAACTTAATACTTATACTCAAGAACTTAAGTTCTTAATATCCAATAAAAACTCAAGAAGTTAGACTCCAGAGAACCAAAGAACCATATTTAAAATGGGGTTCAGAGCTAAGTAAAGAATTCTTAGCTGAGGAATCTTGAATGGCTGTGAAGCACCTAAAGAAATGTTCAACAGCCTTAGTCATCATTGAACAACATAGATGCAAAAAAAAATTCTCAATAAGATTCTTATAAACGAAACCCAAGAACATACTAAGGACATCATAAGTCATGACCAAGTTGGCCTCATTCCAGAGATGCAAAGTTGGTTCAGCATTCACATATCAATGTGTAATTCGGCACATAAATACACATCTGGTTAGAAACCATAGATCATATCAAAAACTTCAGTCAAGTTCAATGTCCCTTCAGAATAAAAGCTCTGATGAAACTAGGAGTAGAAAAAAACATATTTCAAATAAGGTTTTCTTTGTAACTTTTTCTTGACTAATCATTTAATTGGAGAGGATATGCACAATTTATTATTAGAAATATTCTAGGTACTTTGTTTGTGATTTCCAATTTAATTCCATTGTAGTCAACAACGTACTATGCATGATATCTACCTTTTGGTTGTGCTACTGGAATTTGAACCTAGGTATTCAGGAGCAGAGGCAGGAACCACAGAGGAACCAGTTTACTGGTTTGCTCAGCTCCTTGTCTTTTGTACCCCAGACCCACCTGCTGGGCTTTGCCAGTGCATTTTAATCATTAACCAAGAGTATGCCCCCTCAGACATGCCCACAAGACAATGGCTGATGCAATTCTTCAGTTGAGGTTCCTTCTTCACAGGTGACAAAAACAGACCAGCACAAAGAGTAATATACTCTAACCAAGGAGACCGATTCCAGAAATCCAAGGCTGGTTTAACACTTAAAAACTTATTAATGTGATCCACTACATTACCTAAGCGTAATATGGAAAAATAATGTAATTATCTCAATAGATGTAGAAAGATTTTCTATGTCAAAAACTTGTGAAAGAAAGCATTAGGAGACTATCTATACAAAATTTTGACAGTGAAAATATTTTGTATATAACATTAAGAAAAATGTAGAAGTAGTGGAGTTACTGCTTTGCATTCACAAGGTCCTGGCTTGAAGCCACAGCTCTGAAAAAGAAAAAAAGAAAAAAAGAAAGAAAGAAAGAAAGAAAGAAAGAAAGAAAGATAGAAAGAAAGAAAGGAAGAAAGAAAGAAAAAGATAAAACCATGTAAAGTGAAAACATGCTACACTAGAGGCTTAACAGACAACATTCATTATATACAAATAATTCTTGAAAAGAGTAAAAAAAGTGAGTCATCCCATGCAGATCTGTGGACACAGACAGTTGTCAGGTCGAGCAAGTCTATCTATCTATCTATCTATCTATCTATCCATCCATCCATCCATCCATCCATCCATCTATTTATTTTTGGTGAGAACTTTTTTTTTTGAGACAGGGTTTCTCTGTATAGCTCTGGCTGTCCTGGAACTCACTCTGTAGACCAGGCTGGCCTCGAACTCAGAAATCTGCCTCTGCCTCCCAAGTGCTGGGATTAAAGGCGTGCGCCACCACTGCCCGGCTGGTCTATCTATTTATTTTTGAGACAGGGTTTTTCTATTCTGTAGCTTGGGCTGTCCTGGATTAATGTAGGCCTCAAACTCTAGACATTCATCCACCTGCCTCTGCCTCCCGAGGGCCACTACACATCTTAACCACAATTAGATCCTACCTCACACCTCTTAGATCAGAAAGATGAAGCAAAACCATCGAAGATGGAAACTATTACTATGGGTGGAATCACATCCCACCAAAAAAGATCCCACTTCTCCTGTTTGTGGAGAAGGTAGTTGCAAAATATAACTCATGAGGACATTCTGTCTCGAGGGAGCCCTACAGTCTAACCCATTGTGTTTTTACTAAGACACATGACTAGTCACAGAACATCAGGAGGAAATCACGTGAAGATAGAGGTGAAGATTAGAGTCATGACCTCCAAGCCAAAGATCACCAGGAGCTACCAGAACTGGAACGGACCCTCTTCTCCTCCAGGTTTCAAGGACAGCTTGGCTTTGCCAACCTCTCGTTATTGGACTTTCAGGATCTACAGCTGTGTGACAGTCCAAGTTTATTGTTTGCAGTCACCCTGGGGTTGCAGTGCTGGCAAACACAGGTGGGAAGCAACTGGAGCTCTCTTCTATCTCTGGCGATTATTTTAAACAACCAGTTCTTCGCGAGGTCAACAAACGCTCATGCATAGCCCAGCAGTTCTGCTCTTAGGTATTTATCTAAGGGCAATGAGGTTCCTGTATTTGCACAAGATCGTTTCATTGTGAGTTTTGTTGTAACAAGCACAAACCAGAGCTAAGTAAATGCTCATGGGAGGAAGGAGACCAGTATTTGTAATCCTGGAGCTTACTGACGGGTATCAAGGATGAGCTATGCACAAGTGCAGCAGTATTGATGAGTTTCAAAAACTGTATGCAGCTCTAAGAATTCAGACCTAAAGGAACATCATTTAACTGAATAGTAGGACAATCAAAGTTAATCTCCTTTGGCAGAAGTTGGAACAGTGGCTCCCTCTGCAGGACATTGTAGGAAGAACAATTAGGAAACATTCTGAAGGGAGGGAAACACTGTTAGGCATTTATTATACTTTAAAGGTTAGACCTTTGCTTTTGTGTATTTTAAATTAGTACCAATGGTATTCAGTGTTTCTTTCCCCTCTTTTGTTGGAATGTGGAAACAGAATCTATGATAGATATGATGACATTTGTGAACAGTAACTTTCTGTTTCTTGTTCCTCTCTTTCTTTAAGAGGTTAGAATATCTGAAAAAATATCTGAATTGTCACTGGATGATTGTCCCCAGAGACTATCATTTTTCTCTTCCTCTCTGTCTTTTCCTAAGTTTGAACCCACCCTGGATAAATCTGGGACAAGCGCTATGGCCTTTCTAGTTGTGCTTAGAGATTAAATAGTCTTGTTCCAACATTTCAAGAGCCCATGCTAGCCTAAGAATCACATGACCTCAGCTTGGTCCAGGGTGACAATCAAACCTCAAACTTATCGCCTGTGAATGTCTGCCCTGTGTGTGTGCCTGTGCTTGGCCCTGGCTCCCAGCTCAGAGGCCACCATGGACCTAGTCAGTTCCTGGTCAGATTTGCCATCAGCTGAGCCGTGCACTCATCCCTGTGTTCAGTCACAGGCTGCCTGTCTGGCATTCGTCCAAAGGCCAAGGAAAGCAAATCCCACCACCCAGGAACCAGAAGGGCAACTCCAACATGTGTTCCTCTCCAGAGAAGCCTCCCCACCACCTTCTATAAACTCTCTGCCCTCAGACAAGATCCTCTGTCCATCTTAATGCCTTGCTCAGCCATAACAGAGTCCCACGAGGTCCTTGGCCTACTGTGGTTGTTCTCAAGTGACTCAGCAATGTCCCATTTTTTAAAACATCTTATATAATTAATCTCTTTCCTCTCCTCGTCTCTCCTATTTTTTTTCTGTTGGTTTTGTCACATTGGGTTTTGCGTTCCATTTACTTTTGTATGTAGCTGACTCCCTCCATGAGGTGATCAAGCTGTTAGAGATTTCACTTTGCTCCCTACCCACGGTTTAGAAGGGGTGCAAATGCAGTCAGCATCAAAGACAAAACAGGAGACTAACCAAAGCTGCTCTCTCGGGATCCATTGCTTTGGGCAGGGCTCAGCCTAACCTTTTACAACGTTCAATATCCCAAGCCTTCCTGATTCCTTAGCTCATATTTAAACCCACCCAGTTTTTTGCTATTCCTAGAAGCAAAGTAACTTTTAAGCCTTTGTACATAGGGCTGTGTTATCTTGAGAGTAGACCTGCTATAAAGGGTAGTTTGTTTAGATCTCTCCTGTGCTCCCATCTCTTGTCATAATCCCCTGAACCATGTATCTGTCAACAAGAAGACCACCATCAAATTCGGTCTCTCAACCTTGGACTAGAACGCACATGCCAAGGTTCTTTGTAATGTACCCTTATGGTACAGACCAAGAGTGTAGACAGCTACCTGAGCCAGTTTGGAACATGGTTTCCTTTAGCATGAAGAGGTCCTAGTCCTTAAATCAGCAGTTCTCAGCCTGTGGGTCAAGACCATTTTGAGGATCATACATTAGATACCCTGCATGTCAGATATTTACACTGCAATTCATAGCAGCAGCAGATTACAGTTATGAAGTAGCAATAAAATAACTTTACGGTTGGGGGTCACCATATGAGGAACTATATTAAAGGGTCACAGCATTAGTAAGTATAAACACTCCTGCCTTAAAGATGATGCACATAATACATTAAGTATCCTGCAAGCATCTAGGCTAATGGTAATACAGTATTTTTTCTGATGCCTGTTTACAATGGTAATTTCTCCTCAATTAATAAGTTACCTTGTCAATTGTCTAAGTGTTCTGGCTTTATGATGCTACTCAGTGAGGGGCTTGTTTTTTTTTTTTAGCTACTCACATGGATACACAACTTCCCTAGAGATGTGTACACACACACACACACACACACACACACACACACACTCTTCTGAAAATAGAATCTGTTTGGCTGTGTTGAAGTCACGTACCTGTTTGCCTTTCATTAAACTTACTGACAAGTGACCCCGAGGGAAGAACATAGTGAATCCCAGTTGAACCTTTAACAAAGACTTGCCAAATTTGCCTCCAGGAACCGAGGCATTCGGCAGTGCAGGCTGGACTGGGCACATTCTCTCAGCCAGGGAATATCAGATGCATTCATCTCAGCAGCAAACCTCAAAGCCACATGAAGCATCAGTGTGTGTGGCCTGGAATATTAACAATACATTTTAATTTCAAGGCACTTATGCCTGCAGGGTTTTTGGTCAATTTAACAGGAAAAAAATAATGAAAAACAAAGGAATAGCAAATAAAATGACAGGCTGATCATAATCTGGTTTATAAGCAGAGTTGTCATTGCTCTTAATAAAATGTGAGTAAGTAAGGTTCTGGTTCTACATTAAAAATGTAGAAAGAACAAGTCTTTGCAACATCATTGCTTATCAGAACATAGCTCCAGGATATCTGGGGACTAATAGCGTGAGATCACCGTGAGCCATGGGGACCTCAGCGGAAGCCCAACGCTGACACGGAGTGCTCCAGGCTCCGTTCGCAGGCATGCTCTTGCAGTAGCTGGGTGGATCTTTTATGTGGCAAGGGAAATCCTTCCAATACTTTGTTGTCTGGCAAGCTTCAGTAGTCAGTGTTGTTACTTTGGAGCTGTGGGCCAAGCCACGGGTGAAGGTCAAAGACAGGGCAGCAGGAAAACCGGGCAGAGGTGGAAGTGAGGGGGTGAGCAGGCGAGGGCGGGCGAAGAGCAAGAGGTCCAGACAAGCAGAGTTCGCTCAAAACCCGGTGTCGACATCTCGGCATCAGGAAGAGGATGATGTAGAGAAACGGTAGCCAGGCAGAGGAGCCAGTGGAGACCAGCAGGTCTGGAATGCAGAGCAGAGCTGGGCTGGAGTCTCGTGGGATGGTGGTGGCAGGAGGGTCTGTGCATGCTGAGGGCTCATACACTGACGGGGACAGCTCTTTCAGGTTGCAGCCACAGAGATGTTTCTGTTCCCAAATGTTGTTTACTTCTCATGCTTTTCTCTTTTGTTTGCTTGTTTTTCTATTTTAGGAGGAAGCAAATTGGAAAGTAGATGATCTTTACTGTCCAAAAAAGCACATCTTGTAAGATTCTTAATAACAAGGGCTAGAGAGATGGCTCAGTGGTTAAGAGCACTGTCTGCTCTTCCAGAGGTCCTGAGCTCAAATCCCAGCAACCACATGGCTCACAACCATCTATCTGTAATGAGATCTGATGTCCTCTTCTGGCAAGTAGGTTTACATACAGATAAAGCATGCATATAAACAAACAAACAAATAAATCTAAAAAAGATTCTTAATAACAAATTTTCTGTGTCATATATACATGGAAAACACCATATCTATAAATATAGATATAGATATAGATATGATATAGATATAGAATCTTTGTAATTTGAAACACAGTAACTCATCAAGTTTCTGAAAAATCCTGCATCAAGAGATCCATCTAAATTCTTCTGTCACACATGGACTTACCTTTACATTTAAAAAAATATGTATTATTTTATAATGTATTATTTAGCTAATCAATTAGTGTATAGACATGCCCCACCCATGTGTGTGTGTGTGTGTGTGTGTGTGTGTGTGTAGATGTAGGTGTGTGTGTGCATCACAGGGTACATGAGAAAGACAGAGGACGCCTGTGGGAGTTTTCTTTTCCTTCCTTCATGTGTCTAGGGGATTAAACTCAGTTCATATTTGCTGAGCCATATCGCTAGGTCCAAAGATGACGACACTTGCATTGCTTCTATACTGGTATTAAATATAGGAACCTAGAAATCAAATAGGCACCTGAAACAGAAGCAAATGAAACTTGAAAAGATGCTCTGCATTGAACTGTTAGAGCAAGCGTGTAGCGTGTCACACACGTGACACCCCTTGGAGGGATAATGAAAGGAGAGAGAGAAAACACGAAGTGAGAAGAAAGCTGGGGTACGGCGGGAGATGCAAAGGGGAGCACAGTGGTTAGGAACACTGCTGCAGAGGACCTGGACCTGAGTCCTCACAAGAGCCTGCGACCCCAGCTCCAGGGGGTCTGACGCCCTCTTCTGTCTTCTGTAGGCACCCACGAACACTGGCATACAGAGTCACATATACACACATGCATCCATACGTATAGACAGATAAATAAAAATAAATCCTAACTCAATAAGTAAGATCTCTTAATTTATATTTCTAAAATCTGTGTGCACTCGCATGCAGACACCTCTTCACCTTGGCAATCCTGTTTATCGCGCTGCCTTTTGAGGTGATTTGACCGAAGACTCCTTTTTTAGACATCAGTCACTTTCCTAAGACATGCCCCCCTCCCCCTCCCCCCCCACCTGTTGCCACTCCCGAGCAGCTCATATGGAAAAACGTTCTTCTAGAACTCCTCTTACATTGGGCCCAGGGGACTCAGTTGTAAGGACAAAAATCCATGTCCATCCCACACTGGGGAGACGACCGGAAATGCTCGCCTTCCCGATATAAGTGAAATAACATGAAATGTGCGCAAAGCGCTATCCAGAGAACCTCCTGCTGTTTAGTTAGAAACCAACTTCCAGAAAGAATTTAAAATGGTGTGTGGGCTGAAGGGGAATGAGAGAGCGATTACTCAACATCATTGACATAGGTTGTTTGTTTGTTTTTGTTTTTTTTGCAGCAGAGATGACTCGAAGTAGTTAGAAGAAACAAGGAATGGGATTCAGAACTTAATCAGTGCGGTATGAACCACACTGTTCTTCAAGTCTAACCACTAAATGTGTAGTGTGGTCACTTGGAGGCTGCTTACACCAAAGAAAGATTATTTTTCTTTTTTAGAGTTGGAATTCCATCAAACTCAGAATCCATCAGTGGAGCCCATGATCATGGTGTCTAGGTGCCTGTGTATCCTGAATACCTATAACATGGAGTTGTGACAGTGCTTACAAATGGGACTAGGAGGGTTGAAGAGATGGCTCAATGGTTAAGAGCACTGACTGCTCTTCCAGAGGTCCTGAGTTCAATTCCCAGCAACCACAAGGTGGCTCACAGCCATCTGTAATAATGGGATCTGATGTCCTCTTCTGGAGTGTCTGAAGGCAGCTATAGTGCATTCATATACACAAAACAAATAAATAAATCTTTAATAAAAACAAAAACAAAACAGACAAAAATGGGACTAGGGCCTCTTTGCCCCTTTTGGACTTTGAGGACCCACCTTAACATGAAATTTTAAAGAAAGCAATGAAAGCCAACGGGCGACCTCAAACATAGGGCCCCAGGTGGCTTGGCAAGCGGCACCGTCTTCTACAGACGTTCCAGTAGCTGTGTGCTCTGCGTGCTCGGCAGTGTGGAGGGGTAGGTTGGCTTGGGTGGGGGACAAACGGCATTTTGCTTGTTGTAGCCCTCTGTCAGGTTCAAGGTCACTTGCCCCTGTGTGGAGAGCTAAGGGACTGAGGATGGGTGTAGCTTTTCGAGGGAGGTCCCAGGGTACCGCTGAGGGCACGCTAGCTAACGAGCTGCTTCAGGCACGGCCGAGGATTAAGCTTTGCAGTGGGACAGAACAATCAATGTTTGGCTCTTTCCATCGCCCTCCAGGAGCCTGTTCCCAATTATATTTAGATGGAAGTGGGTTTTCTGAGAAGCCACAGAAGACTGCAAAGGACACAGGCGCTGTGAGCATGAAAGAAGGGAAGATATACTCGGGAGAAGTCAGCGTCGGGGAGAGAAGCCTTTAAAAATTTAAAAGGTATTTCAAACAAACAGCAGCTTCTTGTGACGGATTCTTTCTCGAGTTTTTTTTTCTTTTTCAGATTGCCCCAGGTCCTGACCTTCCTCCTCCTTTTCTGCTCATCAGCAGCATCTATAAGAGGAGACGATGCAGAGGCTGGGTACCAGATGAGCCAAGGGTTGAGCAGGCACAGGGCAGGGATTAAAGGGTCTGAGCATTATAGAGGGTCTAGGCAAAGTATGGAAGGACACCGGGAGAAGGTGCGCCCCCTGCTGGTGGTGGGCCAGGTGCCGGGATCCTGGAGGACAGGTGTGACCACACAGTGTGGGGCTGCTTCAGAAGTGGAAGTGGGAACTGCGGTCGTAAAAGAACCGAGGCAATGACCCTCAGCCTCCTCTAGGAGGGTACTGCACTGCAGGCAGGTACTGTAGCCAGATGGAACCACAGAACCCTTGCTTTCTGAGAAGGGTCTATTGTGTGTCCAGTCGTCAGTTGTATTCCCTCACGTTATGACTCGTGATCTACAGGAGCAACAAAATTCAAGTACATAAAGGTAGAACGGTAGTGAAGAAACGAGTGAGAATGGAGAGGGAGGGGCAGGTGGGTCTGTTTACCAAGGGGCGCTGGTGTGAGCATGCTCAATGCGCGGGCCTCGCTGTCGTTTAGAAAAGCTGAGCACCGGACTTAGTGTCTTGATGGACTCTTTTACATTGTGTACCAGCAGATTCATACATGTGGAGATATAAAGGAACTTTTGTGTGCTCTTGGGACTTTGAGTTTGGAGCTGGGGCTAGAATCCAGGGCACATAAGCTAAGTGTGCATTGCACTATGGGTTGTACACTCAGTTTCTGGGTCACAGAACGTCTTGGCTCTGCTACCGCAACACTTGTTATACTAGTGTCTACCCAGTGTCTGAAACGTCTTTCTGTGTCTAGGAGTTTCCTACATTACCCCACTGTGGATAGTAAACATTTGTAGTTTTCTTTTGCAGCCCTTCTGATTGTGGGAGTGGGAGTGGGGGTGGGGATGGGGGTGGGGTGGAGGTGGGGGTGGGGGTGGGGAATTGATTATCTGACATCCGCTCTGCCACACAGCTCTCAAATGAAAAGTGTTTTGGAAGCTCAGGGTCTGCCTGGAGCTCATGAAGGTGGGGACACCAGCCACAGAGCAGGAAAGGACGGAGAACGGCAATCAGGGAGCTTGATGGCAGAGGATCTTGGCCTGTGGGCGTGACAATAGCTGCTGTGAAGGGGGTGGAGACCTCATGCAGTACTGGCCGTCTTCTAGAAGCGGCTGGGACTGTCTGTGGCTCTAAGTGAGGTCTATGCTTAATGTCTAGAGATGCTGGTGGTGCCAATAGTGGTCCAAGCTGCCCAGGTAAGAGCAATTTTGCACTATCATCTTGCCACGTGCACAGGGCACCGTAACCTTCAGACCTGGGGCTCGGGGCCTCCTGAAGCACTGTGAGCTACCTCATCTTCACAGCCGACGTTTTGTTGATTAAAGCTAGCACTCCTGACTGATGGAGTAAGAGATTTTAAATCAGTATGGGCCTGCTTCCATGCGTTACTGTTCTTGGGTACCAAGCTAACCATGCCTTGGAGCGAATTTTTAAAAAAATTTTATTTGCAATTATTTTATGCTGAATTGATTCTTGTGCTATAACTTGTGCTATAACGTTTTTTTTTTTTTGTTTTTGTTTTTGTTTTTGTTTTTTTGTTTGTTTCTTTGGTTTCTCCTCAGAGTTACTTTCCCTCTATGTAACCTCTTCCTCTGGCTGGCGAACCATTTGTTCCTTTTCAGCGAGGGTCATCTTCAGGTGACAGGGAGCACATGCATGGCCTAATCTGACCCTCCTTCCACCATTCATAATCCTGGCTGCCTCCAATTCTCGGGGGTCTGGATGGAAGCTGCTCTAACTAGCTTTATATTTTCTTCTGTATGTTTTTTTTATTATTAAATATAATCTTCATTTACATTTCAAATGGCAAAACCTTTCCTAATTCCACCTCCCCAAAAACTCCCAACCCCTTCTCCCATCCCCTGCCTCCAAGTATATGCCCCTCCACCCGACCCACTCCTACCTCCCCCTCTCGATTTCCCTTTGTTGGGGCATCTATTGAGCCTTCACCTGACCAAGGACAACTCCTCCCACTGATGCCTGACAAGGCCTTCCTCTGTCACATTTTTGGCTGGAACCATGTTTTGGTTGATGATTTAGTACCTGGGAGTCCTGAGGCGTCTGGGTGGCCAACATCGTTGTTTTTCCCATGGGACTATAAACCCCTTCAGCTCCTCCGGACCACCCTCCAACCCTGTGTTCTTTTTTAAAGAAGGGTTAATTATTTTATTTTATTTTATTTTATTTTATTTTATTTTATTTTATTTTATTTTATTTTATTTTATTTTATGTGTGCAAGGGTTTTGCCTGCATATCTGTTTATGTAACACATGTGTGCCTAATGCCTTTGGAGGCCAGAAGAAGGTGTCTGATTCTCTGGAACAGCCACTGTGTGGGTACAAGTGCTGGGGACTGAAGCCAGGTCCTCTGCAAGAGCAGCCAGTGCTTTTAACCGCTGAGCCTTCTCTCCTGCCCTGTATCTCTGTAACTTTCAAGTAACAATAGTTACTGCATGCCTAGCTGGGTACATTATTATTGTATCTATTGTTTTGTTTGCTCTTCTCCACCATGCATTTTTTTTTAAATTTTGTTTATATAAGTCTTCCATTTGGGGGCAATATTTTAACTTTTCTTTTTCCTTATTTTCTTACTTTTTCTCTTTTTGTCCCTGTGTCCTCTTTCTAGACCTAGTAATTTAGAAGTACTTGATTTTAAGTTATTATCTTGGTTTTGTTGTTGTTGTTGTTGTTGTTGAGACAAGAGACTCTCACACTGGCTTAGTGCTAAATAGTCAAGGATGATCTTCAATTTCTAATCTGCATCTATTTCCTGAATCCTAGGATGACAGGCATGGACCACCACGTGTCTGGCTTATGTAGAGAAAACCCAGCACTGTACTGATGCGCTACATTGGCAGCCTTTTATTTTGTTTTAAAAGTCTATTATGTCTTTGCTTTTATCTCATTTTTTTGTATTTATTTAATTTCATCTTAGAACTTTTGTTTTTTACTCTAGGACAATCTCTTTTCTTTTTTAAAAAAAAATCTCTTAATCTTTCCACCTTCTTCTCTATAACAGTCTTCTGCATTTTACCTTGACCTCTGACGTCCACAGGTATGTGCACACATGTACACATGTGTGTACACACACATATGTATATACACACCATTCATTAATGAACTGAATAGGTAGGTCTCAAGAGAAGAAATAGCCAATCACTACTTGAAGAATCATTCAACATTGTTGACCATCAAGGTTTGCAAGTTAAAACAGTTCTGAGGTTCTGTTTTATCCAGGCAGATTAGTTATCAACAGGAAAAACCCCAACAACAAGTGCTGGAGAAGATTTGGGGAAAGAGGGACACTTATTCCCTGCTGGGGGAAGGTACAGCGTGCAGCCACTATGGAAATCAGCATGGAGGGTCTTCAAACAGCAGAAACTAGAACTACCATAAGGCCCACTTACACCACTCCTGACACTTCTACGTATGCCACACCCACCCTTACAGCATTCACAACAGCCAGGAACTGGAACTGGCCCAGATGCCCACCAACAGGTGAATGGATAAAGAAAATGTGCTTCACATACACAGTGAAATTTTATGCAGCCATGAAGAAAATGGAAATGATGGCATTTGCAATACAATGTATACAATAATCGTTAGGTTAGGCAAAATAAACCAGATGCAGATGGAAAAATACAGTACATTTCCTGTCACACACACAGAGTGTAAATTTAAAGCTCCATGTCTGAGTGTGTTTGCCATGGAAACGGGATCATAAGAAGAGAGAAGATACCTTTTTTTTTCCTTTTGAGGTAGGGTCTATGTAGCTCTGGCTGTCATGGAACTTTCTATGTACACTAGGCTAGCCTTGAACTCACAGAGAAACTGCCTGACTCTATCTCAGGAGTGCTGGGATTAAATGTACTTGTCACCATGCCTCAGAACATGGCAAGATAACTTAAGGGAGGAGGAAAAGAGACAGGGTAGCAGAATATACGTAATATGAACGCAGATGCTGAGTCTAAAAGAAATGGAACTGCTGGGCAGTGGTGGCACATGTCTTTATGCCCAGCACTCAGGAGGCAGAGGCGGGTGGATCTTTGAGTTCGAGGCCAGTCTGGCCTACAGCGTGAATTCCGGGACAGCAAGGGTTACACAGAGAAACCCTGTCCTGAAACAACCAAACAACAAATAACAAAACAGCAACAACGATGACAACAACAACAGCGACAAGGAAGACATAAAGTGGGACGGGCCCCTGGGGGGTGGACAGTGAAGGAGAGGAGAAAAGAAGAACCAAGTAAAATGCCACATATGTTTTAAGATGTCACCGTGACACTCATTACTTTATATACCAATACTCTAACTTAAGTTTTAAGAAAGCGAACTAATCTCAGTTCACACATCAAGAGTGCCGAGTGCTGTAGGAGTTAGCATAGAGATGTGATAGATTAGAACCCCTGTTGTGATTGGGTTTCCTCACTCAGGATGACATTCTCCACTTCCATCCATTTGGCTAAGAATTTTATGAATTCATTGTTTTTAATAGCTGAATAGTACTCCATTGTGTGTGTGTGTGTGTGTGTGTGTGTGTGTGTGTGTGTGTATGTGTATATATATATATACATATATATATATGTATATATATATATATATACACACACACACATACCACATTTTCTGTATTTTCTGTATCCATTCCTCCATTGAGGGACATCTGGATTTTTTCCAGCTTCTGGCTATTATAAATAGGGCTGCTATGAACATAGTGGAGCCTGTGTCCTTATTACATGCTGGAGAATCCTCTGGGTATATGCCCAGGAGTGGTATAGCAGGGTCCTCCGGTAGTATTATGTCCAGTTTTCTAAGGAACCACCAGACCGATTTTCAGAGTGGTTTTACCAGCTTGCAATCCTACCAGCAGTGGAGGAGTGTTCTTCTTTCTCCATATCCTCACCAGCATCTGCTGTCACCTGAGTTTTTGATCTTAGCCATTCTGACCGGTGTGAGGTGAAATCTCAGGGTTGTTTTGACTTGCATTTCCCTGATGACCAAGGAAGCTGAACATTTCTTTAGGTACTTCTCAGCCATTCGGTAGTCCTCAGGTGAAAAATTCTTTGTTTAGCTCCGTACCTCATTTTTTTTTAATAGGGCTATTTGGTTCTCTGGAGTCTAACTTCTTAAGTTCTTTGTGTATATTGGATATGATATGCACTCACTGATAAGTGGATATTAGCCTAGAAGCTTGGAATACCCAAGACACAATTCACAGATCAAATGATGCCCAAGAAGGAGGAAGAACACAGTATGGATCCTTGGATCCTTTGTAGAAAGGGGAAAAATATCCACAGAAGGAGATACAAAGACAAAAGGTTGAGCAGAGTCTGAGGGAAAGGCCATCCAGAGACTACCCCACCCAGGGATGCATCCTATATACAGTTATAAAACCCAGGCACTATTGTGGGTGCCTATAAGAACTGGCTGACTGGAGCTGGAAATAGCTATCACCTGGGAGGCTCTCCTAGTGCATGACAAATACAGAGCGGGGGCACTCTCAGCCAGCCATTGAACAGGGTCCCCAATGGGGGAGCTAGAGAAAGGACCCAAGGAGCTGAAGGGGTTTGCAGCACCATAGGAGGAACAAGAATATGAGTCCCCAAGTACTCCCAGAGCTCCCAGCGCTCCCAGGGACAAAACCATCAACCAAAGAGTACACATGGAGTTACCCATGGCCCCAGACACATTGGCAGCAGAGGATGATCTGGTTGGACACCAAATGGGGGAGAGGCCCTCGGTCCTGGAAAGACTTGATACCGTAGTGTAGAGGAATACCAGGACAGGGAAGCGGTGGTGGGCTGATTGGGGAAGGGGAGATGGCTTGTGGGATTTTTGGGGAAGAAGGGAACCAGGAAAGGGGACAACATTTGAAGTGTAAATAAAGAATATATCTAATTAAAAAAAAAGTTAAAACCCCTGAGAGAGTACACAACGACTTTTAAAAAGAATAACAGCTTTCTCTAATATAAACTGTACAGCGAGGGCCAGAGAAGGAAAGGGCGGCTCTTGGGACTCTGACTAATGACCTAAGAAACGTGTGAGGACTCAGCCAGCGGGAGATGTAAGTTTTACTAGTACAAGCTGGGAACAGTCGGGCCTCCAGAAACCAATTTGAAGCTCATCACTACGAATCAGAACAGTCGGGCCTCCAGAAACCAATTTGAAGCTCATCACTACGAATCACCAGTGATGACCAAGGGAAGTGACTGGAGATTTGGCCACAGGCCATGTCATAGTCTCAAACGCACCTCCTGATGCAGGAGGGCAGCTCTGTAGACACGACTTAGAGAGATTGAAAGTCTTAAGAATAAGGAGTCCGTGCACCTGTCAGCTGGAGGCCACAGAGAGTCAAAGGGAGTCTTAATGGATACTGGCAGGATGGTATGATGGCTCAGGACTGGTGCACCTTATCAGAACCCAGCGGAAGCCAGGCTCGCTGCGGGCCAGGTGCCTTACCACACCGGAGACTGCCCCAAGGAGGAAAACAGAAATGCAGAATGTGGAATTTGATTGCTGATCAATCAATGCTTTCACAATCACAATGAAAAAGGAGGAGAGGCGTGCCTGTGATATACACACTTACCATTCCTGAAGATAAGGATAGTGTTGTCCTCTTAAGCTATAGTGTCATTGATTATAAGAAATATCTAGTTGAAAAGTGCATGGTCCCAGAAGTCCACAGCCACCTGCCGTTCTTCACGGAGATGACTCCAGCTCTACACAGCCGTTTCACAAAGCCAGTTGGACTGCTTGGCAGGAGTGACTGGTGGAAGCAAAGCATTGTGGGTAGTGAGTCGTCTTGGGAAGGTTTGAGAAACCAATTTGATAGGACACGATTATCATTCATCACAACGGCTTTGTGTTTGCTAGAACAGATACCAACTGTGCTGAGGCCGCACCCAGGAAGCATTTGGTAGCCCCAAGTTCACAGTTCAAGGGGGTTGGTTTTGTTTTCCTGTTTGATATCTTATTAAAAACACGAGGACCTTTCCCCATGCAGTTCTCCCCTGCTGCTCTTCAAAATAGACTCTCGAGGAAATATTAAGCTGCACCAGGGAGTGCAACAGCAAAATTCTTCTCAGATTTTTGAAAACTCCAGGGATGCAAGCTAAAAGCCAGCAGGGGAAGGGCACTTCAGGCATGGAAGAAACCCTGGGAAAGGTCACATGAAAAACCAAGGTCTGGGGGGCTTCTGATTGGCCTCCAGTACTAGAAAATTAAGCCCACACTCAGTGTCTTCTCAAAAGTCTTAGCATATTTTGAAGTCACAGAATGCACATAATTCTGTGCTTTATTTATTTATTTATTTATTTATTTGGAACCAGAAGTACGTCCAGTCCCTTAAGTGAGTTTATGCAAAGTTCAGAAGTGACCTGAACTTCCTTTCTTTGGGAAGATACAGTCTGTCTTTTGGTGGAAGGCACCTTTATCCCGACGGGGCATACTTGCAGGCTGGCCATGCCAGGTGTGTTAAGTACTTGAAGATCTCAGACACTGATGCCTACTCATGTCTAAAAGGTTGTGACGGACAACCCCCGGAATTTCCAGTTCCGGGTACTCATGCCCTGTCAGCCTCTTCTCCTACTGGGAAGGTCTGACTTGTCATTAATGGAACACCGTGAGAATAAAGGCTTCTAGGGCAAGGCCATAGGAGACACGAGATCTCTTTCTTGCTCTCTTGGCCTTTTGCTTAGGAGGGAATGAGTTTCAGATTATCAAAACCTCAGCAGCTCCAAGGACCTGCAAAATCCCAGCAGCCACGGAAGTGTTCTGTTTTGAGATTCACAAGTAAAGCCTTCTGGTGCCTGCGGCCCTGGCTAGTTTCTCCAGTAAATCCCAACGAAAGGCCAGGAACAGGATCACCATTTTAAAATGTTCCACAGATACCTGGCAAACTGAAGTGGTAAACATCTTTTGAAGTTTGGGAAAAGTTTTTCACTCAGTAATACAAACCCTTCGTTCTAGCTCATCTTTTACCTTCAATAAGTGTTGAAAACATACAGACTTTGTGTTAGGGGTATTGGGAGGAAAACCAACCAACTTCTCAGTGTAGAGTGAAGCAGCTGGTGAGAGAGAGAGAGAGAGAATGAATAATTTCTGGCTAATTTTAGTCCACTACAATGATAATGATCTCCTTTTGAAAATTTAAACAAAATAAAGTTTATAAAAGAGAAAGCTTCAAATCATTCAAAATGATATCCCCAAATAACTACTGTTAATATCTGATAAGCATAATTGTTTATGCTATGTTTGCACGTACATATTAAGATGCTCTGTGGATAAAATGACAGGTGGATAAATGATTGGTTAGATAGAAACAAAATTATGTACTAAAGATTTTTTATTGGCATGTTACAGATTTATCTGAGACTGATAACTTACTAGAAAAGATGAAAAAAAACCCAACAACTCATCATTCTCTATATTTACAGATTTATTTTGATTTGGTCAGAGATTACAAATTTGCTTTTATTTTGTAATAAAAAATTCTTTTGGTTGCTTAAGTATAACTTAAGCGATTCTAGGGATCACAGGGGAACCTTTTATCATGGCCTTCACTGGGTAGGTTGTTGAGATGTGTGCTGTGGACACCATGTTCTTCTAAAGTACAGAAGAGCTCTAAGTTGCCTTTACTCTTGAGTAAACATTTGACTGAGTGTTGCAAGAATTCCTTCTGTGGGGAGATATAAACAAGAGTCTACCCCATCCTTATAAGGCTCCGTCATAAAGCAAACCAGGGATTCACCAGAGTTCACTGTAGGGTAATTAATGAGTCTATTGGGCTCATTTGCAGAATATGGGTGAGGAGTTATTGCAGAAGTGAGGGACCCCAGCATAGCTGCACTGGGGTCTGTGCCAGGCATGGACATGGCTTCCCCACAATATTAGTCAGGGTTCTCTAGAGTCACAGAATGTACGGGTAGTCTCTATATAGTAAGGGAACTTGTTGATGACTTACAGTCTTTAGTCCAACTCCCCAACAATGGTCAGCAGCAGCTGTGGATGGAAGCCCAAGGATATAGCAGGTGCTCAGTCCCACAAGGCAAGCAGGTGAAGAAGAGTAAATCTTCCTTATTTCAATGTCCTTATGTAGGTCTCCAGCAGAAGGTGTGGCCCAGATTAAAGGCGTGTGCCACCTATGCACACTACACACACACTTATACACACACATACCCTGTACATTCATACCGCGCGGGCGCGCGCACACACACACACACACACACACACACATACACACAGTGAATAAATATGCCACTATGCTTCAAGATCTCTATGCCAAGATCCAGGCCAGAAACTTGTACCTCTCAGCCTCCAGATTAGGATCACAGGCAAGCCTTCCAATTCTGAGTTGTAGTTCATTCCATATATAGTCAAGTTGACAACCAGGAATAGTCATTACACCTGCTGTTGCAATAGAAGGAATCCCCTTTCATTTGACCCACCACCCCATATACTCTATCACCTTCTGAGGTTCTTCCACCAGGCCTCCAAATGTAATTAGGGCAGAATTGTATATAAATGGTTGGGAGGAACAGGCACCAGGACAGCTGATCTAATGCTGGTGGTCGCCACTTGGTCAGAGGACCACTTTCTACAACACTGGGCAAAACTTTTTTCCTTTCCCTCAAATAGTAAAAAAAAAAAAGTTATTTTGTCTTCTTTCATTCAAGATTGCTAGAAGGATTTTTTTCTCAGTTGTATTCTTGATTTCTGCCCTATGGCATGGCAGGAAGGGATGTGGAAACTTAGAGAACTCCTAAAATTTTATAGCTTCGCCAATAGTTTTCGTATGATTTGTTCTCTGTTTCATTGGTGTGTGAGTTTGTACAGTGTATGGGGTGTGTTTGTGTGACTGTGGAATGTGTGTGTGTGACATATGGGATGTGTGTATAAGTATGTGTGTGTAGTATATGAGAATGTAGAGTGTGTATGATGTACACTGTGTGTGTATAAGTGTGTGTGCATAAGTGTATGTGCGTGTGGTGTGCATGTGCAGGGTGTGTGTGTGGTGTGCATGTGCAGAGTGTGTGTGCATAAGTATGTGTGTGTATTATACATGTGCAGTGTGTATGTATGTGTGTGTGTGTGTGTGTGTGTGGCGTGCATGTGCAGGGTATATGTATGTATGTATGTGTGGTGTGCATATGAAGGGTGTATGTGCTGTGTTTGTGTGTACTCACATACACACATGCTTCAAATGAAATCAGTTCCTTTGTTTCTGGAAATATTTCTTACATTGTATCCCTACATATTTCCAGAATTTCTAATGGCTCCATTATTAGCATCCCAACCTTTTAATTACTTTTTTGGATATCTTTGCCTTTTTCTTCAGCATTAATAGTGACTACCTAAAGTGCTTTAATATTATATAAATTTATCAAAATATATATTTTCTTTTTGCTGTTTCTACTGTTGTCTAAAATATTTATAATCCTTTTTTGTTTTTCTCTTTGTTTTTTTTGAAACAGCATCTTACTCTGTAGACCTGGTTAGCCTAGAGCTTGCTCTGTAGATCAGGTTAGTCTGCAGTCTATGGCAATCCTCCTGCCTCTGTCTCCCAAATGCTGGGATTACAGGTGAACATCACCATGGTTGCTGTGAACTGGCTTCTTCCCTTGTCAGCTTTGAACTGATCTTTGTGCTCCTTGGCTTTCAGTGTGAAGTGGTAAGAACTTTTTGTTCACAGTGGTTTTTGAAGTTCCTCAGCCTCAGTGTCTGCATCTACTTTAAGGTTTGAGAGATGTTTTATCTAATTGCCTAAAGTCATAAAAGTTGGATGGTGAAAAGGTTATGATGGCTCTAAATACACACACACACACACACACACACACACACACACACGACATAAATAAAATTGCAATAGGTCATCTTCTCCCTCCTTTTCCAGTTTTCTATAGGACAAATAGCTAAAGACCATCTCATTGTGTAGAAACGTTAATTTGCTCAGTAAATCCTCTTTAGTAGTATTTTTATAACAAAGCATTTTTTTTGAGAATTTCTAAGTGAACTTCAACACGAAGCTGGGATAGATCAAAACAGACAGAATGTTTGAAGATACAAAGAATGTCACATAAAAAAGACAGCTAATTCCTCTACAATTAAATATGTGGATTAAATTAAACACGTACCACCCAAACTCCATGCTGAAAAGAAGTTGATTTTTGAAGCCCGTGCTTCAAAATAAACAAGAACCTACCATTCCCTCATTGGAAAGGAATATAAATATATATGATGTTGTTGAAAAAACATTAATTCGGGACTGGTGATATGGCTCCGTGGCTTGGCAGGCTTGTCCATAAAACTGATGATCTGAGTTTAATCCTCGGATTCCCACAAACTGGCAGGAGAGAACTCACTCCCAAAAGTTGACCTCTAACCTCCACATGCTTATTTCTGAACACACACACACACACACACACACACACACACACACACACGCATGCACACGCTGCACATACCAGAAGGAGAAAGAGAGAGACAGAGACAGAGACAGAGAGAGAATCCTAATTAGTTAAAAAGAAGAGGAAAATGTTACTTTTCTGTCAGCAAAAAGACTTCTTTACACTGGAGGCAATGAAGCCACCCGAAATTTATTCTCTCACAAAATATGTGTATGTGTTCTAACAGAAATACATTTTAATCAGATTAGATTATGTTTGAAAAATAGTTGTTAATACATGATCACTAATGTTCCTGAGTTGACCAACAGCTGCCGGCTGCAAGGCTCAGGGACGGACGCGTTTAAATAGCTCTGGGACGGTTTTACCTCTGCCAGCTTGTCGTCTGGAAGGTGAGAGGACCGTGGTGATGCAAAAGATGAGCAAACTCATGGCAAACCTGTCACCAGACCAGTGAGTGGCCTTTACCTAGGACAACGGTCTGCCTAATGTAATCAGGACTTTTGCTCTCCGTGAACCCTTTCGTGGTGATGGAAGGCGCTAGATGTAACAGTGACCCCAGAGGACAGGCATTGCGGTCGCAGTGGAACAATGGAAGAGCCCTAACAGCTGACATTAACAGAGTGAATCTTGGCTGTTGGCACCATCCTGCGCCATTCCCTGCTACTCTCCGCCCGTGGTCTTGCTGCCTCTCAGCTAGCCCCAGTCGGCGGCAGTCTTCCCTTCTCCGGTTTGCCTGGCTCAGAGCCGCCCGCACCTTCTCAGCCTTCCGCCCCCTGTAGTTGGCGGTCTCAAATCCCAGTAACCTGGTAAAATCAAAACTCTAGAAGTTTATAATTAATCAGTCAGATTTACATATCAACAAATTCTCAGTTCGCAAGATGCATTTCAGAGCCAATTGATAACGATATAAATTGCCCACCTAGATGATACGACAAATTGTCTTGTAATTATCCATCCCTTATAAGATATTCATAGCTACCTGTGGCTACTGAAAGGCACACGAAATCTGGACCGTCCTGTTCTTCCTCCATCTTCCTACCTTCTCTCTGTCCCAGTCTCTGAAACTCTTACGCTGCCTCCCTTTTCCTGTCCAATCACAGGCTGTTTGGTGTGTTAATATTTAAACTGATTGGACAGGGGAAATTCTGCTACACTTGACTTTGTTCTTTTTGTTCTTTCAGAGTATCCTTTTGAGACTGAGAAGTGAAATCGTTGAATGTCAGCTTTCTCAAACAGTAACAGGAAGAGCAAACTGCTGTGTAGTGTTTACTGAGTGCCAAGCATCGGAGTCACCCATCGGAGTCACGGTACATACTCACTCATAAGTGGATATTAGCCCTAATGTACAGGACAGCCATGCTACAATCCACAGTCCCAAAGAAGCCGAGTCACAAGGAGCGCCCGAGGGAGGGCGCTTGAATCTTTCTCAGAAGGGGAAATGAAATAGGTATCAGAGGTAGATGGAGGGAGAGAGCTGGCAGGAAAGGGGATGGGGAGGGTCAGGTGTAGGGAGAGCAGGGGAGGGGAGGGAGAATGGAAATCAGCCATGGGGTTGGGGGCAATCTCTAGGATGTGCCGGAGAGCTGGGATAGGGGAGGTCCCAGGACGTCTGTGAGGGTGACTCTAGCTGAGACGCCTGGCAGTGGGGGAGATGGATCCTGAAGTGGCCACTTCCTGTAGCCATACAGGACTCCCACTGGAGGGAAAAGAACAGCAACCCACCCACAAAACCCTCCACCCCAAATTGTGTCCTGCCTACAAGATGTTCAGGAACAAAGATGGAGCAGAGACTGAGGGAAGGGCCAAGCAATGCCTGGCCCAACCTGAGACCCAGCCCATGGGCAAGCACCAACCCCTGGCACTGTTATGTCACTTTACAAAGCTTGCAGACAGGAGCCCAGTATAACTGTCCTCTGAAGGGCTGCACCCAGCAACCAATGGAAAGGGATTCGGAGACATACAACCAAATATTAGGTGGAGTTTGGGGGAGGCTTAGGGAAGAGTTGGGAGAAATATTGAGGGACCAAATAGGACATGGACCCCACAGTAACAACAGAGTCAACTAACCTGGACCATTGGGGGCTCCCAGAGACGGAACCACCAACCAAAGAGCAAGCGTAGGCAGGACCTAGGGCCCTGCACAGATGTAGCAGATATGCAGCTTGGTCTTATGTTGGTCACCCAACAATTGGAGTGGGGGCTGTCCCTAAAGCTGTCGCCTGCCTGTGGATACCATTCCACTTGTCCCTCAAGGGGGAAGGATGCACCTACTCCTGCAGTGACCTGATGTGCCGGAGGGGGGGGCTGGGGGGGTACTATCCAGAGGGGAGTTCCCCATTCTCAGAGGCAAAGGGAGGGAGGAATGGGGGAAAGATGTGTGAGGGAACACTGGGAGAAGGGGGGAGGCTGATATTGGGATGTAAAGTGAATAATTAGATTTATTTATATGTAAGAACATAGAAATATATTAGATTTGTTATATGTAAGTACACTGTAGCTGTCTTCAGACACACCAGAAGAGGGCATCAGATCTCATTACAGAAGGTTGTGAGCCACCATGTGGTTGCTGGGACTTGAACTCAGGACCTTCCAAAGAGTAGTCAGTGCTCTTAACCGCCGAGCCATCTCTCCAGCCCTGTAAAGTGAATAATTAAATAAGTAAAACGAAAGAAAAAGATCTTCATGCTTCCCTGTTTGGTAGATACTGTGCTAATTCTTCCTTTACATCAGAGGAAACTGAATTTTAGGGCAAATATGTTACTTGCCTATCATGAGAAACCTAGAGAATACTTTTTTTTTAATTTGTTTATTTTATGTATGTGAGTACACTGTGGCTGTCTTCAGACACACACCAGAAGAGGGTGCCAGATCCTATTACAGATGGTTGTGAGCCACCATGTGGTTGCTGGGATTTGAACTCAGGACCTCTGGAAGAACAGTCAGTGCTCTTAACCGCTGAGCCATCTCTCCAGCCTGAGAATACTTTCTTGATTAGTTTTATCTAGACAATGGGACTACCAGATCTGTATTTCTAATGCAACCTAAGTGTGGCTTCGTGCCCTTTAAAGTCCTTGTTTCTGAATACAGTCAGGATGCTCCCAGCTCAAAGGATTTGCTGGGTCCTGTCTCCTAAGCTTGGAACCACGCTCTCTTCAGTGTGAGTTTCAGTGTGAAGAACTTGGCCCTAAGTTCCAGTGTGCCCATCTGGACTCTTCAGTACTAACTTAAGTCCATGGTGGTGTGTCTGCTTTCTTTCTTAAGGTTAATTGCTGACTCACTACTTCCCTGCACAAAACAACAACAATAACAACAAAACGTTCTGAATGAACAGGTGATGTGTTCAATGCCTGCCAGCCACACAACCCTTCTTCCTAGCAGCCTTTTGGCAACCCTGGTGAGGATCCCACCACCCCATCTTGTAAAAAACATCTCCATCTTCACCCTAGGGGCTAAGCGTGGCCAGTCACAAGCTAATTAAAGACACAGACTCTCCCTGAGGAATTTGCATTTTCGAAAACATTTCCAAGTTGCTTTTAGACATCCACTCATGCTCATGACTTTATCTTCCTCCTCCTTCCACCGCTCTCATCACTACTTGGCTGGACTAAAGTGAAACAGAAAGTACAAGTGTTTTTGTCACATTTTTGGGTACACTTTTCTGTGAACTCAAAGAGAACCTGTAGATGATTACATCCTGGTAATTCTGGTTCCAGGAAATCCGATGCCCTCTTCTGGCCCTTGTGGGTACTGCACCCATGTGATGCAGCCATACATGGAGGCAAAACTTACCCATTCACATAAAAATGAGTGCCACACATCTTTTTTAAAAAGTTCGTAAAGGACAAAAAGAATAATTGAATCTGTGCAACCCCTTTAGGTCAAACAGAAGGTTGATTAAAATAATTTTCATTTACAGGCAGCTAAAATCTAATAAAGGCAAGAAATGAGGGCTTTATACTTTTTTTTTCCAGACTCCAGGCACATATGGAGATAAAAGCGATCTTGAATAAGTTCTCACTAAACTAGCGACTGGCGGATGCTGCAAAGCAAGTTAAGGAAGCAGGCTTCTTCTGCACGGTCACAACGATGCACCAAGACACGATGGTAAAAAGCGCTTACATCTGAGAAGAAGGCACCGTGTCATGGGGGAGATGGAAGGGGCTTGAGAGAGGGAGGAGAGCAGAGTCTAAAGATCTCCACGGATGGAGGCAGAATCCTAAAGGAAACTAAAGGGGTGGTGGTGGGGTGCGCGCGACTGAAAGCAAATTCTAAACAGCTTTCCTTACAAATGGCTTTCATATGCGGGGTAAGACGGACTGAAAGAAAACAAATAGCAAGAGATATAACAGGCACATTATGCAACCAGGATTACTAAGGAGGGGCTAAAACCAGAAACAGACTTTGAATAATTTGGATATGGAAAGTTTATACAAGGGCAGACACAACAGGCGAAGGGGGAGCTGTGCCAGTGTGGGCCTGGGCGGATATTGTGTCTGAAGGGAGAAAGAATGTCACATAATAAATACATTGGCAAGGGGACAAAATATGTTTGGATGGAAGTGAAAGATAAAAGGACCCGAGGAGCAATCGTAGGAAATTATTATAGACCATCTGGGTCAGATAAAAGGCAGCTCGGAAGGTTTGTGTGGCTGAAGATGCCGGAGGAGCGTCCGTCCTGAGCTGGGGCAGCCATTTTTGCCGTGTGCTAGGGCAGAGTGGTGACCGGTCACTTCCTGCACAGTAGATGCCGCCCGAGCCCGGTTTGGGGTGTCACTTCTGGGGCCAGATATCCAGAAAAGAACTGGGAAGAAACCTAGAGGATGTGGGGCAGGTCTTTGGCCAGACTCTCTGTCCCAGTCTTCAGGGGCTGTGCAGACGTGTTAGCCCTGCCTTCTGCTCGCACCACTGCACTGGTGACCTGTTATAATGTGACCCTTAGAAAACAAAAACAAAAACAAATTTACTTCCTTTCCAATCTGTCTGTTTACAGAGTTCTTCCCGCTCTTGGTTCGGTGTCTACAAGTCCAATTTGTTTAGGTTCATGCAGCTGGGTACCTTCCAAGAAACAGAACTGGCCCATGCCTGTGGCCTCTGGCCTATGCCGGTGGCCTTTGGCCACTAGCTTTGTCAGACGGCCACGGCATGACTGTTGCAGGGGTCTCAGGCTCAGAGCGTGTTTAATATCTGGCAGTTCCCAGATATTAAATAACCTGGGGAAAGAGAAAGAGAGAGGAAGGAAGGAAGAAAGGAAGAACGAGGGCTGGTTGAAAGGAGGGAAGAAAATGGAGTGGAATAAAAGAGCCTTTCCCCTTCAGCCTTGGCCTTACAGAGTCTGATTCTCTGAGATAAGCAGCAACCTAAGTTTTCCTTTTCCTTCGGTTCCTCCCATCCCCTGGGGTGTTACAGGCAGGGAGCTGAGTCTGAAGGGAACCCATTTGAGCCTCCAGCCTCTGTTTATTAGGACAAAGAACCGGGCTAGGGACATATGGTCAGAATTATGATAGTTCATTAAGAAAGGGAATCAGTGTGAGCTGGTGAGCTGAGGTAAAAACTGCACTCAGGCGCGGGCCAGGGGTTCACGACTCATTACGGATCATTTACGTAGATATCGTCCACTCCCCTATGTTTGCAAAGCCCAGACTTTTCTTGTGCATGCTCATTGCATATAGTCTAGGCTGAGAAGGGCTTCCCGCTTTCCTCTGCCAACCAGTGGCTTCTTTCATGTGTTCATCTTGATGTACCCCTCTCCATCGCCAGCCATCCTCCTGCACCAGCGCCAAGGAATGAACGAACGCAGCGTGAGGCTGCACTCTCAGCTCCGTCTGTGCTTTAGAGCTTCGTATAGGGACTAGGCTGAGAGAGAATGAGTTCCTTATACAAGTAAAAGATGAACTGCTTGTATTTTCAGTATCTCCCATGAGCTTCTAGATTTTCAGAGATGCCAAAAGGCACAGGTGGACTCTGTAACAACCCTGCTCACTAGCAACGTCCGTCTCAAGAAGAGGCGAGTCTAACTGGCAACTTCAGGTATTTTAAATAGTATTTAGGCCTCGGGTGAGGGCACGTACTGATAACAATTAACTAATATTTGGGAATAGCCCCACACATCCTGTATTATGCTGGTGACTCCCTGCTTGCTGTCTTAGCATGTAGAAGGACACGCTCAGGGCAGTGAGTGAAGCCATTTCCCCACTTAATTCTTTCCGTCTCCACTTGGGAAACCGTTGGAGGTGACTGACCGTGTCTCAGTACATCTTCAGAATTCCACAGTATTCAGAAAAGAGAATAGTCCATTTTGAAGTTGGTTCTCTGTGTGAGTTTGTCTTTCTTTATATATTGTATGTTGGGGGTGGTATGCTTTTGTGTATTTAATATGTATATGTGTGGGTTCACACACACACACACCTTGTTTATGCTGAAGGCAGAAGGGCACATTGGGTATCCTACTTTGTCATTTCTGTCTTATTCCTTTGAAAGAAGGTCTCTCGTTGAAAGCAGAGCACACTTGGTGGCTAGCAAGTCCCAGAGACTCTTGTTTCTGCACTCCCGCAGTGTGGGGCTGGCAGTCACAGTGTACAGTCACGTGTACAGTCACGGTGTACCGTCACATCCAGACTCTGCATGGGTTCTTGAGATTTGAGTTCAGGTTTGCATCCTTGCACAGCAAGGGCACTTATCCACTGAGCCATCTCTCCAAGCATCAGGGTTACTTCTGACAGAACCCAGTTGTCTGCAGTTGAAAAGCTTTCTCTGTATTTTGTGAGTTAAAGAAAAATGGTACAGAAAAGAGAATTTAAAAGAGGTAAGAAAATCACCATCGTAAGCAGTTTTCTGTTTCTTCAGAGGCACAAGTTATATACCCATAACATCAGGTAAAATGCAGCTAACAGTGATCTAGAAAGGTGGAATTAAGTTAGGATTATACAAAAGGCTAGTAACAGAGCAGCTTCACCAGATATTGAAATGTAATTATGTGTAGCCCACGTGTGTGGGGAAGAAAAACACACAGAAAGACTCAGAGGAAACAACAAGAGAGAAGCTAACATGTGGCCGAGGACAGCTAATTCTACAGCAGCTCTAAAAACATCTGGAGGAGAACCGGACCTAAAAGAATTAGACTCTTCTTAGATTACCACTAGGATTGGGCTGAATTTGTTTCATTTTTAAATATTTATTTATTTTTATTTTATGTGTGTGAGTGTTTTACTTGAATATGTATAAGCACACCATGCATGTGCAGGGTCTAAGAGTTCAGAAGAGGATGGTGCGTACCCTAGAACTGGAGTTACAGATGTCTGCAAGCCACTACGTGGGCTCTGGGAACCAAACCAGGTTCCCTTGCAGGAGCGGCAAGTGCTCTTTACTGATGGACCTTCTTTCCAGACCCATGATGGGATTGCTTTTATGCAGTGCTAGGGATTCACTTCAGAACCTTTCTCATGCTAAACACACTTAACTACTGAGTTGCAGTCTCAGTCCTCAGATCAAATTGTTAAACTGCAAATTCTCAATGTCAACAAAGTCCTATAGTAAGAAACCTAATCTCTTATTTGGTTAGCAAAGATTAGATAAACTTTTCTGGAGAGCACTGTGTCATATGAATTAAAAGATAATCTTCTGAGTAAGTAGATTTATACCTATATATGCGAATATATAACATATATACAATATATCCCTAAAAATATGAATTTCATATAAAATGTATACAGTGGTTATTATAATGTTATTTATACAGAAGTAAAGTTAGAATGATAGGGTCTAACTAGAAGGGTGATTAAGACAGCCACCCTGTTACTTTAATGTAACAAAATAAAATGCATCCGTTAAAATGTATTTGTTAGGGGACTAGTGAGATAGTAGTTCATCAGGTAAACTTACTTGCCTGCTGTCCCAGCCTGATGACCTGAATCCCATCCACAGGATCTATGTAATGGTAAAAGGAGAGAACTGACTCTCCACACTGTGATGTAGGCTTAGAGTTTTCAAAATCTACTGTTAATAAGGGTTCTCAAATGCTTTGACTCCCCACTGTCCAAAGGTAGGAGAGAAAAGATGGCAAATCGGACAAGGGGATGTGGACCTGTTTAGAAGTAGTTCTTTGGGACGATTCCAATCTGTTGGGATTCCAGCAGTCCAGTTCAGTAGTGTCAGGATACCGGACACGAATCTGCAGCAGTGGCACGATCCAGCAGAAACAGGCTTCCTTAATATAGTTGCTGTGTCATCTTAATATAGTTCCTCATCTTGCCTTGACCAACCATGAACGTTTTTTCCTTGCTACTTAATAATTGTAAATCTGCTACTGTTATGAATTGTAATGGAAATACCTGATATGTGACTCATATGTTGAGAATCACTGGTCTAGGGAAATGTGGGACCTCCCACTCTGAGGACCACTAATCAGCGAATTCCTTTTGTCTCACACCATCAGCAAAGAGCTTATGATCCCCATTCACACAAGGGCAAAACTACCAACTATCAGTCTTTAGAACTTGTTTTGTTTTCTTGAATAATTAAATCGAGAAACAAACTGTCAAATGGTAGTACCTCCATTAAACTAGGAGATGGTAGAAGAGGAAGAGAAAGAAGAAACCATTTTGATTTGAATGGAACAAGTGCAATATCCATTACACATTCACAGGTATACATTTTAATTTTCTTTATTTTACTATGACTGGAGGGAACACATCCCCAGGCTTCCCCAGCCTCTGTCCCAGAAGCCCCTTAGCCTGATGACAAGACTCTCGTATTACCACATAAATTTTATCAGTCTGCTTATTACTATGTAAAAGTTACCTCTGTGGAGAAACAGGAGCCTTCCTACAGCATGGCTGTGGATGCAAAGATGGAGCGGTTTCTATGGAAACCAGAAATGGAAATCCTTTTGAAACAAAACCAAACCATTGGAAACAGAACTACTACAGACCCACAGATCCACAAATCCCTGTGTGGATATTTTTCCAAAAGCATTGAAATGAGACTCTTGTATGCTGGCTCATGGTAGCACAGCTTGTAATAGGAAAAGGTGGAAGAAGCTGACTGTTCACTGATAGATGAATAGATATGGAAAATACGGCATATTCATGACATGCAACAGTATCCAGTCTTAGAAAGGAAGTGAATTCTGTCTAAGGCAATGTGGATGTGCCCTGAGAATCTGATGCTTGATAAAATAACCAGATTACCAAAGGACAGGTCTATTGTCCTTTTGGTATTCTCTCTTACTTGAGAACTCAGGAGCAGGGAAGCTCACTGAGGCAGAGTGAGGAGTAGAAATCGTCTGAGGACTGGGGCACAAGTGGGGGGGTTGGAACTGTGCTTCGCAGGTTTGAGGTTTCCGTGGTGCAGCGGTAATTCTGGTCTGCTATGTAGTACTGTGCCTGAGGGAACATTCTGTGTTGTACCGCAACATCTGTGCATCTCATAAGTATTGTTTTCAAAAATGATTCGTTCGTAGTATATGTGGATGTTTTGTCTGCATGCCTGCATGTTCACTACTTTTGTGCCTGGTGCCCTTGGAGGTCAGAAATGCCTATAGGAATCCCATATGAAACCAAAGTCACATACGGTTGCTAGGCACCATGTGGGTTCCGGGAACCAAATCCAGGTTCTCTGCAAGAGCAATAGTGCTCTCAACTGCTGAGCCATCTCTCCAGCCCCGCATCCTAAGTATTAAAATATTCTAATCAATTCTTTGGGGCTACATTTTGATCATATTTACTCATTTTCAATTCCTTCCCAATACACTCCACCTCCTTATCTACCCTACATTATGCATGCTCTCTCTCTCTCTTTCTCTCTCTCTCTCTTTCTTCTCTCTCTCTGTCTCTGTCTCTCTCTCTCTCTCTCTCTCTCTCTCTCTCTCTCTCTCTCTCTTCTTCTCTCTTTATTTTTGTTTTAAATCCATGGAGCCCAATTTATTTTGTCCCAATATTCTTGGGGGTAGAACTTGCCCTAGAGAGTGGCCAACCTACCTTTAGTTATCAAATGCCAATGGTCCCTCAGCTAGGTGTGGGACTTCATGCTTACCTCTCCTATTCGTGTGAGAATTTTACCTAGCTTGAATTTGTGTGGTCCTGTGCATCCTGTCACAGGCACTGCACATTTGTATGTGCAACTGACTTGTTAGGTTTAGAAAATACCGTTTCTACAACCTCTGCCTCTTCTTGTTCTACCTCCCCTGCTGGGAAGATTCCTGAGCCTTGGGGTAGGGGTGTGATGTAGACATCCTGTTTGAATCTGACCACTAGGGGTATGATGTATACATCCTGTTTGAAGCTGACCACTCATGTCTTGCTTGCTACACACTGACCAGTTGTGGATTTCTGTATTTAAGGTACTCTGCTATAAGAATCTCTCTAAGAAGGGCTGAGAGATGTGCTAATCTTATAGCATCAAGTCATTAGAAGTCATTTTAATACTATGTCCTGGGCTGGAGAGATGGCTCGGCAATTAAGAGCACTCACTGGCTGCTCTTCCAAAGGTCCTCAGTTCAAATCCCGGCAACCACACGGCGGCTCACAGCCATCCATAATGAGATCTGACATCCTCTTCTGGTACATCTGAAGTTAGCTACAGTGTACTTAGATATAATAATAAATCAATCTGTAGGCCGGAGCAAGCAGGGCTGACTGGAGTGAGCAACCGTCATTCCCAGCAACCACGTGATGGCTCACAACTTTCAGTACAGCTACAGTGTACTCAAATACATGAAATAAAAAATACTATGTCTATTTATTTATTTGTATATTTATTTGTATATATATTTTTTATTTGATATATTCTTTATTTATATTTTAAATGATTTCCCCTTTCCTGGCTCCCCACTCTCCGTAAGTCCCATAAGCCCTCTTCCTTCCCCCTGTTCCCCAATCCACCCCATTCCACTTCCCTGTTCTGGTATTCCCCTACACTGCTGCACTGAGCCTTTCCAGAACCAGGGTCCACTCCTTCCTTCTTCTGGGACATCAAGAAGGTATGTGGATTGTGTCTTGGGTATTCCAAGTTTCTAGGCTAATATCCGATTATCAGTGAGTGCATACTATGGGTATTCTTTTGAGACTGGGTTACTTCACTTAGGATGATGTTCTCCAGCTCCATCCATTTGTCTAAGAATTTCATGAATTCATTATTTCTAATGGCTGAATAGTACTCCATTGTGTATATATATACACCACATTTTCTGTATTCATTCCTCTGTTGAGGGACATCTGGGTTCTTTCCAGCTTATAGCTATTATAAATAGGGCTGCTATGAACATAGTGGAGCATGCATCCTTATTACATGCTGGGGAATCCTCTAGATATATGCCCAGGAGTGGTATAGCAGGGTCCTCCAGAAGTATTGTGCCCAGTTTTCTGAGGAACCACCAGACTGATTTCCAGAGTGGTTTTACCAGCTTGCAATCCCACCAGCAGTGGAGGAGTGTTCCTCCTTCTCCACATCCTCGCCAACACCTGCTGTTTCCTGAATTTTTAATTTTAGCCATTCTGACTGGTGTGAGGTGAAATCTCAGGGTTGTTTTGATTTGCATTTCCCTAATGACAAATGATATTGAACATTTCTTGAGGTGCTCCTCAGCCATCTGAAGTTCTTCAGGTGAAAATTCTTTGTTTAGCTCTGTACTCCATTTTTAATAGGGTTATTTGATTTTCTGGGGTCTAACTTCTTGAGTTCTTTGTATATATTGGATATTAGTTCTCTGTCAGATGTAGGGTTGGTGAAGATCTTTTCCCAATTTGTTGGTTGCCAATTTGTCCTTTTGATGGTGTCCTTTGCCTTACGGAAACTTTGTGATTTTATGAGGTCCCATTTGTCAATTCTTGATCTTAGAGCATAAGTTATTGGTGTTCTGTTCAGGAACGTTCCCCCTGTGCCCATGCCCTCAATGGTCTTCTCCAGTTTCTTTTCTATTAATTTCACTGTGTCTGGCTTTATGTGGAGGTCCTTGATCCACTTGGAGTTGATCTTAGTACAAATAGATAAGAATGAATCAATTCACATTCTTCTGCATGCTGACCTCCAATTGAACCAGCACCATTTGTTGAAAAGGCTATCTTTTTTTCACTGGATGGTTTCAGCTCCTTTGTCGTAGATCAAGTGGCCATAGGTGTGTGGGTTCATTTCTGGATCTTCAATCCTATTCCATTGATCAACCTGCCTGTCACTGTACCAATACCATGCAGTTTTTAACACTATTGCTCTGCAGTATTGCTTGAGGTCCGGGATATTGATTCCCCTAGAAGTTCTTTTACTGTTGAGAATAGTTTTAGTTATCTTGGGCTTTTGTTAATCCAGATGAATTTGAGAATTGCTCTTTCTAACTCTATGAAGAACTGAGTTGGGATTTTGATGGGGATTGTGTTGAATCTGTATATTGCTTTTAGCAAGATGGCCATTTTTACTATATTAATCCTGCCAATCCACGAGCATGGAAGATTTTTTCCATTTTCTGAGGTCTTCTTCAATTTCCTTCTTCAGAGACCTGAGGTTCTTGTCATATAAATCTTTCACTTGTTTGGTTAGAGTCACACCAAGATACTCTATTGTTTGTGGCTATTGTGAAGGTTATCATTTCTCTAATTTCTTTCTCAGCCTGCTTATCCTTTGAGTATTGGAAGGCTACTGATTTGCTTGAGTTGATTTTATAAACAGCCACTTTGATGAAGTTGTTTATTAGCTGTAGGAGTTCTCTGGTGGATTTTTTTGGGTCACTTAAGTATACTATCATATCATCTGCATTTGACTTCTTCCTTTCCAATTTGTATCCCTTTCACCTCCTTATGTTGTCTAATTGCTCTAGCTAGTACCTCAAGTACTATATTGAAAAGATATGGAGTGAGGGGGCAGCCTTGTCTAGTCCCTGATTTTAGTGGGATTGCTTCAAGTTTCTCTCCATTTAGTTTGATGTTGGCTAACAGTTTGCTATATATTGCTTTTACTATGTTTAGGCATGGGCCTTGAATTCCTGTTCTTTCCAAGACTTAGCATAAAGGATGCTGAATTGTGTCAAGTGCTTTTTCAGCATCTAATGAAATGACCACGTGGTTTTTTTTTTCTTTGAGTTTGCTTATGTAGTGGATTGCACTGATGGATTTCCGTATGTTGAACCATCCCTGCATCCCTGGGATAAAGCCTTCTTGATCATGGTGGATGATCGTTTTGATGTGTTCTTGGATTTAGTTGGTAAGAATTTTATTTAGTATTTTTTCATCAATATTCATAAGGGAAATTGGCCTGTAGTTCTCTTTCTTTGTTGGATCTTTGTGTGGTTTTGGTATCAGTGTAATGGTGGCTTCATAGAACGAGTTGGGTAGTGTTCTTTCTGTTTCTATTTTGTGGAATACTTTGAAGATTATTGGTGTTAGGTCTTCTTTGAAGGTCTGATAGAATTCTGCACTAAAACCATTTGATCCTGTGCTTTTTTTGGTTGGAAGACTTTCTATGATCCCTTCTATTTCTTTGGGGGTTATGGGACTGTTTAGACGATCTATTTGATCCTGATTTAATTTTGGTATTTGGTATCTGTCTAGGAAATTTGTCCATTTCCTCCAGATTCTCCAGTTGTGTTGAGTATATGCTTTTGTAGTAGGATCTGATGATTTTTTTGAACTTCCTCAGTTTCTGTTGTTATATCTCACTTTTCATTTCTAATTTTGTTAATTCGGATACTGTGTGTGTGCCCTTTGGTTAGTCTGGGTAAGGGTTTATCTATTTTGTTGATTTTCTCAAAGAACCAGCTCCTGGTTTTGTTGATTCTTTGTATGGATCTCTTTGTTTCCACTTGATTGATTTCAGCCCTGAGTTTGATGATTTCCTGTCTTCTACTCCCCCTGGGTGAATTAGCTTCTTTTTGTTCCAGAGCTTTCAGGTGTGCCATTAAGCTCCCGTTTCTTTTTGGAGTCACTCAGGGCTATGAGTTTTCCTCTTAGCACTGCTTTCATTGTGTCCCATAGATTTGGGTATGTTGTGCCTTCATTTTCATTAAAATTTAAAAAGTCTTTGATTTCTTTCTTTCTTTCTTCTTTGGCCAAGGTATCATTGAGTAGAGTATTGTTCAGCTTCCATGTGTATGTGGGCTTTCTGTTGTTTTTGTTGCTACTGAAGACCACTCTTACTCCATAGTGATCTGATAGGAGGCATGGAATTAGTTTGATCTTCTTATATTTGTTGAGGTCTGTCTTGTGACCAATTATATGGTTAATTTTGGAGAAGGTACCATGAAGAGCTGAGAGAAAGGTATATTCTTTTGCTTTAGGATGAAATGCTCTATATATATCTGTTAAATCCAATTGGTCCAAAGCTTCAACTAGTTTCACTGTGTCCCTGTTTAGTTTCTGTTTTGATCCATTGAGGATAGTGGAGTGCTAAAGTCATCCACAATTATGGTGTTAGGTGGAATGTGTGCTTTGAGCTTTAGGAAAGTTTCTTTTACGAATGAGGGTGCCCTTGCATTTGGAGCATAGATGTACAGAATTGAGAGTTCTTGTTGGATTTTTCCTTTGATCAGCAAGAAGTGTCCTTCAGTGTCTCTTGATGACTTTAGGTTGAAAGTCAGTTTTATCTGATATTAGAATGGCTACTCAGGCTTGTTTCCTGAGACCATTTGCTTGTAAAATTGTCTTCCAGCCTTTTACTCTAAGGTAGTGTTTTCTTTGACCCTGAGGTGTGTTTCCTGTATGCAGCATAATGTAGGGTCCTGTTTCTGTATCCAGTCTGTTAGACTATGTCCTTTTATTGGGGAATTGAATCCATTAATGTTAAGAGATATTAAGGAATAGTGATTATTACTTCCTGTCATTTTTGATGTTATTTTTATATTTGAGTGGTTATTTTCTTTTGGGTTTGGTGAAAGAAGGTTACTATCTTTCTTTTTCCATGGTGTATTTTCCCTCCTTGTATTGGAGTTTTCCTCCTATTATCCTTTGTAGGGCTGGGCTTGTGGAAAGATATTGTGTAAATTTGGTTTTTATCATGGAATATCTTGGTTTCTCCATCTATGGTGATTGAGAGCTTTGGTGGGTATAGTAGCCTTGGCTGACATTTGTGTTCTCTTAGAGTCTGCATGAGATCCGCCCAGGATCTTCTACCCTTCATGGTCTCTGGTGAGAAGTCTGGTGTAATTCTGATAGGTCTTCCTTTATATGTTACTTGGCCTTTTTTTCTTACTGCCTTTAATATTTTTTTGTTTAGTACATTTGGGGTTTTGATTATTATGTGGCGAGAGATATTTCTGTTCTGGTCCAGTCTGTTTGGAGTTCTGTAGGCCTCCTATATATTCATGGGCAACTCTCTCTTTAGGTTGGGAAAGTTTTCTTCCATAATTTTGCTGAAGATATTTGCTGGCCCTTTAAGTTGTAAATCTTCACTCTCATCTATACCTATGATCCTTAGGTTTGGTCTTCTCATTGTGTCCTGGATTTCCTGGTTTTTTGGGTTGCACCTTTTTGCATTTTGAATTTTCATTGACTGTTGAGTCAATGGTTTCTATGGATTCTTCAGCATCTGAGATTCTGTCTTCTATCTCTTGTATTCTGTTGTTGATATTTGCATCTATGGCCCCTAATTTCTTCCCAAGGTTTTCTATCTCCAATGTTGTCTTCCTTTGTGATTTCTTAGTTGTTTCTACTTCTGTTTTTAGATCCTGGATGGTTTTGCTCAGTTCCTTCACTTGTTTGTTTGTGTTTTTCTGTAATTCTTTAAGAGATTTTTGTGTTTCCTCTTTCATGACTTTTGCCTGTTGATTCAATTTCTTCTGCATTTCTTTAAGTGATTTTTGTGTTTCCTCTTTATTGGCTTCTATCTGTTGGTCCATATTCTCCTAAATTTCTTTAAGTGATTTTTGTATTTCCATTGTAAGAGCTTCTAACTTATTCCTGTTCTCCTGTATTTAAGAGATTTATTCATGTCCTCTTTTTGTTCCTCTAGCAGCATCATGACCAGTGATTTTTAAATCAATATCTAGTTTTTCTGGTGTGTTGGGGTATCCAGGACTTGCTGTCCTTGGAGAACTGGGTTCAGATCCTGCCATATTGCCTTGATTTCTGTTAGTAACATTCCTATGTTTGCCTTTTGCCATCTGGTTATTTCTGGCGTTAGTTGGTCTTGTTGTCACTGGCTGGTGTTTGAACCTCTTGTGAGCCTGTAAGGCTCTTTCCTCACCTCTGGACAACTGGGTTTCCCCTGGCACAGATTGCTGATGTGCTGCCCTCCTCTTGGATGTCCTTGGAGTGTGTCCTGCCCCAAGCAATGCTATACTTGGGTTGTTTCTGTGAAACTGGTGCTGCTAGTGGGCTCCTTCAGGGAGCAGAGATGGCAGATGCTGCGGGGACCTTTTCTAAGTGCTGATCACTCTGCAGGGCAAATGACCCCCCAACCAGGTTGGCACACAGCTGCCCACTGATCTACCCAGTCCCTGGGTGCAGGCAAAAAAGCCTGAGAGGCTTAGACCCAAGTGATGTTAGCCTCGCTACTATGTCCACTTAGTGCGATAGTAGTAGTGAGTTCTTTCCTAGGGAGCCTCAGGCTCTTGGTTCCAAAAATGTTGCCAGGTATGGACATTCATGGAGTGTGCCAATCAGAAAGTGGGTGGTTACTCCAACAACATTCATGCCACTATTGTAGCAGTGGGCATGTCTTCTCAGGACAGTTATTGTTGTAGCTCATAAAATTTGCAGCTGGGTAAGGTTGGTGATTGTTTTTCTCCTTTGGTAGCATGTAAAGAGCCTTCTTTTTTTTCTTTTGACATTCAAACACTTCTTTTTAATACATATTAAATTTAAAAGTAAAAATCTCATTAAAAGGCATATCTAACACACACACACACACACACACACACACACACACGCACTGCTGAATGCTGCTGGGTGGGAACAGTCTGCAGAGCCGCTAAGGGTGATCAGAAACAGAACAGAGCAGCACAGTGTTGCTGAGACTGAACTTGAGAAGTCAGACAGTTACAATTTGGCAGCTGTGGAGTAGTAACCTGCACAGGCGCTCTGCAGAGGTAAAACCATAAGGAACTAACGGAACCATGCAGAGACTCCTTTGAGGAGTGTTAAGCGAGTCTTCCTCATCCTCTTAAATACATTGGAACAGAAATTAAAGTGCATGAGGGCAGCAGAGTGCTTCATTTGGTTGTACCCTATGTACACACTGTAGCCAGCTGTGCTGCCGGGCTGAGGGCTCCAGTTTTCTGTCCAGTTCCGGAGGCTTTCCAAGTTAATTTTGAATGTGGCTAAAGGAAGGGAGGCCAATATTTTCTAAATTGCACCAATGGCCCTAAAGTGTTAAAAGCACTGGTTTGTTTTGTTTTGTTTTTAAAAGCTGACTTGGGGCATGGTAGAGTTAAGGGAAGTATCTACATGTATTTCATTCTAGCAGTAAAATTAGGATAAGGATCTAGTTTCGCCTCTGGAAAATGCTTACTAAAATCTTCAAAAGTTCAGATGTGCAGAAAGCACGACAATACTGCCTGCCACCTGTCACTCTGACACTGTGTGTCATGAACACCAGGCAGGATACCTGCCCGTCTGAACGCTCACAATAAACACGGGCTCTCGGTGCCCTCGTCTTCAGAGCTGCTCCTCTCGTTCTCCGAGTAGTCCACCTCCATCTCACTGTCCAGCCTGGCCATGGCTTCCCACTCTCTGTTCCCAGCCCGGCCACTGCCGCTTCAGTGAAGGGTGTGCTGAACGCCCCGACCAACCCGACCACTGAGCTCACACTGAAACCCTTGACCATAAAGAACCTTCTAACACTATGGAAGCTATTCAGTAGATGTAAAGAGTACAGGTCATTACCATTCTGATGTCTCCATATTTTATGACTCAAATATATGGTGCGTAGTATACATACACTAGCAAGAACCTGTAATGGTTATCAATCTATGAAAAGACACCCCCCCCCCGTGTGTGTGTGTGTGTGTGTGTGTGTGTGTGTGTGTAGTGTGAATTCAAAGAGTTGCTAAATAGAGCAACTTCAGTAGGACCCGCAGACACAGGATAAAGACAGGGCTAGTGGAGGCCGCACACGTGGGGAAGGGCATACGTCTGCACGTCAGCAGAGAGGAGAGAGAGGGTTCATAGGTATGTATGCTAGAAAAGCCAAAGGTGACAGGACATACACTCTGGTAGAGACACTGCTGGAAGCAGAAAGGGAGAAAGGAAAATTGCTCCTCAGTATTTTATTTTCCAAGTCCTAAAGGAGCCTACAACTGGCAGAAAAAATAACAAGAAATCAGCTATTAACCAACCATGGGAAAGGAAGTGTATACACCCCCCACTGTCAGAATTATAGGGCAGATGGGACTCAAGAGAAGGCTTGGGGGTTGGAAGTACTTACTGCCCTTGTAGAAGATCTGAGTTTGATTCCCACATTTGGTGGCTTACAGCGTTCTGTAACTCCAATTGCAGAAAATCCAGTGCCATCTTCTGGCTTCTGTGGGGATCAGTCACATACATAGTGTACTTTTGTACACACAGGTACACACACACACACACACACACACATGTACACATGAAGACAAATCTTTGAAAAAGAATAGAGAGCAGAGTAGAGAGAGGCAGGAAGTTGGTAGTTTCAAACTGAGAAATATGGGTAAGAAGTTTGGACTTTATAGAGACCGTAAGGATCAACATCAATGAAATTATAGTAACACAAGCATGGAGAAGGGATCATCAGTTTTTTCTGCTCCATGCCACACTCTCCACAACCTCTTCCATCCCACCCAGCCACGAAGCTGCCAATGCTACCGCAGGGCTCAGCAGACCACAGCGTGCTACCAGCAGAAAAAGAAATAGATGCATGGTGTCCAACAGAGAACTCGGGAATGTGCCCTCCACACCTGCTCAAAGGTCACTCAGAGGGATAAGAGAAATCTCTTTAGCATATGGTTGTAGGAGGCCTGTATATCCATATACAGAATGAATTTTTGCAAACACACACACACACACACACACACACACACACACATCCATGAGAGCACACAAATTCATTCAGAATTAGATCAAAAGACCTAAACATAAGCCCTGAACTACAAGGTTGTTCGAAGAAGATGTATAGAAAAAAACTTCATGATGTTTGGGCTTGGTAATGGTTTCTTCAATATGATACTGCAAAAGGAGACAAAGAGAAAAAAGTAGGTAAGTTTAGAAAGCCATCATGTTAGAGATCATAAGCAACGCGGTAAACGGGAACTTAAAGGGTGATGCCTACGTGCTTCCCAAGCTCTGCGTCGGGCTGCATTACTGGTGAGCTGTGCCATTCACAGCAAGGTCGTCAGGAATCCGTCTCCGGCAGCCCGGAAGGACCTGACACGCCCACCACGAGTCACACCTCCTGGCACTGCACCACCACCTCCACCAACACCCATGTAAAGAGGCGGTTTCATAAGGACCGAAGGAAAAATGCCTTGGAAAACTAAAATGGAAGTTATACTTAAAACAAAACAAAACAAAACAAAAACGGACATGAAAGTCATTGCTAATTATCAAGTCTAACCAAGGGCTACTTAGCCTTCTCACAGAAGAAGCCTGTTGTGGGAAATAAAAAAGAATCCATGCTATTGCCGGCAAGGCATGGCAGGCAATGGCTGGTCTGTTCTCATCTCGTGGAGATTCTCTGACTCAGAGCTCTGAAATCTCTACACCCAGCTGGCTAAGTTCCCACTGGCGGGTTGCAACCGTGCCAGCCCCATGCTTCAACCTCCCCTCCCCCCACGGCCTTTGTGATGCACATCTGGCAAACCCAGGCTTTGCCGCCGCACCTTTCTCTCCTGTACCCAGTAGAACCACTGTGTGAAGGAAAACACCACATAAACTTAATTCAGAATCAATGGTAACTCAATCACTGGGCTCATCAATTAGAATCCTAATCTTGTAAGCCATATTAAATCTAAATCCTCTGGTGGTGAATCCTGGTGGATTCTCCATCTAAATGGGGAGTCACTAGTAGCTACAACCTGTCCTCTCTCTGTCCCAGATCTAAAGCCCTATCACTGTCCAGCCTCCTCTCTTTCGTGGTCCAACCCGGAAGTCCCGCCTACTCATCCAGTGATTGGTTTCTTTATTCATAAGGGGAAGGCTCACAAGAAGTCACCTGAGGACTCATTCCTCTGTTCCAGACAGCCCCTCCTGGGAAAGCAGAATTAACATCAAAATGCAAACAGCACCAGGGCCATCCACAACAGAAAATTCTTCACAGAATGCAGCAAACTCTGCAAAACTGGTAAAATTGGTAAATTCTCAGCAAACTGGTAAAGGCCATTCTGAGATATTTCTACAAAGAGATTGTACAAATGACCCCCCTCCAACCCAGTACAAAAACCTCAACAGCTCCCATCATAAGGGGTCTCTTATGCTTTTATAAATGTTAAGGTAGAAACTATGTGGCAGCCAACTATTTATCATAATCCCCAGGTCACACTGTCTCATGTCTGAGAGTGATCCACACTGGCAGATTCTTGTGTGTGTGTGTGTGTGTGTGTGTGTGTGTGTGTGCATCCAAACTTATTTTGCTGGACTTCAAATCATAAAATATTACGATTTGTCAAACATTTTAAAAATAAACTTTATTATTTCTAGTGTGTGTGTGTGTGTGTGTGTGTGTGTGTGTGCACGTGTACGCAGGTATTCACACCTGTGCAGCCGAGAGGCGGGTGTCAGGAGTCCTCATCTTTCCCTCTCTGCCGTACTCCTTTGAAGCAGGCTCTCTGACTGACCCCAGAGCTCAGCTTTTATTGGCTAAGGTGGCAGCCGGCAAGCCACAACTATTGTTCTGTGTTCCCTCACCTTAGCGACACAGGCTTACAGGACCACCCTTGGCTTGTTAGTGTATGCCGGGATCTGAACTCCCGTCCTCAAGCTTGCATAGCAGCGTTCTTAATCACTGAGCCCTTATTTCTTCATTAGTTTATTTTTCTGCGGTAATTTTGATTTGCATGATTTACATAATTAATTTTATTAATACTCTTACATTTTAAAGCCAAGTGGAATCTTTGAGCTCTATTGGACAGGATGTTAAAAAAACAAAAACAAAACCAAAAAAACCCCGGCCTAGGTATCTGATAAATGGTTAGAACTTGGTTGCCAATGTTTGAGCAGCTCGCTTTTGGTTCTCAACTAAAGCAATTGTAAACATTTGGAAGTATAAGCATTTTTTAAAAGTTTATATCCTTATTTGTTTATAATGTATGAATGTTTTGTCTTCTCATATGTCTGTTTTGCCATGTATGTGCCTGATCCCTGTGGAGATCAGAAGAGGGTACCAAATACTCTGGAACAGGCATTATAGGGGGCTGTGATCCATTGAACGCATGCTGGGTATGGAACTCAGGTCTGTCTGCAAGAGCAGCTAGCACTCTTACCCCCGAGCTGTCTCTCCAGCAACCTGGAAGCATAAGGCTTTAAACTATACTATTTATATTAATTATTTGAGAATTTCATAAATACATAAAAATGTATTTTGGTCATGTGCACTCTACTTCTTCCTGACTCCTCCAAGACACCTTCATCTCCTATCCTCCCAACACCACGTTATATACACATACATATATGTATATGTACACATATATTCATATCCTATTCATCCATCCATCCATCCATATACATATACATATACATATACATATACATATACATATACATACATTGAGTCCAGTTTATGCCGTCCATTTACACATGGGCATGGGTCCATGTACTGCAGCATGGCTAACCTACCAGGAACCACATCTCTAAAGAAAATGGACTCATTTTCCCCTAGCAGTCAGTCTTCAATTGCCACAGCTCCTCACTTAGGGGTGGAGGTGTGTGAGCTCTACCTGCTCCATGCTGGCATGCTAACTGGATTGATCTTGTGCAGGTCTTATGCTGGCTAAGACAGTTAACCTTGAGTTTATAATTATAGTGACTCTATGATGTCTAGAAAACATGGCTTCACCTCTGACCTCCTTGACCCTTGCTATCTTTTCATCTCTTCTTTCTCAGTGTTCCTTGAGCCTTTGGGGGGAGGGGGAGGGTATGATTTGTAGCCCAGCACTCTACAGACAATTATTCTCAGAAGCATAGATTTTTTTAGTCATTTTCCCTTTCTCTCCCTCTTTCCTATTCTCTTTCCTCTTGTTCTCTTCCTCCCCGTCTTCTCCAAGTCCTCTGTCTTTTGAGGCAGTATCCCAGGCTGCTCTGGAATTCACTATGTAGCTTAGACTGGGTACCAGGTGGAGATTCTCCTCTTTTATCCTCTAGAGTGCTGTGATTACAGACACTGCCTGGCTATGAATTCTCGTATTTACCATCCACAGAACCTAATGAGACAGACACAATTATTGTTCTTGGTTTAAAGAAGCTGGGGGCTTAGAGAAGTCAAATAACTGCCCCAGAGTCACATGGATATCAAACGGCAAAGCTGATGTTTTACCAATCGGAAGGCCCAGTCACTATTGCTCTCCCAAGTTTTCTTCACAAAGCCACAGCCTGTTTTGCAATTTTGTGTCTGACATAATTTGTGATTTAATTTGGTGATTTCCCAATACACTTATGACATTCAAACTCAGAGTGAAGATGGGCACAGTGTGGACTGGGTGTGACTAATCTTTAGTTCAGGATAGAGATCAATGGGAACCCTGAGACAGCGCGGAGAAACAGCAGGACTGTGTCAAGGAAGACTTGGGTGTTGTAAACTTTCCTTGCTCTTACAAGCCACATGTCCTTAGCCAAGCCAAGCTTAGTTCTTGCCTCTGAGAACCTGAGATAATAGTGTCTATGACTCTAGGTGGTTGGGAGGAACAAAGGAGTTAACATATGCATGCATTTGGTAGATAAGGACAGTCTAAAATGATAGTTTGAACCCCTCACGGTGGCCCCAACAATTCAAGCGTATAATTTTGGTACTAAAAGAATATTTGGTTCATTGTGTTTGTCTCTACCTAATGGGGCAGCTGAGGCCAAGTCTCAACCGGTTTTACATGACTGTTTAAGGATGCTTTCTTGGCCAACTCATTTACTCAGGTGGCTTTCCGGGGGAGTTAGATGGAAAAACTAATCCTAAATCCTTTTATTTAAAGGGCAACGCCTTGTCAAAGCATACTGGGCTCAGCATGTGGGAACATGGAGAGAGATTACAATGAGTGGGCTGTCTGTGAAACCGTAATATCATCCTGTTCCCTAAGGACTAGGTTCTTGTCTGATGTGGGGTTTGATTCAGTTTGTTCATCTGCATTGGAAACATTTACTGATCCATATCCCTTGGTCTTTTTATGCCCCAGGCTAAGTTAAGATTAAGCATTGGTTTCTCCCAAGAATATCAATTTTCTTGCAGTTGCTTTATAATTTCTCTGATAGTCCAGCTCTGGAAATTCTGATTTTTTTTCCTTTCTCAAACTACAATCACACTTCAAGTGAATGGTAACCTAAATGCTCATTTGTTGGCAAATCTTTAATTCACTGGTGGCATGCAGTTGTCACCTCTGAGTTAGTTAGGTCAGCTATTGTGCGTCTTGTAGTCTGCTAACTGAAGGAGCCGAGATAGGACTTGCTCTCAGAACAGCTTTTGGCCCACTACAAACAGAACATTTCTGATTAAGCTCAGCTAAGAAAAGCCGTCTAGAAGAGCATTTTGCTCCATAGAGTAAAAGTCAGATGTGGACTTTGATATCTTAACCATCTCCAAGCAAGCCAACACGCTCTCCTAACTGGACTTCCTGCATAGAGGTTCCTAGAATTCAGTCTCCAGTAATCTCCTTCCCATGTGGATTGGACTCAATGACTTATTTGTAGCAGGTATCCTGTGGAAAACGCAACTGTGGGCTACTTCTAAGATCAATCCTGTTGTGGTCACAGGGCTCTAGCCTCCCTCCTGCTGACCTTCCCTTGTTTCTTTGTCCAGCCTGCTGTGAGCTGCTATGCTGTGAGCTGCCCCAGAGAGAGGCTCTGTTATGGCGTGGAACTGGAAGAGCATATACTTGGCAAAGGCGCTTTCTTTGCTCTTTCGGGGGAAGGGCACACCCCAGCTGATTGCTTGATTGCAACGTTGTGGGAATATAGCCATACTGCGCTTCTGGGCTCATTGAAATGATAAAATAACCTCTGTCTTCCCTATCTTCTTTCTCTTCACTTTCTTCTCTTCTCTTTCACTGGGTAGCAGACTTCAGATCTCACACACTGTGAACGTGCACTATTATATTTTCCATGCTAATATTTATGAGTTTTAAAGTTACAAAATCTTAGGGTAAAAACATGCCTAATTGTGTTATAATGATGCTGTAATGAGATTAGGGCATTTAGTTTTGTGAAGGCCATTTGAACTTGGCGCTGCTGCCCTCAGAATCTGTGGGTATCAGTCATTGCAGGCCAAGACCATGGCATCTCAACCACTTTCTTTTTTCCAAGACTCAGAGCATAAGAAAGGGTATCTTGGTGTGTTGTTCATAAGTGAGGTTTCACTGGAATAAGGTCACTTTCATTCACATACACAGCACCTGACTGCTTTGCAGAGCGGAGAGCTAGCAACAGAGGCGATCCAGCTAGGCAACCTTACTGCTGACCCTAGGAAACTTGCAGACCCTAGCTGTAGTGTTGAAAATGGATGGATTTCTTATTACCTCATTTTCAGTGCTTTCCCTTTACAGACCTTTCAAAACCCAGTATGTGGGGTTGGAGAGATGATGCATTATCAGTTTAGAGCACTGACAGCTCTTCTAAAGGTCCTGAGTTTAATTCCCAGCAACCACAAGATGGCTCACAACCATCTGTAATGGGATCCATATGCCATCTTCTGGTGTGTCTGAAGAGAGCTACAGTGTGCTCATATAAGACAAACAAGAAAAAAAGCAAACAAAAAACCCAGTAAGGAAACTAACTGGAGTAACACCCATCTTGCTACATAGGTAGGAATGCTGCATAGTTTAGATAGTAGGTTTTAAATACTCTAAAAACTATGAACTTCAATAATTAATGAACTTTATATCACCAAGAATAGCATATTTATTCATGAATAAAACAAATGTATCATAAACTAATACTTATCTTTTATCTAAAATCTCCTGTTTTATCTTTAGTCTCATTAAAAATACTGGGCTGTGCATGCCTTTGATCTTAGCACTCAGAAGATAGAGGCAGTTACATTTCTATGTGTTGGTGGCAAAGCTGGTCTACATTCTCAGGCCAGCCAAGAAAACACAGTGGGACTGTGTCACAAAAACCAAACCAAACCAAGACAGAACAAAATGCTAACCAACTAAAAATAAATAAATAGAAACCAAGCAAGAAAAGTGCTAATATTTCTTTCTAGCTATACATATGACAGAGGATTTTTTTTTTTTTTTTGGTTTTTTGAGACAGGGTTTCTCTGTGTAGTCCTGGCTGTCCTGGAACTCACTCTGTAGACCAGGCTGGCCTCGAACTCAGAAATCCGCCTGCCTCTGCCTCTGCCTCCCAAGTGCTGGGATTACAGGCGTGCGCCACCACGCCCGGCTATGACAGAGGATTAATAGCTAGAATATGCAAAGAACTAAGAAAACTAAACAAGAAATCTAACAACCAGCCAATAAATGGGATAACAGTTCCCAAAAGATTAAATACAAATGATGAATAAACCAAAAGAAATTCAGCTACACTAGAACCTCATCAGAGAAATGCGAATAGTGACAATGCTCCTCTGACCACACAGTAAAACTACATTGAAATCCTACACTACCCCAGAGAGAATGGTGGTGGCCTTCCTGGAAGTGATTATCAACAATGGCTGGCAAGAATGTGGACAAATGCAAACCCTTATCTGTTGTGGATAGCCCTGGGCTCTTACTTTGATGTTAATTCCACTCCTCAGAGGGGCTGCAGATGAGGAGTTGCCTTGTGAACCATCTCCCCACCTTGACTTTTCAAATAAAGGCTTGAGCCAATGATTGGGCAGGAGGAAAGTGGGAGGAGCAGAGAGTCTAGGGGAGGAGCTACGGGGTATAAAACAGGAGGAGGAGGAGCAACGAAAAAGGAGAAGAAACGAAGAAGAAAGAGGAGAAGAAACGGAGGGAGAGAAACGGAAAAAGAGAAACGGAGAGGTAGCAGGGAGAGAAGCTCGGGGCCTGGAGTTTCCGCAAGTTGTATGGGATTAATATAGATTGAAACAGAGTAGTGGAGTGGGAGGCCTGCCCAGTCTAGGCTTGTAGCTTGTTTTGTTAACTGCTGAGTTGAGCTTTCTTTCACCGGGGAACTGGGTTGGAAACATAGTAGCAACACTTATCCACTGCTGGAGGGAATGTGCTAGTCCCGCCTCCATGGACATCAGAGTGGAAGATTTTCAAACATTTAGATATCAATCCACTGTAAGGCCCCGCTACACCTCTTCTGAGTATCATCATCTCAAAGGGCTCCAAGTCAACCCAGTACAAAGACCCTTGAGCAGCAGTGTTTACTGTAGCACTGTTCACGATAGTGACCTGGTGGAGCCAACTTGGGTGGTCAACAACAGAAGACTGGATAGAAATGATGTGGTTTACATGCAAAGTGGAATGATATTCAGCCATAAAGAAGAGTGAAGCTATGTCGTTCATAGGATAAGGGATGTGACTGGAGAGAATGTACACATTAAGCAAATTAAGCTGGCCTCAGAAAGAGAGATATCATATATCATATGTTTTCTCTTATCAATGCCCCAGATTCAGAACACAATAATCATAGATGTACTAAAGATAGACTGAGAAGCGAGACTGTCCAGGGAATAGGGTAGGCTGTAGAAGGGAGAGGGTCACAGGGTGATTGGGGACGGAGGTCCTGGGGGAGGAGGTGAAGAGGGGCTCTAGATCTGGTACATGCTCGCAGCCTTAGGTAAGACCTTAGGCGACACTATCATAAAAAGGAATGTAAACAGAACCTGCTGACACTTCAGGCTTCACTGATGCCTGTGGACACCCGCTGGCTGTGACTGCTGACTAAAGAATCCTGCTCAGTCAGAGCCTGAATGTGAATTGTGTGGACCTGGGTTCTGATCTCACCTTAGCCTCTTGCCAGTTTGGGGTCAGATTTCTATTGGTAAGTGGAAATCTCATATGTCACAATAAGGTTGCGCTCATCATGGCACAGGGTGTGTGAAGATGGCGCCACAGGTGCAGAGCAGTGGCGCTCTTGATGCAGTTGCCTGATAAAGTAGTGTCTGGTCCTTCCCGCCTGGGTGATGGAGACGTCCCCAGAAGGCCTGCTGATGAAATGAACGGATGAAACCCGAGAAACCATTGTTGCTTTTCTGAGACTGGCACTGGCAAAGTGATGGTCTGTGCACAGGCTGACACGGGATGCCCTTGGAACGGCAAGCAGCCTGCGTCTGCCAGACAGGCGTGAGGACACGCCCTGCTTTCAGCCATTGTATTTCCCAATCGAATTCCAGTGAAGGAGAGGGTTTAACTGGCTTAAACCAGCCCTTCGCAAACAAGAGTTCCCCACATCTGTCCTCTTTGAGAAAGGAAAGTTTGGTCTTACCGTCCTGGGTCTTTACCTTTCTCTCCTGACTTCATTTCCTCAGCGCCTCTTCATACGACTGCCATTTGCATCTTCGAGTTCTTTTCTGTTAAAGAGAAGGGTTTGGTGGCACTTGTTGTGGCATGGAGTATTCTCAGGTACAAATTAATGATGTCCAAAATCTACTTTTGACTGCCCTCCCCCTGCCAACAGCCCCTAAGGCCTTGGCTTCAAGTCTGTGTGGGCTCTGGGGTCGCTCAAGGATGCCCACCAATTTTCATTCTGAATCTGAGGGGCCATAAACTGGGCCTGAAGAGTGTCCCGCAGCTTGAGATCATGCACCTCCCGGCCTCCTTCACGCCTTCCTCTCATGGTCTCACATCCACCTTGGGACTTGGAGCGACTGAGGCGACAGCCATTGATTTCCTTAGGATCCACAGGCAGGCGTGACCTCATTTAGCACCTTCTTGTTTCCCAGGTCCCACTGAAGTTTCCCTACAGGCAACCACAGCGTCACCTCAGTTCCAGCTCTCAGACAGAAAAGGGTCCAGAAAGAGACTTCCAAGCCTAGATGGTGTGAGCAGGAGCGAATCCTGCCACAGTCGGGCGGTCCTGTTGCTAGCAGCAGGGAAACCATTTTCTGATCCCAGTGCTCAGTTAGGAAGACTCCGCAAAGATTGCGAAAATATTTTGATTTTCTCGTCTCTCCCCCATATCTCTAAGTGAAGGGATATTGCTTTGCTGTCTGTCCCCACCTGTGTCTTCAGGCTCAATACATCCATGAAAACCAGGCAGGAATGATATCCCTTGAGCAGACTCTCCTGTGCCCTTCTAGAGTCATCCTCAATTGAGACCCAGAGCTCCTCATAGGATGGAGTTTTATACCATACAGAATAAGGATTGCAGTCCCAGCTCGGTCAGCCACTAGTGACTTCCTGCAAGTTACTCTGTCTTCATGGGTCTCGATGTTCTGCTAATGTAAAATAACTAGATTACAATAGGCTCTTATTTGAAACTCTAATGACTTGGTAATGGTCGCAGGGGGAATTGCGTAGAAATATCTTAGGGCACATTTGGACTCAGTAATTGTTTAGTCATGTCTGCCATAACTCGAGGTAAGGGGCTACATTTACCACCTCACATCTGCCATTTCCAAGAGAAACGTTTGGCTAATCGTTCCTATGTCTGTATGTTTGAACCGATAACCATATGTAACTACTGCTGAGATCCATCTTAATTTGCACTCACTATTTTGGATACTTGCCTTGTGCCAGTGGAATTGGACAGAAGGAGCAGAAATGATGGATCTTCTAAGCTGACACTGCCCCTTGGATAACATAGAGCCAGAAATCTGGTCTATTCCTTCTCTTTGAACCAAAACATTTTAATTAGCTGCAGAAACTGAAGAAGATGAATTCTTTTGTGAAAACACAGCGTTTGTTTTTCTTGTCCTAAAATGGAGAAGTGCATGCCTAATTCCTATTCCAGGTCATTAGGAACAACAGTCACACTTAAAGAATGATCTTCAAGTACCATGCAGAGAAACTTTGTATGAAATGACAATTTAAAGATTTCTTATTCTGAAGTTGAAGACAATGCAAAATCTAAAATAAGATTAAAGTGAGTAACAAATCACATTTTTTTTTAACATTTAAAAAGAGTAGAGAAAATAAAGGCCAGGGAGACAGCTCAGTCATGTACGTCTTGAAAGCACAAAGACCTGAGTTCTATGACTAGAACCGATGATTAAAAAAAATCAAAAACAAAAACAAAGAGGCTGGATAGATGCCTCAGTGGTTAAGAGCACTAGCAGCTATTTCAGAGGTTCTGAGTTCAATTCCCAGCAACCACATGATGCCTCACAACCATCTGTAATGGGATCTGATGCCCACTTCTGGTGTGTCTGAAGATAGTGACAATACTTAAATAAAACAAATAAATACATATTTAAAACAAAACAAAACAGTGGTGGCTCTTGACTTTAATCCCAGTACTTGAGAGGCAGAGGCAGGTGAATTCCTGAGTTCGAGGCCAGCCTGGTCTACAGAGTGAGTTCCAGGACAGTCAGGGCCAGGGAGTTGGTAGTCCCAGGGCTAGAACAGAAGAGAGCGCCTGGCGAGATCAAACCAGGGAAACTGGTGAAGAAATGCAGCCAGCCAGCATGGAGGACAGTGTCCTTGCATCAGATGTGACCTTTGTGTTCTGAGAAAAGTCACTGTCTTGAGACGGAAGCTCTCTTGAACACTCACCGAGTGTGTGTACCTGATGGTGGGTTATTGATGTCGGCTGGGGTTTTCGTGGTTCTCTGACCACAAAGTTTTGTTTATTTTCAATACAACTGACGTCTTGTCTCTGGGTCCTCTTCTGAAGCCAGCCTTTTACTTCTGCTACAGGAAAGTGGGATTGGAGAGGCTTTCCATGTCTGGATACCTAACTGGCCCCTCCCCGAGTCTTGCAGACATTTTGCTATTAGAATGCCAACCCTCTCAGGGATGCCTGATTAGTTTTGCAGAGAGGGCTCCATCGCGATCCCCTTTCCACGTCTTGCATTTAACATGCCCCGATGGAACACACGCTCTCCTGGAACACATCGTAGATCACAGTGTGACTCAGGGGGCCCCCGCTGAAAACCAGAGAGTGTAACTGCGGCACGGTTCATTGCCAATCCACATGCTGGATCTCCGTGCAGGCAAGTGAAAAATGTCCCTCGTGGAACTCAGCATAATACTCCGTTCGTTTTTTTTCCCTGAAGAGCTGACAGTAGCTAAAGAGTACACGGAATCCTCAGAGGAAAAGCTCCCGGGAAGGCTTCTGATAGGACGCTGGGACTTCTGAGTTATTCTCATGATGGTGGTGATGATGGTGGAGGCAGGAAGCAGGGGGAAGAGGAGGGGCAGCAACACTCACTCAGATTAGATTATGAGAATGATACTTCACACAGGGAGATGGAAAACCAACTCCGGAGCAGGAATCCATCCTCAGCAACATTGCTGTTCAAAGTATCAAAGGTACCCATGAAAAATGCTAACCAGTTATGGAGTACCAGATATGTTTGTTTAACTTGATAATAAAAACCTCAAGCAAACCAGCACACACGACACCTTTTCATCCCTGTTGAACAAAGTGATTTTAGTACAGCACTAACTATAGTTTAAAGCTATTTTTTTTACATTTATTTATGTTGTATGTTTTTATATACATCTGTGCCATGGCATATGTGTGGAAGACAGCAAATAACTTGTGGGAGTTGATTTTTTTCCCTGCTATCCCATGGGCTTTGAGGATTTAACTTAACCATCAGGGTTGCCACAAGTCCCTTTAACTACTGAGCCATCTTTATGACCCTTAATACATATGGCTATGTATTAAGGAGCAAGTACCAAGGGCTGGAGAGATTAATAATGGATTCCATAGCACAGTATCTGCTGTTACAAGATGACAGCTACTCATCATCTCCAGGAAGTTGCAAGTTTCCATTTGTAGAATCCTGGATTTCTTCATTTATGTACCTCACATATAATACATACTAAATAAACATCTTTATATATTTAATAGGCTTTAAAAAAAAAAAGATCCCCTTTATACTAGATAATAGCACAGAGATGAAAAAGACAAATATTTGTTTTAAGAGAAGCTCTGAGTGTCTTCGTTTGGGTTACTAATGCTATGATGAGATACCATGTCCAAGAGCAAGCTGGGGAGGAAAGGCTTGATTTAGCTTATGCTTCCACAGCCAGAGTGTATCACCGAAGAAGGTCAGGACAGGAACTCAGACAGCAGGGGTCTGGGAAGTGGGAGCTGATGCAGGGGCCATGGAGAGGTGCTGCTTACTGGATTGCTCAGACTGCTTTTTTATAGAACCCAGGACCACCAGCCCAGGAACGGCCCCACCCACAATGGGTTTGGCCCTCCAATATCAATCACCAATCAAAAACTTCTCTTCATACAGGCTTGCTGAAAGCCTAATCTTATGGAGGCGTTTTCTCAATCGAGGTTCCCTCCTTTCAAATTACTCTAACCTGTGTCAGGTTGACATGAATTTAGCCAGCAAACTGAGTTATTGGGGAGACATTATTATTATTATTATTATTATTATTATTATTATTATTAATTTTGTTTGTTTTGAGACAGAACTTCACTATGTAGTTCTAGCTGTCCTGGAGCTCACTTTTGTAGACCAGACTGTCCTGTAACTTACAGAAATCAGCCTGCCTCTGTCTCCTGAGTGTTTGATTTAAAGATGTGTTGTCCTACAACCAGCTACGACAAGCAGTTGTTATAAGACTATAGTAAAAGCTATAAATGCTACAACAGATTAGCTGGTGTTTGAAGGGAGCAGGCAAGTTCCGGGTCTGTATTTTCCAAGAGGCAAACCAAGTCAGAAACCCGTCTGCACCTGTCTTCTCCCAGAAATAATTCCAGGAAAGAAAGAAGGCCAAGGGAACAGTGAGCTTTGTAGGCTAGACATATAGGACAGGCCTGTTCACAGAGCGCTCAGATTTTCCCCCATGGCCAGAGGGCTGCCCAACCAACCATCCCTGGCTCCAGGTAGATCAGGGGCTCTCAACCTGTAGGTAACAAACCCTATGGGGGGGGTCACATGTCAGATATCCTGCATACTAGATATTTACATTATAATTCGTAACAGTAGCAAAATTACAGTTACAAAGTAGCAACAGAATAGTTTTATGCTTGTGACAGGGGTGGGGTGGGGGGGATAGGGTGGGGGGTGGGGGGGTGGGGTCACCACAGCACCAGGAACTGCATTAAAGTGTTGCTGCATTAGGAAGGTTGAGAGCCACTGAGGTAGAGCTTTCTTTTAAAAAGTGTTGCTCTCAGCTCCTCTGCCAGCTTCCAAAGTAGAAGATGTATCTCGCTAACAGTAGAACCAAAAGGAAGGCATTCTAAAGCAGCAGAGAAAGGCTGAAGAGGGTGCCACAAAGGAGCAGAGAAGGAAGGAAGGAGAGAAGGAGGGTGGGAGGCGGGGAAAAGCAAGGAGAAGAGAGGAATCCCTTCATTGAGGATCCCCAGTGTGCTACGTCCGTGGTCATCCCAGATACGCCAGGGTACGTGAGGTATCTGTGATGTTCCATTCTTTCGGGGCAATAACATCATTCATTTTATAAGTATTTATAGAGCATTTTCTCTGCAGGAGGCCACGAGACACTGCTAAGGTTTTACTGTGGAAACTGAGGCTGGGGAACCAGGGCTTGTGGTCAAGTTCTACTAGCCAGCAATCTGGCCTTGGGGTTCTGGCAGAGAACGGGCCCTGTCCTCCCTGCCAGCGTAGATGCCCTCAGGAGACCGGACAGAGAGTGCAATGAATCTCCTTACATCTCTGGCTTGCAAGGGGCAACGGAAGCCTCTTGCTTGTGAAATTGTAGCCACCAAGCCGATTTATGACCTACTGAGGCCTGGCTTTCAAAGATCCCTCGGGAGACATGTGGAAAGAAAGGGAAGGTTGAATAACTTCTATGAGGCTTTATTTATTTATTTATAAGGGAAAAAAAACCCCTTGTTTGGGGCTTGGAGGGGTAGGGGCCATAAGGAACTCTTGGCTCTTCTAGCCTCTGTATGGAGGAAGAAAAAGGGTCCCCTGAGAGGGGAGATCTGGGAGAGGGTACACTTGAGCTATCTTTCCAGAGCTGAGCTTTAAGGGCTAAGTATGCAGTGCAGAGCTGTGGGCCGGAAAGGAAGGGGTGTGAGGAGAGGGAGGCAGCCCCAGAGGTGTCTGGGATGAGTTAGACTCCTGTGAGCCCGCTAGGGGCTGAGTCTGAGACCATTGTGCCCAGTGGTCTGATACACACTTTGGGACATCATTTCTTGTCTCCAACCCCCTTTTGCCACCAAAGGTAAGTAGCTATGTCTGTAAATTTGGGATTCTGTGTGCAGTAACTACCAATGACTGTAAAGGGCCTGTACTTTGTTTGGTGTTTTCTAAACTTGAAATTATAACATAGCTCTCTTGCTTCAAACTCTCTGACTCCTCTGAAATGTTAATAATTCCCCCCCAGGGGTGGGAGTATGTAGCTCAGTGGTAGAGAACTGCCCCTGGTCCCCACCCCACCCCCAAAGCTAAGCAATGCCATGTTAACACACATTCTCAAAGTGTTCCTCAGGATAAGCTGTGTCTCCTCACAGCTCACCTTTGCACAGTGGTTCCTCTCTTCCTGATCACCTTCCAGTGAGGTGCAGCCTCTCTGAGGGCAGCCACCACACAGTGACTCCGCTAGGCCCTCATGTAACTTAGAAGTGCTCAGTAAGTAGCTTTTGAGGGAAACTGACCTCAATGTTCTTTTTTTGTTTGTTTGTTTGTTTGTTTGTTTGTTTGAGACAGGATTTCTCTGTGTAGCCCTGGCTGTCCTGGAACTCACTCTGTAGACCAGGCTGCCCTCGAACTCAGAAATCTGCCTGTCTCTGCCTCCCAAGTGCTGGGATTAAAGGCATGTGCCACCACTGCCCGGGTGACCTCAATGTTCTTATCAGTAGAACAAGGAGTTGTTTTTAATAACTGTCTAGGCGGAGGGATGTCTTCACATGAAATATATATATATGGACTGAGTAGCTTCGTAGTTCAAAAAGACACATTTACAGTAACTTTAAGTGTGTATGGTATATGTGTGTGTGTGCATACATGTGTGTGCATATGCAGAATACAAAGGATGTCCTCTCTTTTTCTACCGTGTTCCCCTGTGACAGGTCTCTTGTTGAACTTGGTGTTCAGTCAGGGTGGCAAACGGTGATCTTCCTGTCTCTAGTTACTCCTCAGCATGGGTAAGTCTGGCATTTTTTGACATGGGTTCTGGGAACCTCAGTTCAGGTCCACAGGTTTGCATAGCAAGTGCCCTCGCCTACTGTGCCATCTCCCTAGCAACTCCTGCCTCAGCAACCTTAACCCAAGGAAAGTGAGTGTGAGTGAAGAATATTTAGCCTCAGAGTCCTCTCAAGTCTGAGTGTAGATCAATGCTTCTGTCTGACTGCGGAGAGGGGTTGGCTCTGAACCTGAGGGATCGACGTTGTCTTCAGATGGTTCCTGCCCTCTTCCTAAATTCCAGAGAAAAGAACTGGTAGCCAGATGTGGTGGGACTTAAACATCCCTCTACAAGCACCTCCTTCCCAGCTTTCAAAAAGTGTAGAACAACAATGCCCTGCCCCAAACAACTCCATAAATCAGGAATAAATAAATAAATAAATAAATAAATAAATAAAAACCAAGGACCACCAAGTACCGTTAGATTACAGAGCCCCAGAAGAGGACTAGAGGGGAGCACGGACACCGTGTTCAGGAGAGATCTCAGGAAGCCGAGAAGGGTGTGAGGCCTGAGGTGTGATCTGTGAGGAGCCGCAGAGCTCTGTGACCTCAGGCTGTCTCTCCACAGCTTCCAAACTAGGCCAGGCCCTGCCTCTCTCTGCGAAGCAGTGTCTTTCCGTGGTTGCATTAACTTCCTGTGCCTCAAATGACCCTGCCTTCTGGAGGCTAGGCAGCAAAATCAGTCTCCCTCTGTCAAAACCAGTGTGTCTGCAGACCCATGGGCCCTCTGGAGGCCGCACTGGAGAAGCATTCTGGTCTCTCTGCTTCTGCTGGTTCTTACCATCCTGGGCTTTGTAGTCATGTGTTACATAAAGATGCGAGAGGGAGGGAGAGAGAGAGGGAGGGATGAAGAGAGGGAGAGAGGGAGGGAGAGAGAGAGAGAGAGAGAGAGAGAGAGAGAGAGAGAGAGAGAGAACAGAGACAGAGAGACAGACAGGGGAGGGAGAGATGGAGGGAGGGACAGGGAAAGAGGGAGAGAGGGAGGGAGAGAGAGAGGGAGAAGAAGAGAAGGAGAGAGGGAGGAAGAGAGAGAGGGAGGAGAGAAGGAGAGAGTGAGGGAGAGAGAGAGAGGGAGGGAGGGAGAGAGAAAGAGGGAGAGAGAGAGGGAGAGAGAGAAAAGATCTTTTCAAAGGATGGAGATGTTCTCTCTGATAGGTTTAACCTAGGAGATACGGTAGTGAGAATTCACAGTCACCAAAGGCTGCACCGAGCCAGTGACTTTGGGATTCTTCATCTTATAAACCCAAAGAATGAATTACATGAACAATGGAGGATGAGTTTTAAAGAGTTTTCAATATAGAGAGAAACTGAAAGACGGAAGAGTTACTGCAGAATCCAACCTCTGGGGTACCTACGGCTTCTCTACTCAAGAGGACAGGTGCCTTAATAGAGTCCCAGAATCCTCTGAGAAGCGTTCCATTATCTGATCGATGTAGGGACAGGGACAAAAATATTGGCTGTTCTTGTGGCCCTTATATCCTCATTGGCTTAGGCCTTAGAGTTTTTCAACACCACTCTAGTCGACTTCTTGTTCACGCTGCCTTCTCTCTTCTGTTGTCAAATGTCTCATCCATATTAGGGCCCACCCATGTGACCCGAGATAAGGTCCCCATCTCAAAGACCCTTAATGGAATCACATCTGCCAGTCCTTTCTGCCAGCAGAGTGCATGCACTAATACATACACAATGGAGTTTTACCACTCATACCTTTTTTTTTTTTTTTTTTTTTTTTTTGGTTTTTTTTTTTTTTGTTTTTTCGAGACAGGGTTTCTCTGTGCAGCCCTGGCTGTCCTGGAACTCACTCTGTAGACCAGGATGGCCTCGAACTCAGAAATCTGCCTGCCTCTGCCTCCCAAGTGCTGGAATCAAAGGTGTGCGCCAGCACCGCCCGGCCACAATGGAGTTTTACTCAATCGCAAAGAAGAATGAAATTCTGTCATCTGTGGAAAAAGGATGGAGCTGGGGATCATCTTGCTACATGAAGTAAGTCAGACTCAGAAAGACAGACTTTACATTCTTCCTCTTAAGTGTAGAATCTCGCTTAAACAACATGGAGAAAATAAAAGGGAAGTTTTCTAGCAAGAAGGGGACCAATAGGAGAGGGTGATAAGAGACGGTCAAAAGTATATTATGCACGTGCATGAAATGTCCTGATAGAGGCAATTATTTTGTGAGATTACTTAGGCCTCATGGTGCATACTTATAATCCCAGCTTCCCAGGTGAATACTACTCAGCTATTAAAAACAATGAATTCGTGAAATTCTTGGGCAAATGGGTGGACCTGGAAAATATCATCCTGAGTGAGGTAGACCCAATCACAAAAGAACACACATGGTATGCATTCACTGTTAAGTGGATATTAGCCCAGAAGCTTGGAGTACCCAAGACACAATTCACATAGCAAATGATGCCCAAGAAAAGGGAAGAACAAAGTATGGATACTCTGGTCCTTCTTAAAAGGGGGAACAAAATACCCACAGAAGGAGATACAGAGACAAAGTGTGGAGCAGAGTCTGAGGGAAAGACCATCCAGAGACTGCCCCACCTAGTGATCCATCCCATACACAGTTACAAAACCCAGACACTATTATCGATGCCCCCAAGTGCTGGCTGACTGGAGCCGGATATAGCTGTCACCTGGGAGGCTCTGCTAGTGCATGACAAATACAGAGGGGGACACTCTCAGTCAGCCTCTAAGCACTTGAAGGGAACTAAGCACAGGCTCCCCAATGGGAAAGCTAGAGAAAGGACCCAAGGAGCTGAAGGGGTTTGCAGCGCCATAGGAGGAAAAACGATATGAGCCATCGAGTACTCCTAGAGTTCCCAGGGACAAAAACATCAACCAGAGAGTGCACATGGAGTTACCCATGGCTCCAGATGCATAGGCAGCCGAGGATGGCCTTGTTGGACATCAAAGGGAGGAGAGGCCCCTGGTCCTGGAAAGGTTTGATGCAGCAGTGTAGGGGAATACCAGGACAGGGAAATGGAAGGGGGTTGATTGGGAAACAGGGGGAGGGGAGATGGCTTATAGGACTTTGGGGGGGGGACCAGAAAAGGGGAAATCATTTGAAATGTAAATAAAGAATATATCTAATAAAAGAAAAAAGAAAAAAAAAAGAGTAGGGTGGAGGACAGTCGCTCTCAGCATGTTAAGCAGATCAAATTAACGATTAGTGAGCAGAGGGCCCTTGGGACATCTCAGGCTCAGTGAGCGCTAACTACTAGTATTTGAGCGGAGTGAATTCATGACAGTCTCTTTCTCTTTTAAATCAGCAAATGTCCTTCTTCAAGAAAACTGAATACAGAGCCCTCCACCTTAGAGCAGATCAGACCTGGGCGCCGTTAGAAGGCAAGAGGGAAAGGCCTCATGGGTCTTGCCACCTCCTGACCCCCAGCCACTGCTCCTGAGTCACGGGGAGTCCCTGGGGTGCTTTCCTAGAGCTCTTTGTTCAAAAGTCTGTTTTATTGTCTGAGGTTAGATGGTACAATCAAGAAGGTACTTCTCCAGAATCTTCTCTGGGAATCTCTAAGGCAGGTTGTATCAGCTTGTTAACTCATGGTGGGTAATTATTCTGGGTCTTTGGAAATTCTATACAGTGGCTTACTTTGAGGAAGAAGCTAAAACTGGATCTCTGTAGCACTGGCCCCACCCAAGCCGTGCTCTACACTAGAGGGAAAGACTGTGCTTCCTTGGGGGAATTTTGTACACCATCAGCTCCGCTGCTGAAGGAGAGTTTCTCTGAAAACAGGTCACCTGCTGCTCCTCTGAGCAGGGTAGTGGGCGCCCTACTTGCCCACAGCCTGGGCCACTGCACAGCAGAGGGGAGGCTCAGCCTCCACCACCTCCACGCTTTTATCTCAGGACTGAAAATGCTTTGGTTCCGAGCCAGGAGCAGAAGCTTTCACACTTCATCTTTTTTTCTCCCTGTCGCTGTCACCCCACACCTCCCCCTTTCCTTTTTTATTTATTAAAGGCTTTTCTGACAGGTAGATGGAGCACCACTGCCTTCAAAGCTCCCGTTCCCTCTCGGGGGCCTCATTTCTCTCCCTTCCGCGTGAGATGACTGAGTGACACTAGAGTCATTGCCACGTGTGCAGAGGGGAGGTGAAGAGGCCGGAGACAGCCCATCCCACCCCAGTACGCTCGTCTGCATAACCCACAGACTCTACCCGCCTCACACCTCCCTACCTGCCACATCGGCAGGGGTCAGGCGATGCCCCAATTCCAAAACCAACATGCACTGCACTGCGCATCTGGCCTCATATTTGTCCTGCTACCTCCCAAGACCTTGTTCCAGAGAGCCGAGGAGCTGGGCAGAGAGAGAGAAGTCTCTCTGTCTCAGGCATTCCAATTTGGGCCAGTCTCTCCTTGACTTATTACAGCTGTCTTTCTTAGTTTTCTGGAGTTTTACATTTGGACACACACACTCTGTCTCTGTCTTCTTCTTCTTCTTCTTCTTCTTCTTCTTCTTCTTCTTCTCTCTCTCTCTCTCTCTCTCTCTCTCTCTCTCTCTCTCTCTCGTGTGTGTGTGTGTGTGTGTGTGTGTGTGTGTGTGTGTAGGTCAGAGGCCAACCTTGGGTCCTTAAGCCTTGAGGTGAGCACTTAACAACTGAGCTCTCTTCTCAGCCCTCTATTCAGCCCTTCCTTGGTTGGGAATTCCTGCCCCTTTTGAAGCCATTTACCAGTGGAGTGTCCTCTCTGGGGAAGCTCTGGGAAATATTGCAGTCAGAGTCCTCAGAATTACCCTCCCATGAAAAACAGATCAGGGGCATAGATACACCAGTCCCAGATCGTTCTTTGAGGGCCATTCCCAGGAGTTGGGAATCCCTACCATTTCTGTTCATCACCCAGGACAGAGCAGCCTCCCATAAATCCTGGAAATAATTTATCCTCATGTATGGCATCCAGGTGCTGGCGGGTGGGATTGAAGAGTTTGAGTGATCAAAACGGATGCTGACTGTGTTCAGCTTAGATGGACAAGCTCCACCCCTTTTTTGAGAGCCTCAAGATGGGCCAATCACATACTCGCTCTGGGATTTTGGAATGTAGGAAAACGAGAGGCAGGGAATTGGTCGTGTCTTCTATGCCAATAATGTGAGTTCCACACTTCATCCCACTGAATAAATGAGGTACTATAAAGTACAATAAGGCAGACACATATGCTGGGTTCATTCTGTTGCTAAAACAAACACTATGGCCAAAGCCACTTAGGGGAGGAAAAGGCTTATTTGGGCTTATAGGTCATAGTTCAGCATTGAGGGAAGTTTATGAAGGAACCCGAGTGTTGACATGTGCCTTACACATAGTTCCTGTGCTGGTTTTATTCTTCACTGAGTCCCACAGGGATAAACCTCCCCTTTATCCATAGAGTTTCACAATCACATCCTCAGCAAGAGTCCTAAGGCTGAGTTTGCTGGCTGTCATTGCCTAGCTCTTGACTTAACATTGTGGCCATGGCATGTGGAACACCATTAATCGTGTCTTGGTCAGTGTTCTATTTCTGGGAAGTGAGGCCATGACCATAACAACTCTTATAAAAGAACGCTTTTAACTGGGGCTTGCTTACGGTTTTGGCGGGAGGCTTAGTCCATTGTCATCATGGTGGGGAAGCATGGTGGCATGCAGACAGACATGGTGCTGGAGAAGCCATTGAGAGTTTTACATCTAGATCCAAAGGAAGCAGGTAGAAAAAGATCCTGGGTTTGGGATAGGCTTTTGGAAAACTTAAAGCCCAGCATTAGTGACACACTTCTTCCAAAAGGCCACACCTTCTAATCCTTTCAGATAGTGCCACTCTCTGCTGACCAAGAATCCAAATCTAAGAGCTTATGGGGGCCATTCTTATTCAATCCAGCACATCACGTCTGGGTGATACGCCCATCTCCACAGGGCCTGGTCTGTAGAGCGAAGCATCTCTAAGGAAAAAGAGGGAGGCGGTTCCTGGAGAACTATGCCCAGGACACGGAAATCTTAAACCCTTTCAATAGGCTCTGGACCTGGCTGAGGAGCACCACTGCGCCGGAGGCTCAGTCCAACCCAGAGTGTAGTACCCCAGGGAAAATTTCTCTCTTACACGGTAGGAGACGAGATTGCAGAGCAAGACAGTAGAGAAAGCCTGGTGAATGTTTCCTGGGGTAAGGGAGGTCGGAGGACAGACAGAATGTTTAGGACGTGTGTCCTAAGGAGAAGATTCTGCCTCTGCCTGCTGTGTTTTCTTTCAGGGTGGGCAGAAGGGTGCACAGGGCTTCTGTAGTTACAACTCCAAATGCTTCGACTCCTGTAGCATAAAATTTTTTAATCAAGGTAAAGTGTGTGTGTGTGTGTGTGTGTGTGTGTGTGTGTAGAAGAGGGTGCTGAGTAGCAGCTTTGACCTGTTCGTACTCCCAGAGGACTTGAAAAGGTTGCACGGTTCTCGCTGTTGTGATTTATAAAAAAGAAAGAGGCAGAATATATTTGGTAGAGGTGCGGTGGGCCCATGCTGAGGCATCCTTTCCCCATGAGGGAGCAGCATACACGGACATAGTATGGAATAGAGTTTATTTAGGGCATGAGAAGGGGAGTTAAGGAGGGAGTAGAGACAGAATGGAGAAAGAAGGGAAAGAGAGGGTAAGAGCAAGAGAGTGGGGAGGGGCAAACAGCCCCTTTTAGAGTGAGTCAAGCATACCTGGCTGTTGCCAGGTAACTGTGGGACAGAGCCTAGAAGGAAAGCCAACACTAGCTTCCAGTGTTTTCCAGGATTCAAGAGTGTGGTTCGGCTACTTTCTCAGAAGCTATTGCATTAACTTCCTCTTTAATAATCCAGTTCAGCTGAAGTGTGGATTGTTCAGGTGAGGCAGACTAGTTGAGATGTTAACAAGCCACGATCCCTGAATCCAGGGGCCAACGGCTATACAGATGTTGGTAGATACTATTCTTGTTACAGTTCTGTGTGATTGATTCTACTAATATCACTAGTTTACAAAATACTTGAGGCAGAAAAAAAATAAGTGGGATTCCTAGCATTAGAGATTTGGGATTGGAGTTTTGAGCCCAGTCGGGCAATCTCTAAAACCCAGGCTTTCAGTCACTAACTGTAATTCCTGCAGAACCAACTGTGATGGGCGTGGCCTGTCCAAAGCCTGTGAAGCACCCTTGCTTCCACCTCTCACTGAGTGCAGTTTCTGATGGAGAAGCTGTCTTGCAGCCTTACTTCTTGAATCCCTCTGTTGAGGGAGAGATCACTACCTCCTAAAGAAAACATGGTGACTGCTGCTGCACCGTAATGCTGGAAGAGCCTTTTCCTTCCTCACCATGAGCATTCCACCCTCTACCATAGAGTCCATCTTAAAGAAGTGGCACTGGCTCTGCACAGAGCAACACACTTATCTTATTCACAAGTATTTCCTATTGTCTTAGCGTTTTACTGCTGTGAAGAACACCATGACCAAGGGCAAGTCTTACAAGGACAACATTTAATTGGGGCTGGCTTACAGGTTCAGAGGTTCAGTCCATTATCATCAAGGCAGGAGCCTGGCAGGGCTCAGACAGGCATGGTGCAGCAGGAGCTGAGAGTTCTACATCTTGCTCCAAAGGCAAACGGGAGAAGACTGGCTTCCAGGCAGCTAGGATGAGGAACTAACAGCCCATGTCCACAGTGACACACTTCCTCCAACAAGGCCATACCTCCTAATGGTGCCACTCCCTGGGTCAAGAATATTCAAACCACCACACCTATAAACACAAAGGAGAGACCCAGAGAGGAGGAGTAATTTATCCAAAGTGACACTAAAGAGACCTGAATTATAATTCTGGTATGGTTTATTCCAAAATCACTCCTTGTCATCAGTGTCAATGTATCTCCAGCACTCTTTGCTGAGTACTTGCTTTCGTTGTAATTGAGCTTGCTTCTCTCTCTCTCTCTCTTTCTCTCTCTCTCTCTCCCTCTCCCCCTCACCCCCCTCTCTCTCTTACAGACTAATCAAGGACTTCTTCCCTTAGTTTCTTCCTAGGTCTTTTGCCCCACACTGCTTCCTTTGTGGGAGAAGGCATCTTGTACCATCCTGCTTTTGGCCCCAGTGCTGAACCAGAGTAATCTTCTGGGTGGGAACTGCCTGAGGCTCTGGGGGAAAGCTGGCAGAAGGCTGCACTTGAAGATAGCTATCTTCTACTTTTCTATAATACAATAGTGTGCTCTCTAAACAGAGAGCTGTGAAATCTCCTCTGATGCCCTGAAGCAGTGAGTCACTTAGCATTCTGTGCACACACGCCTGTCTGACTCACTAGGCAGCATTGTATTCTAATTGTGTTTACATACCATTCTTCTTCTCGGGAATGCCTGCTCCCAAGACCTCTGGGTCTGACATCAGTAATCTTCACATCTGGAAGAGGTTTACCAGAGCACTTACCTCAAATCAACATGCAATCGCTTCGATTTCTATCCCCTTCCCCTAAAATCCAAGCTCCTTAAGGGACAAGTTTTACCTCTTTATATACATGTATCCTCAACCCACAGGGCAGTGGGACAGCATAGGTGCTCAGTCCCTGAGACTGTAGGAGGGGAACAGAGAGAGCCTCAGGGGAAAAGGGGTGGCTTCCTACACACTAGTAGTAGATGACAGTAAACCAATTTGGCTTTGAGTCAGGACTTTAATGCACAGCCCAGGTTGATCTTGAGTTTTGGATCCAACTGCATCAGCTTTCTGAGTAGTGAGATTATACCTGTGTGCTGCCACTATCGTCTGGGTTTTTAATCATTGTTTTATGTTGACTTTATTGAAGAACAAGGTTCTAAGCTATGTGCCATTTGAATTTGCAATCCTTTGGTCCAGCCTTTGGTCCAAAGGGCTGGGATTACAGACACACCCCCACACCATCTGACTTAATGATCACTATTCCCATGAGCCAATGAGTGGACAGGCAGTATTGCAAAACAAAATTTCCACTTTTTTTCTCTATTATAAATTGAACCCAGGGCATCACACATACTCAGAAAGTATTCTATCACTGAGGTGCGTGCCTGATCCCTTTTAAAAAAATTCCATTCAGTGTGCTAATAACCTGTGGAAAGAAAGTCTTTCTGCTTTTTTGTTTGTTTGTTTTTGGAGTTTCCCTGGTGAATCAGAAGGACAGGAACACCCTTGCATCCTTAAGAGGGCTAGGTCCCTTGAGCCTGACTTGACCGAAAGGAGCTTCCGAAAACAGAACTTTCCTTGTCATTAGCCTGAAGAAGAGGCTGTAGAAGAAGAGTGCAGGAGGTACTGGAGATCACACTAGCCGTTTCTACCTTTCATGGCTTCTCCTGTGATATTCACCTTGTTCTTCATCTAGAGAGCCTAGTGTGTACTCCCAGGAACTCAGAGGATGCAGGAACTCTGAGAAAAGCCAATGGCTTCTAGGTGTAGCAGAAGAAAATACAGAAAGAGAGAACTGTGGTTGTGGAAAACCAAGGACAGCGCTTCTTAAAGACAAGCTATGGGGCCATAGAAAAAGGAGCCTGTTCTAAGAGGGCCACCTGGAGAAAAATGGGACTCAACAGAGAGTTGGATCACCCTGTGACCCACTGGACACCACAATCTTATCTCAGGCAGACTGCAAGTAAGTCGCTTTTAGCAGGAAATCTGGGAGGGACCCATCCACATTCCTCACAGAACAGTGAGCCAGGACTGGCTCTATGGTTCAGTGTCAGTAAAGATGCTTTTTTTTGCAAAGGCTAACAACAATATGAATTCCCTCCCTGAGACTCACATGGCAGGAGGGAGGGAATTGTCTATTACAAGCTGTCATCTGACCTCCATGTATATTATGGCAGAGATGTCCAGAGTGTGTCACTATGTGCCTACTTTCACAGAGACACAGAGACCCAGTCTCTCTCTCTCTCTCTCTCTCTCTCTCTCTCTCTCTCTCACACACACACACACACACACACACACACACACACACACACACACACACAGAGTGAGAGACAGAGACAGAGACAGAGAGAGGCCAAGCAGCCTCTTTTATAGCAATCCAGGCCTACCTGGCTGTTGCTAGGTAATTGTTGGGAGACCATAGAAGGAGTGCTAACAGTTGGCAGTGGGCCAACTGATTGCACACTGGTCTACACTGGACTGGACTTCATGACTTTCAGAAAGACTGGAGCTATGAAATATGACTTCAGCTTCACCCATACATTTGAATTCTGGCCCCGTGGCCTACTTGTCCTTGTACTCAGGGAACAATTTGCCACCTTATTAGAAAGACCGTGTCCTACTCATCCTTCAAGTTGCACAGCTCGGGAAATGTTTCTTTTGTGAAGACTTCCTTGGTTCTGTCCCAGTGAGGATCCCCCTGGTGTCTGAGTTCCCATTTCATCCTCATGTAGCTGGTTGGGTGTTTGGCTGTGGACACCATCTTTTCTCCTTCATCGATGATGACAGTGGTACCTGACAGGATTCCTGACATGCCAGTAGAAGCTCACTGCCAGGCCCAACTGCGCCACACTTAGCTGTATCTAGAGGACTCGCCATGCACAGCATTCATGGTAGCTCCATTCCTGGCTCTCCCACAGTCTTTCTCCTTCCTCAGCCTCAAGTTCAAAGCTGAGGGCAGTGCCACTGAGGTCCAGAACGGCAGAAGAAAAGTACCTGAGGTACCAGAATGTGAGCTGCTGTACATACGATAGAAGCACACTTCTTTGTCTCTTAAGCCATTCTTTGGTGGGCTCTCTGAGACGTTTCGAGTTTTACTTCAATGGATTGGACATATTGTTGTAAGCTGTAAGTATCTAGCTACCTGTTTGTCTTTCCCAGTGTGCTAGTTTGAATAACAGTGTCTCTCATAGGCTCATATATTTGAAAGCTCAGGAAATGGCACTATTGAAAGGGTTAGTAGGTGTGGCCTTGTTGGAGGAAGTATGTCACTAGGGGTGGGTTTTGAAGTTTCAAAAACTCAAGCCAGGCCCAGAATCTCTCTGTCTCTCTCTGTCTCTGTCTCTGTCTCTGTCTCTGTCTCTGTCTCTGTCTCTCTCTCTCTCTCTCTCTCTCTCCTTCCTGCTGCCCTCAGATCTGGATATAGAACTCTCAGCTACTGTGTCTGCTTGTGTGCTGCCATTCTCCCTGCCATGATGATAATGAACTAAACCTCAAAAACTGTAAGCCAGCCCCAATTAAATCCTTTCTTTTTATAAGTGTTGCTATGGTCATGGTGTCTCTTCACATCACTAGAACACTGATTAAGACAGCCAACCAACTTAGAAGGCTAGACTCTACTGAATTTTACTCCCTAGATTTTAGCACAATGCTTTTGTATAGTAGGTATTTAATCTAAGCATACACAATTAAATTAGTTGGCATACACAATAAATTAATAAATATACAGATGAATGAAAAAATAAAATTAATAAGCTCCCACAGTTTCCTGTGCAATGCGCTAAGTTTTGGAATATCCTTCAGATCTGACCCAGGTCTCTATCTGTTAAATGGATACCATGGCCTTGGATGAAGAAAGGTCTTTTCATTTCTGCTTTCCAAATCTGACAGATCCCTCTGTTGCCAGTGGGAGAGGGAGTCTGGTGGCATGCAGTTCCTATTCTTAGACAGGCATGACTATGCCAAGTTCATGTCAGACAAGCCTGATGAACAGATGACAGGATGTTCAAGACAGAGCAGCTTGAGCCCAGATGAGAAGGAGAGAGAGCAGGAAAGGATGGAGAAAGGGAAGGAGAGCTCAGAAAGTCTCCAGATGAGCTGGGAGCTCAGATTGCAGAGAGCCTCCGGAACTACTTATGGATTTTGAAACATTTTTTTCTTTGAGATAAATTTACCACCTTGTTAAAGTATGAAGTCATTTGAGGATCTCAAGCAGGAGAGGTCAGATTTCCCTGGTGAAGAGGTTGCTTTGGTAGAAGAGAGAGAGTGGGGAGGATTGGAGGGGCTAGAGAGACAATGGGGGTGCCTCGTGAGCAGCCTTCTAGGCGAGAGGTGCTGTTGCTTTGGACCAGGGTTAGAGAGAAGGCGGGGAAAGATATTTTGTAAGTAGGGCAAAGCTCCTTGGTCATGCAGTTTTGAAAAGCAAGTTTCTCTTACTAATTGGTTGAATAACATGCAAGTCTTTTCTATGGCAAAAATAAGCAAATGTAGGCAATTTTATATGATTCAACTTAATTTCTCTAAGTGTTTATAGTATTAGTCTTCATGTTTCAAGGAAGAAGTTAAGAGAGCAACTGTGAATTTTCTTAAAGGCTACAGTGGTGTTTGCAGAAGGTAAAATTGGGGTTCTGAAGCAGAGAGGTGTTGTGGATAGCTCTGGGCTTGTATTTTGATGCTTATTCCACTTCTTGGAGGGGTTGCAGATGAGGAGTTGCCTTGTGAACCTTTTCCCCACCTTAACTTTTCAAATAAAGCTAATGATTGGGCAGGAGGAAGGAGGAGGAGCTGAGGGTTTTGGGGGAGGAGAAAAGAATGGGGCGAATGGGGAGGAGCTACAGAGGATTGATGGTGAGGCTGCAGAGAGAAGCTCTTGGCCTGGAGAAACCCTTAGATGGATAATGTAGATGGGAATAGAGCAGAGTGGTGGGAGATCTGCACAATCTAGGCTTAGAGCTTGTATTGTTACTGATTGTGTTGAGATTTCTTTTACCGGATAATTGGGTTGGAAAAATATAGCAACAGAGTTGCTTTTTGTATGGTTTGTTGAGGGACTTCCCTTCTTTGCCCCACCATTCTTTCCAGTCCCATCTCTTTAGTACGATAGCTGATGCTTTAGTTGGAGTTCTTCCATATGTGAAGATGCTGCCAGAGTCCTCTGGGGCAGCATTGTTCTTAGTTGGTGGGGGAGAGGGATACTTTTACAAATAGTTAAAGAAAATCCCTAGATTCTCTCTATTTGGGCCAAGTTGGTTTATAGGCGCTCAGAGGCCAAGTTCATTCAAACACCATTACTGCCCTGCCTTGAGCGTGCAAATGTGTGGAAGAGTATGGTAGAGACAGCCAAATGTTCAGGACACTTCCCAAAATCCTTTCTGATCAAGGAAAGACCTCCAGGGCAAACTTTTGAAGCCTCTTGTAGAAATTAAGTCTGTTGGAAACGACAAAGAACATACACACAGCCTCACAGACTCTCAAGGAGGAGGGCAGCTTTGCTGACAGAAAGTATTTGAAGTCTGAAGGATTTCGTATGGGTTCCATGGTACCCACCTTTAGCTCAGTATTACTGGTACGAGACATGTGCTCTTGGGTCCTGGACTCTCGTACTGGCACTGATGTAGCCGCAGGAAGGAAGGATTACAGCTTGAACTCATTTTCTGAAATTTCCTTTGGCACAGAATAAAGAAAAAGAGAGTCATCTTTTCAAGTTGGGATAATAATCTGTCTCATATAATTACATTAGGATGATTCCTCAGTGCAGTCTTCTTAACATCTCTTTGAAATACATTACAGATATGGGATTAGGGAAGGCTGAGTGCTGTCTGCATGGAACTTGTAAAAAGTTTCTGTCGTTGTAAGTGCAGAAAGGAAATATGCTAGACATTAGCTTTATGTTGCAACCAAGCTCTTGCACATCGTCTTGTAAAACACTCTCATTCATCATGGACCACAATGTGAAGTTCCAGGATGCTCAGAGAAGTTATGGTAGAGCACAATACCTGCATCTTAGATGAATGAACATCTCCGGAAAGTGATGCTGTCCAAAATCTAATCTTTGTATCTCTAACGTGGCCATACCTCCAGATTTCCCTGGGATAGATTGCCCTTGTATTCCAGTTTTATCATTTATCTCAGACAAAAAGCAGTCTATCTTGGGAGATATGTATAACAGAGCATCCTGGAAGATGGAAACAACCATCCTTAATTTGTCACTGAAATTTCTAATATTTCCTGTGTCTGTCCTGTCTTTACTGTTTCTTGCTTGTTTTCTGTTTTAAGCCTAACCACATGCCTTTGAGGCTAACACTGCTATTGAGTCTATTCTGTATACAAGGAGATGGAAATGTAGCAGATTCGTCATGCAAAACTTCCCTGCTGTTTAATGGAAGACATGGACGTGGGATTTGAATTCAGATCTCAGGGATAATGATTTTACTTAGTGTAGTATATTGATATTTAAAGGCGCTACAACCCAGGATGTGTAACTGTCCTTTTAGATTAAGATTGGAGATCAGTTGACAATGCAAAGCAATACTACTATTGTCTGCCTCAAAGGAAGTGTTTGGTTTTCAGGCATCAGAAAGTCTAAATCAAAGGGATTTTCGCAGTTGTTGAGGAGGAGCTTTGAGTAGGGAGACCGAAGAATTTGATGAGTGAGAACTTGATAACTCTAGAGAAGACCATGCATCCTTTTGCCTCTTTTTATTGTTAGCTCCACCCCCTGCCAGCTGTGAAGAATACACATTCCCTTGTCAGCATCCAATAGGAAAAAAAGAGGCTGGTTTCCAGTGATTCCCTCTGACACCACATAAGTGGTTTTCTCCAGTAAATGCCCGATAAGCTTCTCTCTTGTCTTAGCGACTCAATAGCTTAGGCTTGCCCACCCAAAGACAGTTGTTGGCAAGAGGGATTACTGCTAGTGTGTTAGGTCTGGGGTAGAATGGCTTTGGGAGACAACCGTAGTACCCACTCCCAATTATGACAACACTCAGAACTAAGTGACAGGGGCTCCTGGGCGGGGTTAATGGTTGGAGCTTTGGTTCTGGAGCTAGAGTGACCTGGATTTAACTTTTCATTCCGGTGCTTACTGGCAAGGGACATGGGAAAAGTCCTGATTTTCTTCACTTAGAGTGGGGGATTAATAATATTTGCTATATTAGATTTCTTTGAGGATTACTCTAAACCTTTAAACCATGTGAGAGTAGACAGCTCCACATCTGGCTCATAGCAGACATCTAAAGAAAATCTATTTTAGTGTGAAAGAGCCGTCTCCACTTCCATCTTAACCCAAGTCCAATAATAAAAATGCACCAGACAGCTTTCGAGCAGCACTGACCCTTTTGCATTTTATTTCAATGCAACTTTATTGAGGAAGAGGGCAAGACCCAGGCCCTCTCCTATGATTCATGTCTTATGTACATTTTAGGTAGAGGTAGAGCATGAGACAAGAAACCAGAGCTTAAGAGGTGCAATTTTAGAACTGGTTGGACAGCTCAGCAAGTAAAGACACTTCAAATGACCCAAATTGATTCCCTGGACCTACACAAAAGATGGAGAAAACTGGCTTCTGCAAGTTCTCCTCTGACCTCTGCATGCAGACCGTGGAACTCCCATACCTTCCTTCCTCACTGCAATCAAATCGTTTTAAAAGGTATATTTTAAAGATTTATTTGTATTATTTTTGCTTGTGTGTGTGTGTAGCTAATCCTCTGGAGCTAGGGTTACAGGTGGTTGTGAGCTGCTGATCTGAGTACTGGGAACCAATTCTAATTCTTTCCAAGGGCAGCAAATATTCTTAGCTGCTGAATCATCTCTCCATCCCTAAGGTGTAGTTTTAGAGAGCTGGGAAGACATGGAAGGGAATAATTGATCTTATTCTCAAGGATTTGTATGTCAAACAACTTAGCAGTTGGCAAGAGACCAACGGTTACCCAGGGCTAGTGAAGTCATGGATCTTGGAAGAGAACCTATAACCACAATTTTACTAAGCAGCACCATCCCTAACTACAGTCTAAATATTTGTCCTTATACCCACAGATAAGTGTAATCCTGGCTTCCCACCCAGCCGGTAGCAGGGAAGCCAGACCTAGCCAGCTTGCCAGGTGATCAGACCCTGCCGGCGGAACCAGGTACCCGAGACAGCCCGAGTTTAAGACCTCCGGGGACTCAGTTCTGGAGCAGGAACTGCTCACAGAGTAGGGGTTTGGAGCACAGCGGCCATGCCTGCGCTCTGCGCTCGCAGGCCAGACCCCGAACCCCCTGCAGGCAGCGCCATCTTGCCGGCAGCTTCCCATCCTGGATTGGCAGGATCAATATAGTAAAAATGGCCATCTTGCCAAAAGCAATATACAGATTCAATGCAATCCCCATCAAAATCCCAACTCAATTCTTCATAGATCTAGAAAGAGCAATTCTCAAATTCATCTGGAGCAACAAAAAACCCAGGATAGCTAAAACTATTCTCAACAATAAAAGGACTTCTGGGGGAATCAATATCCCTGACCTTAAGCAGTACTACAGAGCAATTGTGTTAAAAACTGCATGGTATTGGTATAGCAACAGGCAAGCAGATCAATGGAACAGGATTGAAGACCCAGAAATGAACCCACAGAATTATGGTCACTTGATCTTTGATAAAGGAGCCACAACCATCCGGTGGAATAAAGATAGCCTTTTCAACAAATGGTGCTGGTTCAACTGGAGGTCAACATGCAGAAGAATGCGAATTGACCCACTCTTATCTCTTTGCACTAAGATCAACTCCAAGTGGATCAAGGACCTCCACATAAAACCAGACACACTGAAACTATTAGAAAAGAAACTTGGGAAGACCCTGGAGGACTTGGGCACAGGGGAAAAGTTCCTGAACAGAACACCAATAGCTTATGCTCTAAGATCAAGAATCGACAAATGGGACCTCATAAAATTACAAAGTTTCTGCAAAGCAAAGGACACTGTCAGAAGGACAAAACGGCAACCAACAAAGTGGGAAAAGATCTTCACCAACTCCACATCCGACAGAGGGCTAATAGCCAATATATACAAAGAACTCAAGAAGTTAGACCACAAAGAAACAAATAACCCTATCAAAAAATGGGGCACAGAGCTAAACAAAGAATTTTTACCAGAAGAAATTCGGATGGCCGAGAAACACCTTAAAAGATGTTCAACATCATTAGTCATCAGGGAAATGCAAATCAAAACAACCCTGAGATTCCACCTCACACCAGTCAGAATGGCTAAGATTAAAAACTCAAGAGACAACAAGTGCTGGCGAGGATGTGGAGAAAGAGGAACACTCCTCCACTGTTGGTGGGATTGCAAAATGGTAAAACCTCTCTGGAAATCAGTTTGGCGGTTCCTCAGAAAACTGGGCATGTCACTTCCAGAGGACCCTGGCATACCACTCCTGGGCATATACCCAGAGGATTCCCCTGCATGCAATAAAGACACATGCTCCACTATGTTTATAGCAGCCTTGTTTATAATAGCCAGAAATTGGAAGGAGCCCAAATATCCCTCAAAGGAGGAATGGATACAGAAAATGTGGTATATTTATACAATGGAATACTACTCAGCAATTAAAAATAATGAATTCATGCAATTTGTAGGTAAATGGTTAGACCTGGAAAATATCATCCTGAGTGAATTAACCCAATCACAAAAGAATGCACATGAAATGCAATCACTGATAAGTGGATATTAATGAGCCCAGAAGCCCTAAATACTGAAGACACAAATAGCAAGTCAAATGATTCCCAAGAAGAAGAAAGGAGAGGACCCTGGGCCTGTAAAGATTGCATCCAGTTTAGTAAAGAAACCGAGGGGGGAGGGGGAATGATTGGGGAACAGTTGGGGGGGGAGAGGAACTATGGGAACTATGGTGGGTGGGAACTGGGAAAGGGGAAAGCCTTTGGAATGTAAACATAGAATATAGAAAAAAAAAAGTGTAATCCTTATCCTGCAGCCACCGCCACGAAAGAAACTTCTCTTTGCAACAGATGGAGATCACTACAGAAAAACACGAGCAATCTAATGCAGAGCTGTGGATCCCAGTCCCAGTGACTACATCAACAACACAACTCCTGAACCTAAGGCTCAGGGAACATTGTGGAAGAGAGGGTGGAAAGATCACAAGAGTCAGAGGATCGGGATTTGCCATGAAGCTGTTTCCTAGGAATGTCAGGAGCTACATCCATAAAGTTTCACCAACATGACTGCCTAAACATGAGTTGGAACAAGACAACAGTGGAAATGCCAACATGGATGGGAAAAGCTCAGGAGGCCTCAACTCTATACAAAGAACTACGGGCAAGTAAGGAATGCTGAGAGCGGGAGACATGGTTTTCTCCAGAGAAGGGCACACAAATTGGTTCCCTAGTGCCAAATGGTCAGCCCTGAAAACATACGCGCGTGTGTGTGTGTGTGTGTGTGTGTGTGTGTGTGTGTGCGTGTCTTAGGGTTTTGCTGCTGTGAACAGACATCATGACCAAGGTAAGTCTTATAAGGACATTTAATTGGGTTCCAAGGTTGATGAATTTGGTTTCATTCATGAATTTGAAAGGTTCAGAGGTTCAGTCCATTATCATCAAGGCAGAAGCATGGCAGCATCCAGGCCAGCATAGCTCAGGAGGAGCTGAGAGTTCTACGTCTTCATATGAAGGCTGTTAACAGAATACTGACTTCCAGGCAACTAGGAGTAGTGTCTTAGAGCCCACACCCACAATGAGTGATACACCTACTCCAACAAGGCCACACCTACTCCATCAAGGTCACACCTCCAAAATGTGCCACTCCCTGGGCCAAGCAAATACAAACCATCACAGTGTGTAACAACAAGTAAAATAAAAGAGGCCATGAATTTGAAAGAAAGCAAGGAGGACTATATAGGGGTATTGGGAAGAAGGAAGTAACATAATTATACTGTAGCCACCAAAATAAAAGAACTAACAAAACCACACAGCAAAGGGGCAGGCTTCTTCTGCTGCTCCAGAGATGGCTAGGAGGGAGTAGGGTGAGTGGGCCAGGAGTACCTTCCATTTTGCCCGGGCCATGTGCAGCATGCACGGTCAGATGGCAGTATGCAATTCTCAGCTTTCCTTTGACCTTTATTCTTGTCAGTGTTAAGGAAAAGTGCTCCACTGGTCATATTTAATAGAAGAGGCTCAAAGGGATGGGTGCCAGCCTGGGGTGGCCAGCCTCCTCCTGTTTATGGACAGTCTTCTACCATTGCCAGTCTTGGAGGTCACATTTGAAGTAACCAAAGGGCCCCCTGACTGGTGATTTGCTGTATCTTGTTTTGAGTCATGCTCATGGCTGGGGAGTTCAGTATCCAACAGGAGATGGGCAGAAGATCAAAGCTCCTGGCCCATGGGTCAGCACAGGACTCCAAGGCTAGGAGACTGCAGGAAGACATGTACCTTGGCAGTTAAGCAGCTTCCTGAACATTAAAGATGAGGTTTTAGTGGATAGGAGGACGATAGTCCTCCCCATTGTCTGAAGACACTGAATGAGTTTCCTTTCCCCTGCCCCAGTGTGCTTCTGGGTGCTGTGGAGCTAGTTCAGGGACCAAGAAGGGGACGAGATGAGGTGGCAATGGGCAAATTTATCACCTTGCCAGACACTAGAAAGTTCCACTTTTCTGTCTCCATCGAACCCAGAAGAGAGTCAACAAAAAACTATGCTCAATAAATGACTGTTCATCAGTTTGTATTTGATGAAAGGATTACAGGGTGGGATGAGCACAGGGCTAGAACATTTGTCCAGAACTAAGAAAATAAAAAGTAAATCGCTGCTGTAGAATATTCTTAGGAGATACATCTCATCTAAGAAGGGTGAACACTAGGGCTCATTTATGGGGAGATGTCTCTTCACTCAGGCTCAAAAGCACTGAGTTTTTGGCTCAGAAATGCAACAAAGAAACAGAAAACATCAGAGGGGGAACCTGTCTATTAACTGCACTTTTTGCCCACACCAAACCATAATGTGTATCAGAGAGGCATAGGGTGTCAGAGAGACTGTTGGGACATTCCTCATGACATTTGAAAATCTATATTTGAGAAGCAAAATCCTTAGATCCTTCCATGGAAGCGTTTTGTAGTTTATAAAGGTTGAGGACAACCTTTATAACTGTGATGGTACGTATACTGGCTGCTGGGTGCCAGATGTCCTGTATGTGACACCACACAGTTTTCAAAGGAAAGGTGTGGCTGTTGTTGTTGTTGATTTGTTTTTTTGTTTTGTTTTGTTTTTTTGTTTTTTTTCGAGACAGAGTTTCTCTGTGTAGCCCTGGCTGTCCTGGAACTCACTCTGTAGACTAGGCTGGCCTTGAACTCAGAAATCCGCCTGCCTCTGCCTCCCAAGTGCTGGGATTACAGGCGTGTGCCACCAGTGCCAGGTTGTTGTTGTTGTTGAGAGAAGGCCCAGAACTCATTGTATATACTAGGATCAATTTCAACTCACAGTTGGTTAAAGGCTTACACCTCCACATCCAGCAGTGTGTTGGTTTTTATTGAAGTAATCCAGGAGTAGAAAGGTAAAAAAGTGCCCTAAAGTCCCACTTGGGGCAGCAAGCACTGGACCTGTTCTTACTTTGAAGGCCTAGCTAGCGGCTCTTGGCCATCACCTTCTGTTGCAGCCTGTGATGTGGATACACAAACACGTTTTGACGGTAACAGACACCTGGGACCAAAAGCTGGTTATGCAATTAACCTCCTCCAAGAATCTTTCATTATTAGGCTGCGCACTTAAATACTTAAAGTGCTTAATGGTGAAGCAGGCCTAGAGGTACAAGCAAGAGACACTCTCTACCACACCCTTCTGTGGCGATTTTGTGACAGTTCATCTGGGAAATGTCAAGAGTAGGGCTTAGAAGTCCTGTGGATCAGAGGTGTGAGCAAATGCAAGGGGAGGGCTTTCTTCTTTCCTCAGGCACATACCAGACTTGGGAAGGAAATGCCAAAGAGGAGTAGAGATGAGCAAGTGTCCCTGGCTTCAAAACTGTCACCTCTCAGTCACCGAGTTCCTCTGGGCAGGAGGATTGCAGAGAGCAGCGAGTTTGGAGCAAGCTGGACAAGGAAGCCTACCGTCTTCATGGGTGGACTTTGAACAACTCACTCATTCTGTCCAAACCTTGGATAATATTCTGTAATTTGGGAATAATAATGAATGGATACTCTGAGGATTACACTCCATAATAAGTTATTATGTATGGCATGCTCTGTCCTTCTACCATTCTCAATTCAAACCCTGATTGCAAGGCTCCTCCTAGTACTGTAATCTCAGGTTTTAGGTCCTAGAAAGCCAACTTCTATTTACTCTCCAGGGTGTTCAGCCTTACTTATGGGAAGCAGGATGAGGGACAGGATCCAAACCAACAGAAACCCAGCAGAGAAGGCAGAAGTCATTCATGGAATTCCCCTGGACCAGAAAAGAAGCTGGTGAGTGGGGAGTCTGGGGGTGTGTGTGCTGAGGGGGTGGTAGGGGTCTGGGGGTGCCGAGTGGGTGGTGGGAGAAGTGAGCACACGGCAGGAGACTTGTGCTTCCTTGTGTCACAGCACATGCTGACTGGCCCCACCATCCGTACATACCCTGACATTTGTTGCATATTGTGTCTGTTCTTTTTTTCCTCCTGAGTAGTCTTCTTTGCTTGGTGAGAATTCAAGGCACCAGTAGTTTCCAAGTGTCAAAGCTGTGACTTTTTCCACCATCAGAGAAAGACTGAAACACCTTCCCTCACTAGTGTAAAAAATAAAATAAAAAATAAAATAAAATAAAATAAAATAAAATAAAATAAAATAAAATGAAGGAAGGAGAAAAAGAAGGAAAGGAGGAAAGGAGGGAAAGAAGAAAAAAATTGGTGTTATTTTAAAGGACTTTTAATCCCAGATACCACCAACTGTGAACTGTGACATGTAAGAGGGTGTATTATTTAGTTTTCTGTGGCTGTGATAAACATTATGACCAAGGCAACTTATAGGAGAAAGGGTTGGCTTGGGGCTTACAGTCAGAGGGATAAGAGTCTAGCACCATCATGGCAGCAGGTAGAAATGGCGACTAAACCTGGAAGCTGAGAGCCAGGGCTCTTATCTTAACCCACAAGCAGGAATCTGAGAGAGCACCCTGGAAACAACCCAGGGCTTTTGAAACCTCGTGTCCCACCCCCAAGTGACACACTTCCACTGGCAAAACCACACTTCCTAAGCCCCCTCAAATGATGAGAAGAGATGCTACCAACCAGGGACCAAATATTTAAATGTCTGAAACTTATTGGGGGACCACCACAGGGGGGGTTGCCAAAACTGAGTGAAAATCACTCAAAATGATGGATGGAGATTGGGAGGGAGAATTCTCTAGAATGAAGGGAGTTTCGTTCCTAGAAGAAATGAGTGCTAGGGAGGTAAGGTAACCATGTCTTCTACTGAATGCAAGTTCATCAACAGTGTGCTGCACTAATCACACTCAAGCTAGTTTCCTGAGAGGGCTGCTCTCAACAGTGGGGGTATCCCACTCAAATATCATGGGCTTCCCCGCCCTCAAGGGCATGATCAGCCACGATCACAACCAGTGGATCCTGAGAGGGGAATCAAGGGAAAGGCCAAGGAGCGAAAGAGACCTCAGGCAGTAGTAAGTGCTTCAGAGAAGACTCTCAGGAGGCAGCTTCAGTGAGGCAGCTAATTTAATGGGGGGGGGGACGATAAAGGCTACCTAAACCTTTGGGGAGCAGAAGGGCTTTGGGGGTGAGTGTACATCATTGGCTTGGGACAGGGTGCTAGGGATTCCTCATTAGCATAAAGAGGAATTCCAGGTGCTGTTGAATGTGACCTTATAAGGGGAGAGGAGGTTTAACCTGGCTATCAGACCGTGACCTCTTCCAGTGGGCAAACAAAGATGGGGAGTGGGGATATGTGTGTGTGTGTGTGTGTGTGTGTGTGTGTGTGTGTAGGAATGGTGCAGGGCTATATGCGCATATGTGACAGAGCATGCAGGCCCAGGGCAGAGAGTGTATGGATCCCACACTTGCTGATATCAAGGCACTATTTCCAGTATTTGGTCATGCCAGAAGCCCACTCTCGCTCAGGGTTGCCTCCCACCGCTCCATCTAAATTCTTAAGGAAGTTTCTGGGGATACCTGCTGTTTCCAAGAAGAGAAGCACCTACCTGAAGTGATCGTTGAGAGCCGGAGAGCCGCAGGGCATTTTCTTGACTTGCTTGCATGGCTGAGGGAAAGGGCTGACTCCTGCTGGACAGCCTTACTCTCGGTCAAGGGTTGGGAATTCAGTTTCTTGTCTATTTATCAATTCAATTTACATCTTACTTTGCTTTCTGTTTCAGAGATAAAACACCACAAACAGAAGCAACTTGGGGAAGAAAGGGCTTATTTCACCTTGCAGATTATATAGTCCATCATTCAGGGAAATCAGGGCAGGAACCTGGGGGCAGGAGTTAAAGCAGGGGTAATGGAGAAAAGCTGCTTACTAGCTTGCTTCTCATGGCTTGTGCAGCTTGCTTTACTATTACTGTTACTATTACTATTACTATTATTATTACTACTACTACTACTATTATTATTATTATTATTATTATTATTATATAACTCAGGACCACAGTCCCAGAGGTAGCACCACTCACAGTGGGTTGTGGCTCTCACATTAATCAAGAAAATTCCCCGCAGACTTGCCTACAGGCTGTCATCATGGCGGGAAGCATGGCAGCATCCAGGCAGGCCTGGCGTGGAGTTGCTGAGAGTTCTACATCTTGACCCGAATGCAGCTAGGAGGAAGGTCCCAAAGCCCACTGCCCACAGGGACACACTTCCTCCAACAAGGCCACACCTATTCCAACAAGGCCACATTTCCTGATAGTGCCGCTCTCTGGGCCAAGCATGTTTAAACCGGTTACACCAAGGAACTTTCTCAAGGGAGTGTTGATAACTATGTCAGCATTAGATTTGAACTTGAATCCAGGCAGCCTGGCATCGGACTGGACTTGTCATCACACACTTCCTTCCAATAGTGCTGGGTACACTGGAGGAAGTGAGAGGTACCGCATGGCTTTCGGGGGTCCCACTTGTGGTTTCGGAATAAGGACACAGAGGCATTTGTGTAGTATAAGGCTGATTGTTGGCCTGTTGACTGGGGCAGTCTAGCAGTCTAGCTGCTTCTCCACCACGGGGTCTCCCCACATCACTCTCAGGGCTGTAGTCCCTCCTCTTCTCCCTTTCAGGCTTCACTCCCCCTGCTCTAGCTCCAGCCACCGACTCTTTATTATGCAAAAAGCCACACTCATTACTCAACCAGTTTGAACCATTCAGTAGCAGGACAAAGTCTGGTCCAACTCTGGGTTGCCTTTCACCTTGGAGAGTTATGAGGCCTCCCCCCACCCCCACTCCACCATGGCATCCTGCCTTTTCTTTTGGGGCAGCTGAGGAAGTAGCAAATATTTACATATCCTGCTTGGCTGCCACAACAATTAACAATTAGGAACACACTTTCATAGCCGGTTGATACGATATGTGTGGGTTATCCCAACAGAGAGGGTCATTTATGCCTCCCTTATTTCTGTCATATCTCAGCCTTTCCGAGATCCTCAGTCTGATACTCTCATTTCACACAGGAGGCTCTGAACAATTACATTGTTTGTTGGGATAGGACAGGCAGGGCTGGAATCAAGCATCCCTGACCTTTCTCACTTACCTAGGCTATCATTTGGAATTCTACCAAGGTCTTTATCTGAAGGGTGCATCTTCAGGCTTTGAAAATGGCACTGCCCCTGGGATTGGGAGTCTGGAGATAAAGGCACCTCTAAGGATGGAGCTCCCATCTCTCTGCATCCCTGGTGTGGAATAGGGTTTCAGCTAATATTTATTCACCTATCAGTAATGCTGGCCACCCTTAGAAGACACAGGGTCTCAGCACTGAGGGCAGAGCACCTTCTGCCTAACCCCACCTCTTTCTTTTCCTTGGGTCCACCCTTCTAAGGGATGTCAGCTGCTGAGTATAAGCTCAAGATTTGGAGCATGTGAATGTGGAGCTCGGGAGATCAGCCACTGCAATGTACCAGCATCCAGACATAAATGCTCTGTCCTGGGCTCCCTGAGACTAGATCTGAATAATGGTTCCAGTTTCCTGGGTGATATTATTAACCAAGTCACTCACTATCTCTAAGTAGTAACTTTTTAATTTGCAAAAGGGACAATAAGTCCTGCCTTTACCTATTATGGGTAAGCTGTCAGGATCAGATGGAATCCTCTCATTTCATCTCACAGAACCAGCGTGATTGGGAGTGTGTGGTGAAGGCCACAGACTCTGGATGCCAGACTGCCTGGGTTCAAGTTCAGAGCTAATGCCTGTCTCCAAGCTGCATGACTCTGGGCAGTTCTGTCTGTCTGGCCCCATTCTCTATCTGTAAGATGATCACTGAAGACTACAAGGATGAATTCTCTGTGTAATACATAGTGTTAGTACTCTGTCCAAGCTCCACCCCACAATTACCTGGCAACAGCCAGGTATGCCCCACCCCATAGGCCTGGCCCACTATAAAAGGGGCTGCCTGCCCCTCCTCTCTCTCTCTCATACCTCTTACCTCTCTCCACTCTCACCTCTCTGCCCCTCTTGGGCTCTCCTCCCCTTCCCCCTCTTTCCACGTGGTCATGGCCAGCCTCCACTCCTCTCTACTTTCTCTCTCTCTCTCTCTCTCTCTCTCTCTCTCTCTCTCTCTCTCTCTCTCTCTCTGCCTCCACTACACCATTAACTCCCATCCTCTTCCCTGAATAAACTTTATTCTATAACATGTCTCTGTGTGTGTGGTCCCTCAGGGGGAAGAGGTGCCTGGGCATGGGCCCGCCTAGGCACCCCCCTTCCCCCACGCCGCCATGCCACACTTTCTAATCCCCTTCTTCTCTCCCCATTTATAAACCCATCACATAGTAAACAAGTGGACGTTCTAGTGCCTTGAACTAGTGGCTAGTAACTTAAGGGTCTTTTCTAACTTAGTTTTCCAAGGAACTTTATTTACAAGAGTCTGTTGTCTTGCTTTCTTGCCCTTCCAATGCTGGACTCTTACGCCAGACACTCAGTCAATTGGACAAAAGTCTTAGGATTCTTTGGTCTGTCTTCCAAGTATCTTGCAGAGTCAACAAAGGGACTGAGGAGACCTCAGTAGCTCTTGTTCCTCTAGTGTTACTTAAGGTTCCTCCAGGACAATGGCACCCTTGCCTCTCCCCAGTGCCTTGTAGAGACCTTGCTCAGCCCCATACCTAGTCCACACACAGTTTCTCTAATCATCACCTATTCTTTAAGGGAGGGGGCTACAGTTTTCCAGCAATCCATGCATTTTCAAGGGTGAAATAACCCAGATGTTGGGCCCAGATGTTCACTCTCTACGGAAGTGCACAGCTGTTCTGCTCGCCCTGCCAGTCTTGGCTGAATCCCTCCATCCAAGCAAGCCCTAGTGGAAACTTGCAGGGCATGGCTTTGGGTTAGAGCCACTTCCTTCCTAAGCTTGACAGCTGTGATCTGTCCTGGAGGAGTGGGCTTGTCACACCTTTCCTGTGACAAAGAAATCCCACTCCCCAACTTCTGAAGACCCATGAGGCCTCAGGTCATTGAGCAGGGACATCTATGGTGAGTGGGTGGAATGGTGGGTCCCCTAAAAGACCCTCATTTGAATATCAATTTATTTAAAAAGATAGGTCTGGGGGCTGGAGAGAAAGCTCAGCAGTTATGAGCACTTGCTGATCTGACAAAAGAATTTGACGAAAGTCAAGGGTTCAATTCCCAGTACCCACATGGTAGCTCAGCTTACAATCATTTCTAACTGCAGTTCCAGGGGATCTGATGCCTTCTTTTGACCTCTAGTTGTTTCTGCACACATGTGGTGCACAAACATACTCAGGCACGTGCACTCATGTGTGTGCATGCACACACACACATACATACACACATACACACATGCACACACACAGACACACAGACACTCACATACAAATACACACACACACATACACACACAGAGTAAAATAAATAATTATTTTCAATAGTGTTCCCCACCAATGGAATAACTTAGGGGAACTTTGGTATGATGTCACCTAGGAAGCCCCCCCCCCAAAATCCTTAAAACAGTCAAAGTTGAAAAAGACATTTACACAAAGAAGAGAAGGCCATGTGATACAAATGGCGATGGGGAGTGGTGTTGTCACAAGCCAACAACACCCAGAGCCTCAAGAGGCTGGATGTAGCCAGGACAGACATGCCTCCTGTGCTGCTATAGGGACCATGTGACCACTGGCAGATTGATGCTAGACTTCTGGCCTCCAGAGATGTGAGAGCATTACCTCTGCTGTTTGCAGCCAACCAGCTTGAGGGGATTTCTTACTCTAGGGAAATAACACCTGCTGTCCACCCACACGAGAAGGGGACTGTGGGCTAGCATCCCATGACATTTAGTACAAGCATTTAAAAGCCCACTGTGGGGCTGACTAGAGATGCAGGGAAGGGTAAATTATGTTTGTCCATCACTCAGTAACCTGCACAAGTATCTTGCTGTTAGCTGCTATTAGAAATGATTGAGAATATCCTGACTTGAAGCTTTGGACTGGATTTTAAAAGTTGTCTGAATTTAACCTTAAATTTCTAAAATGCAGTCAGTGGCAATTTCTATCTTGTAACAAAGCAAGGCACTGGTCACCCTGCTTTCTGTGTAGAATCGTGTGTAACCTCATAGCAACCAGGGGTATGCAAATCTAAGAATACTGATAGACTAATGGGGAATTCTGTGTATAGATAGCGTGTCCCAAATCCAAAGAGAGAAAGGTAGGAACCATGGGCTAACTCAGGGTGCCTTCACTAACTACTTGACCATGGTTCCTGGTCAAGCTCTTGCTAACAAGAGATATTAGGCATCACCAGAGCCACAGGAATGGAAACGGTGCAGTCTGTGCTCAAGAGGAAGTGTGAGAGGTGAGTATATAAGCGGAACACAGTAATGAAGTTATATTCAACGCTGGTAAAAGGTAAGAAATGAGTCTAGACTTTGGCTGGAGACTAGTGTGGGCGAAGATGTTGAGTTTATCTTATAGGTCCCCAGGACCTGACGGAGAAAGGGGAAAAAGGGGAACCTGATGTGCTCCAGTCGGTACAAAGTATCACCCCATTTGCTTCTCGCAGTAATCCAATGTGTTGTGCAATAAAACGGACTAGATCAGTGCTTCTCTACCTTCCTAATGTTGAGATCCTCAACAATATTCTGTTGCTACTCCATAATTGTAATTTTCTACAGTTACGAGTTGTAATGTAAATATCTGATGTAAATATCATAGCTCATATATGACCCTGGGAAGGGTCATGACCCACAGATTGAGAACTACTGGAAGCCATCTATTCTCTTTCCCCCTCTTACTGTCTTTTCTTACTCCACCCCATCTTTGAAGATTGAAAACATGAACATAGCCGAGACAAATTTTCAGGAGAAAAGCACTGAAAACAGAAGTTGAATCCCTGGGTTCCTGTTTTCTGTGGAAGACAAGACACATGAGGAGCATATCATGTGGGAGCGGCTGTGGCCATGGAGTAGGAAAAGCAGATGAAAAGGTTCACTTAAGGTTGGCAGGTGATTCGTTCCTGGGAATAGTGGGGTAGTTCATCAACAGCCATGCCCTGAACACCACAGGAAATAGCATGTGTGTGCGCTAAATTGCTCTCTCTCTCTCTCTTTCTCTCTCTCTCTCTCTATATATATATATATATACACACACACACACACACACACACATATATGCATATATGTATATACACACACAAATGTCAGGATGTCTCTTCTTAATGGCTCTTATCGTTGGTAATGTATATGTCAGGTACTTCAGGTTAGAAGTAAATTTAATATAAGGAGGTAGGGGATCATACACTGTTGGAAGAGCCAAGTTCCAAGACTGGAAGACTCTTGCTCACAACTGGGAATGTTTAGTCCAAGAATCCCAGTAAAGCTGCTGAGGGCTCAGTGTCTAGCAGCATCTGATCCCAGGACGGCATCCTGGGGACCTCAAGCCCCTTCCAGAAAGCACTGTCTCTTGTTTACCTTTTAAATCTCATGCAGGTTCCAGCTTCTCTGATACAGAAGAGATTGTGGAAGAGTAGAGAGTACTTTGGGGTTCAAGAGCTGCTATCTGTCAGACACAGGTGGTCAGTGCTTCCAGACTACCGGAGAATTTGCATTTGCTTATGATGGTAGGATATTATTTGGAGGGAAAACAATTCAAATGAAAAATGAGGTTTCAAAAGGATTATCTATTGCATCTTTAGTATCATTAAGTATTCGCAGTGATGTATCCTTATGGCTATGGATTTCAGAGTTCTAAAAACCTGTGTGTAAATAGCCTGTGACTTCAGGCTATTAAACCTCCTGACTTCTCAATTCCTCATCTGTGGAGTGGAGATAACAGAATCACATAAGTTTGTTGGAGGATTCAATTAAGTGTATAAAATATACAACACAAAGCTGGGAACTCAGAAAACCCTTGAGAAGTAAGGGCCCCTTTAATGCAATACCCAGTACGTTAGCACTGACAAAACCCTCATGTGTGTGACTGAGTGAGGCTAGCCCGGCTGGGAAGCGAGCTGGCTGGGAAGCGAGCTGGGGTGAGAGACCGGAAGACAGGAGTTCAGAGCAGAGCCTTGAAGCCCGTGGGAAAGGATAGGATGCAGGAAGCTGCAGTGTGTGTGGGAGAGCGTGTGGGGAGGTGGGCTGCAGTGGGGGGGCGGGTATGGGGAGGTGGGCTGCAGTGGGGGAGCCTGTGGGGAGGTGGGCTGCAGGAAGCTGCAGTGGGGGGCTGGTGTGGGGAGGTGGGCTGCAGTGGGGTGGGCGACGCGCGGGCGGGGGAGGGGGGACTGGCAGGCTCCAGGGTAAACGCTGGGTGTGTGGTTGGCAAGCCTCCTCATGATGGCTGTTTAAGCTGGGGGATAGGATCTATAAACACGTGCTAAGAGTCTATAAAGGCTCCGAGTGCTTAGATCCCACGATGACCACGGATTTAGGAACATTTTCGCCAAATATTAAAACAGAGCATGTAAACACCAAAGCTCATCTTGGGCCTTCGCTGCAGCCCCAGAGACGCCCGTGACTGCATTTTGAGACTACCAGATGGAGAGCAGGGGCCGTGGTTCACCTGAGCCTGTGAGCTAACTTGGTCTAAATCGTTTGGGGAATTTGCATTTTATCCTTTGAGGATTAATCACAGATGAGATATTTCAACTGTGTCATGATTTTTCTCTTTACTGATTCTTCAGAAGGCGTAGTCAACCACCATCTGTGTCTTGGTTTCTGTCACTGGTTCTGTGTTCTTGCTTCTCTGGGAACAGAAGCTTCATCACATGAGCCTTGGGCAGGCTCAGAGAGTGCCTGTGCTGGCCAGATTCAGGAGTCACAGCCACACCTGTGGCATGTCAGCGTCTCCACTCTGATCTCTCTCTCTCTCTCTCTCTCTCTCTCTCTCTCTCTCTCTCTCTCTCTCTCGTTTAAACAGGCACATGATATCCTCTCAGTCTCCATATTTGTGAATGGAAGAAGCATTTGTATAATTTTTGGAGGTTTTATTATTCTGCCTCATGTTCTAACTTAGTGTGTGTAGTATGCAAGCAAGTTCCAACCACCCCTTCACAGTTAGCTGCTCCCCTTATCCTCAATAAAAGGTTCAGAATCCGTACCCTGCCTCTTGTTAACCGTATAATTGAGCTAGCTACAATTCTACAAACCTCAGGGTCCTCTGTAAACACAGAATAACTGTCTCCATTTCTTGGACTTGTTCTGAATGTTAAGTAAATAACACAGGCCTGGTATTCGGCATATAGCAAATATTCAGTAAATAATCACAACTATTATGTCTAACCACAGTCAGCTCCGACATCTTACAGCTAATAAAAAGCAAAACCACTTCCAAGGAAAATGGTAAGTTAGAAGCTGCCTCTACGTGATCTAGTGAAGGATTTTGTCAGAATAAGAAAAAAAAAAAGTCTTCCAGGGACAGAGGAGGAGATTTGGAAACACACAAAAGAAACGATAGGTTGCTATGAAAGCCAAGAGGACAGAAAGGCTGAGCCCACAAGAAGAAAGCCATGCTGAACACTGCATCGCGGGCCCCCCCCGTGTCTGGAGGGCACAGAGGAGGCCTGCGGGAAGAGACTGACAGTCCTACACAGGACAGGCTCTTGGCATTCCCAAGTCTCAAATCCAGTTTCCTGTCTTGAGCTAGTGACAGGTCAGCAGTGTCAAGGGTTTTTTTGTTTTTCACACAAAGGGCTGTGGCCATGTACCATTCTAAAACGAACTGAATTGGGAGTCTGAGACCAGGGAACCATCACAAGTCAGAGAGTCAGAGCTCAACCTGTCACAGCCGAGGGTGAAAGGTCGCCCCGGGAGACAGCTGTGGAGAGTGGGGTGCCAGACACCTAGAATCCAAAAGTGCGGATAGGAGGCGGCTCTGCTCAGGCCTTGAAGTGTACCCCGAAAGGCACAGCTGCCCTCGGTGGCAGGGAACCCGAACTCTGGAGTCTGGGAGTGGGCTTTGAAAATTCCAAGGCAGGTCCACGTGTTCTGTCGTCGGCCTTGCGGTTGTTGCCCCGACCCTCAGCGAGAGACGCCATGTTAGAACATTAGTCACTGCAGAGAGTTTGAAATTGGGAGTGGAGGGTGGGGGTGGGGTCATGGGGTGGGGGTGAGGAACGGCAATCTGACCGAGGTCCCTGGAGAGCAAAGAAGTGTTACTGCATTGTCCCGCGCGATCTGGTAGAGAGAGGCAGTTCAAAGTCACACACAGATCCATTTTCAAGGATCCAGATACAGGTCGCTCCGCCTCATCTTTAGTTGTGTCCTCCTTCACAGTTCCCTTTTTTCCTTTACCTAAGCGTTAGTGGTGTTTTTATTGTACTAAAAATCAATTTGGAAAAAATAGTATTCCCTTCAAATATTTAAAGTCTTTGTCTATTTTTCCTTTTTAGGAAGGCTTCCTTTCTTTCATTGTTTTCTCCCATCCGTCCTCCTTTTTGGCTCACGGCATTTTCCTTTTCTCTTTCTTTCATACTGAAGTGGAATGTGACTTCATCTTTTTTTTTTCAACTTCTATGGTTATGTTTTTATTCCTCCTCTTACCTTTATCTAATTTGGCTACAATTTGTTTTCTCAATTTTGTGAGTTTTTTAAAATTTCACATATTTTTTAATTTGTGATTTTCACTTCCCCTTCATAGCACACTTCTCTACTCTTAATGTAATTTTGCTTCTCTGTTTCCCCTCTCACCCCTTCTTCATTTACTAGAACCATTTACTCCTTTCATATTTGTCCTAAGTAGTTCTTAATTAGAGTACATACTCCATTAATTTTGGCATTTTATGTTTTGTAGTAATTGATGATATATTGGTGAACATTTAATAATTTTGGTTATATTTCTATATGTTAATATCTTATATGGTTTAAAATGTTAGTATTTATTTATTTTACATAGATGAGTGCCTTGTCTGCATGTGCACATGTGCACCACATGCGTGCCTGGTGCCCGTGGAGACATTGGATCCCTCGGCACTGGAGTTGGGGGATGTTGTGCGTCACCAGATGGATGCTGGGATCGGACGCCATGTCCTCTGGAAGAGCAGCCAGCATGCTTAGGCACGGTCCATCTCTCCAGACCCTGCCTTTACGGCTTTGTGTTGTTGCTGCTACAATATGTGCATTCTCTTCCCCGAGTGACACAGACAGGACTGATTCCCAAAAGTAGGTTGTTCGCTGAGAAGGGCCACAAGTAAAACGTGACAGAGGCACACAAGAAGCACGAAAGAGTAAAGCAAGGACTGAAGCCCCGGACGTAGATCTCAAGACTGTACTGACAAAGACAAGAAACAACTCAAAGGAGGAAGCAGATGAAAAAAGTCAAGAAATCCACCCAGGACCTGGAGAAGGGAGCCAGCGACTCTGTAGAGAGCGGAGTCAGGGAAGTGACGGGAAGCAGGGATGTGCACGAAAGGGCTGGCAGGGGAGAGGCAGCAAGGAAACCGAGATTTTTTGTTGTTGTTGTTTTTTTTTTTTTTTTTTTTTTTTTTGTTTTTTGTTTTTTGTTTTTTGTTTTTTGTTTTTCGAGACAGGGTTTCTCTGTGTAGTCCTGGCTGTCCTGGAACTCACTCTGTAGACCAGGCTGGCCTAGAACTCAGAAATCCGCCTGCCTCTGCCTCCCAAGTGCTGGGATTACAGGCGTGCGCCACCACCGCCCGGCTGAAACCGAGATTTTTAGAAATAAAAAAAACAACAAAGAGAAATGTCAGTGTTAAACAGCTCAATAAATATTAAAAAGATACAGTGGAAGAAAGAGTATTAGGAAAGGAAGATAAAGTTGGGGAAATACTACATTTAAACATCAGTGAAGAAAATGCAGCGAGGAGGACTGTAGTGCCCAAAGGACTCAGAAATAAGATCAAGACACAAGAGACAAGGGCCATGGGTCAAGCAAGGAGCCGAGACAAAACCTGAAGTTATGGAATAGCCACTCCACAAAACCTGCAGAAAATGCTCTAACTGTAGAGAAAGAGATGGACTTTCAAACACAGGAGACATTTAGAACCCCAAAGGGATAGCCAGAGAAGAGACTCTCCATGCTACAATGAAGACATAAAAGACTAAGCAAAGAAACAATACTAAAAGGTGCGAGAGAAAGACACCAGCTGATATCAAAGGCAAACACGCTGGAATAATGCCTCATCCATAACCTTAAAGGCCAAGAAGGCGTGAACTGATCTGTATCAAGCCCTAGAAGTGAACCAGTGCCAACCAAGCTTGCTGTCCCACAAGGGGTCTTTAAAAATGGACAGAGATAAGTACTCTTCAAGACACGGGTGACCTCAGGCAGGTCATAAGCCCCAGTCAGCACTGCAGAAGGTACTTAAAGGATACCAGATACAGAGTAGGAAGACAGACAGACTCAGTCACCAGCATACGGGAAAGAATAAATTTCATGCAAGAACACACCAAAGGAGAGCTAGGAAAGAGTCCACTGATGCCAGTGCAACAAACCTCTAGTAAAAAGGTGGGGGTGGGGTTGGAATATAAAGCAATCCACCAAACAGAAAAATAACTGGCAAAACGCAGGCATCTGTAAACCTCAATAATGACATTAAATAGGAAGAAACATAACTAGCCGGGTGGATTAAAAAACAGCATCTTCTGTTTTCTGTTTTTTTTTTTTTCTGTAAACAAAATCTCAATCATTAGATTTTAAAAATGATGACTTAGGGGTCAAATGTTGGGGTGAAAGCCTGATGGCTCAGAGAGGCAGAGAAAGCATTCAGCTTGTTAAGGTCTAGGTAAAATTCTAAGGCCTAGATGAAATGTTAAGGCCTCGTTAACTGTTACCTGGCTGGCCTGCCATTTTGTGTCATTATTAATATTATAAGGAAACTTTCTCACATTTCTGCTTTTACTAAGAAACTTTCTCATACCCAAGTTGATTACATATTCTGTTATGTTGTGTGCCTTTGGAAAGCAATCATGATAGAAGTCAGGAGAACTGTATGGTTACCTGTAAGCTTGGACCTACACCAACCACCCAGAAGCACTTCCTGTACCTTTATGGAAGTAAAGGAAGGCTTTATGTATAAACCTTTATGGTACTTTAGTATATAAGCTGCCCCTAGGATGGACCCCCAACATATGAGAGACACTTGTACCAGTATAAGAAACTCTTTGGAATAAGACTTCCATTTTGAGTAGAGGTCAAGTAAAGTTTAAGTTCCCAAGACCTCCCTGGGAACTGACATCCTACTTGGCAGAAAGAAACATGTATGTGGGTAACTGACATCCTGGTTGGCAAGTTAAGACATGAATGTTAGACGAGGTAAGTTCCCCACCACAGTTGAATATTATCAACCAATGGGAACAGAATGTGTGTACAACATAGACATGTTCCTAAGGAAATCACCTATCCCTAAATCCTGATCAGTAGAAATACTTGGTACAGATGCTTGTGGACTTTAGGATTAAAATCCCAGCAGGGTCTTAACTCACTGTCATGGTTCAACTCCTAAGCCTGAATCGTGGCCTTGATTGCTCAGTCCTGGGATGTGTTCTTGATAAACTATCCCTGTGTAACTGAGATCAGTGGTGGTTCCTCCACAGCCCATGTCCCAAAAGCAAGCCCTCCTTCTCCGCATCATCTCAAAAACTGAATGGCCCTCCCTTCTACTGAGAGACTAGACCACCTCCATCTTGGGTTCAGGCTCCATCCTAGAGAACCTGACCTAAGGCTGAACTCAAGCTAACTAACAAGCCTGCAGCTAGCACTTGTCTCCAGGGCACTCCCTAACAACCACCAATCAGGAGGAAAGCAGATGTTACAGTTGTACCTAAAGATATTGACTTCTGAGAGTTTATGGTTTGGTTCCCAGCACTAGCCAATCATTTTACAGGACAACACATTCCATAATAGCCCCGCCCATCAGATGTGTGCCAAGCTGGAACCCCCTTGCTTGTTTGCTTGCCTCTATAAACGCTTGCATGAAACTGGGCTCGGAGCTTCACCCTCCCATCCTGCTGCATCAGTGACAACAACAGTGCAGCCCAAGCTTGAGCCTGAATAAAGACTCTACCTTATGCATCGGAATTGGCTCCTTGGTGATCTTTTGGAGGTTTGCAAAAGGGGCATAACACTACTTCCTGTGCATCTCTCTGTCCTCCTGACTTCCTCTTACTCTCCATGTTTTTGTTTATTGTTGTTATTGTTGTTTTTCTGTTCACTCTGTGTTGATTGGTTGTTTTCTCTGCCTCTTGACCTATGGTTGACTTTATTCAGTCTTGTTTACAGTAAACTGAAAGCTCTTGGATTAAAGGTGTGTGCTAGGGCCGAGCCACACCACAGCTAGCAACAGGTTTTTCCAGTAAACAACATGATCTTGGGGTTCAAATATTCTGCAACACTTTGTTGTCTCTAAGAAACACACCAAAATGGAGAAGGGGAACCACAGAATGAGAGTCAAGGGATGACAGTAAGTTATCAAGGAAAGAGAAGCTGCAAATGAGATGGGACAGCTGTTCTGATACCTAATGAAGTAGACATCAAATGGAAAATTGTTAGACAAGGTGAAGAAGGATATCATGCACTGTGAAGGGAAATTCATCAAGAAGTGTAACAATTGTCAATGTATGTGCGCCAAAATCATGTGGCTTACAATTTAATAAAAAAAACAGTTAATAAGAATTTAAAAACTTAGATAGGTTCTTACACAAGAATAGTGGGTGACTGCTATACCCAAACTGCATCTTAATTCACCTCAAACTGAAAATCAGCAGGGAAGCTGGGAAGTTATACTGCCTCATAGCTGAAATAAAATTTATATATACAAAACATTCTATCTAACAGATATGGGATATTACATGTTACCTGTCGGTCCATAGACCCCCTCCCTCTAAAATAACTATATTCTAGGTCACAAATACAAAAGAATTAAAATTTCTTGTATTTAAACAGATTATACTTGAGTGAAGCTCACTATCAACTTGACAAGAAACCACAGAAATCACACAGATTATTCAAAACTGAATGAAACCACAGAAATTACACAGATTCTTCAAAACTGAATAATACATGTCTGACTCACCCATACATTAGGGGAAGAAATTTTAAAAGTCCTAGAATCAAATGAGAATGGAAGCACAATTTATAGGAACCTTTGGAACCTGGATTTAGTAGTTCTAAGATAAACATTTATAGTATGAGTATTTACAGTAAAACAACTGGAAAGGTCTCAAACGACTGAACTAGCCAGCTTTTGGGAGTACAAGCCTTAATCTCAGCACTTGGGAGGCAGAGGCAGGCATGTCTGTGTGAGCTGGAGGCCAGCCTGGTGAACAGAGTGAGTTCCAGGACAGATGGGGCTACGCAGAGAAACCCTGTCTTGAAAAATCAAAATGAATAAATAAACAAAAATAGCAAACAAATGAAAAACTGGACTAATGATGAAAAAAGGTGTCAGAAAAGACATGAAAAAGCCAAACTCAGAAGCAAGATATGACAAGGAAGAGTGAAAATCAAAGGGAAAATGGAGATGAAACAAGGAATTAATGAAGTGGAGAAGAAAAAGAATGTAGACGCAAACGAAGAGCTGGTACTGCTCTTCAAGAAGCGTTTGTGAACCCACAGGACCACCACAGAGCTGATTCCGGTGCAATCGCACTAGGGTCTTCAAGCTCAGACTTGGGCCCACCACTGACCCTGACACAGCAGGACGGGAGGGTGAAGCCCCAACCCTCAGCCGGACAAGGTTTTATAGGAAATGGCGGGCAAGCAAGGGAGTTTCTAGCCTGGCAAGCATCTTATTGAATGACTATTGTAAGCTGACAGGTGGGTTCTCTGAGGCAAAACCATGAACAATCACCAATGGTCTGCAAGTACACCTGGAACTATCAGACTAATCTTGATTGGCTGTTGCTAGGGAGTAACTCTGGAGAATGGGCCAGACAAACTGATTCTTCCTGGAACTTGGGTGCAGCTGGGGTTCAGCTGCAGGTCAAGCTCTCAGGCTCTTTTTCTTTTAAAATGGAGGCCAGTCCCAAGATGGAGTAGGTTTGACCTCTTAGTACTTTGAGAAAAACACAAGCAAGATTGGCAAACCCCTGGAGAATCTGACAAAAGAAAAAAAAAAAAGAACCAAATTAATAAAATTACAGCTAATGAGTGGGGCAGGGGTTGGTGACCCAGACTCCAGTGAAATTTAAAGGATCATTAGGGAGTACCTTGAAAACTTATATTCAAAGACTATAAATTCTAGAAAAATAAAAGGGTCATTTTCTAGATGCATTACAGACAAGGAAAATTAAATCAAGAGGCTGTAAACAGTTTAAACAGACTCATTACAAGCAATGATGTTTAAGCAGTGTTGTACAGCCATTTCTTCAAGTTGAAACATTCCCTCCTGGAAGGAGGAGGGAGAGCCTCAGACTCAAGAGCCAAGTGAAACAAACAAGGCTCAGGATGCTCTTAACTTTACAGGACTCACGAGCCCCTACTCAAGATTAGAAAAGTAATGAGGAGCCGGGTGGTGGTGGCGCACGCCTGTAATCCCAGCACTTGGGAGGCAGAGGCAGGCAGATTTCTGAGTTCCAGGACAGCCAGGGCTATACAGAGAAACCATGTCTGGAAAAAACCAAATCCAAAAAACCAAAAAACCAAAAAACCCCAAAACCAAAAAACCAAAAAAAAAAAAAAAAAAAACAACCAACCAACCAACCAAACAAACAAACAAACAAAACAACAACAAAAAAAAAAGAAAAGAAAGAAAGAAAGAAAAGAAAAGAAAAGAAAAGAAAGGAAAAGAAAAGAAAAGAAAACTAATAAGGAAATTTTAGGGAGAAGACAGCTAAGCTGCCTGCAAAAGGTGCAGGCAACGCAGGGGTTCAGCTTTTGCAAATCATTGCCCATGCTAGGTGGGCTTCTTGATGACACAACTGACCTTTGTTACCCATATTCCTACAAATAATAAAGATGGACTTGGGAGGCACTGCTTCCTTGCTCTGCCCTCAGTCCATATCTGAGATGAGTAGGTATTAATTGACATCTCCTCAGGAAAAAGTTACGCAACATGAGCAGTGCTCAAACAAGGATTGGCAGAGCCAATGAGAAATTTGGAGAGGAACAATGTCACAACCTTTGTGATGGTGATAAGGCTTTCAGTTGAAGCTGGTCTATGTGAGTTTGGAACATTTCAGGGAAAACATGCTATGGCTACCTTTCCCTATTTGGTAGGTGATGGTATGCCTCTTTGATGAAGGTGTGGTTGTATACGCCCTAAGAAGGGTGATAGGACAGGAGACAAAGGTCAGGTCTTCTGAGAGTGCGGCATTTCCCCTTCACTGAACACATTTCTCTGTTGCCATTTGCATCCTTGATGAAGGAGGAACCCTTGAAGGAGCTCATTGACTAAAGAATACAATGCAGCTAATATGTATGGGACACAATCATAGACAGCCTTGCATCCTCAATGGGCTTAATTCACAAGGCCCACGGTTCTTTGTTCAGAATGAATTTGCCTGTATAAGAGAGGGATTACAGTGGAGAAAGGATGTGAAATACTGCCCTGTATACCAGCCTCTGATCTAGAAGGAAAAGTGGGGGAGAGGGAGGATGAGATGGAGTTATTAGATTGCACTTTCCTACAGCTGACTAAATGGAAGGGAAAGAATACAAAATAGGTACGTGCTTTAGACTTCCTGGGCTTTAAAAGCTTGGAACCTGCAGGAAGATTTGGACGACGAAGAGGGAAAGAGTGAGAAGGGATAGACCCTTCTTCACGTCATACCTCTTTACTAGAGAGGAAGGGGAGAAAAATCCAAGCAGACTGGAGGCTTAGTAATGCTGGCACACAAAACTTACCCTCCTGAAGAAATATTCAACATATAAACTATTTGAGTTGGAAAAGCCCTTTAACAAGCCATGAAAGAGCATATCATAGCCTGGCTCATGAGGCTGTGGGAATGTGGGGATGGATGTGATTAGCATGATGGTGAGGTAAAGAAATTGAGCAGGAAAATTACCCATCCCTCCTTGAGACAAAGGTCACTTAAACCGAGGCAATATGAGGGAGATCAGCCCCTGATGGGCCAGTTCACACAAGCCTGTAGGGACACTTTTATCATGTGAATATCAGGGACTGGGGAAAGGACAGGACAGTTACTGGAGGAGTTTGATATATGAGAGGCAGTGTTTCTTGCCCAGCCCATTGGTTTTGAAAGAACTGTATTTTCGCAAAAGAGTTAAGGAAGAAATTAAATCAGCGGGGACCTAAGGACCGGTATGGGGCTTAAGTAGCTTTGCTGAGCTATGTGGTGGGCTGTGAGCTTTATGAGGTAGGAGAGGCTCTGGCAGATCTAAATGATTTGGGTAGGCGTTTAAATTGGGTTTGTAAGGCACTAAAACAAAAGGTGGCAAGAGAAAGAACAACTCAGACAAAAGGCAATACACTGTAATCCCTGCAACTAACATGTATGGGAGAGAACCAGTCCGTCCAGATCATTTAAAGGCAAGTGTGGAAAGATTTGTGTTAAGCCAGATTCATAAGGGAGAAAAAATATAGGAAGCCAAATAAATGCCTTGCTAGCAAGCTGCTAGGAGGCTCCAAAACCTCAAAGAGGCTTTTGCTGAAGAGTTCGTGGCAAACATAAAATGATAAAACAGAATGGGTAAGAAAGACCCGTAAAATTGACCTAGTGTCTTAGTTACTGTTCTTGTGTAGTGAAGAGACACTGAGACCACTCTTATAAAGAAAAACATTTAATTGGATCTTGCTTACAATTTAGTCTTTCATCCACCTGGCAGGGAGCACGGCAACACACAGGTAGACATGGAAGCTGAGAGTTCCACATTTGGATTGGCAGGCAGCCAAAGAGAGACACACAGGGCCTGGCTTAGACTCTTGAAACTCCACAGCCCATCCCCAGTGACACACTTTCTCCAACAAGACTATACCTACTCCAACAAGGCCACACCTCCTAATCCCTCTCAATTAGTGCCACCCCTCAATGACCATGAATTCAAATACATGAGCCCACTGCGGGCGTTCCTTTCCAAATTGCCCTACTTAGGGTGGACGGTTATTTCTGCAGAGTATGTTGTATACATTTCTCCCCTAACTCTCTCCTGGGGAACAGACTGTTCACTCCAGCTGGGGCTGGCGGATGAAAAGGCAGGGGACAGGGTTCTGACTTTGAACCTATCAGAACATGAGATACGGCTCCAGAAGCAAGCATGGTAGCCTAGAGCACCGCCTTGCTCTACTTGGGCCTGAGTCGGGCTGAACAGGCTTACAGACTCTAAGACTATACCAGGGATAGGCAGATACACAGTGGCCCCACAGCAGCCCGAGGTGAGGATGTTTCATAGAAATGAGGACTGTCTCATAGAAAGTATGGACTATAGAGAGCTGGAAGGGCCAATGTCTTACACCCGTGCTACTGTCCCCAGTAGTGCTCTTTTGAAGATACAACTGATACAAGTGACAGGACATTTCTTTTCTGGTGTCCATAACCAACTGGTACTCACTTAGTAGTAGGTCTTCAGAGATCATATCTACCTTATCTACCTTCTATAAAACTGTCCTTTTTAAAATTTAATGGTGTTTCGTTCCTTAAAGACTATAAAGGCATCAGAAAGAACATTAAGGATAGTAGTCAAGGGATTTAAAGGAAGGAATTCTGCACAATGGAGCTGGGCACTCCCAGAGCCCTAAGATGGTTGAATAAAAATAGCAGAATCAGGGGATTGGGTCACCTCCCTGTGAGCTGCTGGCCAGGTTATCCCTCAAGGCCCCACGGACCACCAAGGCTATTACCATTGCTGTGGTTGCATGTCAGAACGATGGCCAGACCTGCTTCTGAAGGTGCCACCTGTTTTGGCTACAGGACATGGCGAAATCAGGCTGGGACTGAGACAGGTTCTCTTCTTGTTGGCTTGCTTTCATAGAGGAAAAGAGTTGTCACCAACAGTCTGCGTGGCTACGGATCCTTGACTTTGCTTTTGTCTTTAGACTGTCAGAGGCTGTGTGTTTTGTTGACTTGAAGAAAGTGTTTGTGTAAATCTGACCTAAGCCTTCAGCTTCCCTTCCTGGAGGACCAGAAACCAAAGTCTTTTAATAACTTAAAAGACACTTTTATTTAATGACTACCCTGAAATATGCCAGTAATCAATTTATATAATAAAATTCATTTAATTTTTTTGTCCAAAAAACAGATGATACATGGAATAGACTCTCCATTTTATAAAATGAGATAATGAAATTCAAAAAATAAATTAAGACCTCACAGTTATCAAATAATAGAATTATCTTCTGGCCAGTTAACCCGGGTGTCATTGGAACCAAGGCACACTGTTAACTACTGCTTTCAGGATGGCCTAAGCCATGGCTTTCTCCCTCCCTCCCTCCCCCCCCCCTCTCTCTCTCTCACACACACACACACACACACACACACACACACACACACACGACACAGGGGGATGGTGGGGGTATGGTAGACAGAAGGACAGATGGATGAACAAGGATGAATTTTGTCTTATTCCAAACCCTGTACTTTGAAAAGCGTGCTCTGCTTATCCTCTGAGAGTCTAAATAAGAGTGTTTTATAGAGTTCTAGGGACAGGTGTACCAAGCATAATGGTCACATCAAAGCCCACTCTACTGCCACTCAAACATTTTCCCAAGTGTACCCCCCACTCCACTTCCCATTTCCCCTTCTATCTAGACCACTTCCCCCAGTCCCCTTAGAAGCTGAGTGGCATATACCTGCCCTCTGGGTAGCATGAGGCAGGAGCCAGTGGTGTATGCTCCTTCCAGGTTGAGTCCTTCATTTCTAGGGTTTCCCTGCTGCTGGTCTGAATATTAGACCTTGAAAACCACATGGTACAGACAGCAGATCCCTCATTAATCTGGGTCACCGAGAGATTGTCTGGAGCTGAACACCCATGACCTTCTTGTTCACTACCAACTAGCCTTTGCTTGAAGTAGGGAACTTGTATTTTGTTGAGTGATTGACATAATCTCAGTTAACACTCTCTCCTGCTGGATCTGAAAAGGTAAAGAAAAGGCTCCTGGATGATCCAGATCTTGTTTCAAGGGGGCCCACACCCTGAGGTTCTGATTCCCGATTAGTAGCCTTACTTCTCTGTAGGATAATTTGGAACTTTTGACTATCATCCTTGGAATGTTATCAGTCATGTCATTTGTATTTGTGCTTAGAGGTGAATTGATGGTTTCACTCTGGCTTGGAAGAGGTCGTGAGGTCACGTAGCCACTTCTGCTTGGCTGTGGTTGCGTGCTCCTTTCTTCTTTTGTTTATGTCTAACTTTCCATCATCCTGGCTCCTGTGAGTGTGGTGGAGAGGACTCATATTTGACATTTTCTCACAGAACTTGAAGACCCATTGATACAAGACTGATAGCAAACAAATGCTGAAGGAAGACTGTCACCTGTCACCTGTCGTCACCTGTCAGGGAAGCACAATCAGTGCAAGCAGAGCTGGTCCTAGAACTAGAGTTCCTGACGGAAGGAATTGTGCTCAGGTATTCTCCAGGGATCATGGGAAAGGACCTTCAGTGTTCTTGCTTCTGTATAAGATATGGCCATGTCTGGGCTTGCTCAGACATTCAGAGGCAGAGAGACCACTTTCATGATTTCCCATTCTCTTTAGTTCATACTATATTATAGCTCGCTAAAAATGTATTAGTGTACCATCCATCCCATATACTCTGCTTCATTAGACAAAAGGCATGTTTAACATTTTTGCTACATCTGCCTTTTTTTTGACAGACATAATGAAATGTTGTTCTTGGTTTCTATAAAACTGCGCCTTGGGGTTTTTAAGCATTGCTTTTATAACTAAGAGTATTTTCTATGTGCCAGTTTGCTATTTGGGGGATTTTTAATAAATACACAGATCTTACCACCTTGACCATGCTTTGTTCTGGGCCCCGAGGCTATGTATTACTTTGGGATTGTTGCCTTCTGGAGAGACTAAAAATATAAAATAATTTTATTTTTTCAATGCAATGTGTCCTGGTTCCTCTAAGTTTCCTTTAAACTCTGCTTGAAAACAGAATAGCAGGGGCTTGAGAGATGGCTCAGCAGTTAAGAGCACTGACTGTTCTTCCAAAGGTCCTTAGTTCAAATCCCAGTACCCACATGGTAGCTCACAATCATGTGTAATGAGAGCTGACACCCTCTTCTAGGGTGTCTGAAGACAGCTACAGTGTACTTACTTACATATAGTAAATAAATCTTAAAAAAAAAAAAGAAAAGAAAACAGAATAGTGCCCTCTTAGCTGGTCTCCATGGTAGTAGAAGATGCCAGCCATGGGTGTGTCAGGAGCTCTCCATAGCAAGGCCTACTCAGTCTGACCTGAACAGACCAAATTTAACTCTAATTGGCAGGTTTACTGATACAAATGTTCTCAAGACCGGGGGATGCCTGCCTCCAGAGAAACATGACAGTGAATTCTGGGGGAGCCCTGAGGTTTGGGTCATGGGCAACCCAAACCCTTGAGCCCTAGATACATAGATTTGGAGAGCCTTTGTTTCTGGTGAGGAAGGAACTCATGTACAGGGCATTGCTGCAGGAGAGATTCCAATGGCTTCTGGCATTGTTGGTGTTGGGGCAGACGATATGTCTTCCTTCTTTGAAAACATGATGTTCTTTCCTTCCCCTGGACATGATGCACCTATTGCCCGGGCATCTTTTAGGCCTCTCCATGACACAGGGCAGGATGACCCACCAGAACAGCAGGCAGTACCTCCATGGTACCCGCAGTACCTGCTGCCAAGCTTCTGCTACCCAGAGTCCCATCCACGCCCTGCCACGCCCTGCCCCCATCCCACCCTCATCACAAGCAGAGCCTGTTTCAGGGTCTAAGGGCTCTAGTCAATTACCAGTAAGAAAATTTGGAAAAGCCTGAAGAAAATGTAAACCACTCAAAATAGAACTTTTTCCAACAGAAATAGCCACTGCTCACTTTTGGGGGACACCTTGGAACCCTCTCTTAACATTGTAATCCCACGACCTCATTCCTAGGGGAAAATAACCTGATTCTCCACCTAATCACCGCTCTAGGATGTGTTTCTATGTCATTAAACTCAAGAGGACTTCAGAGGCCTCCAATCTTGTCCAGCTAGCCATGCTGGGTGACACCGTTAGCGAAGGTGAGGACTCTTGGGTCACCTCAGGACCAAAGCCAACAGGGTGGCCACCACTGGCTAGAGGATCCTGTAAACACTAGAAACCTACAGAGGGGGCTTCTTTTGGCTCCTTGTCTGGCCTATTTTTTTCTTCTAGATTCCTGGGCTGTCTCATTATCTAGCACCTTGAATTTTTGGCTGAAGCTGCATTTCAAACATTGTAAGGGAGTTCAGAATATTCACAACAAAACACCATTAAAACAAACACCAACAGAAGCAGTGACTCTAGCTTTGGACCCGAGGACCCTCGTTAAAGGAGAGGCCGCTTTCCATGGACATTTTCAAGGGACTGGTAGCCTGCTGCTAGCCTCTGTCAGCACCCGCACTGGAGTGCGCCACCTGCTGGAGACAATGGTTAGTCCTCAAACAACAGTCTGCATTTCCAAATCTGTGCTTCTTTGAGTGTTGGTCTTTCTCTCACGGGAGGGTATAAACATGAACACGGCTTCTCCACTTGGCACTATTGATTGACATGGAGCTGGGTCACTTCCTGTTATTCAGGGATTGTCAAGTCTTTCATGGATTTGGAGCTATCCTAGGTCTCTACCAGTTACATTCTGATAGTATCCCCTCAGAAACGATTCAAAGTATCTCCAGATGTTGCCAAAGTCCCCGTGAGGAGTTTGGCCTTGACAGAGACCCACCTGCTAAGAAATCAGAGAGGAGTACTTCAAAGTCAGACCAACTCAGGTTCAAGTGACCTGAGCAGCTATGCGAACATTTGTTCCTCAGTTTTGCCATCATTAAAATGGGGGAAATAACATAGCTGCCACAGAAGGGCAGGGAGAGGACCCTATTTCATAAGGCAAATGAATTAGTCAGCAAAAATCCCCAGCAAATTATACAACTTTGCTTCCATAGTGATCTTTAGAAGATCACTACAGAAGGGAGAATAATTAAAAATTGCTGAACATCAGACTTACTTCTTCATTTTTAAAGACTCATTTATTTACATGCACTAGTGTGTTTCCTGTATATCTGTGTACCACATGGTGCCTGTGGAAGTCAGAAGGAGGCTTTGGATCCCATGGGACTGCAGTCACAGATGGTTGTGAGCCACCCTGTGGGTGCTGGGAACCAAACCCAGGCCCTCGGCAAGAGCAGTCAGTGCTCTCAACTGCTGAGCCATCTCTCCAGGCTCCTCACTTCAGCCGTGCATCTTTCTTTCCTTAAAGCGATGAGTGGGCGTACCTGTGCCATTGTAGAGGAGAACAGGGAAGCTGGAGAGATGGGCTTCAATGTGTGCATGGGGAGCCAAACTCCTGAAGTTTTGGCTGTGAGCCTTAGCTTTAAGGGCAGAGCTACGTTTCCAGCCAGTTACTAACTTTTCTGTCTGTGTTTTCAGTTGTTGGGTATTATTCCAGAGCCTTCCCTCCCCTCCACAAATTATGACTATGGACTTGCTTATTTATCTTTTTCAATTTGTCAAATTTTGTTTCTTTAGTTTCTAAGCTACATTCGCGGATGGGACAGTTCCTGGACACGTAGAATTGGTATATCTCTACAAAGGGCTGCCTTTATCATTACACAATGCCCTCTTTATGGCAAAGTGTATTTTCTAAAAATCTTTGCATATGTGATGCTGGAGGATCAAACCCAGAGCCTTGAGCAGGCTAGGCCAGTGCTCTAGCGCTGAGCCCAACTGTGCTCACTGAGGTAGTAAAGGCACACACTTTACCCACACGGCCATTTCTAAAGCTCTGTGCCTACGACAGGAGGCAATCTTTTGTGCTTCTTCTTCCAGGTTTGGTGGCTAAGGGAAGCCTTATGGTACAGAAGCTGTAAGCAGATGAATAACAAGTTAGAAGGAGGTGACGCCGCATCCTAACTGTGTCCCTAACTTACAGATTATTAACTCTTCAGGGCCTCAGTTTCATGCGGTGTCGTGGTGAGCGGTAGAGCCCACAGCGCAGAGTCAATTACCAGTGTGCTGAGCTGGTGGGTGCTCTGAGGCTGTTCACGTCTCTTTTCTTCTAACAGATTTTATGCTTAGAAATGTGAAGCCAACTGGAACCTTCCTGCCATAGAAACGCCCCGGTCTCTACACTCATTATTTATCTCTTTTGACAACCTGTGCAGCTAAGACTCATTTCTGTGTAAATAATTTGTGGGAGCCCGCCTAGGCAGCACGTCTTTTTTGCAGATAGTGACGTCCAAGAAGGCAATGAGCGGTGCCGGGGAGTCGAGGCATTTGGGTTGAAGAATATCTTTGTATTCACGGCTTCCGAAACCTTTAATTGATGTCTTAAACTACAGTATGTAATTTAGCGTGACAGACTTCTTTTGTGTTAATAAGAAGTTACTCAATAATTCATTTCCTAGTCTACTCCCTGTGAATCACGATAAAGTGATGTGGTTTTAATGAGGCTGTAATGTGCTTTTCCAAGGGAATTGCACAATGCTGTGACAATTAATGTACCGTGCTTTTAAGGCACGATTCCCTCAAGAATAAGTGTGGCTTGCAACTGAAAGCGATGACACTTTCAGAAGCAAGGATGTTCCCTAAATGCTGGCTACACAGCTGCTGAAGAATATGGGGACAAGTTGGAGGCATTCTTAGAACAAATACAAATCTAACGTGCTGGCATCCGAGCGGGAACAACGATCCCCTTTCTCCGAAAACTACTGTTCACGAAGGAAGAAATAAAACAAAGAAAAATATGGCTGCTTTCAGCACTAATTGCCTTAAATGCAGCAACTAACCCGTTCCAGGTGCTTAATGCTCCCCTGTGCTCTGGCTGCTCTGTGGGCTCTTTGTTCACTTTAATGGGACTAATTTTGTTTTGATGTTAATTGTCCTTTAACATCTTGTTTAATCATGCAAGATGTCCACATTTGTCTTGAAAGGAGAGAAAGCCAAACAAACCAATGCACAAACTTTGCTTTCCCTGAGACTATGAGTACTTTCCTAGACACCAGCAATAAAGACTTAGCATTTTCTAAGAGAGGTGATTCTCTCACGTGCATACGGTAAGAGTTAACGACATGCAGGGCGGATGACCGCTAATGTTGGTTCAGTTCAACAATCATTCAAGCACCTGTGTCACCGGTGCGAAACAAGATGCCAGGGGCTTAAGTTAGATGGGTGTTTCCAGAATCCCACAGAGAACACAAAAATAGATATGAATATATCCACAGATGAAGTCCCATGAAAGTTCCTATTATAATGATAAGATGTATTCCAAAAATGTAATCTTTTTGTGAATTATACCTTATGGTCTATAAAATATCTCTGTTTATTTGGATCCTACAAAAATTCCAAAAGGTGTGTAGATATTATTATCCTGATTTTACAAACGAGTAAATTGTGGGTCAAATTGGGGTTGCAAACCAGAGCAAGTTTGTCCAGCAAATAAGAGGAGCTGGGCTCAAAGTCAAAGGATTATCAGCCAAAGGATCATCGGCATGACTCTTTTCATATATAATGTGAAAGAGCTGAGAATTAATGCACCTTTTTCTTGTTACAATAGGCAGAGCTCATTAAGACAAACATTAAACCCCAAACCAGGTGGATTTGACCTGTCAGTCAGGGAAGGTTAGTCTGGCTATGCTGCCTTCTCAAGTGATGAAGGAAGTCAAGTTCTTGGTCATGGTGTTTGAGGCTCCATATTCCTGTCTTACCTCGTGCTTGCTGATTCTGGCCCGGAGCTTCCATGACCTTGAAGTTCCTCCGTGCAAACGTCACGCCTTTTCACTTTTGCCCACGTAGGATGGGTCCTCCGTCTGGCCAAAGGTGAATTGTGCTTTTACTAAAGGAGTGTGGTGACATCCCGAGGAACAGACACTTTATCTAGAGACAGTCCCAAAGTGTCACTGTCCTGTGTCTACAGCTGCATTTGTTACTATGTGAAATGCATATAGTATGAGAACGAGCCTCTGCCTTCCCCAAGTTCTTCCTCTCTGTGCCACAGCTCATTAGCATCTTTCTGGGTTGCTTTTTTTCTGCTTTGTGGAGGAAGAGGGTGTTGTGCTAAGAGCAGCCTTTATAGGTAGGTCTCAAAAATTGGTTCTTCCTATCTCATTGCACAATACGGTACTCTCACAGAGTAAGTGATGACTCCATTTTCTTATTTCTTCAGGTCGAACCCTTCGCGTTTGTCTGGACTTGTGTATCTCTCTCACATCCAACATTTAAGTCACCAGCAAATTCTGTAAACTTCACATTAAAGTCCTCTGCTCACTCACACGCTCTCTCCCCTCACGTCTGAGGCTCTTTTGTCTTTTACTGGGCTCCTAGCTTACCGCATGTCTCTTCTCTGGAGTCTATTCTCCACGTAAGAGTGATGTCCTTTAAGTCATGTTAGGTTCTATCCTACCTCAGCTCAAAACATTCCAAGGTTTTCATGTCACTCGGAGTTTGATTAAAGCCATCAGTCTTAGTAGTCGTAGTGTCTGCACCACTGTGCTCAGGTGGAGGTTGGTGAACCACTATAAAGGGATGGTTGTCTCTGTCTACTCTTATGCAGGTTCCAGGGATTAAACGCAGGTACTCAGGCTTGCATTGTTGGGTGGTGTGGTGGTATGAATAAAATGACTCCCATAGGTCCGTAGAGAGTGGTGCTATTAGGAGGTGTGGCCTTGGAGTAAGTATTGCTTTGTTGGAGAAAGTGTATCACTAGAGGGTAAGCTTTGGAGTCTCAGAGGTGCAAACCTAGGCTCAGTGCGTCACTGTCACTTCCTGCGGATCCAGATGTAAAACTCTCAGCTACTTCTCCAGCACCATGTCTGCCTACATGCTGCCATGATCATAATGGACTAAAGCTCTGGATGAAATGCAGGGGCGTTAGGAATCCATCGTCGCTGCCATTGGGATACTGGTCTCATGGGACATGCTGACACACCACTCAAGGGAGGTGGGGACAGTGCCTCATGGGCTAGCAATGGTGGTGGGGATACAGCTCAGCTCAGGGGTGAGTGTAAAGAATGCAGAGAGGCCTTCTGCAGGAGACTCAGTAAGAAAGGCTTCCCCCATGGTGGTTCTTGATGAGAGAGACAGTCCTTGCTTGTCCAAACTGTTTATTCGTGATGGGAATGTGGATGCATACAACTTACTCAGGGTGGGTCGGAGATTAAATATCTTTTGCGGGAAGGAGTGTCTGGGAAGGGAAGCTTATTGGCCAAACCCTTGGGTCCATCTAGATAACTCATTAGGTGGGAAGCTCTATGCTATGTGACCAGTTTCAATAGTCCTCTTAGTGGGGTGCCATGGTCACATGCTCCAGGAGAGGAACTGGGTTGGGAACAGATGCAAACACCTACTGTTCTCAATTATGAGCGTTGCTGGGGTGTCTGAATGTGCTCTACCGTACCAGTTTCCTATCTGGTGGCACGCTTACACTCGCCGTTCAGCCAGCCCCAAATTAATTTTTTTTCCTTTATAAGAGTCACCATGATCATGGTGTCTCTTCACAGCAGTACAACCCTAACTGGGAGAGAAGTTGGTACAAGGGAGTCAGGCATTTCTATGATAGGCCTGGCCATGCTTTTGTTTAGAGATATGTGGACTTTGGGATTTTGGATTAGAAAAGCAGTCGAATGCTTTAAGTAGGACTTAATGGGCCACAACAGTAGGAACATGTAAGACAGAGGTACTGAGGGTGATTTGAACTGTGGAGGCCCAGCTCAAGAGATTTCAGCGAAGAATATTTGTATGGTGTGGCCTAGAGACCATTCTTGTGGTATTTTGCCTAAGAATGAAAAGTCTGTCTGAGCGTAACTGAAGAGTTTTGGATTAATGGAATTAGCAGAGGAAATTTCAAAACAGCCTGCTATTGACTTTGTTATGTGGCTATTAGTGTTCAGTCTTATGAATGAAAAAGAGTCAGCTGAGCAAGGAACATACAAAATGTACAGTTCAAGAAGAAAAGGTGCACCAGGAAGTTGAATAGAGTTAAGGGCTGTGTTAAAGGGGATGAACGGATTAAAGAAAACCCTGACGCTAAACAGAATAAAGGGAGTGGTGACCTCATCGTGAGATCCTATGCAGCTAATCTTTCCAACTTGTAAAAAGGGATTAAAAAAATGTTTAGAGCCCGGTGTGGTGATGCATACCTTTAATCTTAGCACTCAGAAGACAGAGGCTGGTGCATCTTTGAGTTTGAGGCCAGTCTGGTCTACAGTACCAGGACAGCCAGGCTTAGATAGTGAAGGAAGCCACCATAACCAGAAAGCTGGTGGAGATGCAATTGAACATGGGAGCCATGTTTCAGCCCCAGCAAGCAGCAGAATGTGGCATCCTCAGCCAGGTGGTACTGGCTTTAGAGTCAAGGATATAGAAGAGAAATTATGGACTCTCCCTCCATGACTAATGAAAGCTGCTGAGGCCAGGCATACAGCAAGGATGTCCCAGCTTGGAGGCCTAGAGAGACCATTGTGTGCAGTTGTGAAGGTGAAGCCTGGGTTGCCTTGGAGACCCCAGGATGCTGGAGATGCTAGGACTGTTGGATACCTGCTGAGAAAAGCTGCTAAAGGGGAGTGGAACCAGCCCAAGAGAAAGAAGTGTGTTACAGCCAACAAAGATGAAAGAAGTGGGAGATCTGAAGAGCATTTTGACATTAGATATGGAGATGCAGAGTTTGGAGTTTGCCCGGCTGGCTTTCAGTCTTGCTTTGATCCAATGTTTCCTCACTGTGCACTCTTTTAGAACTGTAATATATATCCTGTACTAATTAGAGTATATAATATATACATAATTATTTATTCCATTATATGTTGAAAGTATATGATCTGCATCTTATTTTGATTTTATAGATTAAGAGAGCGTTTGAGTCTCAAAAGAGATCTTTGAAATTAGACTGAAGACATTTTGTATTATGATATGGGTATAAGCCTGTGGGGGCCAGGGAACAGAATGTGGTAGTTTGAATTAAAATGCTACCCATAGGTCCATAGGGAGTGGCACTATTAGGAGGAGTAGCCTTGTTGGAGTAGGTGTGGCTTTGTTGGAGAAAGTGTGTCACCACTGGGTGAGCTTTGAGGTCTCAGGAGCCCATACACAGACTCAGTGGTTCACTGTCCTTCTGCCTACAGATCCACAGATGCGGAACTCTCAGCTGCCTCTCCAACACCACGTCTGCCTGCAGGCCACCATGTTTCTCTTCATGACAATAATAGCCTGAACCTCTGAATTGCAGACTGGACCCAATTAAATGTGTCTCTTCACAGCAATAAAACCCTAAGACAGGCAGCAAATGCTTTTACCTGCTGAGCCATCATCCTTCTAACTGTAAAACCGGTCTCTCCATGGCTTTTCCATGTCCTGGCTCAAATCGCTCACCGTGCTCCCTTTTTGTTCATCCTTCCCCTTCATACCAGTCCTCCCTTCGTTCTGGGAGGTAGGCTCCCGCCCCAGGGTTTGAAAAGTACCTGCTTTTCTCTCAAACAGAGAGGTGAGTTCCTTAGACACTACTGCGGCCTGTTCCCTCCACTCATGCTTTTCTTTGTGGCTTGCAAGAAGCTTCCTTATAGGCTGGAGAGACAGCTCAGAGCTGAAGAGCACCGGTTGCTCTTGCAGAGGACCTGGGTCGACTCCCAACACCCACGTGGCAGCTTGCCACAGACTGTAACTGCTGTTCCAGAGGACCCAGTACTCTCTTTTAGCCTCTGTGGGCACTGGGGGTGCATGAGATGTACCCACATACACACAGGTACCTGTATGTACCTACTACATACATACATTCACACACATAAAATAAAAATAAAATGTTTTTAAAATGAGGATCCCCTGGGTGTCCGAACTGAGTTCCACCTCTCTCTCTCCTCAATCTCCCACTCCCCTGTACTGTATATTTATGATCAGGAGATAACCGAAGTACAGGTTCTCAAATTACATGGTGTATTGTCACACAGAGGTCTTCCCAATGCTGGAAGACAGGGAGGATCCAGAGGACAAATCTGAGAGGGAACACACCCCACAGATGAGGCCCACCAGTCACAGGCTGAGTGTGGCATACTCTTGTTCGGATCCTGTATTAAAGCCTGGCTGAGAATGAGGATAAACATGAAGAAAAGCTGAGTGAAGTCTGAGACAGAGCTCACTACCACAGGCTGTCTGGAGAGGTGACTTAACACTAGATCTGCAGAGACATGGCATGTTTTGTACCCTGAGTGGTGGCATTGCTGGTGGACAAGGCTTCTACATGCTTCACATGACAGGTGTGGCCCCATGGCAGGCTGAGTGGACTCTCAACCTGTCAGGGCCTGAACTGTTTGGTGTCTGTCAAGCTTGTAGCCTTTCTTTGTAGCAGTTTGGAGTCTGGTGGCTGAGATCAGCACCTCACACATGGGTCCCGAAAGGTATGATGTAGCATTCTCGTGGAGAGGCGTAGGACACATCACGTTATTGTTATTACAGACAACACCCCCAGGGCAAACTCTGTTAGCATCTGGACTCATTTCAAAGTTGTATAACAGGACTGGGCATAGCTCAGTGGTAAAGTGCATGCTCAGAATGCTGGAAGCCCTGGGTTCTACCCCAGCACCAGGAGAAAGAAGAATCTACACCGCACATTATTACCTAATTGTATGTTTTTCTTCACAATACTTATTACTGCCTTCCTATTATACAGTGACAAATTATTTATTTATTATAAATTATATAATATTATTAATATTATATAAAAGATGTAATGTATATATGTATATGTATATATATTACCATGAAAGGGAAGTTACTTCTTGTGTGGATAGAGACTTCTTATTTTAACATTGAAGAATCTCCTGGAATGGTATCTGCATGTGAGAGGCATTTTAGTACCTATATATTGAATAGATCAATCAATGAATTAATCCTGCTGGGGAAAAATTAAAAATTAGCAATTAGTTGGCGATGGTAGGGATTTGAGAAATGCATCAAAATTTGTTGAAGGATATATTGAAATGACACTTTGGAGGGCCACTTGGAACTTTTAAAAGTCCCTAAAGGAAGAGATAATTATCCTAGCATCCAAAGATGCTTGTTTCTGGTTTCTTTTCTTTCTCTTTCTTTCTTTCTTTCTTTCTTTCTTTCTTTCTTTCTTTCTTTCTCTCTCTCTCTCTCTCTCTCTCTCTCTCTTCTTTCTTTCTTTCTTTCTTTCTTTTTCTTCCTTCCTTCCTTCCTTCCTTCCTTCCTTCCTTCCTTCCTTCCTTCCTTTCTTTCTTTCTTTTTTTTCGAGACAGGGTTTCTCTGTGTAGCTCGGGCTGTCCTGGAACTCTATAGACCAGGCTGGCCTCGAACTCAGAAATCCGCCTGCCTCTTGCCTCCCAAGTGCTGGGATTACAGGCATGCGCCACCACCGCCCGGCTGTTTCTGGTTTCTTATACCAATACTATTTCACAGGGACACACAGCCATGAGTGGTTTTCTTTTTTATTTTTGAGACAGGATTTCATATAGCTTAGCCTGGCTTCAAGCTAGCTATGTGCTGAGCATAGTTTTTCTCCAGATCCTTCTACCTCTGCCTCCCAAGTTCTAGGATTATAGAGATATACCACTCTACCAGGTTCATGCAGAGTAGAGTTAAAACCAATCTATGCATGTTGGGAAAGCACTCAACTTAGCTACATCTTTGCCTGGAAGTATTTAAGAGCAAAATAAATAAATAAATAAACCAATAATATATCTATCTCCCATGCCTTGGAAAAGACCCTTGAAGCCAATGGAGCTGATCTTTGTCAGTACAGTCTGTTGTATGCTGAGGGGAAACGTAGGTTACACAGCGTGTGGCTGGGATGTCCTTTGGACTTTTCAAAAATGACTTCATATAGAGCTGCAGGGACCCATGCCTGCACTCATTATCATACTTGGTTTGCTGATGAGCTTTGCAGGGTGTGAAGGTAACTCCTTTCTGACCCAGCCACCTTCATGCTGTTTGCACATTTCTGTCATAAGTTATCTAAAATTACCCTTATTTGGGGGGGTGTATTTTATTTTATTACATTTCAAATGTTATCCCCCTTCCCAGTTTCCCCTCTAACCCATGTCCCCTCCCCCTGCTTCTATGAGGGTGCTCCTCCCCACACCTTCCCAGTCCCATCTCACCACCCTAGCATTCCCCTATGCTGGGGCATTACGCCTTCACAGGACCAAAGGCCTCCCTTCCCATTGATGTCAGATAAGGCCATCCTCTGCTACGTATGCAGCTAGAGCTGTGGGTCCCTCCATGTGTACTGTTTGGTTGATGGTTTAGTCCCTGGGAGCTCTGAGGGGTCTGGTTGGTTGATATTGTTGTTGTTCCTATGGGGTTGCAAACCCCTTCATCTCCTTCAGTCCTTCCCCTCACTCCTCCATTGGGGTCCCTGTGCTCAGTCCGATGGTTGGCTGTGAGCATCCGCATCTGTATTGGTCAGGATCTGGCAGAGCCTCTCAGGAGACAGCTGTATCATGCTCTTGCCAGCAAGCACGTCTTGGCATCAGCAGTCGTGTCTGGGTTTGGTGTCTGCAGATGGGGTGGATCCCCAGGTGGGGCAGTCTCTAGATGGCCTTCTGCTCTGGTTTTTGTCCCTGTATTTCCTTTAGACAGAAACAATTCTGGGATAATATTTTTGAGATGGGTGGGTGGCCCCATCCCTCAACTGGGGGCCGTGCCTAACCTCTGGATATGGTCTCGACAGGTTCTCTCTTCCCTTTGTGGGGTATTTCAGCTAATGCCATCCATGTTGGGTCCTGGGATCTTATTGCTTTCCTGACATCTGGGACTTTCTAGTGGCTTCCCCCAGTTCCCCATCCCCCACTGCTACAAACCTTTATTCAATTTCTTGACCCTCTCTGTACATCTCCCCTGTCTCCTTCCACACCTGATCCTGCCCTCCTTTTTGTCTTCCCTGCCTCTCACCCTCCCAGGTCCCTCATTTCCTCTATCTCCCATGATTATTTTGTTCTCCCTTCTAAGTAGGACTGAAGCAGCCACACTTTGGTCTTCCTTCTTCTTAAACTTCATATGGTCTGTGAGTTGTATCATGGGTGTTACTACATGTATTCTTTTGTGACTGGGTTACCTCACTCAGGATGACATTTTCTAGATCCATCCATTTGCCTGAGAATTTCATGAAGTCATTATTTTTAGTACCTGAGTAGTACTCCATTGTGTAAAGGTACCGCATTTTCTATATCCATTCCTCTGTTGAGGAACATCTGGGTTGTTTCCACCTTCTGGCTTGTTATATGTTGGAACATCTTTTGGGTATGTGCTCAGGAGCAGTATAGCTGAATCCTCAGGTAGTACTATGTCCAATTTTCTGAGGAACCTCCAGACTGATTTCTAGAGTGCTTGTACCAGCTTGCAATCCCACCAGCAATGGAGGAGTGTTCATTCTCACCAGCATATGCCAGAGCTGGAGAGATGGCTCAGCTGTTAAAGACTAAGCTCACAACCAAAAATTACCCTTAAAGGCCACATTTCTCAGCAAGCCTAAAAGCTACAAAGGTAGCTATGAAGATTTGGTTTGAATATTAGCTTTGTGGTGTGTTAGTGATATACTGTTAACAGTTTATTCTCTACAGAACTCACATGCATCACTTGCAGCTCTAACTCCCACCTGGCTGTACAATAGAAACCTGTCTCCACAACGAAGCACACAGGAGATTCCCAGAATGCAATTTCATGTCATTTAATATTGACATTAACAGACTCCTTAAAAGATCTCCTTCTTTATACCCAGGATGTGAACCAGCCGTCTCTGAGATTGCCACAATTAATTCTATCTACCCAGCCTTCCCAATCAATGCTTTTGTTTGAAGCTATTAGTGCTTCAAATGCTGGAAGGCCTTCCCCACAGTAGAGTCCCTGAGGGCCAGTCCTGCATGCTACTTTTCAGAGGTAAGTGCTAAGACCTTAGACCTTGCTCTGCAAAGCAGTAATTAACAATATCCACAATACTTGTGGGATGGAGAGTTGCAGAAAGAGTGCTGGGGTCAAACAGAATCAAGAAGGTGACAGAAAGAAATCCTACCAGCCTTAGATCCCAGCAGCCAGAGTGAAAACATATGAATTATCCCTTTCCAAGCATTTTGTATAGCAACTCTCATTTGTTTGTTAAGACTCATTTCGATTCTTTTCCATTCATGCTTCCTGTTTCCTCTAAACTCACCACCTTCAGCTGTGCTACAGCTCTGTTTTACAGGTCTCTCTTAGGAGTTTTATTGCTGTAATAAAGCACCATTACCAAAGCAACTTGGGGAGAAAAGGGTTTCTTTCAGCTTACAACTCTCAGATCACCTTCCTTTCTTGAGGGAAGACAGGGATGCTATTCAAGGCAGGAAGCTGGAGGCAGGAGCTGAGGCAGAGGCCATAGAGGAACACAGCTTATTGGCTTGCTCTTAGTGTTTTACTCAGCCTGCTTTCTTATGCAGCTCCAGACCCCCTGCTCAGGGATGGCACTGCCTCCCATGTACTGGGACCACCCACAGCAATCTTTGATCAAGAACATGCACTGTAGACTTGCCTGTAGGTATTGTCTTAATTGAGAGCCCCTCTTCTTGGATGACTCTAGCTGTGTCAAGTTGGTAGCACGTTAGCCAATACTCTGACAAATGCTCTTACCAACCCATTTCCTTCTTCTCAAGATCCAGGGGGTTCATTTTCCATTTAACCCGGGAGCCTCACTCTTTGGCAACACTTACTCCAGCATGCCCATTCTCTACTGCAAAGGTCCCTCTCGGATGCAGAATTCAGGATGACTTATGAATGCCATGTTCAAAGGCTTCTGAAATTTGATTCCCTTGTTTTACTGTAACAGAAAGGACAGATTGTGTTAGAGTTTAAGAGCCCTGGGTTCAAGTTTAAACAGTGATTAGCTTGTGTGGATTTCTTAACCTCTTCAGTTTCAATTTTCTCTTTTGTAACATGGGGTTAGTTGTAATGGCTGCCTCTCAAGGCTATTGCAGGACTCCAATGGCTCAGTGTCCCGAGAGCGTGAGCACCAGGCACTGTAAAGTATGCCAATAACACTGACATTTAGGGAGTGATTCTGTGGATGCAAACCTGACTGTTACTTAAGAGACCCGTTACTTTTCAGAAACTGAGACATGCCTGGCTTTAACTCATGCATTTTACTGAGATGGTTGGCAGATCCCAGCACTGGGTGTCTGAGCTTTCTGTGGGACACCATAGTAGTGCAGCCCTAACCAAAAGGCAGCCAGTCAGGCTTCCACACGAGCTTCCTGCTCCAGTGCTTTAGACTGTGCTACACTTCTTACCCCCTGTCTTTCTATTTTTTCTGTAGAGCCAAGTTCCAGCAATCTTGTTCAGCACCCACTTCTGACCACATAGAACCCTTGCCCACGGTTCCTGGTCTACCTTAGGATCCCCTCTCATCTGCAGCTCTCCCCCTACTACTAACTGCAGCTACCAGTCCTTCTTGCTTACAGGCCAGGAGGACCCTCTGAGTCCTCTTTCCTCAGCTTGCAGCCTGATGGAAAGAGCCTAATAACGGTTCTTTTAAAAATGAGGTTTTATTTTTAAATTTTATGTGTGTATGTGTACATACATGTATGTGCGCCACATGCTGTCAGCTGCCTGGGGAGGGCAGAAGAAGGGCACCAGCTTCCCTACAGCTGGAGTTACAGGCAGCTGTGAGCCACCTGGGCAGGTCCTGGGAGCCTGGTTCTCTGTGAGGGCATCAAGTGTTCTTAACCACCGAGCCTTCTCTCCAGCCCCCCAATAATATTTTTGAATAAATGGGTAGTATCTAATTTAGTACTTTAAAAAAATTGACAGTACTCTTTAAAAATATTTATTTATAAATGATTTGGAGTGGTGGTTTGCCGTGTGCATTTCTTGCCAATTAAAACCATACCTCGATGCCACCTCACCCCATCAGGACAGCAGTCATCAGAAGGAGGGAAAGTAAGTCTTGGCAAGGAAGTGGAGAAAAGGGAGCCTTTGTGCACTGTTGGTGGTAGTGTAAGTTAGTGGGATCATGGCAGACAGAAGTATAGAGGTTCCCAAAAGCCCCAAACAGAATGGCCATGTGACCCAGTAACCAATGTCTTGGGGAGATTTATATCAAGACACGTTTACGGGCCATGTTCACTGAGGCATTTATCCCAACAGCCAACCAACATGCAGCAGCACATGTGTCCATCTGCTGGTGAGCGGACAAGACATGGTGGAGAGACGCAATGGGACACTGTGGCAGGGAAAAGAATCCCGTCATTTGTGACAGCATGGATGAGCCTGGAGGTCACTGTGCTGGGTGAGATAGGCTAGCACACAGGCAGAAACGTCATGTGCTCTCCCACACGCAGAGTCTAAAACTCCGTTCCCAGAAGCAGAACGTAGGGTGGAAGTCAGCACAGGGGAGCCAGAAGGTTTTGGAGGAGGTGAACGAAGGATATAAAATTTCCATCATGTCGAAGACTAAATTTGAGAGATTGCATATCCTGGGGGAACTGTAGTTAATAACAACACGCTGCACACACGCAGGTGACCGGGAGAGCAGGTTAAGTATCTTCATCACAAAAAGTGATAAATGGGTGAGAGGCTGGGTGTGTTAAGTAGCTTGGGGCACGTGACTCAGGATACATACATGTAGCAAAGCCCCGTAGTGTACAAGGCAAACATATACATTTTATTTGTGAATTAAAAGAGATCAATGGAGCCGGGCGGCGGTGGTGGCGCACGCCTTTAATCCCAGCACTTGGGAGGCAGAGGCAGGTGGATTTCTGAGATCGAGGCCAGCCTGGTCTACAGAGTGAGTTCCAGGACAGCCAGGGCTATACAGAGAAACCCTGTCTAGAAAAAAAACCCAAAACCCAAAACCCACCCCCCCAAAAAAAAGAGATCAATGAAAGTATGCATTTCAGTGACTTCCAAACTGCTGAATCAACAACTCTGGAGGTAGCTGGGACTGGGGAGACTATAGTTTAATAAGCATGTGACCAGTAATGCTGAGAGGCACTGATCAATATCCAGACCGGCACGCACTCCCGGACCTTCTGGGAGCTTCCCAGCCAGGCAAGCGCCCTTTCCCCTCCACCTCACTCAGAGTGAGTTCAGTGTTGATTTTCCATACCCGAGCTTCAGGAGCGCTGCTTTCTGTGCCTCACCCCACCTTTGCCTCAGCTTAAAACCCATTTCTCACAGCTCCCTGAATGCGCGTAATGACCCCTGACCACCCTCTCTTGCTCCCCGGAAGACAGAAATGTGGAAAGCACACCTTAGGAGTTTAAGTGCAGAGCAGTGAGTGCTAAGGCTGTGGTGGAGGGCAGAGGCCACTGTCCAGTTGCCTTAAAGCCTCTGCTCTCTTGTCCGTTTCCGTTCCAGTCCTTGGGCGCTGCAGCACAGCCTAGCTCACACTTAGTGTGTTATCCAGTGTCTTACCTTTATAACGTCACCGGGCTCCCAGAGCGTTTCAGTCCCTCGGCCCTTAGCTACGCAGAACCCTGAGGTTTCCTGCAGGTGCCATGGACCTCTGTACTGAGCCTTGGGCTTACCTGTATCCAACAGGGCCAGTTCCAAAGCAAGGAGGCATGGAGCTCATGGCACTGAACACGGGAGGACCATTCTTTCAGAAAGCTCCTCCCACAACATGCTCGCACAGGCACCCAGAGCTCCTGATTTGAGAAGGATACATTTTCTTTCTTCCAGAACAAAGCAAGCACAGCATGGGCACATTACAGTCTGTAAGCACACACTAGTTTATCCAGTTAGCTCAGATAGCCCTGAGAGTAGAACATACGTCAATCAAGTTTGGATAGCTACAAAGGCATCCTAGGAACAAAATGGATGGCCTGCAAGAACTCCCTGAAGGCACTCTGAGATTAATGTATTCACAGCATGGGAGGTACAGGCAGAGCAGACATTTTTGATTAAGCTGGGAAACGGAGAACCAGGCTTGTCTAAGAATGAATGACTGAACTTGATAGTATCCGATCATTAAACTCACTTAATTTCAAATTCCATACCCTCTTTTAACCCAAATATTTTAATATGCTGATTCTTTTTTAAAGTCACGTGTTTATTGTATTTTCATGTGTTAGTCGTCTGTGTACGTATATATGTGTTTGTATGCACACATGTGCGCCACAATGTACGTGTGGAGGTCAGAGGACACCTTCTGGGAGTCAGTTCTCTCCTTCCACCTGAGGATGCTGGGGACTGAACTCAGGTCATCGGGCTCCACAGCCTGAGCCATCGGCCAGCCCAACCAATACTCTGGTTTTTACTGCATCTCATTTGATTTTGCATCTTCTTGTTTACTCAAAACCAGTAACTTTTCTCTTCCCACTTTTGAGAACTTTCAATTTACATTTTCCCTTAGGGTTTTCTTGATTTCTCACTACTTCAGCTCTCCCCACATTTGAGATGTGATGGGGGTCTGGGGGGGGGCAAGACAAGGAAAAAGATTCTAAGACAGAGCTCATTGCTTACAGGTTCTCCCACTGTACTCACTGAACCATGGTGTGTGTGTGTGTGTTTGTGTGTGTGTGTGTGTCTGTGTGTCGATGTGTGTATGCGTGTGCATTTGCATGCACGCTTGTGTGCTCTCACTAGTGCTTGTGAGAGAGATATTGCATTTCAAGAGAGAGACAAAGAGACAGGCAGGGTGAGAGATTCAAAGAGGTGAATCCATTTTCCTTAAGGAGAATCAGTGCCTTATTATGCTGTTATATAACGTGGGGCTTGGGTTATTTTTTTTTTCCTTTTGCTTCTTTCCTTTTCTCTTCTCCTCCCTCCCTCTTCCTTCGGTGGCTTTGAATTGCAACAAAGGCTAAACAGTCTGCCATTGTCCGCAATCTGCACACGAGCTTCCAAGTTGGCTGCCGTGACTAGTTCTAATATGATCAAAAGCGCTTGGGTTACAGAACCACTGAAAAAAACCTGTCTCTACAGGAAATAGAAATTGATTAAAATCAGGCCTCCCAGAATGCCTTGGCCGATAGGCTGGCAGTCTGCCAGGTCACTAGACTGGCAGAGGAGGAGGAGGACAGATGCGATGTCCCGTGTCCCACGCCAGGGCTGGGAATTGGGGGTGGGGCACGGTAGGGCCCCGTGGAGGCTGCTGTCAGGCAGGCCAATCTCCATGAAGCCCCAGCACCTTGCACTCTAATCTCAACAGAGGTTCTTAACGGCTCCTGTTAGCAATCCTGTCTCTGCAACCGACACCTCTTCCGGGGAATTGTGAACCTGAGTGATTATTTGGAACTCTTTGTTGCTGTTTGTTGGAGACAGGGTGTTTACTCTATAACCGAACCTGGCCTGGAACTCACTACGGAAGCTTGTAGCAAGCTTCTGACTCAGCGTCCTACATGTCAGAGTTACAGGCCTAACTGGCTGCCTCCTCTCCTCCAGTGTGGAGCTCCTGGGATTCCGGGAGACCTGTCTGTCTGCAGCTTCAGGCACGGCCCAAGAGCAGAAGAGGCCTGACGGACTGCCCACAGCTTCTTCGAGCTGCAAGATGACCCAGCCCTCTACTGGGGTCTACTTGAGCCACACTGTATTGGCTCTGGCCTTGCGAATTGTGAATTATGTCAGTTAATCCTCACAGGCCTCTCTGAAGCGGTTACTATTCTTACTATTCGTATTTTTAGCTACCAGGGGAGAGATCCTGGGTGCAGAGAGGTCCAGGGTACGCCCAAGGCCAACGGAGGCTGGGCGAGTCCCCGACACTTTGCTCTGGTTGTGGGCTGTCGTGCAGCACCTTGTGGATGGGCAGAAGGCCTGACGCTGAGCTTCCTGGAACCTTAGTGTTGCTGTCATGGTGGGGATTTGGTAAGCTGGAAAGCAGACAGTGTAGAAAGGGGAGAGGCAGCTCACACTGCTGTTCTGGGGGAAAGTAATATCGGTTGGGATGAAGAGCAGAGCGCTCGCAGGAGCGGAGGTCTTCAACCCCACTGTCCCCCTACAGTCTCTGCCTTGCTCCTCTTGAGTTTTCTGGGTAACTTTGGGTTTCATTTCCTTGCTTGTCCCCTCTACCATGTTCTGACACCCTTACTGCCATCTCCCAACACAGCTGACCGCCCCACCCCCACCTCTCCACCTCCCACCTCACCCCCATCCCCCACCCCCATTCTCCAGGCCCCTAGAGTGTTCCCTCCCGCCCTTCTGGCTGGTATTTCCTGGAACCACCAACAGGTGGCGGACCTTACGGATCATCTAACCATGACACCTTAGTGAGCAAAGCTGTTTTCTCTGATTCTGACATAATGTGAAGACGAGAATTCTTCCTGGAAGAGAGTATGCAGAGAGTGATTTTTCTCTGTTCCCAGTTGTGACTGCCTCGGTTTCTCATTTGCTAACTCATTTATTCAAAGACCAAACCTTCTAAGGTACTCCCCATCCCTACTCAGTCTCACCTGCTGGCAGAGGTGCCGGGATCACGTGATCATCGATCACTCTCCCGCACTTCCTCTCCTTAAATAATACCAGAAAAGAAGAAATAAGCAATGAAAAAGGAACTGTGCTGTGAAACACACACACACACACACACACACACACACACACACAGAGTGCATTTACAGAGCATCATCTCCTCTCATGAGTCACGTGATCCAGGGATTTTTTTTCCATCAGCATTCAAATCCGGTTTGAGTGCCCAGTACATGCCTGCTGTGTCAGGCACTAGAGACACAGCACCGAGGAGAATCAGCAATATTCTTGCCCTCACGGAACACAATATCTAGAGCAGTGTTTCTCAACCTGTACATCACAACTTTTGGGGGGGGTGTCACATATCAGGTATCTTGTCTGTTAAATATTAACGTTAAAAATTTTAACAGCAAGCAAAATTACCGTTATGAGGTAGCAATGAAATAATTTTATGTTTGGGGGTCAACCACAACATGAGAAACTGAATTAGATGATGGAAGCCTTAGGAAGGTTGAGAACCCCTGCTCTACAGGCAGGGAGGATGGGGGTAGATCCCCAAATGTGATTATTCTGAATGACTTTTAAATATATTTACATTGTAAGATGGAAACAGCTTCATTTTTACTAAACCACAAAGAAAGTTTGTTCTTGGTCTAAAACCTTGAAATAGGATGCTCTAGCCTATCTAGGAGAAGTATACTTTTAATTATGTCTTGGTGTGTGCATCTCTGTGTGGGTTTGTGCACTGGAGTACGAGTGCCCGTGGAGGCCAGAGATGTTCATTCTCCCAGAGCTGGAGTTACGAACAGTTGTAAGCTGACAAATGTTGAAGCTGGGACTCGAAGTGGGTCATTTGCAAGAGTAGTCGGTGCTCTTAACCACCGAGCTGTCTCTCTAGCCCAAGCTTATCTTTCATATTTCACATAAAAGTGCTGTATATCTATCACTGAACTATCTTATTCCCTACTAGTATGCCTGGCACATGAATGAACAGATGAGGCCTTTCTCGGAGAAGGGAAAGAAGTCCCTATTGATTTATCTGTGCTTTCAGTGCTAGATTGCAAGTTTCCTCCCTGCACTCATCCCTTTGGAAAACGCCCTTGCAATGCTTCCAGTAGAGATAGAGCCCGTCTGCCTCCCTCACGGTTCGTCTGCACTTGTGAGATGTTTTGCATAATAGAATTCAGCAGAAGTGCCATGTCTGAATGGGAACCCCAAGGGACCTCTATTTTCTTTCTCTGGAAACGTAGTCTGCTGACCTGGGACCAAGTCTGCACAGGCCTGTGCATGGATCAAAGAACCAAGAGCACAAAGATAAGCTGCTGGAGTTGCTGCCCCCCAGACCAGACAGCAACCAAGCTGGGTGCTGACTGTAGCCGTATAGGCTAGCCCCCCCCATTTCCAGAGGAGCTGGAAAGCTGAGCCTGACACAATTCATAGGCAGGATTAGGAGACAAGTAAGTAGTTGTTGTTTGGAGCATGTCTTAGTTAAGAGTTTCACTGCTGTGAAGAGACACCATGACCATGACAACTCTTATTAAATAAAACATTTAGTTGGAGCTGGCTTACAGTTTCAGAGGTTTAGTCCATTATCATCATGGTGGGAAACTTGGTGGCATGCAGGAGGACATGGCGCTGGAGAAAGAACTGAGAGTTCTGCCTCTTGGTCCTCAGGGAGTAGAAGCAGAGTGTATCGCACTGGGCATAATTTGAGCATACAAGACCTCAAAGCCTGCTCACACAATATCAAACTTCCAAGCCTGCTCACACAATATCAAACTTCCAAGCCTGCTCAGTCAGTCAACAGGTTCTCCAGCGCAGGAGTGAGGATCAAGAAGAAAAAGAATTAGACAACATTGCAGCATGACCCCAACCAGTTCTGAGGCTGAGGGCAGGTTTATTTTTTTTCCCAATCTGCTTTTATACCATTTTAATTACATGCAGGTATTAAGGGCAAGCAGAACAATGAGGAACAAGCGAGGTGATAAGCAAAGTCCCGCGATTACTCCCATGGTAGTTGTTTCCAAGGGCTTGTCAGAATGATCAAACATCTGAGCCCACTTCCTTGTCCTAGCCCAAACTCAGATTCTCGCCTGAAGTCTGCTTCTTTGTTCCACCCTAAAATTAAGATTCCTGTCTGAGCTCACTTCCTTGTCATGGCCTAATGTCAGATTACTGACTGAAGCCCATTTCCTTGTCCTTGGCCGATGTCAGATTCCAGCCAAGAGGCCCCAAAAGTTCCCCACACCACTCTTCCTCCAATAAGGCCGGCCATACCTCCTAAGAGTGCCACTCCCTTGAGTTTATGGTTGGGGAGGAGTGGGGCACACCTGTTCAAACCACCACAGACCACAAAGTTAAAGGGCCATTTGTTACCTAACAAAGGTAGCTGATACACTTGTGTGATCAAAGAAACACTTGCCATCATACTGCTGTAGATGTTCAGATGGATATAATTGGGGTCTGTGCCCTCGAATAGAGAACCCTGGTATACTATCAAAGATTTTATAGAGGAGGAACAAAACCAAGAGTGCACATAGAATTATAAGGGGATTTGTGAAGTGATGAGATGTGGGTAGTCCCACTGCTGCCAGCCATCTGCAGGCTGGAGAGCGGGAGTAACCAATAGCAGCTCAGTCCAAGACCTTAGAAACCTTCAGATGAGAGTGGCCCAGGGATGCAGCCCCTGTCCCTGGAGAGTAGCTGATGTGAGCTGAGGTTTCCTGGCTGAAGATGCTGGAGTCTGAGTCCACGGGATAACGGCAGCAGTCAGAACATACACACTGAGAAGGGTCGAGCCAGTGGTGTGGGCAGGCTTCCCTGTTCTGCTGCTTTTTGTTCCATCTGGGCCCCCATCCCACTGGACAGGGCACCACATTGAGGGCAGCAGCCCTTCCCCACTCAGCTCATCGACCCACATGCCTATCATCTTGGGGATGCCCTCACACACACAGGCTCAGAAGTGTGTTAAACCAAGTTTGTAGGTGCGTCTCAATCCAGGCCAGGTAACAACCAGAGTTACTAACCACAGCTGGTCCACAGGGAGACAGCATGTGTGACTTCACTTCAAGATAAATTAATTGCCTAAAAGTTTTGGGAAAATTGTAAACTAGTTTAACGTGCACGCAGTCCCCTCTTTCTTTGATTTTGTAAATCCTTCATTTAAAACTCATTTTCAGACACAGAGCAGTTGTGCCTTATTCAAGAGCACAGTATGGCATTTCATTACAGGTACACTGTGGAATGTCAGGTGGGGTAACTGCATGACTCAAAGTATTCTGTTCATGGTTGCTAAGCCGCTGTTTCTCTGTGTTGTAGAAGGCCGGGGTCTGTTTCCCTATCCAACATCCTTTAGCCATGCATCCCTCCCCCACATCCTCACTGGTACCTGCCAACCATTATCCAATTGTCTTCTGTGAGATTAGCTTTTCAATGGCCGCATTACCTTATTAATGGCGTGCAGCGAGGTTTGCTGTTTCCGGCTTATTTCACTTCTCACCTTCTTCCGTCCGTGGCGCTGCCATTGGAAGGGTTTCAAGCTTCCTTGTGGCTGTATAGTATTCTAGGGGAGGCTGTAGTGTGCACCCGCCACACTTCCCTTATCTATCCCTGTACAGCTACATGAGTTCCCTACCTTGGATATTATAGATGGTGCTGAGGTAAACACATGGGTGCAGATGTGTCTTCAGCATGCTGAACTTACTGTTAGTATTGTTTTTTAAAATATGCACTTAGCCACCCAGTCTCTTTTCACAATGGAAGGCAAATTGAATTTGGAAGGCTATCTCTATTTAGATCTAGGTTTCTAAGGCTTCTTGGATTAATTCTTTCTCCTTGTTTTCAAAACTTTTACTTTATGAGGAATCATGTTGGTCTGTTGTGGTCCCCTGTTCCCCACATGCCCAGGATGAGGCAGGATACTACATAAATGCTTTGGCCAAACTCCTGCAGCCTGTTTCTTACCCGCCCAGCCCTGCTTCTCGATCTACACAGTGTCCTTCCCTTTTCCAATCGCTGTCTAGAGAGTCTGGGAACACTCTCCCTGTGGTTTCTGATTTGGGTCTTTCGGGGTTTTTTTGGTCAAATTAATATATACAAACCCAAGTTAAAGATATGAAGAAAGGTGTGTGGCGCTTTCCCGGGATCCAGTCCGGTGACCTTAACTGCCGGGGCTCCGGCTGAGATGCACATCTGGAGCACCTGGACCCTGAGTCACAGTAGTGCCTCACAGCAGTGTGGGCCACAGCAGCGAACCACAGAGGGAACCAAGTCCTGGAGCTCAGTTTTTTTAATAGGAAAAAGTCTTGAATGCTGGCTCCTCCCCCCCAGGTGGAGTCCCGGCTGCCTTGTTTACTTGCAGCTGAGGAGCCAGCTGGCATTCTTTGGAGCCTAGCTCCCCCTCTTGAATTTCATAAGATAGCTTGTCTTGGACATGGCTATTACTGTCTGGGACCACAGGGCTTGGCCAGTCCCAGTGTTAAATCCTTAGATTTGCAAGAGAAAAAAATCAGTTCCATCATTTTGAGCCAAACTTGAACCAAGCTTTAATACTGACCAGGATGGACTTTGGTTAGAACTGCCCTCTGGAATTCCCAGTGAGTGGTGTTGAGACATGTGTCATTAGGGGCTTTTAAAGGACAAAACCATTTGGCCAGTTTATTTTCCCATATGGCGTTGTTATTTTCTAAGAACTACAACTGCCAGGACAGGTTGAGTTTCCATCTTAAACCAGCAGCTTCTGCAGTCCATTCCTCAGTGGCTTAGTCTGACATCCTAGATTAGGAGATGTTTCCAAACCCCCTACTCCATAGAATATAGGCAACTCTGAACCAGAATGGGCCCAGCCATTCCACAGTTCCTGTGTTCTGAGTCATTCTCGGACTAGAAATGTGACTTAGAAACTTGCTTTAGGACCACTCATATCAATTTCTTAAGAGATGTTAGAGTCCGTCCCTCCCCCCTATACCCCCCCACCCCGGGCCTTAGGCTGTCCAAGATATCCAATCTCCTAACTGAAGTATAAATGCCCAGAACTTAAAAAAAAAAAAAAAAAAGGAAACACACACACACACACACACACACACACACACACACACAGAGAGAGAGAGAGAGAGAGAGAGAGAGAGAGAGAGAGAACATTTATTTATTTTAGTTATGCCAGGCAAGCACGCTACCACTGAGCTACACCCCAGCCTTCTCTTTTGCTTACTATTTTGAGATAGGGCCTCACTAATTTGCTCAGGCTAGCTTTGAATTTGCTTTATAGCAAAGGGTGCAAACTACCCCTTGAATCACAATAGGTGACTATCTGAATGGATGAACAGGGCATATTATTAACAGAGAAGTCTACATTTCCCGAGCAGTTGGCTTTCTAGTTTTGAATACATGGAGTCATCTTTTCCCTGTAAAGCCTTTTGCTTTAAATGGAAACAGGAACCAACATCACCAGCCTTTCTGCTTCCCTAGCCCCTCAGTTGACCAGAGGTAAAGTCTGGAGCTCTTGCAGCCCTATTGTGAAAGGCACTGGAACAAAAGCAGTCACTCCACACACAAAAGTGTGTGGAAAAGAAGGAAGTTTGGCCCTTAGCAGTGTCAACCCACCACTAGTGTGGTGGGGCCAGCCTCTCCCGGCTCAGAGGGAAAGAGTCTTTGTCTCTTTAAGCCTCTATTGGACCTCTCTCTCTCTCTCTCTCTCTCCCTCCCTCCCTCCCTCCCACCCCCCACCCCTGTATCGGTCACACAATATGGGGATCCAGAGATATTAAATATTTGGCGAATGTTAAACTAATATTATCCTTTTAATAACCTTCCCTAGTGACACTGGGTTTATTTTAGATTGCTGTAATGTATCTGTCGGTCACACGAAGAGTTAGCCAGGACAGTACTAAGTGTGTGGGTTTCCTTAGAGATGGCTAGTAACTTGTGAGCACGCCTGCCTGGCACCGACCGTTTTCTCCTCTGCAGAAAGCCCTTTTCTCTACCAGTGGAGCCCTGTTTCCAAGGGTCTCCTCACTGGGACATGTAAAAAGCCCCAGGAGATGATATTGGATGTTGTAATTGTATTTGTTGAAACAAAATTCAATTAGTAAATTTAATTATCCTTGGCTTTTAGGGAGATCGCTTTCCCTTCGGATTCCAGTGTGGTCTCCAGAACTCAAAAATGAGACGAAGAACAGGGGAGAGAGGGTCTGGACTTCGAGGCCACAAATCAAAGCAAAAGGGGCCTGCAGCTCTGCTGCAGGGCGGCGTGCAGCAAACAAGCGCTAGCCTTCCTTTGCGTGCCTGATAAAAACCTCAAACCACGTGGGCTTTGCTTTGGCATCTGGAAATCAGATTAGTCGGAAAGAACACAGGTTTGGAAGGGTGGTTAAGCAATGGAACTGTTTAGTCCAAGATTTGAGCATCTCTTCCTCCCCCCTCTTCCCCCAGGGGAGGGAGAAGAGAGACAGGGGAGGGGAGGGGAAAGAGGGGAAGGGAATAAAGGAAAGGTGATAGGGAGGGAGAAGAGAAGGTCAGAGGGAAGGGTCAAAGAAGGGGAAAGTACCTGTCAGTGTCCACAGGGACTTGTAATGAGAAGGAGGCAAAGGCGCTCTGGGTGGAGATCGGGACCTGGAGCTTCCTGGTTGGGACCTAGGCACCCCGGCCCTGGCCCCCGCAAGGCGGTCACTAGGCACCGGAAGTCATTGAGCAGGAGCACAGGGGCTCTGACACCATTGACTGACTTCTCCAGGCTGGCTCTGACTTTCCCGAGCGTCACTATCGTTGGGCTAGTGTCATTTCCTCTTAGGACGCTTTTCCCGCGGTGTGGAAACGTCTTCCCCAGGGAAGCACACCGGTCCCACTCATAAATGCTCTTGGATGCGGCCAGCTTTCAAGGTGCTTGGCTCCTGGGGACCTCAGAGCCGGGAAGACAGGCCACAGCGGCTAACGGGCGCCACCTGCAGGGAGAGAGGAGTCGGAGCAGCAAGTCAGATTTTCTAAAACTGTCTGACTGTAATGATATCAATACCAACATTTTGGAGAATGATGTTTCGAAGTTAAATTTCCCATCTTCTCTCCTCTTCTCTTCTTGGAAGTCTGTGCGTCACAGACATCGGGCTCACGTTTACCCAGCCTTCAGCTTCGGACTCGCCTCGGAGCCCCTGCGCTCCAGCTAAGCGGTCCTTTCCAGCAATAGGTGTCCTAACTGCAGGGTTTGTCACACCCCAGGAATAGACTTAAGAAAAACCTCCCAGCAAAACGCATCTCACATTCCTATGTATGAATGCTCTTCAAAGCCAGCCATGGAACTGATGGTTTTGAATTCAGGTCTCTGGAACCTGAGTTTCTTCTATATTCTATCAGATAAATTATCAGAAGCACAATTTCGTTTTATCAGATACATGCACAGGGCTCACTGCAGGTCTGCACTGCTTTTAGTGTTTTGTATTTGTTTGGCCTTCTCGGCAGCCTTAGCAACTGAGGAGTCATTAGTGCCTATTCTGTTGGACTAGAGAAAGCAGTGCGAAAGTGGGTTAACTCTTGCCCCTGTCCACACAGTTTACAAGTATGTGACTGACTCTTGATGTCCGGCTCCAAATTTGGAATTCCCCACTAGCAATCCCTGCTGTTGCCTGTGGGGTAAAGAGTAAGAAATCCTCTGAAACTGGAACTTAGTGTTTTGTTTTTAAATGCTTCTATTTCAGCTTGCATGTATTTTTGACATATTTTTCCATTGGCACCTAAAAATAGAAAACATAACCATAGCTCGGTAATGAACGAGCTCCTGTGATATTTTAGGAACGTTCTTGTTCCACATGGAATTATTTTAGAAATCAAAAGCAGAAAGATCTCTGGGCAATCTCCAAATATTTACTAAAAACAACTTCTAAATAATACATGGATCAAAGAATACAAACAAAATTAGAACCTTTTTGGCTTTAGTGAAAATTCAAAACATAACATTTCCTTGGAATGCCAGGGAAGCAAGAGGAGCTGAGGGGGACTTTCCTCAGGGCTGGTCTCCTTTCCAAAAATGTGGAGACCAGAAGTGTCTCAGAATTGCTTAACCATTACAACTTCAGTATGCCTAAGCAGGAAACCCTGAATCCAAGACATTCTGAAATCCAAAATACTCTAAAACCAGAAATGTTTTGCATGTCAGCTCTCAATTTGGGGGAGGGGGAGTGGGCAGGATCTTTGGATTAAAGATAATCAGTCTGTTGTATTACATTCTTGGTTTTGGGAAAAATGTCTTCGATTTATGGTATCAGCTTCCAGTGTAAGGAATTGGGGGTGGGGGAGTAAGCTTAGGGGTATGTACCTGTAATCCCAGCTGCCAAAGGGTGAGGTAAAATCTACAAGAGTAGACCAAACAGTGAGAACCTAACTCAAGTGCCCCCTCCCAAGCAAGCATCCCCCATGAAACAAAAGAGGAAACTCAAATGCTGGGGAAACACTTAAAGAAATGTTCGACGTTCTTAGTTCCGAGGAAATGGAAATTAAACTGCTTTGAGATTGTATTTATACCCATCAGAATGGCTAAGATCAGTAAGTAATACAAGTGACAGTGCATGCTGGAGAGGATGTGGAGCAAGGGGAGCACTCATCCGTTGCTGGGGGGAGCACAAGCTTGAACAATGACTGTGGAAATCAGTGTGGAAGCTCCCCAGGAAGAACTGAGCAGATCTACCGTAAGATCCATCTTGGGCACATACTGAAATGGCACATCCTCCTACCACACGGACAACCTGTTCAACCATGTTCATTGCTGCTCTAATCATAATAATCAGAAATTGAAGACAGCCTAGATGCTCATCAACAGATGACTGGATATTGAAAATGTGGTACATTTACACAACAGAATAGTACTCAGCTGTTAAAATAATGACATCATGAAATTCAAAGGTAAATGGATGGAACTAGGAAAAAAAATTCCAAGGGAGGTAAACCAGACGCTGAAAGACAGATGTGCTCTGTATTCACTTATATGTGGATATCAGCTGTTAGGTCAAGGATAAGCAAGCTATAATTCATAGACCCACAGAGGTCAAGTATAGAGTAAGGGAGGAAAGGATAGTTCTCCCTAGGCAAGGGAAATAGAATAGTTATAGATTCTATTCAGGGAGGCCCTGGAGTAGAGAATCAAGCAGAGAAAGGGAGAAAATATGGTGCGAGACAGGTAAAATTAGGGGCCATTTGAGGGAGCTCAAGGAAACCTAACAGTAGAAATGTCCTAGAATATACACATAGATGAAGGTGACCTAAATGAAATCACCAAATATTGGGGAGACAGAGACTTGGCTGGACCTCTCTTGTCACCAAATGAAACTTTTATTACCTGAAATAGGTTGCATCTATTTGAGTTGTTGCTAATGGGGTCCCATGGGAAGACCCCCAAACAACTTAGGCTGTGGCTAAGGCTATGGATTGCTCTCCACGGAGTGACAGCTAGGAGCTATTGTTGAAGACAACACCTATGTAACCCACTGAACACGGAGAAGTTGGGCCGGTGCCTACCTAGAGCTTTCACTGCTACAGACCTGAAGGTATTCTACCAAAGGAGAAACGCAAATGCCGTCCCAGCTACAAATCCTTTGCTTTACAATGATATTCTGCCTGCACGACATGTTAGTGCAATGGTGGTACAAAGCTTGTGGAAGTGACCAACCAATGTCTGATTTGACTTAAGCACATTCTATGAGTTGGAGCCCATATTCGATGATGTCTGGGTGACGAAGAACCTGAGATGAGTCAGGCAAGGGATCTTGGGTTAAACCCTATTAAAACAATAAAATGGCATGCAGAGAGTGAGAGACCTTGGAACACTCAGGGAACCCTGTGGAGAAGGAGGCAAAAAGAGTGTAAGAGCAAGAGGGGTGGAGGACAGAAGGAAGCAAGGCCTTCGCGCCTCAACGGGACCAATGCACATGTAAACTCATAGAGGCAGACAGTGTGCACAGGGCCTGCGTGGTGCACAGGTCTGTATCAGATGGGGGTTCTAGAGCTGAAAGAAGCAGACACACTCTCCAGTCCCTAACACACAAGTGATCTTCAATTGATAACTCCTTACAAATGAAAATTTAGTTTTCTCCAAGGGACTTTCACTAAATAAAAAAATCGGCTCTTAAGGGTGGGCCACATGCCTAGCAGTAGATGGCCAACAGAAAACAAACAGTAGGGTCTCTGGAGGTTACATGTCTCATTAATGTCATGTTAGACCCTCCCCCATTAATGCTAATGTCCCTTTGTGGATATATCATGGCTTCTGTCTCTGAGTTTGTGTTTTTATGGGATTCCTGAGTGTGTCTATATGTTTTTTTTGTGTGCCTTTTCTTGGGCTCTTTTCCTTCTGTGTTCTATTCTATTCTATTCTATTCTATTCTATTCTGATGTGCTTACTTTTGTCTAATGTGGGGAGCCGACGGGCCCAAACATCCTGCCGGCACAAACATCCTGCCGGCACAAACATCCTGCCGGCACAAACATCCTGCCGGCGTGAAGTAAACAAGTCACTGCGCAGGTGCTGGGTAGTTTACCATCCCTTGGTTTCCGCCTCTCCCGAGCTGCAGCCAATCAGGGGATGACACGTCCAAGGCAGGGGTTGCAGCCTATATAAGGGATGGGCTTCTGGGTGTTTGGGTCTCTGCTCTGTAGGCTTATGCTCTCCCTCTCAAGAGCATTAAAGCTTTGCTGCAGAAGGATCTTGAGTGTGCCGCGTCGTTCTTGCTGGCGAGACGGTAGCGCGGGACAGTCTAATCTTATATTTTATTACTATACCTTAGATCTGGATGGGAGGGGAGGTTGAGAGGAACTGGGAGTAAACCATAATCAGGATGTACTGTGTGAGAAAGAAAGTACTTCCAATAAATGAAAAAAGGAGAATGTAAGAGGTAAGATATGGAGGAGGCCCGTGCAGTGCCATCCTCTGAGCAACGGAGTCATTACAGTCACAAACTCACACGGTAACTGGGGGCCCCTGTATCGGGTCTGCACAGGAATGGCCCTGTCGATAATCAGGCATGGATACAACAGATACAAGATTTGTTTTTTTTTTCCAAGACAAACCTGTGTAGTGCCAGCTGTCCTGGAACTCACTCTATTGACCAGGCTGGCCAATTGCTTCTGCCTCTGGAGTGTTGTGATGAAAGGCATGTGCTTCCGATCTCATGTAAGAATTCTTTTAAAGGTCGATTTTCAAGACAAAAATACCCTAAGTCAGCTCAGGTCTAGCCTTAGAAGTGTGGGAAAACACTGGACTCCTGCTGGGATTTTCTAGTCTAGCTATGACTACGACTACGTGCGTGCGTACACACACACACACACACACACACACACACACACACTGAAAGCTTAGAAAATTATTAACAGCTAAGCTTGTTTGCCTAATGACCTTTTTATGCCATGACAAAGCTTACCAAAAATCTTTAAAATAAATGGGGTATATAGTGTAGAATGAATTCACACACAGTTTTCATTGAGAAATAGACAAGCATATACAATAGATCCATAAGACTGTGATGCCCTGAGTATTCTGCCAGTGAGGACAAGATGGAAGGACCTTGTTCACGGTTTTAACAACCATTTTCTGTGTTCTATCAGTGTGCCTGTCATTTGTCTGGGCTGGCACCTGACCTTGAGAAAGCAGAAAATAAACTGCTTGCTTTTGCTGTTCTGAGTCTCCAGGGCTCATTATTATGAAGTGGATATCCTTGTTCCTCCTATTTTTGGGAATTTGTGTAAGGTCTCTATTGCTGTGATAAAGCACTATGACCAAAAACAACTTGAGGAGGAAAGGATTTAGTTCATCTTACATTTTCACATCATAGTTCATCATTGAGGAAAGTCAGGGCAGGAACTCAAACAGGGCAGGAACTTGGAGGCAGGGGCTGATGCAGAGGCCATGGGGCAGTTATGTTTACTAGTTTACTCAGTCTATGCCATCTGAGTGCCCATGCGTAGCAAGGCCCCTGTGGGATGGGCCCAACCACATCAATCATTAATCAAGAAAATGCACCATAGACTTGCCCACAGGCATTTTCTTGTTTTTGTTTTTTTTTGTTTTTTGTTTTTTGTTTTGAGACAGGGTTTCTCTGTATAGCCCTGGCTGTCCTGGAACTCACTCTGTAGACCAGGCTGGCCTTGAACTCAGAAATCCACCTGCCTCTGCCTTCCAGAGTGCTGGGATTACAGGCGTGCGCCACCACCGCCTGGTGGCATTTTCTTAATTAAGGTTCCCTCTTATAAAATGACTCTAGCCTGTGTCAAGTTGACATAAAAATTAGCCAGCAGGGTTCATGCAGGGTTTTTGTATTTGTGGGTACCTTTTAGGTGACCTGCTGTATCAAAACTTTGTCTCTCTCTGACACCTCAGAGAAGACCCAAGACAATTTTGAGAGCTTCACAACTGACGTGTAGGGAATTGGAAAGAACTCCAGAAGCAAGGGACCCCTGAACAGGGCCGACCAAGCAGCTACATGTATGAACCAAGGTAGATCAACTGGACTGCACTACTGCTTTGGAGGCTGGACTTATGTAGTGGTCAGGAATATACAACTGAGGTGTATCCTAGATGTGGAGTCAATGTAGAGTCTCCTCTGTGGTTTCATGGTCCTGCAAAGATGTTGAGATGGCTGAACCAACTATAAGGACCCAGGTAATCTCCAGCATGTATAGAGATTTTGAAGGGGTCTAGTAGGTCTGAGGATGGCAAACACAGGCCCTTTGCTAAACCATTAGATTACATTCCCAAAGCTCACCCCAAAGTCCAGTCCCTTATTTGGCCACTGACTCATTCCTGGCTAATAAGTTCAATTGGGACTTACCAACTCCTCCTCGCACAGACTCCCCTTTACTCCTTAAAACCACGTGCACTTTCTTGCTTGCACTTGTGTGCCTCTGCTGCCTGTGCATTCCCTCCCCCACCAGATTTGCACTTCTTGGATAATGAATCTCCTTTGTGCTGAGAGTTTGGTGTCTGGGCGTGTCCTGTGCCAACTCTTGAGAGGCCTGACATCCCTTACAAATTGAGTTTATAGGGAAACTCAGTTACAGAAGCTAGCTGATGTTGGCCAATAAAAATTCTAGGTCTAGAGAGGTAAAGAAAGGGAGAAATGAAGATTTTCCCTCTGACATTCCCACTGGATGATCCATTAGGGAGAATGCTGAGGTTCTAGAAAGGATTCACAAGCCAAAGGAAAGGAAAACCAAAAATGGATCAGATAGTGTTTCTGCAGGCTCTTGCTAGGTTATGAAACTTTTTCTCACTTGGACTCTGTGAGACCACGGGGTGGGGTGGGTGAGGGGCAGGGGTGGTGTGGAAACCCAAGTGCTGTGCTGCGCTGACCAGACACTTGCCACAACAATGACAGCCTGGCATATATATATATATACACACACACACACACACACACACACACACACACACGTATATATATACATATATATACATATACATATACATATACATATACATATATATACACACACACATATGTGTGTGTGTGTGTGTGTGTATGCATGTGCAATTATATTTGGCTACATATAGAATCTGCTACAGTGTACCATGTATGTAATTTGGGCTTACCTCTTGTTTAGGAAAATGAAATAGGAAGGACAAAGACATAGTTAATAGGTGAGAGATAGTTATAAAACTATAAACATGAGGTTATATTTTTGTCAAGAATGATAAAAAAGAAAAGATATGTTTTAGATAATATAGACTTTGTATAAAAATAAGAATTTTTCCTAAAACTATAAGCACAAAATAAAAATATCTTAAGCCAAACATGGAGAATGTGAGTTGTCAAGGCTTATGGAAGATGGGCTGTAAGGAGGATGTGTCTTCACTGGTCAAATGTTACAGTTGTTAAGCGGATCATGACAACTACTCGTGGTTAAGACTCACAAGAACTGGCTCAAAAGAGCAAGGAATGTATATCTAACCAACAATAACTACTGTATTTTCTCCTGCTAGTGTTTAACCACCTGTGGAAACTAAGTCAAAATAAAATTAGGATTTATTTAAAGCTGTTTCTTTTAAATGTAAACATTATGTAAATGTTACACAAAAGTTAAAATGACAAGACTGGTAAAACTGTCCTGGATTCTCAACAACCAAAGTGTAGATGCCTACGCTGTGGGGAGTTAAGGCCTCCAGTGAACACACACAGACTCTCCCAAAGCCGAAAGGAAAGCCTTGCTGGCAGCGGCACAGGGAGTTTGTCCAAGGCATGCGGCCCTGAGTCTCGTAGTTCTTTGTCTTTTATTCACAAAAACCACATTTTGATCGACACCCTTCAGTTAAGAAGAACAGTTTACAAAAAGAGAAACTACAGAAACTCAAAAAGCAAAGTTACATTTAGGGACTTTTCTGTATCCTGGAACTATAGAGTAAGTCTCTAATGGATTTGGTCTCTGCTTCACTTTGGCAGGTGTTGGGGGCCTTTATGCTGAGTTTTAAGGTGTGAATGGTGTCTCAAATATGGTGTCAGTTGTACTAAGGTCTGCTGGCCTGTTACAACACCAAAGAAGATTAGATTTTTTTTTTTTTAAGGGGAGGACAGCTAAAATTTTGGCCCTTGTCCTCCAAGGTCAGCCAGGACCCAGAGAATGATGAAATCTATCTGGAAGTCACCCGTCCTCTTAGTCAGAGAGTCTATACAATCTCTAGAGATTGGCCTCTCTAATTGGCACACATACTGTATAGCAGTGGCTTTTAACCTTCCTAATGCTGTGACTGTTTGAAACAGTTCCTTATGTTGTGGTGGCCCACAATAAAATAATTTTCACTGCTACTTCAGGACTGTAATTTTGCTATTGTTATGAATCATAATGCAAATATCTGATATGCGAGGGTATCTGATATGTGACCCCTGAAAGGTTGTAGACCCACAGGTTGAGAACCACTGCTGTAGAGGAAAGAGAGGAACTCCATTTCATAAATATAAGCACTGGAGACTCTAAACAGCTAAAGTAAGGCATTTTATTTTATGGTCTTGAAAGGTCTGGTGACAGTCCACAGAAATGGCGGGTGGGTCAATTCCATGAGAGAATGGGTTTAGTGACTCTAAACGCAAACTCCTTCTTTTTTCTTTTCTTGGCTAAGTATTCAGGGAGTCCAGACTTCTATCCTCCTCGTCATATGCACGTCTAGGTTTAACTGTATCTGTTTAACATTCTGCTTATCTAAAAGCTTTTCAGATGTATATGTCATGTCTGCTCAAAAACCCCCAACTATCATCTGCAGCCCAGCCCAGATACTGGGTGACCCGTAAGATATGCAACAGTGGCATAGCATGTATTTGGATTCTGTGCAGGGATATATATTTTTTGTAGAGGTAAAGAAATTCAACAGAGTGGGACATGGTGCCTATGCTGCCACAGGAAGCTAGTACAGGCAGGACCTGTGAGGAGCTCCCCTACATGACAGGGTCATGTTTACTGATGGGACATCTCTGGTAATCAAGGAGAAAAAAGCCATGAAAGAACAAGGGCTTGTCTCCATATAAAATGTTGTGTTGTTTCACAAACCTTAGTGGGTTTGTGGACCTCCCTACTTTGAAACTTTAACATCAGTTTTTGAATAAAAAACAAATGCTACAATATCTTCCACTTTGTCTTCACTTAGCTCCAAAGAACTTCTTTGCTAGACTCTATTCTTGACATTTGCAGTCTATCCATCCCAATGCAGCAACTTAGGCTAACAAAGACTTGGAGAAATGATGTCTCAGCTAAGCTAGGAAGGCCACTTCCAAATGCTCCTGACAACTGAGACAATCATACAGACAATAGGAGGGACAGACTCATTGTACTTGACCTGAAAGATTAGAAACAGAGACTCTGAAAGGAATAAAATTGCTGGGAGTATATGGGATTCCCAGGGAACCTCTAGAGCTAACTCTAAGAAAACCCATCAACAAACCCAATGGAGATCAGAGACTGATACCATCTCATGGATATTTCCTATCCACTGTTCACACAGTCTTAGTTAAACTAATGAATTACAAAGCAAACTCAAATGTCATTAATGTTGTAAACCAAGCACTCTTGACAGTCTGTCTTTCACAGACTCAGCACCAAGAGTTGACGTCATCACCCACCACCACCAGGTACAGTGCATTTTCCACTGTTTCTATAAATTGACTTGCATATCGACACATGAACCATTCCAAAACGTCCCTCTGGACACCACAGCTCTCCATGTCTTGCTCATACTTGTTTTCTCTGTCTGCCTGTCTCTGCTTCTCTCTGTTTCTTTCTGTTGCTACTTTGTTTCCAACCCAATTCCCAGGTAAAAGAAATCTCAACTCAATCAGTTAACAAAACAAGCCCTAAGCCTAGATTTGGGCAGATCACCCACTACACTACTCTATTCCCATCTATATTATCCCATATAATTTGCAGTTTCTCCAGGCCATGAGCTTCTCTCTCTGCAGCCTCTCCTTAGATCCCCATAGCTCCTCTCCTTCAAGTTTATCCCCTGTGGCTCCTCCCCTAGACTCTCAGCTCCTCCCACTTCCTCCTGCCCAATCATTGGCTCAAGCCTTTATTTGAAAATTTAAGGTGGGAAGAAGGTTCACAAGGCAACTCCTTATCTGCAGCCCCTCTGAGGAGTGGAATTAGCATCAAAATACAAGCCCGGGGCTATCCACAATACTTCCTCCTTTCTGTCCAATTAAAAGACTCTTTTATCTCAGACATCAACTGAGCACAATTATTACCATTTTGTAATTTATAACGTACAGGATAGACCTAACACCCAGTCAATTGTTTTTTAATCAATGAAGTAATACCTAAAAGACTTATACTTAAAAGTATAAGTTTTTTTTAATCAATGAAGTAATTGTTTTTATCAACGAATTAATACCTAAAAGACTAATACTTAAAAGACTTATAATTCTACACCTGACTCAACTCCTGGCTTTAGATTGTAACCCATCTGAAAACCATTCTCTCAAATCTGTATCATCTTTCTAAATGCTAAACAGCTTGGACTGGCTATAAGACTATAGTCTTCAACCCCATCATAAATCCAAGAATGACTAATATTACCTGAAAGTATGAGAATCACAAAATATAGCTTCTAAAACGTAGTCAATTTATAGAGACCGCTGATCACCTGGGCAGGCCCTATATACCAAAACGTTGGAGCATCAGTGTTCAGCCTTCTGGCCCAGGATCATCTGACAGACCTTGGTAATGCAGAATTTTGAAGGACTGATTACTCTGTCTTGGCAGAGATTATCAGTCAACTATTCCGCATAGTGTGTCCTTTTTTTGGACAATATTTGTCTATAGATGAAATGAGGCAATTCTTGACTGGTGACTGTCTCGCCACAACTGAAGCAACTCCATTGATGCTCAGTTTCTTCTTTGAATTCTAATCAAAATAACTCAGGAACACTCTTTTAATTAACTCACAAACCACAATTTTGCTATCTGGCCCTTAACTTGTATTACTTAATCATCTAAAAACAGTTTATAATAGCAGTTATAGAAGAACTGGTTCTAAACCTTATATTCTTAAATGTGTTATATAGGCACAATGCCTACATGGAAGTAACAATATTAATCCCAGTTTTATATCAATAATAAATTTATACCAATGAAAACCTTAAATTTACATCAAATAAATTCTGACATATAAGAAATTATAACTTCAACTTTGTATCAATTATAGACTTTTACCAATGTAAGATCTGGCTATGTAATGTTTTGCTTAAAAGTAACCTATCCCTATTTGTTTATTTCTATAATTTCTATTACTATATTATTAGTATATTATGATATTACTATATCCCCCCTTTTCTTTTCCACCCCTTCTCCTTTACCTAAGAAAGAAGGATAGAGAAGAGGAAAGAAAAAGTAGAAACCCATGAGTTTAAATTCTTTAGTTCCCTCCCTGTCCAAAGCTATATTTGTAAAGTACCCTAAAATGATAACATATCTATAATTCCTAAAATAATCAGAACCATCCATCCCATATAAGAAACTGGGATGATGATTGTCTTCTGTCTGCTTCCAGCTGAATTGGGGTGAAGAATTCCCATCTGGGGGCCCAAAGGGAAATAGGAAAATTGACTTGTCAAATGAGAGCTAGCTGGCATTATTTGTCTTCCCGTCACTATGTGCTGAGAAAGTTCATTAGTCAGCTGACATCTTGACCATGACATTTTGAAATGCTGGAGAGGCAAGTAAAGTTCTGGAAGCTAGTCTTTAAAGGAATCAGCTTTGATGTATTTGAAGTAGAGTCAAGCGCAAAGCTGGAACAAAAGGTCCTGGAATCTCAGCATCCTGGAGTGTGACTCTTTCCAGGGTTGTCTTTCTCTTATTTCATTCTGTAGTATACAAAACTTAAAAGCAACAAGTAAACAGGTAAAGACATTCACATGGAGCATGCAGGGTGCACAGATTGGTCAATGAAGATCAATAAAAAAAGATGACTGACTACCTTTCCTCAGGTTAGCTTGATCACCTAGTCAAACTGCAATGTAACTGTGTATACATGTCCTCGTAAAGGATGGCATGTAATACCCAATAAGCGTTAATGGCTGTGTATAGACATTTTAGTCTCAACCAGTTCCAGAGCTGTCTCCATATACAGAGACATAAACATCACCACATATACATAACTATTTTTTGTTGATTGTGTTAGTCTCCCTTTTCTTCTCTGCCATCAAGGTCTTCAGGAGGTCTCCCTTTGTCATGTGTGATTTTTATTAACTTGGAAGGAAACCACAGCTTTTCATTTCCTGTGGAAACATAGGCATAGCCCCTCCTCCATTGTAACACATTTCCTATTCTCCATTCTGATGTTAGAATAGCTTTAATGTAAACAGGCTGGTTTAATTCAATAGTTCTTTCCACAATCCAATGTCTTTCAGCAGCTGTGGTGTTTTGTTCATTGGCATTTAAAAATTTAAGGTTAATAAAACACTATGTAATTTATCCTTGGGGGTTCTCGTGGATCCTTTTTGCCTATTAAGCATCTCCTTTAGTGTTTGATTTGATCTCTCCACAATTGCTTGTCCTGTAGGATTATGTGGTATGCCTTTAACATGTTTTATATTGTAATATTCAAAAAAACTGCTTCATCTTATTAGAGATATATGCTGGCCTATTGTCCATTTTAATTTGTGTGGGTATTCCCATAATAGCCACAACTTTTAACAAATGTGTAATTACAGAATCAGCCTTTTCTGACGGTAATGCAGTTGCCTATTGAAATCCTGAATATGTGTGTATAGTATGGTGCACATATTTCAGTTTGCCAAACTCTGTAAATGGAAGACATACATTTGCCAAATGTCATTTCTTTGGGTACTCTTAGGGTTAGTTCCCATAGGCAATGGAGTCTGGTTATATAATGAACAAGTAGGGCATTGCTTCACAATTTCCTTGGCTTGTTGCCAAGTGATGGAGAATTCTTTCTTTAAACCTTTGCTGTTAACCTGGTGGTTTTTATGGAATTCTGAAGCCTCTAGTACACTTCCTATCAGTAGTTCATCAATTTTATTATTACCTTGTGCAGAGGGCCTGACAGACTTGTATGGGATCTTATGTGTGTGATATATAGTGGATAACTCCTAGTTCTGATTATTTGTTGTAGCTGAATAAATAATGAAGTAAATTCAAAACCATCCTGCATAAGTTCAGCAGTCTCTATGTGTAAAACAACCCCTTCTGCATATTGAGAATCAGTTACTATATAAAGAGACTCTTGAAAATCTGACAACATCATGATTATTGCATATAGTTCAGATTTTTGAACTGACTTATAGGGACTCTCAGCCACCTTACTTACATCTTCTGATTTATATCCTGCCTTTCCTGATTTACTGGCATCAGTGTAAAATGTAGGGGCTCCAGATATTGGAGTTTTCTTTATTATATGAGGGAGAATCCAATAAGTTCTTTTTATGAACTGAAGCTGCTTGCTTTTAGGGTATCTGTTGTTAATATCACCCAAGAAGTTACTGCATGCTCTTTGCCAATGTTCATCTTGTGCCAATAGTGAGGCAATTTCTGCATTAGTAAAAGGTATGACAATTTCAGCCGGATCCATTCCAACTATTGTCAAAGCCTCTTTTTTTTTTTTTTTTTTTTTTTTTTTTTTTTTTTAAGGATCAATTCAGAGACTTTCTCAATGGAGGTTTGTAATTTCTTACTCTGTTTATGTGCTAAAAATATCCATTCTAAGATATAATCTTCCCTCTGCATAAGAATCCCTATAGGGGAATGAGTAGAAGGTAAGATAACTAAGATGCAGGCCATCTTTGGATCAATACCATCTAGATGTGTATCCTGCAATTTCCTTTCTACCAAAGTTAACTCCTTTTCAGCCTCAGCCGACAGTTTCCTTGGACTATTTAAATCCTTATCGCCTTGTAAGGTTTGAAATAAATTGCTTAGCTCTTGAGTGGCCAAGCCAATCACAGGCCACAGCTAGTTGATATCTCCCAGTAGCTTCTGAAAATCATTAAGGGTCCTTAATTGGCTTCTGATTTGCACCTTTTGTGGCCTAACACTTTGCAGACTCATTTTATGACCTAGATAATTAATAGAATCCCCTCTTTGTATTTTTGTAATCCACAGGAAGGCAAAGTTGTTTTGTTTTTTTTACTTCATCAAACATTCTTTCCACAATATTTATATCTGAATCAGCCAATAGGATGTCATCCATATAATGATAAATAATGGATTGGGGAAATTGTTTGTGAATCATCTCTAATGGTTGTTGTACAAAATACTGACACAAGGTAAAGCTATTTAACATTCCTTACGGCAAGACTTTCCAATGATATCTTTTTATTGAGTGACCTCTATTAAAAGTAGGTACTAAGAAAGTGAACCTTCCCTTATCACATTCATGTAAAGGAATGGTAAATAAACAATCTTTCAGATCAATCACTATGATAGGCCATTCCTTATGCAACAAGAAAGGCAATGGGATCCCAGGTTGCAAGGAACCCATTGGCTGAATAATCTGAATAATTAATCACTCTGAGATCTGTCAACATCCTCCATTTTCCTGATTTTTTAAATGACAAATACTGGAGAATTCCAAGGGCTTGTAGACTCCTCTATATGCTGAGCCTCTAGCTGCTCTTGGACTAGCTGTTCTAATGCCTGTAGTTTTTTTTGTCATAGACCATTGATCAATCCAAATGGGTTGGTCAGTCAACCACCTTACTGGTAAGGCTGTTGTTGTTTTGGCAGTGGTGGCTCCTTGGGATAAAGCTAAATTGTAAGCTTCTGCTGTATCTTGTTTATGGACAGCTTGGACAGTCTGTAGCTGCCTTTGATAACATTCCCTAACTAATTTAAGATTTTTATTAGGAGCATGACTAGTTTCATGGCTAGATACTGAGACTGAGGGGATATTAATTTGGGTTTTCCACTGCTGTAATAGATCTCTTCCCCATAAGTTAATGGCTATATCAGCCACGTATGGCCTCAATTTTCCTACCTGAACTTCTGGTCCTATACAATTAAGCCACCTGGTGCTTTGCTTTATTTGAGATAAGGTCCTAACTCCTTGAAATTGGATGTCTACTTCTTGAAGTGGCCAACTTACAGGCCAAGTTTTTGGAGAGATAATGGTGACATCTGCTCCAGTGCCAACCATTCCTTCAATCTCAATATTGTTTACTAATAGTCTTAGTTTTGGCCTGTGATCCTCTATAGAAGTTTGCCAAAATATTCATTTTTTTGTCCCCTTGAGTCTTTCTGAACTTGCCTCAGCCTTATCTGGTCTCAGAACATCTGGTTTTGAAATAGTGACACTTAATTGTCCTGAGGAAGAGAAGTCTCCCTGCCTGGCATTGGGGCCTGTGAGAGGCCCCCCTAGTAGTTTTTTGGCAGGATGTTGCCCCATTTGTCTGATGTTGCTTACATTCCCTAGTCAAATGTCAGTCTTTGCCACACCTTTGACATATTCCAAAAGGTATAGGCCTCCTTTTGATATTACTTTTTTCCTACAATTATTTCTGAGATGACCCCACTCACCACAATTAAAAGATTTGAAATCTTGGGCCATTTCTAGGTGTCCAGTGGCAGCTTCTCCTATTACAGTCATATCAGGTGAGTGAGATACAACATCAATTGTATATCTAATCCATTCATCTATTGATGCTGACCTTGCCCTCAGTGGTGTGATTAGTTCTTTGCATTCAGTATTTGCATTCTCAAAAGCTAAAGATTCAATTGCCTTCCTTGCTGCAAAATATGATATATTCCTTTCCACAGCTGAGGTTAGTCTTTGCAAAAAGTCAGGGAAGGTTTCTTATGGACCTTTTATGACTTGAGTAAATAGCTCAAGTCGTTTCCCTGATTCTGCAACTTTGTCCCAGGTCTTTAAAGCTGACAATGGACAGAAAGATAGAGTTCCTTCTTCATATATAGCCTGCACCTCTACCTAAGCAAAACGACCCTCACCAAGCAGTTGGTCTGTAGAAATCTCTCTACCCCTGGCTCTATTTTGTTGTGCTATCTCCCTCACCTTGTCTCTCTACCATGCGACCCATTGTAAATTAGGAGCAGGTTCTAGTACTACTCTTGCCATATCCTTCCAATCTTGTGGGATTATTCTATTTTTAATAGCCCAAGAAATCAGGATTTGCTTTACAAATGGTGAATGCATTCCAAAGTTAGTGACACTTTCCTTAAATTTTCTCAGATCTAACACATCCACAGGTTGCCATTCGAATTCCTGACAACCCTGTGGATGATCATCATATGGAGGTCTTTGTTGTATATTGACCGGATAGACTAAAGTTTGGTTTTTAATAACCTTTGGTTGGTTTTCTCTACTTTTATCTTCTATCTCTATCTGAGTATTTTCCTTTTCCTTGAGTTCCTGTATTTTCTGTTCAAGGTTCTGCCTCCACATTTTGACCTTTTCTTTATATTGCAATTCTGATAGTCTGCTGTCCATTTTATTTTGATTGACTAATTTTAAAAGGTTATTCTCCAAGTCTATCTTCCAATCCTCGTTATTTTCTCTCTGCTGCTCAGTCTGATCTGTGAACTGCTGCATCCTTTGTTCTAGCATCTTTTCTAACTCCTGTCTCCTACCTTCATTCTCCTCCTTCTGTATCTTATATGTTTGTGGAATTTCCTGGGTCTTCAATTCTAGTGTTTCCTCTAGGCCACATTGCCAAGTCTTAAATTTCTCTTTCTGTTGTTCATGCTGCTCTATAATTTCTTGAATCTTCTGTTCTAAGCCCTGCTTCCATAATCTTAGCTTCTCTTTATGTTGTAATTCTAATATTGCAACATCTGCCTTATTTTGACCTATGAAATCCTGAACCTTTAGTTCTAATGTTACTTGTCTCTTTTTTAAGGCAAGGAATTTTTTTGTCTAGGGCCCTGTCTTTTGAGATGACATAGAAAATCAAGAGAATAAGTATTGCAATACCAATGACGTTTTCCTCTAAATCCAACCCTGTCAAACCATTCTAAATATTATCACAAAAAGCCAACAATACATTTATTGTTTTTCCCATCTTTAAGTATCAAGATGCTATATATCTCTCTTATATTAATGAGTTAACTTGGTCCGGAACCCTTCGTACCTTAGTCTCCCTATTTATTTGCGGGGAGGGGTCTCTCAGACCTAGTCAGCTTCCAATCCACACTGCTGCAGCCTATATCACTGCCCAAGCCATTCAGGGTTTCAGGGGCAGTGAACATTTTATCTCAGGTTTCTTAGGTTCTAAACAATAGGTTGGACAACATTTTGTTGCTACTTTGTTTCCAACCCAATTCCCCAGTAAAAGAAATCTCAACTCAATCAGTTAACAAAACAAGCTATAAGCAGATCTCCCACTACACTACTCTATTCCCATCTATATTATTCCATATAACTTGCATTTTCTCCGGGTCATGAGCTTCTCTCTCTGCAGCCTCTACTTTAGTACCAGTAGCTCCTCTCCTTCCTGTTTATCCCCCGCTGCTCCCTCCTCCCCTAGACTCTCAGCTCCTCCCACTTCCTCCTGCCCAATCATTGGCTCAAGCTTTTATTTGAAAAGTTAAGGTGGGGAGAAGGTTCACAAGGCAACTCTTCATCTGCAGCCCCTCTGAGGAGTGGAATTAGCATCAAAATACAAGCCCAGGGCCATCCACAACATCTTTCTCTCCCATGTCCTTGCTCTAAGATGACCTTTCTGCTCTCCCCCCTCACCCAATAAAGCTCCAGTGTTGGATTTATTGTGTATCATGATCTCTTAGCAGCACACCTTGGCCCCAGCCCACCAAGGTATCTAACAATTAATCTCAAATTGGACTGGTAGGATGGGAGGCAGGTAAGAGCAATCTGAAATGCTTAAACTTATCAAAGAACAAAATTAAGAAATAAAAAACTGGGAAATAAAGAAAAATAATGAAGTTAAGTGCATGTTAAGTTTTGGGCCAAGGTCTAACCCAAGACATACCCAGTTGTGGCTGCTGTGAAGGAATTGGAAAAAAAAAAGCCTGCCATTTTGTGCTGTTACTGATATTATAAGAAAACTTTCTCATATGCTGTTTCTGATGTTACTAGGAACTTTCTCATGCCCAAGTTGATTACATATTCTGTTATGTTCTGTGCTCTTGGAAACAAATCATTATAGAAGTCAGTAGAACTGCTTTGGATAGTTACCCACAGTAAGCTTGGACCCAAACCAACCACTCAGCAGCACTTCCTATACCTGTGCATAAGCCTTTATGGTATTTGCTTTTATAAGCTGCCCCTAGGATGGACCCCAACATGAGAGATACCTGAACCAATATAAGAAACTATTTGGAATAAGACTTCCAATTTGAATAGTGGTTGAATAAACTTTAAGTTCCTAAGACCTCTTTGGGAACTGACATCCTACTTGGCAGAAAGAGACATGTATGTGGGTAACTGACTTCCTGGTTGACATGAATATTAGACATGTCCTATCTTGGTTGATAAGTTAAGGCATGAATATTAGAAAAAGCAAGTCCCTTGCCACAGTTGAATATCCCAACTGTGCTGGCTGGTTTTGTGTGCCAACTTGACACAAGCTAGAGTTATCATAGAGAAAGGAGCTTCGGTTGAGACAATGCCTTCATAAGATCCAGATGTAAGGCATTTTCTTAATTAGAGATCAAGGGGAGAGGGTCATTATGAGTGGTGACATCCCTGGGCTGGTAGTCTTCAGTTCTATAAGAGAGCAGGCAAAGTAAGCCAGTAACATCCCACTATGGCCTCTGCATCAGCTCCTGCTTCCTGATCTGCTTGAGTTCCAGTTCTGACTTCCTTTGGTAATGAACAACAGTGTGGAAGTGTAAGCTATATAAACCCTTTCCTCCCAATTTGCTTCTTTGTCATGGTCTTTTGTCCAGGAATAAAAACCCTGAATAAATTGGTACCAGGAGTGGGACATTCTTGTGACAACTTGACAATGTTTTTGGGGAGGACTGTGGAAGGACTTTGGAACTTTGGGCTAGAAGATCCATTTGGTGTTAAGAGCTCTGTGAGATGTTCTGTAGGAGCTTGGAAGATAATGTTGAGAACAGTGCAGAAGGTGGAGGCCTAGCTCGTGAAATTTCGGAGGGAAGATTAAAGACTTATCAGGGCCATTGTTGTTTTGATTGTGAAGATTCTGTGGTTTTGGTTAGCTGAGGCTGAAGAATCAGCTGTCATTAACAAGATACCAGAACTACTAAAGCAAAAACTTTGCATTACTGAGACTATTGATGCTGGTTAGCTGGAGCTAAGAAATTAGCAGTGATTAAGAAGAGACCAGCATCATTGGGGTGAAATCTTCTGGGAAGTGTTTTCTAAGAGCACACAGAGGCTGTGTTCCAGAGATAGCCAAGGTTCTACCTTGTGCTGTGGCTGGAGTTAGTAATATGTAAGAGTCATCCAGGTGGTACTGGTTTTGAAGGCATAAAGGGGTCATGAAGAACAGTTGAGGCTTGGCACTGTGAGAGTCTGTGGAAGGCCATTGGTGAATGTGCAGCCTCAGTTGGAATTGATGGCTCAGGACTGAAGAGGTCACTCAAAGGAGTTGAGACTTGGCACCATGAAAAGAGCCTAGGATAGACTTTTGGTGAAGCCTAATCATAGCAGAAGACAACGGTGTTTTGGAGATGCCAGTACCATGAGATGACCACCAAGAACAGCAGTAGCAGTGGAGTTCAGGAAGCTGGAGTTTAGAAGACAAGGTGTGTGCTACAAAGGGCAAATCTGGAGAAGTGACCCAAGCCCTTGGAGGAGCCCAGAAGATCATGAGTTGGATCTGAGACATTGGGTGGTTGGAGTTTGATTTTTGCTTTTGATTGTGACTGTACCCCCATATTTTTTCCTCTTGAAGGAAGAATGTATTTTAGTGGAGGCCACAGTTAAGGGACTTTTAATTATAAAAATACTTTGGATCTTAAAAGATATTGGATATTTTAAAGGGATTAAAGTTTTAATATGCAAGACTGTGGGACTTGTACAGTTATTTAGATTTTGGGGATGAATAAGAAAGTAAAGGTTGAGGCTTAATGGTGATGTTTTTGTGTGTCAAGTCAACAAGAGGTCAATTGTGAGGCATCCAGTAAGAATCACCCCACATCTCTAGAGGCCCAGAGTTGCTCTGGGACTCACTACCCAGCAACCTCCAGATCACCACTCCCTTCTGTCCCTTCTAGGCCTCCCTCCTCCCCCAACACTCCCCCTTTCCTACGGATGTGATAGACCTGCACTACTTCTGGCACTGGGAGAATCATAATTCCTGATACTCTCTGGAGAACAGGCAGGAGCAGGGCATCGAGACCCAGAGCTGCTCTGGGACCCACTACCCAGCAACCTCCAGATCACCAGGTCATTGGAGAACTGGCACCAGTAGGACATTCGAACTGGTAGAAGTGGGGCATTCAAGATCTGGCAGCAGCAGAACATTTGAGAAATAGAAGCCTGCAAGGGCATTCAACCCTTACCAAGTCTACCACAGGGGAGACCCCATCCCCTGATACTTCCTGGAGAACCAGCTGTTTGCAGGGTATTGGCGAGAAAGGGAATCCCAGGAGTACAAAAAACACAGGCCTGCAAGACAGAGAAGATAGAGATAGCAAGACCAGCTAACACTGGAGATAATGAGATGGCCAACGCAAGGCAAACGCAAGATCAATACCAACAGTAAACAAGGCAACATGGCACTATCAGAACCCAGTTCTCCCACACAGCAAATCCTGCATAGTCCATGACATCAGAAAAGCAAGAACTATATTTAAAATCACATCTCATATTGCTGATGGAGAATTTCAAGAAGGACATAAATAACACTCTTAAAGAAATATAGAAGAACATGGGTCAACAGGTATAAGTACAAAAACCCCTTAAAGAAATACAAGAGAATATAGATCAAAAGGTAGAAGCCCTTAAAGAGGAAACACAAAAATCCCTTAAAGAAATACAGGAGAACGTGGGTCAACAGGTAGAAGCACTTAAGGAGGCAATACAAAAATCCCGCAGGGAATTATGGGAAAACATGGATCAACATACAGAAGCCCTTAAGGAGGAATCACAAAAATCCCTAAAAGAAATACAGGAGAACATGGGTCAACAGGTAGAAGCCCTTAAAGAGGAAACACAAAAATTCCTTAAAGAATTTCAGGAAAAAACAAACAAACAAACAAACAAACAAGTAAAGGAACTGAACAAAACTATCCAGAATCTAAAAATGGATATAGAAACAATAAAGAAATAGCAAAGTGAGACATCTCTTAAGATAGAAAACCTTGGAAAGAATTCAGGAGTCATAGATGCAAGCATCAACAACAAAATACAAGAGATAGAAAATAGAATCTCAGATGCTGAAGATTCCATAGAAAACAGTGACTCAACAGTCAAAGAAAATGCAAAATGCAAAAAGCTCCTGACCCAAAACATCCAGGAAATCCAGGACACAATGAAAAGACCAATCCTAAGGATTATAGGTATAGAAAAAAGCAAGGCTTTACATCTTAAAGGTCCAGTAAATATCTTCAACAAAATTATAGATGAAAACTTCCCTAACCTAAAGAAAGAGATGCCCATGAACATACAAGAAGCCTACAGAACTCCAAACAGATTAGACCAGAGTAGAAAACAACAAATGCACTAAACAAAGAAAGAATATTAAAAGGAGTAAGAGAAAAATGTCGGTGAAGATCTTTTCCCAATTTGTTGGTTGCTGTTTTGTCCTTCTGACAGTGTCCTTTGCCTTACAGAAACTTTGTAATTTTATGAGCTCCCATTTGTCAATTCTTGATTACAGAGCATAAGCTATTGGTGTTCTGTTCAGAAACTTTCCCCCTGTACCCATGTCCTCCAGGGTATTCCCCAGTTTCTTTTCTATTAGTTTCAGTGTGTCTGGTTTTATGTGGAGGTCCTTGATCTACTTGGAGTTGATCTTGGTACAAGGAGATAAGAGTCAATTCGCATTCTTCTGCATGTTGACCTCCAGTTGAACCAGTACCATTTGTTGAAAAGGCTATCTTTTTTTCCACTAGATGGTTGTAGCTCCTTTATCAAAGATCAAGTGACCAAAAGTCTGTGTGTTCATTTCTGGGTCTTCAATTCTATTCCATTGATCTACTTGCATGTTGCTGTACCAATACCATGCAGTTTTTAGCACAATTGCTCTGTAGTACTGCTTGAGGTCAGGGATATTGATTCCTCCAGAAGTTCTTTTATTGTTGAGAATAGTTTTAGCTATCCTGGGTTTTTTGTTACTCCAGATTAATTTGAGAATTGCTCTTTCTAGATCTATGAAGAATTGATTTGGGATTTTGATGGGGATTGCATTGAATCTGTAGATTGCTTTTGGCAAGATGGCCATTTTTACTATATTGATCCTGCCAATCCAAGAGCATGGAATATTTTTCCATCTCCTGAGGTCTTCTTCGATTTCTTTCTTCAAGGACTTGAAGTTCCTGTCATACAGATCTTTTACTTGTTTGGTTAAAGTCACATCAAGATACTTTATATTGTTTGTGGCTATTGTGAAGGGTGTTATTTCCCTAATTTCTTTCTCAGCCTGCTTGTCCTTTGAGTACAGGAAGGCTACTGATTTGCTTGAGTTGATTTTATAACCAGCCACTTTGCTGAAGTTGTTTATCAGCTGTAGGAGTTCTCTGGTGGAGTTTTTTGGGTCACTTACATATACTATCATATCATCTGCAAAAAGTGATAGTTTGACTTCTTCCTTTCCAATTTGTATCCCTTTCACTTCCAAAATGTCAAGTAACATATAAAGGCAGACCTATCAGAATTACACCAGACTTCTCACCAGAGACTATGAAAGCCAGAAGATCCTGGGCAGATGTCATACAGACCATAAGGGAACATAAATGTCAGCCCAGACTACCATACCCAGCAAAACTTTCAATTACCATAGATGGAGAAAACAAGACATTCCACGACAAAAGCAAATTTACACAATATCTTTCCACAAATCCTGCTCTGCAAAGCATAATGGGTGGAAAATACCAACACAAGGGAGGAAACCACACTGTAGAAAAATTAATAAGGTAATCTTTCAACAAACCCAATAGAAGATACACAACCAGAATTTCACCTTTAACTAAGAAGATAACAGTAAGCAACAATCACTTTTCCTTAATATACCGTAATATCAATGGTCTCAATTCCCCTATAAAAAGACATAGACTAACAGACTGGGTCTGTAATCAGGACCCAACATTTTGCTGCATACAAGAAACTCACCTCAGTGACAAAGACAGTCACTATTTAAGAGTCAAAGATTGGAAAACAATTTTCCAAGCAAATGGTCCCAAGAAACAAGATGGAGTGGCCATTCTTATGTCGTATAAAATTGACTTTCAACCAAAAGATGTCAAAAAAGATAAGGAGGGACACTTTATACTGGTCAAAGGAAATGTCTACCAAGATGAACTCTCAATTCTGAACATCTATGCTCCAACGCAAGGGCACCCACATTCATAAAAGAAACGTTAATAAAGCTCAAAACACACATTGCACCCCACACAATAATAGTGGGAGACTTCAAAACCCCACTCTCAAAAATGGACAAATTATGGAATCAGAAAACAGAGAGACAATGAAACTCACTAAAGTTATGGACCAAATGGATCTAACAGATATTTATAGAACATTCTACCCTAAAGCAAAAGAATATACCTTCTTCTCAGCACCTCATGGCACCTTCTCACAAAACAGGCCTCAACAAATACAGAAATATTGAAATTATTCCATGTACCTTATCAGATTACCAAGGCCTAAGGCTAGTCTTAAGGTCAAACAAAAACAATGGAAAGCACACATGCACGTGGACTTTGAACAATGCTCTTCTCAATGACAGCTTGGTCAAGGAAGAAATAAAGAAAGAAATTAAAGACTTTTTAGAACTTAATGAAAATGAAGACACATCATACCAAAATTTATGGGACACAATGAAAGCAGTGTTAAGAGAAAAACTTATAGCTCTGAGTGCCTCCAAAAAGAGAATGGAGAAAGCTTTACACTAACAGCTTGACAGTGCACTTGAAAATTCTAGAACAAAAAGAAGCAAATACACCCAAGAGCAGTAGACAGCAGGAAGTAATTAAACTCAGGGCTGAAATCAACCAAACAGAAACAAAAAGAACTATACAAAGAATCAACAAAACAAGGAGCTGGTTCTTTGAAAAAAATCAACAAGATAGATAAACCCTTAGGCAAACTAACCAGAGGGCACAGAGACAGTATCCAAATTAATAAAATCAGAAATGAAAAGGGAGACATAACAACAAAAACTGTGGAAATTCAAAAAACCATCAGATCCTACTACAAGAGTTTATACTCAACAAAGTTTGAAAATCTGAATGAAATGGACAAGTTTCTAGATACATACCAGGTGCCAACATTAAGACAGGATCAGATAAACCATCTAAATAGTCCCATAAGTCCTGAGGAAATAGAAGCAGTCATTAATAGTCTCCCATCAGAAAAAAAAGCCCAGGACCAGATGGATTTATCAGGGAATTCTATCAGATCTTCAAAGAAGAGTTAATACCAATATTTTTCAAACAATTCCATAAAATAGAAACTCAAGGGACACTACCCAACTCATTCTATGAAGCCACAATAATGCTTATACCTAAAACAAACAAAGACCAAACAAAGAAGGAGAACAACAGGCCAATCTCCCTCATGAACACTGATGCAAAAATACTGAACAAAATGCTGGCCAACCAAATTCAAGAATGCATTAAACTATAATTCACCACGATCAGGTAGGCTTCACCCCAGGGATGTAGGGATGGTTCAATATACAGAAATCTGTCAATGTAATCCACTACATAAACAAACTAAAGGAAAAAACACATGGTCATTTATTAGATGCTGAAAGCCTTTTGACAAAATCCAGCATCCCTTCATGATAAAAATCTTGGAGAGATTGGGAATCCAAGGCCCATACCTCAACATAGTGAAAGCAATATACTGCAAACTGATAGCCAGCATCAAGTTAAACAGAAAGAAACTTGAAGCAATCCCACTAAAAACAGGGACCAGACAAGGCTGCCCACTCTCTCCCTATCTATTCAATATAGTACTTGAAGTCCTAGCCAGAGCAATCAGGCAACAAATGGAGGTCAAAGGTATACAAATTGGAAAGGAAGAAGTCAAAATATTACTATTTGCAGATGATATGATAGTATACTTAAGCAACCCCAAGACTTCCACCAGAGAACTCCTAAAGCTGATAAACAACTTCAGGAAAGTGGCTGGATATAAAATTAACTCAAGCAAATCAATAGCCTTTCTCTACTCAAATGATAAACAAGAGGAGAAAGGAATTGGGGAAATGACACCCTTCAAAATAGTCCCAAATAATATTTCATACCTAGGTGTGACCCTAACAAAGCATAGAAAGATCCATATGACAAGAACTTTAAGCCTTTGAAAAAAGAAATCCAAGAAAGTCTCAGAAGATGGAAAGATCTCCCATGTTCATGAATTGGCAGGATCAATATAGTAAAAATGGCTATCTTGCTGAAAGCAATCTACAGATTCAATGCAATCACCATCAAAATCCCAAATCAATTCTTCATAGATCTAGAAAGAGCGATTCTAAAATTCATCTGGAATAACAAAAAAAACCCAGGATAGCAAAAACTATTCTCCACAACAAAAGATCTTCTGGGGGAATCACCATCCCTGACCTCAAGCTCTACTACAGAGCAATAGTGATAAAAACGGTTTGGTATTGGTATGCAAACAGGCAGGAAGATCAGTGGAATAGAATTGAACACTCAGAAAAGAACCCAAACACGTAAAGTCACTTGACATTTGACAAAGGAGCTAAAAACATCCCGTGGAAAAAAGACAGCATTTTTAACAAATTGTGTTGGATCAACTGGAGGTCTGCATGCAGAAAAATGCAAATTGACCCATTCTTATCTCCTTGTACAAAGCTCAAGTCCAAGTGGATCAAGGATCTACACATAAAACCAGACACACTGAAGCTTTTAGAGGAGAAAGTGGGGATGAATCCTGAACACATGGGCACAGGGGAAAATTTCCTGAACAGAAAACCAATAGCTAAGAACAAGGATCGACAAATGGGACCTCATAAAACTGCAAAGACTCTGTAAGGCAAAGGACATGGTCAATAGAACAAAACGACAACCAACAAATTGGGAAAACATCTTTACTAACCATACATCCAATAGAGGGCTAATATACAATATATACAAAGAACTGAAGAAGTTTGTCTCCAGAGAGTCAAATAACCCTACTTAAAAATGGGGTACAGAAGCTGGGTGTGGTGGCACACGCCTGTAATCCCAGCACTTGGGAGGCAGAGGCAGGCAGATTTCTGAGTTTGAGGCCAGCCTGGTCTACAGAGTGAGTTCCAGAACAGCCAGGACTACACAGAGAAACACTGTCTCGAAAAAAAAATGGGGTACAGAGCTAAATAGGGAATTCTCAACTGAGGAAACTCAAATGGCTCTAAAGCACCTAAAGAAATGTTCAGCATCCTTAGCCATCAGGGAAATGCAAATCAAATCAACACTGAGATTCCACCTCACACTGGTCAGAATGGCTAAGATGAAAAACTCAGGGGACAGCAGATGCTGGAGAGGATGTGGGGAAAAAGGAATACTTCTCCATTGTTGGTGGGATTGCAAGCTGGTTAAACCACTCTGGAAATCAGTTTGGCGATTCCTCAGAAAATTAGACATAGTACTACCTGAGGACCCAGCTATACCATTCCTGAGCATTTACCCAGAAGATGCTCCTACATGTAATAAGGACACATGCTCCACTACATTCATAGCTGCCTTATTTATAATAGCCAGAAGTTGGAAACAACCAAGTTGTCCTTCAACAGAGGAATGGATACAGAAACTGTGGTATATATACACAATGGAGTACTAGTCAGCTATTAAAAACAATGAATTCATGAAATTCTTAGGCAAATGGATGGAATTACCAAGTGTCATCCTGAGTGACGTAACCCAATCACAAAGGAATGCACATGGTATGCACTTACTAATAAGTGGATATTAGCCCAAAAGCTCAAAACAAACAAGTTACAATTCACCCAGCACAGGAAGCTCAAGAAGGAGGACTTAAGTGAGGGTGCTTTGGTTCCTCTGAAGAAGGGAACAAAATACAGGAGCAATAAGGGAGACAATATGTGGAGCAGAGACTGAAGTAAAAGCCACCCAGAGACTGCCTTACCTGGGGATTCACCCTATAAACAGTCACCAAACCCTGACACTACTATGGTTAACAAGACATGTATACCAAAAGGAGCATGCCATGGTTGTCTCCAGAGAGGCCCTTACAAATACAGAGGCAGATGCTAGCAGCCAACCATTGGACTGGGCGTGGGGTCCCCAATGGAGGACCTGGAGGGTGGTCCAGAGGAGATTTAGGGGTTTACAGCCTCATGGGAAGAACAATGATTTTGGCAGCCCAGATGCCCCAGGACTCCCAGGGACTAAACCGTCAACTAAAGGGTACACATGGTTCTAGCCAAAAATGTGGCAGAGGAATGCCTTGTTGGGCATCAGTGGGAGGAGTGGTCCTTGGTCAGGTAAAGGCTCAATTGATGCCCCAACAAAGGGAATTCGAGGGGAGGGAGGTGGGAATGGTTCGGGTGGAGGGGCATATACGTGGAGGCAGGGGGTGGAAGGAGGGGCTGGGGGTCTTTGGGGAGGGGGAAAATCTGGAAAAATTTTACCATTGGAAATGTAAATGAAGACGATATTCAATAATAAAAAAAGACTATAGTTCAGAAAAAAATCCAGCTGTAAGGCATTTTCTCAATTAGTGATCAAGGAGAGGGCTTATTGTGGGTGGTGCCATCCCTGGGCTGGTAGTCTTGGGTTCTATAATAGAGCAAGCTGAGCAAGCCAGGGGAAGCAAGCCAGTAAGTAACATCCCTCCATGGCCTCTGCATCAGCTCCTGCTTCCTGACCTGTTTGAGTTCCAGTGCTGACTTCCTTTGGTGATGAACAACAGTGTGAAAATGTAAGCTGAATAAACCCTTTCCTCCCCAACTTGCTTCTTGCTCATGAGTTTTTGTTCAGGAATAGAAACCCTGACTAAGACACCAACCAATGGGAGCAGAAGTGTACAACAAATATATATTACCAGGGAAATTATATCCCTATTCCTAAATCTTGATTGGTAGAAATACTTCAGACAGATGTTTGTGGATTTTAGGCTTAAAAACCCTGTAAGATTTTACCTTAATGTTATGATTCAGCTCCTGAACCTGTATTGTGGCCCTGGTCAATAAGTTATCCCTGTCTGAGTGAGATCAATGTTCATGATTTGTGAGGCAAATCCTGGACTGCAACACTTACCCATCTCTAAAGCTGAGATAAATGAATTTCCACTGTTTCTAACTTACCAAGCTTGTGGAATTTTGTATAGCAGTTCAAATAGACCAAGACACAAAGCGGTGGTGGTGGGTGGGAGTTGTGGTGGAGATGATGGGTAAGGTCTGACTCATAAAGGGCTTTTAGAAAGGAAAGAGGCCTTCTTGTTTCTGCCTCTGGATTGGGAAAATCCCTTGCCACAGTGCACCATTTCCAAGTGGCTCAGGAAGCCAGCTATATCCCCAGTGGCACGGAGGAGACAGACAGCACAGCCTGCATCCAGAGTTGATGCAAACAGAGCTACAAACCCAAATACAACTACAAGAGAGTGGGTCTGGCCACCATCTTTGTTCCTGTGACTGTGTAACAGATTGGTAGGCAGGGATCACCAGAGTAGAGGATCACTTGGAACACACCCTGCCAGGACTCCACCTGCACCCAGGAGTTCGGCAGCAACACAACCAGCCTGCTGGGCACCTACCCTGCCAGGAATCGTCTGCCCTTCAGGAAGGCGGGTAGAGGGAGTCCCGCACTTGGAGGTGAGGCCCCCCATCTGTGCTCAGGGAACTGTGCAGAGGGGTAGAATAGTAGGCAGGGATCACCAGAGTAGAGGATCGCTTGGGACACACCCTACCAGGACTCCACCTGTACCCAGCAACTCAGCAGCAACACAGCAATCTGTGCCAAGGGAGAGCAGGTCATTCAGGGTTGCTGAGATAGGCCAGCAGGTACACAGGAGGGGCAAGCACCAGCCAATGACAGCAGGACCAACTAACACCAGAGATAACCAGATGGCAAAAGGCAAAAGTAGGAACGTTGCTAACAGAAATCAAGGCAATATGGCACCATCTGAAGCCAATTCTCCCACAACAGCAAGTCCTGGATACCCCAACACACCAGGAAAGCAAGATTTGGATTTAAAATCACAGGTCATGATGCTGATGGAGGGCTTCATGGAGGGCTTCAAGAAGGACATAAATAACACCCTTAAAGAAATACAGGAGAACACAAGTAAACAGGGAGAAGGCCTTGAAGAACTAAACGAAACACAACAAAACAGGTGAAGGAATTAACAAAGCCATCCAGGATCTAAAGAAGGAGGTAGAAACAATAATGAAATCACAAAGGGAAACAACTTGAGACATAGAAAACCTAGGAAAGAAGTCAGGAGTCATGGATCCAAGCATCAACAACAGAATACAAGAGATAGAAGAGAGAATCTCAGGTACAGAAGATACTATAGAAAACATTGATTCAACAGTCAAAGAAAATGCAAAATGCAATAAGCTCCTGACCCAAAACATCCAGGAATCCAGGACAAAATGAGAAGACCAAACTTGAGGATTATAGGTATAGAAGAGAGTAAAGATTTCCAACTTAAAGGGCCAGTAAATGTCTTCAACAAAATTATAGAAGAAAACTTCCCTAACCTAAAGAAAGAGATGCCCATGAACATACAAGAAGCCTACAGAAATCCAAATAGATTTGACCAGAAAAGAAATTCCTCCCATCACATAATAATTAAAATGCCAAATGTACTAAACAAAGAATATTAAAAGCAGTAAGGGAAAAAGGTCAAGTAACATATAAAGGTAGATCTATTGGGATTACACCAGACTTCTCACCAGAGACTATGAAAGCCAGAAGAACCTGGGCTGATGTTATGCAGACCCTAAGGGAACACAAATGCTAACCCAGACTGCTGTATCCAGAAAATCTCTCAATTACCATAGATGGAGAAACCAAGGTATTTTATGACAAAAACAAATTTACATAGTATCTTTCCACAAGTCCAGCCCTTCAAAGGGTAATGAATGGAAAACACCCACAAAAGGAGGGAAACTATACACTAGAAAAAGCAAAAAGAGTAATTTTCTTTCAACAAACCCAAAAGAAGATAACCACACAAACATAAAAAAATACATAAAAAATAACAGGAAGCAACAATCACTATTCCTTAATATCTCAACATCAATGGACTCAATTCCCCAATAAAAAGACATAGACTAACAGACTGGATTTGTAAACAAGACCCAACATTTTGCTGCATACAGGAAACACTTCTCAGTGTTAAAGATAAACACTACCTCAGAGTAAAAGGCTAGAAAACAGTTTTCCAAGCAAATGGTCCCAGGAAACAAGCTGACATAGCCATTTTAATATCCAATAAAATAGACTTTTAACTAAAAGTCATCAAAAAAGACACAGAAGGACACTTTATACTATTCAAAGAACTCTCAATTTTGAACATCTATGCCACAAATACAAGGGCATCCTTATTCATAAAGGAAACCTTACTAAAGCTTAAAGCACACATCACACCCCACACAATAATTGTGGGGGACTTAAACACCACACTCTCTTCAATTGACAGATCAGGGAAACACAAACTAAACAGAGACACAGTGAAACTAACAGAAGTTTTGGAGCAAATGGACTTAATATATATCTATAGAACATTTCATCCTAAATCAAAAGAATATACCTTCTTCTCAGCACCTCACAGTACCTTCTCCAAAATTGACCATATAATTGGTCACAAAACAGACCTCAACAGATATAAGAAGATCAAACTAATTCCATGCCTCCTATCAGATCACTATGGAGTAAGGGTGGTCTTCAATAGCAACAAAAACAACAGAAAGCCCACATACACATGGAAGCTGAACAATGCTCTACTCAATGATACCTTGGTCAAGGAAGAAATAAGGAAAGAAGTCAAAGACTTTTTAGAATTTAGTGAAAATGAAGACACAACATACCCAAATTTATGGGACACAATGAAAGCAGTGCTAAGAGGAAAACTCATAGCTCTGAGTGCTTCCAAAAAGAAGCTGGAGAGAGCATACACTAGCAACTTAACAGCACACCTCAAAGCTTTAGAACAAAAAGAAGCTAATACACCCAAGAGGAGAAGAAGGCAGGAAATCATCAAACTCAGGGCTGAAATCAACCAAGTTGAAACAAAAAGAACTATACAAAGAATCAACAAAACCGGGAGCTGGTTCTTTGAGAAAATCAACAAGACAGATAAGCACACAGATAAGCACATTTCTGATTTTGTTAATCCAAATTAACAAAATCAGAAATGAAAAGGAGAAATAACAACAGAAACCGAGGAAATTAAAAAATTATCATATTCTACTACAAAAGCCTATACTCAACACAACTGGAAAATCTGGAGGAAATGAACAATTCCTGGACAGATACCAACTACGAAAGTTTAATCAGGATCAGATAGACCATCTAAATGGTCCGATATCCCCTAAAGAAATAGAAGTGGTTATTGACAGTCTCCCAACCAAAACCAAACCAAAACAAACAAACAAACAAACAAACAACAACAACAACAAAAAACAGGACCAGATGGTTTTAGTGCAGAATTCTATCAGACCTTCAAAGGAGACCTAATACCAATACTCTTCAAACTATTTCACAAAATAGAAACAGAAGGAACATTATCCAACTGGCTCTATGAAGCCACAATTTTGCTGATACCAAAACCACACAAAGATCCAACAAAAAAGAGAGCCTTAGACCACTTTCCCTTATGAATATCGATGCAAAAATACTCAATAAAATTCTTGCCAACCAAATCCAAGAACACATCAAAACAATCATTCACCATGGTCAAGTAGGCTTCATCCCAAGGATGCAGTGGTGGTTCAATATACGGAAATCCACCAATGTAATCCATTACATAAACCCAAAGGAAAAAAAACACATGGTCATTTCATTAGATGCTGAAAAAGCATTTGACATCTTGAGTTCTTTGTATACATTGGATATTAGCCCTCTGTCGGATGTGGGGTTGGTGAAGATCTTTTCCCAATTTGCTGGTTGCCGATTTGTCCTTTTGACAGTGTCTTTTGCCTTACAGAAACTTTGTAATTTTATGAGGTCCCATTTGTCTATTCTTGATCTTAGAGCATAAGCGATTGGTGTTCTGTTCAGGAATTTTCCCCCTGAGCCAATGTCCTCAAGGGTCTTCCCCAGTTTCTTTTCTATTAGTTTTAGTGTGTCTGGTTTTATGTGGAGGTCCTTGATCCACTTGGAGTTGAGCTTAGTGCAAGGAGATAGGAGTGGATCAATTCTCATTCTTCTGCATGTTGACCTCCAGTTGAGCCAGCACCATTTGTTAAAAAGGCTATCTTTTTTCCACTGGATGTTTTCAGCTCCTTTGTCGAATATCAATTGGCCATATATGTGTGGGTTCAATTCTGGGTCTTCAATCCTATTCCATTGATCCACTTCCCTGTCACTGTACCAATACCATGCAGTTTTTAACACTACTGCTCTGTAGTATTGCTTGAGGTCCGGGATATTGATTCCCCCAGAAGTTCGTTTACTGTTAATGATAGTTTTAGCTATCCTGGGTTTTTTGTTATTCCAGATGAATTTGAGAATTGCTCTTTCTAACTCTGTGAAGAACTGAGTTGGAATTTTGATGGGGATTGCGTTGAATCTCTATATTGCTTTTGGTGAGATTGCCATTTTAACTACATTAATCCTGCCAACCCACGAGCATGGAAGATTTTTCCATTTTCTGAGGTCTTCTTCAATTTCCTTCTTCAGAGACCTGAAGTTTTTGTCATATAAATCTTTCACTTGTTTGGTTAGAGTCACACCAAGATACTTTATATTGTTTGTGGCTATTGTGAAGGTTGTCATTTCCCTAATTTCTTTCTCGGCCTGCTTATCCTTTGCGTATAGGAAGGCTACTGATTTGCTTGAGCTGATTTTATAACCAGCCACTTTGCTGAAGTTGTTTATCAGCTGTAGGAGTTCTCTGGTGGAGTTTTTTGGGTCACTTAAGTATACTATCATATCATCTGCGAATAGTGATAGTTTGACTTCTTCTTTTCCAATTTGTATCCCTTTGACTTTCTTATGTTGTCGAATTGCTCTAGCTAGTACCTCAAGTACTATATTGAAGAGATATGCTAAGGGGATCAGCCTTGTCTAGTACCTGATTTCAGTGGGATTGCTTCAAGTTTCTCTCCATTTACTTTGATGTTGGCTATCGGTCTGCTGTAAATTGCTTTTACTATGTTTAGATATGGGCCTTGAATTCCTGTTCTTTCCAAGACTTTTAGCATGAAAGGATGCTGAACTTTGTCAAATGCTTTTTCAGCATCCAATGAGATGACCATGTGGTTTTTTTTCTTTGAGTTTGTTTATGTAGTGGATTACGTTGATGGATTTCCTTATATTGAACCATCCCTGCATCCCTGGGATGAAGCCAACTTGATCATGGTGAATGATTGTTTTGATGTGTTCTTGGATTGGGTGGCAAGTATTTTATTTACTATTTTTGCATCAATATTCATAAGGGAGATTGGCCTGTAGTTCTCTTTTTTAGTTGGATCTTTCCATGGTTTTGGTATCAGGGTAATTGTGGCTTCATAGAATGAGTTGGGTAGTGTTCCTTCTGTTTCTATTTTGTGGAATAGTTCGAAGAGTATTGGTATTAGGACTTCTTTGAAGTTCTGATAGAATTCTGCACTAAAACTATCTGGTCCTGTGCTTTTTTTGGTTGGAAGACTTTCTATGACCCCTTCTATTTCATCATTAGTCATTAGAGAAATGCAAATCAAAACAACCCTGAGATTTCACCTCACGTCTGTCAGAATGGCTAGGATTAAAAACTCAGAAGACATCAGGTGTTGGCGAGGATGTGGAGAAAGAGGAACACTCCTCCACTGCTGGTGGGACTGCAAGCTGGTACAACCACTCTGGAAATCAGTCTGGCGGTTCCTCATACTGGACATGATACTTCCGGAGGATTCAGCCATACCACTCCTGGGAATATACCCAGAAGATTCCCCAGCATGCAATAAGGATACATGCTCCACTATATTCATAGCAGCCTTATTTATAATAGCCAGAAGCTGGAAAGAACCCAGATGTCCCTCAACAGAGGAATGGATACAAAAAATGTGGTATATATACACAATGGAATACTATTCAGCCATTAGAAACAATGAATTCATGAAATTCTTAGAGAAATGGATGGAGCTAGAGAACGTCATACTAAGTGACGTAAGCCAGTCTCAAAAGAATACCCATGGTATGCAGTCACTGATAAGTGGATAGTAGCCTAGAATCTTGGGACACCAAAGACACAAATCACATACCAAATGATGTCTGACAAGAAGAAAGGAATGGACACTAGAGCTGGAAAGGATCAAAGCATCAGTGTAGGGGAATACCAGAACAGGGAAGAGGGAAGGGGTGGATGAGGGAGCAGGGGGAGGGAAAAGGGCATGTGGGACCTTAGGGGGGTGGGGAAACAAAAAAAGGGAAATGAAAGGTAAATATAGAATATATCCAATAAAAAAATTTTAAAAAAAAAAAAGAAAGAAAAAGCATTTGACAAAATTCAGCATCCTTTCATGTTAAAGGCCTTGGAAAGAACAGGAATTCAAGCCTATACCTAAATATAATAAAAGCAATATACAGCAGACCAGTAGCCAACATCAAACTAAATGGAGAGAAACTTGAAGCAATCCCACTAAAATCAGGGACTAAACAAGACTGCCCTCTCTCTCCATATTTATTCAATATATTACTTGAAGTTGTAGCTAGAGCAATTAGACAACAAAAGGAGGTCAAAGGGATACAAATTGGAAAGGAAGAAGTCAAATTATCACTATTTGCAGATGATATGATAGTATACTTAAGTGACCCAAAAAACTCCACCAGAGAACTCCTACAGCTGATAAACACCTTCAGCAAAGTGGCTGGATATAAAATCAACTCAAGCAAATCAGTAGCCTTCCTATACTCAAAGGATAAACAGGCTGAGGAAGAAATTAGGGAAATGACAACCTTCACAATAGCCATAAACAATATAAAGTATCTTGGTGTGACTCTAATCAAACAAGTAAAAGAACTGTATGACAGGAACTTCAAGTCTTTGAAGAAAGAAATCCAAGAAGACCTCAGAAGATGGAAAAATCTTCATTGCTCTTGGATTGGCAGGATTAATATAGTAAAAACGGCCATCTTGCCAAAAGCAATCTACAGATTCAATGCAATCCCCATAGAAATCCCAACTCAATTCTTCATAGAGTTAGAAAAAACAATTCTCAGATTCTTCTGGAATAACAAAAAACCCAGGATAGCTAAAACTATCCTCAACAGTAAAAGGACTTCTGGAGGAATCAGTATCCCTGACCTCAAGCAGTAGTACAGAGCAATTGTGTTAAAAACTGCATGCTATTGGTATAGTGACAGGCAAGTAGATCAATGGAATAGAATTGAAGACCTGGAAATGGACCTACACACCTATGGTCACTTGATCTTTGACAAAGAAGCTACAACCATCCAGTGGAAAAAAGATAGCCTTTTCAACAAATGGTGCTGGTTCAACTGGGAGGTCAGCATGCAGAAGAATGCGAATTGACCCATTCTTATCTCCTTGTATTAAGCTCAAGTCCAAGTGGATCAAGGACCTCCACATAAAAGAAGACACACTGAAACTAATAGAAAAGATACCTGGGAAGAACCTTGAGGGCATGGGCACAGGGGAAAATTTCCTGAACAGAACACCAATAGCTTATGCTCTAAGATCAAGAATTGACAAATGGGACCTCATAAAATTACCAAGTTTCTGTAAGGCAAAGGACATTGTCAAAAGAACAAAATGGCAACCAACAAATTGGGAAAAGATCTTCACCAATCCTACATCTGACAGAGGGCTTATATCAAAGATATACAAAGAACTCAAAAGGTAGACTCCAGAGAGCCAAATAACCCCATTAAAAATGGGGTACAGAGCTAAACAAAGAATTTTCTCCTGAGGAATATCGAATGGTAGAGAAGCACCTAAAGAAATGTTCAACATCCTTAGTCATTGGAGACATGCAAATCTAAACAACCCTGAGATTTTTGCCTCACACCAGTCAGAATGGCTAAGATAAAAAACTTAGGAGAAAACAGTTGCTGGCGAGGATGTGGAGAAAGAGGAACCCTCCTCCACTGCTGGTGGGGTTGGAAGCTAGTACAACCACTCTGGAAATCAGTCTGGCAGTTCCTCAGAAAACTGGGCATGATACTATGGAGGACCCCGCTATACCACTCCTGGACAGATACCCAGAGGATTCCCCAACATGTCATAAGGATTCATGCTCCACTATGTTCATAGCAGCCCTATTTATAATAACCAGAAGCTGGAAAGAACCCAGATGTCCCTCAACAGAGGAATGGATACAGAAACTGTGGTATATATATGCAATGGAGTACTATTCAGCCATTAAAAACAATGAATTCATGAAATTCTTAGACAGATGGATGGAACTGGAAAATATCATCCTGAGTGAGGTAACCCAGTCACAAAAGAACACTCATGGTATGCACTCACTGATAAGTGGATATTAGCCTAGAAGCTTGGAATACCCACGATACAATTCACATATCAAATGATGCCTAAGAAGAAGGAAGGAGTGGCTGCTGGTCCTGGAAAGGCTCAGTACAGCAGTGTAGGGGACTACCAGGACAGGGAAGTAAAAAGGGGTGGATTGGGGACAGGGGGAGGGAAGAGGGCTTATGGGACTTTTGGGGAGGGGGGATCCAGGAAAGGGAAAATAATTTGAAATGTAAATGAAGAATATATGGAATAAAAAATAGAAAGGTAAGAGATGTCATCAGCTAGATAGAACCTCCAAAACCTCCTTCCTGAGGACTATATTTTTTATAGCACTGGAAGGTGCTGTGCAGGCTGCAAAGGGAGGGAAGCAATCTGCCCAGATATGATGCCCATGAACTGCACCAATGTGTAATGCACAGCAAGATATCCTTAAAATACAATCTTGACACTCTTAGCAAAGACCAACAACCAGACATAGGCCTAGATTAGAAATGTAGCCAGCTCCCTTTTGACTAGTGAGATCATGGGACTTGGAGAAGAATGTGTTACTACCACTTTCCTAAACCATTGCAATGCTCTAACTGCATATAAACACTTACCTTTATTCTTAAAGAGAAGTGTAGCTTTCATCCCTCATTAAAAAAAAAATCTCTTTGAAGTTGACGGAGACCAATTCAGAAAGCCTGATTGTACAGTATCCAGCCCAAACTGATACATTTACAGTCTTGCAGGATATTTGCTTACACTGTGAACCCTGAGACTGCGTTATTTAGTGAATTTTTTTTCTAATTGTGGTGTGGCTCAGCCTTGGCATATACTTTTAATCTCTCTGCCTGGAATATATACATGCCATTAGTACATACCTTTAATCCCAAACAATGAAGGAAATGTTTTTGTAGAAATAAAAGAGATGACCTTGTAGTTAGACTCAGAGTTGGATTTACATGCATGTGTGGCTATGTGTTGTTAGATAGGCACCAGATAAGTCTCTATGAGAACATGGCAATAAATAGTATTTGGAAAGTTATGGCGTAGGGCCTGGAGAGATACTTAGTGGTGAAGAGCATGTACTACTCTTCCAAAGGACATGAAAACAGTTCTCAGCACCCACATCAGGCAGCCTCTGACCCCAGGTCCAGGAGATCTGGCTCTCTCTTTTGGCCTTCCTGGGGTCTACACACACATGTACATACCATGTACAAACCTGTATGTACATAATTAAAGATAAAAACAATATTTTAAGAAAAGGTGTAGCTGAGAGGCTCAGTGACCATTGTTGGGTTTATGCAGTGTGGGATTTTTTTTTTTTTTTTGGTAATCTTAGATTTAGTGGATTATAAGCAAGGATAGATTCTACTGAATAGAATGTAAAATGTGACATGGACCGAAGGAATAGAGAATGCATTGACAGCTGCCACTGATAAGTCTGACTTAGAGAGGACACTAAGGGAAGGAGGGCTGGGTGGGGGCCATGTGTCCTAGAAGAGTTATGGCCTGTGTACAAGTTGAGGCAATAAAAAAGACAGAGAACAAAGATGGTTAGACATGAGTGGACAGTGTAAGAGTAATTGTGATGTCTCATTCCTTGATTACAGGAGACACAAGAACCTAGGCAGGTGCAGCTCCCTTTACTTGGGTTATGTCCAGTCTCTGAAATGCCTGTCCATCCTTTCCTCTTCAGCATTTTCCCTGATCCATCTGTTGCTGGTAAGAACTTAGTTCCAGGCTGGAGAGATGGCTCAGTGGTTAAGAGGTCCTGAATTTAATTTCCAGCTACCACAAGGTAGCTCACAACCACCCGTAATGCAATCTGAAGCCCTCTTCTGGTATTTCTGAAGACAGCTACAGTGTTTTCATATAAATTAAAAAGAAGGAGGAGGAGGAGGAGGAGGAGGAGGAGGAGGAGGAGGAGGAGGAACAGGAGGAGAAGGAGAAGAAGGAGAAGGAGGAGGAGGAGGAGGAGGAGGAGGAGGAGGAGGAGGAGGAGAAGGAGAAGGAGAAGGAGAAGGAGAAGGAGAAGGAGAAGGAGAAGGAGAAGGAGAAGGAGAAGGAGAAGGAGAAGGAGAAGGAGAAGGAGAAGGAGAAGGAGAAGGAGAAGGAGAAGGAGAAGGAGAAGGAGAAGGAGAAGGAGAAGGAGAAGGAGAAGGAGAAGGAGAAGGAGAAGGAGAAGGAGAAGGAGAAGGAGAAGGAGAAGGAGAAGGAGAAGAAGAAGAAGAAGAAGAAGAAGAAGAAGAAGAAGAAGAAGAAGAAGAAGAAGAAGAAGAAGAGCTTAGTTCCAGACTCAATGGATTGTGGGAATATGTGTAACATCATTGACAGAACATTGCAGTAAGCACTCAATTTTAACTCAGTTCCAAACAGAAATAGAGTTTAAAAAACCCAGAGCAATAACACATTTATTGATTATACTTGTATTTTGTATTTTGTGCTTCCAGAAAGATGAGATCAATTGGGGTAGAGAGCAGAAGCCAAGTCCTGAGCATCTCCCAAAACTGTTCCCTAAAGCTGCATTGTAACTGGGCAGTGTAAAAAGTCCTTGTGTGTTAGTTGCCAATGTCATAATAGTTATCAGTATTTTCATAGCTCTCATAGTTCAAAGATTCTTCATCAAGACCATTGGACCAGGTGACCAGGTTGTCTGCTTCCTCTTCCCAGGATTCTTTTGAGTCGTGTTCATCTGGCAAGCTTTCCTCTGGCCATTCCTGAGGTAGTTCATAATACCCTGATTTACTTTCTAATTCATTGTCAACAGAAAGTTCAGCTATGGTGGGAAACATGAAAAACAGAAATTTATGGGGCTTAGTGGAAACAATGAGAGATCGAATGCTAACAATCACCTGAATGACGGCATACAACCTTTAAACATTCCTTTTATAGAAAATATTTTATTATCGCATGTGCACGCATGTGCGTGTTTATGTTTATGGATGTGAATGCAGTGCCTATACAACCAGAAGAGAATGTTAGATTCCCCTGGAGCTGGAGTTACAGATGGCTGTGAGCCGCCCTACATGGATGCTGGTAACAACTGCCGTAGTAAGAGTGGTAAGATCGCCATCTCTGCAGCCCTCCTCCCATTTAAAACTTTGTGAGTGACACATTTTACAGTCGTCTTTGTCACACTCACTTTCCTTCTCTCTTAACCATTTTGTTACTCGTTAGTTTGCCTCGTTGACCAACATGTCCAACATATGTGCCGACTCACAGTCACAGTTTAGGAAAGGGTCTTCTGCCAGCAACCTTGCAGAGACCAAAGGTACATGCTTTCCCGGCCCCAGCTTCAAGGTTACCATAAGCCTTATGACACTGTGAACAGGGGTTTGGCTAAGATATTCTGAAATCCCTGGCACACAGACACTGTGAGATGGTAAGCGTGTATTGTGGTAATTTGTTTGTTATACAACAGAAGCCTAGGATTGCAAGATCAGGGGAGAAGCGCTGTGAGAGATCTTGGGGACTCCAGATCGGCTGGTATGGGCTAAGGATGTCTGAGGAGAAATATGGAAAACCAGAGGAGGTGTTTTGGATTTTTGGAATATCTACCTAGACATAATGAAATATCCTGTGGTGGCCCAAGCTTAAACACAAAACTTATTTGTACTTGGGGGAGGATGAATACCTGAAGGGATTTTTTTTTTTTTACAGTATGTTAAATGCTTTTAGCCATGGAACAACATGGTGATATTCTGACCCTCAAAAGTTCTGGAGCATTTCCGGCATGAGGGATGCTCATCCCATATCTTGGTTGTATGGGAAAGGATGCCTTGGTGCTGGAATGAGGAGGGAATTGTGTTTGGAGTGGGATGTGAAGAAACAGTGTGTTTTTCTAAACATTAAAAGAATGCAGAGAATGAAGAGATGTGACCCACTAGATGGAGGGACAAGGGTAAGAGGTGCCACTGAAAAAAGGCAGACAGGTATGAGAAAACCAAAGAGCCTCAGTTTCACTGCATAGGAAATGGGAAGGCGATAAAAGGGTTTGAAATCTGCTCACAAGAGCAGATGTGAGCTGTGGGGGCCAGTCTGACAAGGCATGGGCAGACACCAGGTGGACAGGCAGACACCATAGGACAGACACTATACCTACTGACTTCAATAAGTGAACTCATCTCCATCTGAAAATGGTAGCACTGCTGGAGGGCGGAGACTGTGTGGATGGGAGAGACCTCAGGAAGAACAGCAGAGAGGGCCGGAGGGTCTGCATCTTACCAGCCCTCATGGGTCCTTTAGAATGTGGGGAGTCATAAAAGGAGGTGACAGGACCGTCACTCAAGGGAGGAACTTTGAGTGTACTGGAAGGAGGAGGAAGAGAAGTTATTGCTGAGGCAAGAGAAATGAAGTTGGGGCAGTGAGAGGCAGTGGGGGAGAGTGGGGCATGCTGTGGGCTCCTTGGAGAACTGCAGAGTGAGGGCTGCTGCTGTGTCTGGCATTCATATACTGAGCCTGGTTAACAAATGCTCGGCAGCAGCACCTTTGATAGTGCTTTTTAGCACCTTCCAGCCTACAAGGGATCTCTGCATACACTGAGCCACGTAGACATGAGGTTCCTGCGAGACTCCGGTTATTAGAACGAATACTCACAGAGCCTCCTGTGGGAGCAAAGGCCTGGCTGAGAGTGAAGGAGCTGACCCCCGAGCAGGAGCAGACAGTGTGGAGTCGAGTCCTAAGTCCTGTGACCTACATGCATGTCCAGCTGTCTCCTCCTTCCTAGGTGACTTCTGTTTTAGTTACCAACTCTCTCATCCTCTCACGACCAACATTTCATTATCCCAACTACATATATTTTTACTGAAAAACATTGACTTGTAGACACCTAGACTTATGGCTAACACCCCGTTTTTCCCTCTCAACCATGTTGTCTGTTTCTCTGCATCTACAGTGAATATCAGGAGTCAGTTTCCAAGCATTTTTGGTTCTGGCTACTTCCGCCCACCTACCCCCCACACACAGTTTGAAATTTTAGCCTTAACTTTTCAGATTATTTATTCATATATCAAAAAGTGTAGTAAGCTTGAAAATATAAAAAGGAGTCCAATTTTCAAACCTTCAATTCCTATGTAATTGGTTTATTGAACTGTTTTTTGGTAGAATTGAAGCATACTTTCGAAGCCTCATGTACTCAAACTTATTTGAGCTGAACAATAATTTAAGTTTATTATCATAAATAACTGCTTAGATATGAAAGAACAAAAAAAAATAAGCTGAATCCAACTTACTTGGAGATGGGTAGACAACTGTCCCTTCATCATAGGCATCACTTTTTTCCTGAGTCATTACTTTTTTTCTGGCAGTCTGCCACTTCGAGAGCACAAACCTGCAAAATAAGAAAAAGAGGGGCCTCTATGAACTATGGGAAGTGCATTGCATTTGAGAATGATAAACCAAATAGGTAGAATGCAACAGAAACATAGAACATGGGCTGGGAATGGTGAGCTTGGGACAAGGTGTCGCTCTGAGCATGGACCAGCCATGACACTATTGCAGTGTGTGCCTTCCAGAGAAGCAGCAGTCAGAGAAATAAACGCAGGGGGGTAACATGGCAAATGCCGTCATATTGTAAAGGTAAAGACAGCATGCAGCAATGGCCATGATGAGAAGTGACCATAGACGATGTCTTGAAACGTCTCCTTTGCCCTGTTCTACATATGTCCTGCAGCCCCAGGGGATGCCTGGAACCGAGGCCAGTGCCAGGCCCCACACGGTGGTACAGCTCCCACATTTAGTACATTTATGTCTTCACTTGACCCCCTGACTTGTGCAGTCAGGAGCAATGGTGCTAAGGCATGTTTCTTTTTCTCTCTTCACAAATAGACGATTCAACCCTGGGAACCGCCACATGGTTTTCCTTTGCTGATCAAGCCAGGAACTGTCCTTATAGGAAACAGTCTATAGCTTCTTTGGTGTGTCCAAATTACCACATCATTACCTGTGTGCTTTGGAGGCTACTAATGAGGAAAGCAAGGGCTTCCTGAGATACTGTAACAGTGACTGATAACCCGGGTACTGACATGGGCGGATTGTGTGTGAAGTGCTGGACTGAGGGCCAGGCCTCACTCTGGATGGGAAGGCGGGCTATCAGATTCTATCATGTCACTCAGAATGCGTGCATTTGAAGAACTATTTTTTTTATTCTACTTAATAGTTTTAGACTGTGGTTGACTTTGGATAACTGAACCATGGTTAAAAGGACTACTACAGCAGACATTTATCCTCATACAGCTTGAGAGGGTGGAGGTCTGGGTTTGAATCCTGAAGGTTCTAGGCAAGAATCTAAAAGAATCCTCAGTTGCTTCTGGTGAGCTTCTGCTAGCTCCCAGCAATCCTCCGTGTCCTTGGCTTATGCCTCATTCCAACCTCTGTGTCCACTCTGTTATACCACTGCTTTCCCTGACCCCCGCCCGCCTCAGAGCAAGGCTCAGGCATGCCTCAAATCCCATCTATTCCTGCCTCAGTCTCCTGAATGCTGGGATTTCAGATGTATTTCTGTGTCCAACTCTCTTCTCACGAGACCAGAGCATTGGATGTAGGACACCCTTCAGTTTGATGTGGGTTTGCTGTAATTAGCTACATCAGCAGACACTGCTTTTGAAACAAGGTCTTCGCCTGAGATGCAGCCAGGGGAAGGATAAGAATAGAGAAAGGGGGTCTCCATTCAACCCACGACATCAGGGGCATGTGTTAACAGAAAAATTCTCAACTTATAGAAATAAAAGGAACAAGATGGTAACAAAGATGGAGAGCCTAAGTCAAGTTACAAGAATATCAGAGGGACCAGTAGAGAGGAGACACTTTCAATAAAAATGTTTGGGAATGATCACCTTTTGGAATGGACCATGTTAAACAACAAACAACAAAAACAAAGAACAACTTTTAGTGAAAAAGTTGTTAATGAAAATAAAGAGGCATAGACATGAGGCATTTGGCCTTCACCCTTCTGTTTGATGTCCTTTACAGATGTGTTTTATTAAGTTGAGGAAGGTCTCCACACCTCTGTCCTTTGTTTCATTTTGTTTATTTTTTGATACAGATTTTTTTTTGATGTACACTGTAGCCCAGGCTGACCTAGCTCAGTCTCCTAAGTCCTGAGATCACAGTGCCATCATGCCCAGCTCTTTCCTACTTTAGTTGCATTGATGTGCATGAGTCACGCTGGACTCCTCTTTACATGCTTTCCCACTGAGCCGACTCCTTACGACAGGTGCTGGGACCTATTCCTTTCTAATCTGTTCTCTGAAAGACTTTGTGTGCATTGCAATTATTTTCCTAAGTGTGTAGAAAAATATTCTCCCAGGAAACAAACTGAGCTTAGTGTTTTGCACAGATATTTTTAGGCCTAGTTTGGTTTGTTGGGTATGTAATTATTTAGGTTATCCATTTGTTTTCTTTATTTTTTTTCCTGCAGTACTGAGGATCAAACCCAATGCCTCATAGACACTGCAATAGTGCTGTGCCCTCCAGCTGCCCCACGCCTTTAGCGCTCTCTCTCTCTCTCTCTCTCTCCTTTCTTCCTTTTTTCCTTTCCCTTTTCCTTTCTTTCCCTTTTTCCCCTTTCCCCTTTCCCCTTTTCCCCTTTCCCTTTTTCCTCTTTCCCCTTTTCCCCTTTCCATTTTCCCCTTTCCCTTTTCCCCTCCCCTTTTTCCCCTCCCCTCCCTTCCCCTCCCCTCCCTTCCCTTCCCCCCTTCCCCTCCTTTCCCCTCCTTTCCCCTCCCTTCCCCTCCTTTCCCCTCCTTTTCCCTCCCTTCCCTTCCCTTCCCTTCCCCTCCCTTCCCTTCCCCTCCCCTTCCCTCCCCTCCCTTCCCTTCCCTTCCCCCTACCTCTTTTGTGGCAGGGTTTCTCTGTGTAGTCTAAGCTTTCCTGGAATTCATTCTGTAGACAAGGCTGGCCTCAGTCGGACTCAGAGATCTGCCTGCTTCTGCCTCCGGAGTGCTTGGATTAAAGGTGTGCTCAGCTGTCTATTTACTTTTAGTTAAGTCTCATTAGGCATTATCTTTCAAGAAATGTGTTCATTGGATTTATTGGTCTGAGAGCTTTATTTCAGAAAGATAAATTTTATTGGATATAGAATTCCAGGTTTGACAGTTTCAAGCACTTAAAGGTTGTTCATTCATTATATTTTGCCTTTGTGTTTTCTGACATGATGTTATTGGTTGTTATCATTCATTCTCTTCTTATGAATTAAAAACATCCTTTGCCAGTGTGTGGTATCAGTGTGTGTGTGTGTGTGTGTGTGTGTGTGTGTGTGTGTTAGGGTGTGTGGGTTCAAACACAGGGTCTCATTCTTGTTAAACAAGTACTTTACTGCTGAGCCATATACCGCAGCCACCTTTGCAAGTTTAAGATTTTTCTCATCTCTGGGGTTCAGCAATTTGATTAGGGTAGACTTTGGTATTTATTAATATGATTCATGAAGTTTTGGGGTATGACCCTTGAAGATTTTCATTAAATTTGAAAAATGTTCAGCCTTTACAGTTGCTTCAAATATCTTTCTGTCCCTTCGTCTGAGCCCAATCAATTGCATGCGTCCTCTTTTGTCTGATAAAGTCCAAGGCTCACTCATGCTCCGCAGCCTTTCTGATCTTTTTCTCTCTCTAGGGGAGTTTATATGAAGCCAGTTCTTCAAAATATCACGTTAACATCAACATACAAATAGGCTTCATTTGCATATATATCTATTTATGATATATATCATTAAACTCTGTTTACATCTGTCCCCCTATGTGTTCCTCATACCCTGAATAGTATTAGAATTTTGATGAAGTTTGTGTTGAGTCTATAGATGATTTTTGGTAATATAGTTATTTTCACACAAATGTTAATTTGGCTAATTTGGGACTATGGAAGTTCTTTCCTATCCTCTAATGACTTCTGTAGTTTCTTTAGGAAATGTCTGTTTTTTTTCCCCACTTAGTGTAAAGGTGACTTGAGGTAGAATGAGTTTGATAACACTTTACTTGCATTTGAGTCTATGAAATTTTTAAAAATTTCCTTGCTGAGATTTTTCAGTGACTCACTGGTCAGTCAATAGTGTACTGTTTTGCCTCCAATTATTTGTGTAGTTTTCTTTCATGTAACTGAGATCTATTTTTATGGCCCTGTGATCTTATGAGGTACAAGACATTGTTTTGATCTTTCATGTTTGATAAAACTTGCTTTGTAGCCCAGAATACGATGTTTTCATAAAGGGTCTATGGACTTGTGAGACAAATGTTTATTCCATATGTGTTGGATGGAATACTCTGTGGTTATCTGTTAAACCATTTGGTGTAAGGTCTAGTTTAACTCTCTAGAGCTATTTTGTTTTTATGTTGTATGTCCCAGGTAAAGTTGTGGGCTACTGAGGCTAACCATGACTGTTGCATTAGGACCCATATGACTTTTAAGCCCGTCGGTGCTTGCTTTATGAAACTGAGAATCCTAAGACTGGACGTACATGTATTTATAACTGCTATAGCTTGTGATGTTTGTCCTTTTTTTTTTTTTTAACCAACATTTAGTGGGCCTTATCTCCTCAAATGTTTCCTAGAAGTGCATTTTACAGATATCAGCATAGTTACATAGACCAGAGCAAGCCAGAGCACTTCAGACTGGGGGCAAAATCAACCAGGAACAGAAGAGCCTCGGATTCGGCTCTAAGAGGAGCTGTGCTGTTTAGGGCAGAGTCTACCAAACCCTCTGCCGCAGCCACGCAGCCACGCAGCCACGCAGCCACGCAGCCACGCAGCCACGCAGCCACGCAGCCACGCAGCCACGCAGCCACGCAGCCACGCAGCCACGCAGCCACGCAGCCACGCAGCCACGCAGCCACGCAGCCACGCAGCCACGCAGCCACGCAGCCACGCAGCCACGCAGCCACGCAGCCACGCAGCCACGCAGCCACGCAGCCACGCAGCCACGCAGCCACGCAGCCACGCAGCCATACACCTCCACAAGAAGAACAGAAAGAAATCAGGAGTCTATTCAAAGATATTTATGGAACTGGATGTGTTTATCTTCAAACGGAGAGCATGCGCGGAGGAGAGCAGCAGCTCTCTTCTGAGACGAAGCACTTTCCCACGCCAGACGAAGGCCGCTCTAAGAGGCTAGAGACTGAGCTGCGGCAGACCCACTTCTGCCTCCACCGTTCTGGAATCACACCTTCTCCCTGCCCCAGCCCCGCCCGCGCCCTCAGAGTCTGCACTGGTGCCTGACTGTGGAGCTGCAGGCCAAGATTCAAACCTCAGCTGTGCAACCTTAGAAAGCTGGAGCTTTATATTTTTAAATCCTTTTCTACAGTTTTATAACATGCTGATACTTTCCAATTTCCTGGACAGTTTCACAGACAAATGGAAGGCATTAGGGCTGGCTGAACAGCATCAGGTGTCAGAAGTAGAGAGAGAGAAATAGGATTAGAGCTGAGAAAAGCACAAGGCGCTCTAAGAACGTCTAAGAGAGAGAAAGTACTGGCCTGGGAGGAAAGGCCTCTTCCCCCCTCTCCCCCCTCTTCGCCTGCTTCCCTCTTCACCTGCCTTCCTCCTCTTCCCCCTCTCCTCTTCCCCTCTCTCTTCTTCCCCTCTCTTCTTTCCCTCTCTTCCCTCTCTTCCCCCCTCCCCCTTCTTCCCCTTTCTTTCCCCTCTCTTCCCCTCTCTTCCCCCCTCTTCCCCCCTCTTCCCCCCTCTTCCCCCCTCTTCCCCTCTCTTCCCCTCTCTTCGATTCTCTTTGCCTCTCTCTGTTTTGTGGACTGCAGGTCACGCTCAGGGCCTTGGGGATTCTAAGCAAGTGTCCTGCCACTTGGATTTGGCAGCACATGACTCCAACTCATGAAGCAGCTGATACGGGCCTTGAATTCTTGACTTTCCTGTCCCCATGTCACAAGTTCTGGAATAGTGTGCCACTATGCTTGGAAGAACTCATTTTTTAAAACATTTTTTCCCCTTTCCTGATTCTATTCTGTTTTCCTTATCTACGGTTTAGAATATGAACAATTGTCTACACTGATGCCAGTTCTCTCTTTAAACACAAGATGGCACTCGAGGTCTAATCTTTAGGGAATAAAAGGCCCGGATTTCCTTAAAAATACATCACTGCGTAATTATGTAAATTACATAAAACCTGTAATAATGATATTTAAACCAAATCATTCTGAAAGGACAGCACAAACATACGTGAAGGGTGTTAAATGAATGCGTTTCTATGTAACTGGAGGAAAAGGGAATCGGCTAATCATCGGAGAAAGATGATTTGTGTTTTGTGAGTTTAAATACATGCAACAAAAAGAAAGGAAGAAAAAGAAAGAAAGAAAGAAAGAAAGAAAGAAAGAAAGAAAGAAGGAAGGAAGGAAAAAACCCTACACCAGTTAAAATCATATGAAAGCATAATGCACAGTAACTTCATAAATCAAAATACAAGGCAGCTGAGTCCAGAGTGTGCTCTGTAAATATAAGACTTAGAGTGATATTTGCCATGACCCAGATATTCATCTCCTTTTCAATAGACTACAGTGAGATGAAGAGTAAACCGATGTTGATACACACCTGCAAATCTTTTTCCTTAAAGGTGGACATAATATGCTCCTGCCTGCATGCAGACAGGGCATGTATACTTACTGAAACTTGGAATCTTCAGGAAGTACGTACCGGTAGGCAAGTAGGAACTACATGTTTTAAATTTCAAATAAGGTTTGTGCTTATCAACACAATTTGGTTGATCTCTCTCTGTGCCTTAATTTTTTTTAAACTGGTAAATTAGAGAACATTCCTCTATAGAATTTTCTACATGAAGGTGTCAGAGGTGTTAAGCCAGTTGGAAGTGGAGGGAAGGAGCCGAGGCTGGCTGCTGTGCGCTGGGGTAGGCTGGGTGCTGGATGCGGAGGAGCGGGTTAGCGGTGCCGCTGTAGGATGCTGGTGCACTCTCTGTGTGCTACACTTGAGCTCTGCCTGTCCACTCCAGCACAACATGAGGGATGAGGGTAATGCCCCCCCCCCCAGCTGCTTCCTGTCCCTTCTATACCTCTTTCTTAGCTTATGTTGCTGGAACAAAATACCTGAGATGGTCAACTTAAAAAGAAAAAAGGTTTCTTTGTGGATCATGGTTTCAGTCTATAGTTGGTTGGTCCTATCACTTTGGGTCTTTGACAAGGCAGGACATTATAGCAGTAAAACAAAGTTGCTTACTTCATGGTACAAAGTACCAAGTCAGAGAACAAAAAGAATGGACTGGGGTCTCGGTGCTCCCCCAAAAAGCATGCCTCAATGATGCAACTTCCTTCTACACGGCCCCACCTTCTGAAGATCCCACCAAACCCTGATAGCACCATAGACCAAGCCCTTAGCATGGTCTACTGGTTTGCTTTACTGTTGCTGTGATAAAATAGCAGGACCAAAAGCAATGTGCAGAGGAGAGGGTTTATTTGGCTTATAAGTTACGGTCTATCATCAGGGGGAGTGAAAGCAGGAACTCAGGGCAGGAACCTGGAGACAGGAACTGAAGCGGAAGCCATGGAGGAACGCTGCTTACAGGCTTGCTCCTCATGGTTTGCTAAGCTGCTTTCTTTTTTCACCCAGGGCCACCTGCCCAGGGTTGGTGCCACCCCCGCAACCCCTCCTCTAACAATCAGCTATCAAGAAAATGCCCCACAGACGTACTGACAGGCAATCTGATGGGGGCATTTTCCCAATGAAAGTTCCTCTTCCCGGATGACTCTAGTTTGTATCATGTTGACTGAAAACCAAGTGGGACTTGTAATCTGTGGGGAACAGGTAAGATTCAGACTGGAGCAATCTGCTGTGTGTACACGGGAGCAACATTCTTTTAAGAGACTATATAGCAAAGGTAAAACTCTACCAGAATTAATAACCTCTCTTTAGCCTGGCACAGCATCCCACAAGGTGACATGAATCCAGCATACATCTCTCCATATGAAACTGTCCCTTTTGAGCTCAGATGTCTCAGCTCCACTATCACCTGTATTACAGTGTGCTGATTCTGTCTCTGTCGGGGCCCGTGCTGTTCAGACATGGTCATGGGGAAGTACCCAGGACAGGGACATTGGAATAAGCATCCCTGATGCTTAGTGTAGTGCACAGCACATAGTAGGTACTCAGCTAATTTTGCTGAAGAAGTGCATATGTATCTTGTCTCGCCATTTAATATTAGAATTAAATAAAATTGATTTTAGAATAAACTGAAATTTAAGGTTTCCCTCTCCTCTGCAAGTTGCTTTTGGTCATGGTATTTTGTCACAGCAACAGTAAAGCAAGCCAGTAGACCATGCTAAGGATGGTCTATAGTGCTATGAGGGGTTGGTGGGATCTTCAGAAGGTGGGGCCTTGTAAAAGGAAGTTACATCATTGATGCATGCTTTTTGGGGGAAGCACGGAGACCTCAGTCCATTTGTTTTCTTTTCCATGTCTTAGAAAGAAGGCATTTATGAATATTCAAATGAACAGTCAAGGTAGTGTGTAAAAAAAGGCTTTAGAAATGAACATCAAATTACATGATTAGTGAATATTTATGAGATGATTGTGATAATGAGTATATATTAACAGTAACTAAAATACAGGTAAGAGTTTAGAATTTGCATAAAATATTTCCAACAGTCATATTTTCAGTTTTAAATCCCTGTTTATAGACTATACCTTAGAACTCCCCAAACAGAACCATGGTCTCTATTTACATAATAGACCTTAAGTTTCAGTTTTTTTCTAAAATTAATTTTATTTAATTCTAATGTTAAATGGTGAGACAAGATATATATGCACTTCTTCAACAAAATTAGCTGAGTACCTCCTATGTGCTATGCACTACACTAAGCATCAGGGATGCTTATTCCAATGCCCCTGTCCTGGGTACTTCCCCATGACCATGTCTGAACAGCATGGGCCCCGACAGAGACAGAATCAGCACACTGTAATACAGGTGATGGTGGAGCTGATACATCTGAGCACGAAAGGGACAGTTTCATATGGAGAGATGTATGCTGGATTCATGTCACCTTGTGGGATGCTGTGCCAGGCTAAAGAGAGGTGGGGTAGAGAGGGCGAATTGCAGACATAGTGGGACTAGATACATGTGGTCAGCTATGTGTTATTTTCTACCTTGAGATAAATTTACATTTCTTACATATTTCTGCCAGAGATTATTTTCATTCTGTGCAAAGCTGTGGTGGGGCATATTCCCCACTCCTCAGGAACTAATGTTTTCTGAATGTTCATGTGCTAAACTTTTAAATATGTGCTATCATTCAAGAAACTCAATGGGAAACAGCTTTGCAAGGAAGGTAGTGTTATGACCAGAGCAACACATCCTGAGAGGGTAAGAACCCCATCAAGATCTGCCTGACTCCTCCTCCTCCTCCTGCTAGTTCCAAGGAAAGGTTTTCCATCTGTGAAAGAAACACAAGAGCCAGCAGAGAAGCAGAAAGAGCGAAAGCAAGTCTCAGGGCATGTCTGGGTGCTAGGCCTTAGAAGCATTCACATATATTGAAATAGTGTCTGAGCACATGAGCGACTCCAGACCTCTTTGGGAGGCAGCTGCTATTGAACAAATACAACCGAGGCACAAAAGAATCAGGACGCAATGCTCAAGGTTCCGGAGGTGCTATCCAGACTGGTCAGGATCCAGCTCCAGGGACCTGAGCTTACCTACCTACCTCACAGGCATCCGTTTGACTCCGGCCAAGACTTAACTCAGGGTACTAATAAAGGCTCCGTGGGGAGAGATACCCCAAATAGAAGGCACCAGTGGAGAAATCTTAGGTCTCCGTGTTAGGATGAGAAACATAATTGCGTATGGTATTGCTGGACGGGGGCAGTGAGTGGGGCGAACAACTGGAGAAGGCAGAGGTAGGCGAGGAAGAGAGTCTTTCCTTAACACTATGCAAATAAGCACCTCAATTTGCATTTTTCTTTCTAACAAACTAATAAACGAATAATTTATGATGATGGGCCCACTGTCCTAACTTGTGGTAAGTAAGGGGCTCTACCATGGAGCCACATCTCCAACTCTGTTTTTAAAACCAGGAAATATCAGTGTCAGGAAGCCATTTTCAAACATTTACTTAAAACAGACAGGCACAGTGGTACACACTTGTAGTCCATGAACTCAAGAGGTTGAGGCAGGAGGATAGTGAATTTGAGGTTAGACTGGGTTACAAAGTTAGTTCAAAGCCAGCCCTGTCTCAAGAAATCGGGGGCTGGGTCTTTAGCTCAGTGGTCGAGGGCTTGACTAACAGTGCACTTTATCACATAGTCTGCATTTTGATGAACATTAAGAATTGATGGTGTGGCTGGAGAGATGGCTCAGAGGTTAAGAACACTCACTGCTCTTTCAGAGATCCTGAGTTCAATTCCCAATAACCACATGGTGGATCACAGCATTCTGTAATGGGATCTGGTGCCTTCTTCTGGGGTGTCTGAAGACAGCTACAGTGTACTCACATACATAAAATAAATCTTTTTTTTTTTTTAAAGAATCGTTGATGATTATCTGGAAAGAAGCTGAATTTCACCATTCCTTGTGCTCCTACTTTGCTCGCATTCGTTTGCATGTACAAATATCTATGGCACTATATAATGCTTATGAATGTGACATCTTTACAAAACTTTATTCTAAGTGTTCTTTTTCCAACTACTCAGTCTCACAATTTATAAGATGCAAATAGCATCTGATCTGTATATAGTCTCATCAGCCACCAGATGGCGTAAGGGGTGTGTGTGTGTGTGTGTGTGTGTGTGTGTGTGTGCACTTTATTCTGACAGGGTCACCGCATATAACTTGCCCCTATAAACTCAAAATAACGTGGTTTGAAGTGTTCTAGCACTCAAACAGCTCAGTGTTTTAGCCATATGTAGAAGTGAGTGACTAAGTTGAAATTGACTGGGTCCTCCTTTTTTTTTTTAAATCTTGGGGTTCCATGAGACGCTAGCACACTGGAAGGAAGCAATGAAAAACGAGGGAAAGAAAACAGCTCTGTTACAGGAAATCAGAGAGGAAGTCATGCCAAAGCAATGGCCATCTTAGATTCTGAGTAAGTTTTTCAACTGCAAGAGAAACGAAACACGCCTTCAAGAAAAGAACATGTTTGTCCTCCTTCATACTCAGTAATACACTTTTCTCCTGTGTATAATTTATGCTGAAGGGCCAAAAAGAAAGACAGAAACGTTTCTTCACTTTGGCTGAGGTTTGGGGAACCAAAGGCTAGAAGAACCTATTTGACCTTTACTCAAATACAGCACATTGTTTAATGATCATCTACTCCCATCAGTAAATCACAGGCTCCTGACTGCTGACGGCAGGAGCTGAAGTGTGAGGGGAGAATGAGCAGGGTGGCAAGGTCTTCCCTCCGGTCCCAAGCCTCGCAGCAGCACAGCTGCTGAACACCGTGAAGAAAGCACACTGTTCACATGCAATCTCTCCTATGTGGAATGCAGAATCACTCTCGCATGCGCATGCACGCGTGTACACACACACACACACACACACACACACACACACACACACACACACACACGGGAAAAATAAAAGGGACACTGGGAGAAGGAAGGGACCCCAGCAGAAAGATGGGCAGGGAGAGAAAGTGTTTATTTAAGATGGTCTGAGTATATATTATACTCGAATGAAGAAAACATTAAAAACCCATCACTTAGTACAGTACATGCACATTTACTTTGCTGTGTATGGGGAGCATGTATAGCTGTGTTTACATGTGTGGGGGTGCACATGTGTATGAAGGCTAGTGGTTGACTTCTGATGTCTTTCTGGATTGTTCCACTAAGGAACCTGGAGCTCTCCAATTTGGTTAGTAGAAGAAGTAATCTAGCTTGTTAGAACCCTTTCTTTGTGTCTTCTGAGTCCAGGGATTGCAGGAGGGTCACTAGGTCTACCTGTCACTGGCCTGGTGCTGGGGATCTGTACTCTAGTATTTATATTTGAATGACAAGGATTTTATTCCCAGATCCATTAAAAATTTTAAATCATCCAAGAGTATATGTACACACACACACACACACACACACACACACACACACACGGTTCCTGAATGAGAAATCTTTGGGCAAACAAAGTCAGCGCTATGAGAAAGATGAAAAGGTAGCTAGCCAGTGATAGCTCGCTTGGACTAGGATTGCCTGGGCTCCTCACTGTGGCTCATGCCCTATCTCCATGTTTGCCAGCTTTCCTACCTGAGTTCCTGTGGAAGGAAATGGTTCTTTCTTATCACTGTTCTCATGCTTAAGAAAGGCATAGGCTGCTATGCCTAGGACACTTGCTGATGGCTCAGCAGACAGTAGAGAGCACAAAAACCAACATCAAGGTCACCGCCATCAAGCATTCAAGGCACTTGGAATGTCTTACTTCGACTCCCACTGCAATCGATACTGCCAATACTGCTGCTTCCATTTGTAATACTGTCCCATGAAATGTGGATCTCCAGCAACTGAAAGAAAATGATCAAAGAAAGAAGTATTCATATCTGCTCCTTAATATCACTCAGAGTTGAGGGTAGCTCGCTTCTCATTAAGTTGATATGTGGCAATTGCACACACTGTAGAGTTCATGTTACAATGCTCGGGGACTTTGCAAACGTTTCCTTTTTATTGGAACTGTGTAATACTCAATATTGTTTGAAATAAGTAGATTGTGACTTGGGAATTGTTTTCATTATAATGACATTCATTTATATATCATTTATGCAGTTAAATAAAATTTATGAGAGACCATTGTTTTAGCCTGAAGTCGTGCACTAGGCCCCAATGCTAATGTTAAGTTGGAGTCCCTCAAGCCAGGCAGTGGTGGTACAGGTCTTAATCCCAGCACTATGGAGGCAGAGAAGGCGCATCTTGGAGTCTGAGGCCAGCCTGATCTATAGAGTGAGTTCTAGAACAGCCAGGGCTACAGAGAAAACCATATATATATATGAAAAATATAAGTGGAGTTTTATGCTCACAATGTCATGTATCTGTGGAGTATGCAGAAGAATTCCCAAGCAAACCCCTACCCCCTTCTCTGTTTTTCTTCTTAAGTCTGAGGTTGTAGACGAACCAGTTAACTAGGTGCTCTCTACTAGCCTCCGTTATTTGGAGTCTTTACTGTTCCTTTGTAATGCAATGCCATTTGCTTTTGATAGATAAATGACATGATTTTCACCAGTAACATTCCTACACACTCTAACGTTTTTTCTTCCTCGGATCCACATGAGCACGCACAGTCACAAAACCACACCATCTTCCAGGCATCAGACACTTTGTGCTGGCATTTGAGGAAATCGCCCTTTCCATTAAAGAAGCGAATCTCAACTCTCTGAGAATTCTTGGTGAAGAATCATCTTTCTTTTAGGTGATTATTATGAGTAACATTACTGGATTTTTTTTCCTGAGACAAGAGTTTCTCTTTCTCTGGATAGCTCTGGCTATCATAGTCAAGGATGGACTCGAACTCACAGAGATCTAACTGCCTCTGCCTCCCGAGTGCTGGGAGAATTCTTACTATAGACACATGTATGTAAAGTAGGTATGGAGGGGTGCCCTTATACTGTCCAGACACACAGACTAGAAGCATTCAAAAGCATCTTCTTATCAATCATCTTCAACTTAACAAAGACAAAATTAAAAATTTTGCTAAGGTTCTATTTAAAGACTGCTCATGTCTTTCCATACAGCTTTTGAAATGGATTTTTCCTGCATTGTGTATGTGAGTCTGTGTGGCAGGCAGTCCCTGCCTTACCTCTTACAAACCCAGAGTGACTATGTTTCCTCTCCAGGAAGTCCATACAAGTTGTATTGACTCTGGCTTCTCTGTTTTTTTTCTCAGAGATGAGTATACCATAGTCCTTTCCTACAGACTTTTTCACTCCTCACATTTCACCTCTACTTCTTGTTGTTGGTTGGTTGTTTTGCTCGGCTGTCTCGCACCACCTGCTGGTAATCTTCTTAGAAAGCTTACCCACAATGCTTACCTTCTTGTCTCCAGGACACAGTCAACTATTCAGTGACTGGTGCTGACAGGAGGAAACACAGGAAAGATGGTGACAGGAGAGAGGCAAGGGGGGAGAGGGGGGCTGAAATTTGTACCTTAAATTCTAGAGGGTGAAATCACTGCCTCACGGTGCTTGCGGGGCAGTTTTGTAAGATGTAGCAGAAAAGCGTGCCCTTCATGGTTTTCATCGCATAACTCTTTCTCTTCCATAATGTAATTCTTTTTCTAGAAAATTACAGTGTTGCTTCCATTCTGGGATTTGTTTGTTTTTGCAGTAGTGGGGATAGAACCCAGGGCTTGGTGCCTCCCTACAATTTTTTTTTTTTTTTCACAATGAGGCAGGATAGAAAGGCAGAGAAAGTGTGTGTGTGTGTGTGTGTGTGTGTGTGTGTGTGTGTGTAGAGATTAGGGTGGGGGGGTGAGAAGGGAGAAATACTCCTCTCCTTGGAATCCAGTTGAAGCCCCTTCCCAGCAGGAAACCAAGAACGCCCAATTAACAACTGCTTAAAGCCTTTCTCCCTTCCCAGCTGTAAACCTGTAATTTTCTAGGAATCTCACCAGAAACCTCTTTTGCAGGGAAAGGACACATGTGTACTAAACTCCTTGTACAACCCTAGAGACTCTGGTTTCCTTTTATCAGATTATAATTCCATCCAGCCTTCCTCCTGAGCCACTTTACAATCTCACTTACCAAAGGAGAACAAAAGGGGGGCCCCCAATCCTCAGAGCAACCTTTTGAGATGTAACTTGAGTCACCAAAATGGTACATATGGATAACTTGGAGACAATGGCTGGGCTCCTTTGAGAAGCCCCGTGTCTTCTCCTTATTTTTCCTGCTTTCTCTTGAGAAACATGTATCCCACTCGGGTGTGTCTGTCTCATAACTCTCATGCTTAAAAAAAAAAATCTCTTAAAATGTCTTTTAACAAACTTTCCAACGTTGCCTCATCCTTGGCAATGAACCCAGGCATCCTGGTTTGGCCTGATTTAGGCCTCTTAGAATCTAGGAAAATTCAGGTTATCTTGTATCAATTTGTCCCCCTGCCACTGGCAATGATGGACCTACCACTTGTCCTGCCTATGCAGAAGCTGACTTGAAAGTTGTCCATCTTCTCTGCATGGACTGGAGAAGATGCTACAGCTTCCACTAGTGTGTTTTGTTTACATAAAATACTATCTCATTGGACCACAGAGCACCCAAAAGTCGGGTGAATATTCTTTGCTCATTGGTAGGAATGAAAAATGGCGTTCCATTAGGTAAGCCACATGTCGCAGCCAGGGAGTCCCTAGCTTCTGACATCACGGTGATCCCACCTGTGGCTGCACGGTATGGTCACCTGGGGAGCATTTAAAAACTACCACTGCTCAGTCCTACTGCCAACCCTCGTGGAGTTGGTTTGGGCGTGCCCTTTGTGTCGGAATTTTTACAAGCTCTCCAGGTGGCCCTAATGAGCAGTGATGGCTGAGAGGCTCCGCTCTGCACGCAGGCACGCTGCCTCTGGCCTGGAAGGAAGGCCTTGGGAAGACTCAAAGAATGAAAGTCTCCCGGGGTGAAAGCAAGCACCCCCTGACGCCGGAGGCTGTTTGGTTTGCTTGCTGACAGCAACAAGTACCAGGAACCCTCCACGCGGCGCTGCGCCGCACGCTGCCGCTGCGGAGGAATTCCTTTCCTGGAACGTAAGCATTTCCGTATGGGGATCATATTCTGTCGTTAAAGAGCTGTTCCTACAACCATATGCATGGGTTTTCTCTCTGCCAAACCCTTTATTTGACATTTTATAGTGACGGGCAGAGAACGGTGGGGTCACTGGTACATTTCTCTATCTGATTTCCTGTGATTGTGAATGAAAGTGACACGCATTTCAGAAATTCTGCTTATCCTTCCGTGTTCGAATGTAAATCTCACACTCTGCTGTGATAATATGTTGTCGTATTTTAAGGGCAGAATAGTGTCATAGGAAGGAAATGTAGAACCAGCCGTCTAGTCCAAGTCTCTGGACCACAGTGCTAATGATTGAGAGGAGGCGTGTGTACTCAAAGTGCTTCAGCCCTATGGCTATGTGATTATTCTCATTCTATAAACAAGGCAACTGGGCCAAAGAGGGCAGTAGACTTACCAATGCCACACAGTTAATGATAGCAAAGATAAGCCATGGGAATTTGCCTCCAGAATTTACCCTCTTTATTAGTTTGTGATACTTTTCTCCTATGTAGATGACCTTAGCTTCATTACCTGGTTTTTCCTAGTCTTATTTTCTTATCTGAAAAAAAAAGGAGGGGGAGGGTTTAGAAGAATGTCTAGCCCCTCAGGGCTATGTGTGGCTATTTGTGACATATATTAAGGTGTTCAGAAAATAAATATTATTTGAATAACTCAAGCAATGATGAACTGAAGTGGTTAAACGCATAGTACACACAGACACACTCAAAGACTCTATTGTCGAAGAATACACTCATGATTGTTACAGAATTGATATCTAGGCATAGCTTTTGTGGCTCAAAAATATGAAAGAGTGTTAATACCTAAATCAAAATTCAACAACCTCCCCACAAAATACAAAGCTCTTAATAATCTCAGCAGCCATAAAAATATAAATGTACAAATGAAGTTAAAAGAGGTTTCCTTTGCATTTCTGAGTCATTGAAGAAGCATTCAACAATCTAGAGGCTTTATCTTCATTACTGCCAGGAAATTAGACCATTAAAAAAAGAGTGTGTTGGCTCTCATCCAGCTGAACTATCAAAAGACAACATGGCCAGCAGAGTCTGTCAGGTTTACGTTTACATTTTTAAATTAGGTGCTGGTTCTTTTTGAAGGAAGACTCTTGGAGCATTTTTTTTTTATAATGATTCCATGGAAAGAAGAGGCAGTAGGCTTGTGAAATCTGCCATCCAGGGTTAAATTCAAAGTCTCAGAAATTCTTCTGGGCTACAGATAACTGTTCCCAGGTTCCTGCCCCCCAGAGGATGAGTTACAGACTGGGTTAGTGACAGGCAGATGAAGAAACAACATAATTCAGCGAGCTGGAGTCAAAGGCTTTTGAGGGAGGAGCCATTATCAGGGGGATCACCATAATTTCCCTCCATTTTAAAATTGTTTTTAATTAAGAAGCAATCATTCCCAAACCTTCTCAAGTTTTGACATGATTGTGTCTTTTGCCTAGGGTTAGCTTTCTTTCTTTTTTTTTGTTTTTGTTTTTGTTTTTGTTTTTTCGAGATAGGGTTTCTCTGTGGAGTCCTGGCTGTCCTGGAACTCACTCTGTAGACCAGGCTGGCCTCGAACTCAGAAATCCGCCTGCCTCTGCCTCCCAAGTGCTGGGATTACAGGCATGCGCCACCATGCCGGGCCTTAGGGTTAGCTTTCTAAGGCCTCCTTATGTATCTGCATGCTACCATCCTGCAAAAATCCATTTGTTTGTTTGTTCTGTTTGGAGGAATTTGCCTCCTAGTCCCTAGAGCTAATATCTCTCAACACCAGGTTTTTACAACAAATCTTTTACTGTCTGCAGGTCCATCTGTGTCCCTCCATATTCTGCACACAGTAAGTGCTTAAACTGATTGCCTAAAGGTGTGTCGGGCCACCAAACTTTTAAAATTAAACACTCATGGACTCTAATATCACACACACACAAAAATTTCTGAACTGACAACGTTGCTAAAATCTGTGTATCATAATGCTCTTTGACTTTTTTTTTTTTTTAACAACCACTAGTGTGTGAGGATGATAGCATAATAATCACAAAATACCCAATAACCAACTTCCCGAAAGGGCATGTGATTTCTTAAACATTATCTTATTTGGTCTTGTAGCTGCAGAGCTTAGCAGCACTGTGCCTTAACTTATGCCTAAATGAATAAGCACGAGCTTTTGCTATAGTTAGGAAATCATTACGATGAGACGATGCACAGTGAGACCCAAAATCAAAGCGGTGACCACAAGGGAGGAGAGGAGCGGAGTACAGTGTTGCATGAGATAAACCAAGGATACATAAAAGGAAAGATTAAAAGCTGTAGCGTTGTTTTCAGAATTCTTAGGCTAAAGGAAATGCAAAAGTAGTGAGCTGCGAGTACCCAAGACAGAGGAGGGAGGGAGGAGAGGCTTAGGGAATAGGAGCATGAACTGGGTTCAGGACACCTTAAAGCCTGTGTGATATGCAGATGAGACTCCCAGCTGCACAGCTGCACTTGGCTGCTGACCAGGGACTGCCTAGAGATGCGGTAGTCACTGGCTACGAAAGAACACGGTAGGGCCTCTCAGAGAGATTGGAAGGATGGTGGGAAAAAAGGTCATCACCGAGGAAAGAGGCAAAAGAATACTTAGGAAGAAAGAGGAAACCTCATGGGTGCAGGGTATTGTACACATCAAGGAGAAAGTAGACGGTAACAGCTAAGAAAGAACGGGGCTATAAAAAGTCAGCGCCGACTCTGGGATCTGCAGCCCCTTCTCATCTCACAATGTCCAGCGCTGCTTTGGCAGGAGGGCTGAGGCAAAGCCACATTCTCACTTGTGTGTGGAGGCTGGATCACCTACTTCAAGGCAAACAATGACACACGCTCTGAAAGTCCAGTTAAATGGAACCAGTTGTCTAGCTCTCGGAGTCTGTCTTTGTGGTTCCCAGAAAATGGTTTCTTGCATCAATGTAACTGAACAACCCTCGGCTCTCAATGTTTTCCGGCTGGGCTGCCTTTGCTCTGCATGCTGGCTCTGGCTTAGAGGATGACTGTGTTTGAAATGGAAGGGTCCACCCTGCTGCGAACCCTTCTTTCTGGGGAGAAGGCCTTAAGTAAACCTCCTAAGATTAAGAACTCTGTCAATTGCCTACCCTTCCTTCTGGCTTTTAAACAGACTTCGGGTCAGGTCTCTGCACAAAAGAAGAGCTAAATGACTAGCTGCTGAGTGAGGAGCGTGGCACAGACAGCCAAAAGAACCGCTTACTGTTCTTGCAGAGCAGATATGTGTCAATTAGTCTTGAGATGAGAGGAAGACAAACCGAGAAAGATCAACAGATTAAAAGATTAAAAAGGACACAGAATAAATAAGGTAGCATCAACTCACATGGATTTTTGGAGTGTTCTGCGACTTTTGTCGTGGCTATCTCAGACCATGTCTTGTAGTAATCGTTAAATGAGATTGTTTTAACTATACTGAAAATATAAACAAAAGGCGGTATTTAATTGGTAAATTTGTCCTTAAAATGATCTGATCGGAGCATAGGAATCAGCTAATATAACTCCAAACTAGACTGATCTAAAGCATATGATACTTTCTTCTCCCCTCTCTCTCCCTTCTCTTCCTCCTCCCCCTTTTTTGTGTTTCTTTGCATGTGTCCCTGGCAGGTCTTGATTCCTGTGTTTCCCAGGATGGCCTGAAACTCACAATTCTCCTGCTTCGGCCTCCTGTGTGCTAGGATCACAGCCCGATGCAGGGCTTTAGACATACATCTCTAAGACTCATACACTTAACAAATCAACCAAACACATTGGTGTCACCACTGACAAGTAAAACAGGAAAAGGCAAGCCATCTAGCTCATTTTTAAATAAGAAAAGTAGATGTCCACCTATGTGCACATTTATCTACTCGGTAAAAAGAAACTATAGCTTTAAGACGTCTTCCTCATGCCAATATATAAAAGGAACTTTAAGGGAAACATTATATTTGTATTTTTTTATTCTATAATAAAATTTTCTTAAATGTCATATATCAGATGTATTATGACTGTTTTTATTTCCTCTTCCTAGGGAGAATAAAAGCCATCAGAATGTAGATTAGTTTTTACACAGAGTCTAGCCACTGTAGACATGGAGAGACCCTTCCCTCTCTTCCTCCTTCCTCACTTTCCTCTGTTAGTGTCATTAGGGCCCTCGCAGGGGACTGAAGGTTATGTACGGGAAGGAGTAAATAGCCGCTGGCAAACACTCTGAATCACTGCATCTCTACATATTTCTACTATGAACTTGTTGATCACAGCGAGTTACAGCTCTGTAAATAAACTATTACTCAGAGGATAATGTTCAGCCATGTGAAATCACCAGCTAACTGGTACAAGGAGATGCTTAGGTGTCAGGTGTCATAGCCCTATGTCTGTTTTCCAATTTAACTTCTCTCTTCTTTGGACAAAGAAACACATTTTCAGTTAATTTTTTTTAAGTGGGTCAGCCATAAGTTCCTTAAGGTAAATATTTGACTCTGAAATCAAATATTTCAATTCTGAAATTAACGGGCAATCTTTAAATGGACCAGCGCCTTCGCCTGCCGTAGTTTGTGACACCTAATTTTAAGACTAACGGTTTTCAAATGTGCTATCACTTTTCCAATCACACATATAAGTAGAACTCTGAAACGGGGTGAACATCAATTAACCATCACTATTCCTGCTTTCAGTGTGGCCAGGGAAGCTTCACACTACCAAACGAAATGCTAAGATAATGTAAATTTGCATGATTTTCCCCCTGAAATGTTTCAGCAATTTGCAGCGGGGGTGGGGGTGGGAAGGAAATGAAAGGCTGCCCTATATCTGCTGCATGAAAATCTTGGGATCAATTTGCAATTACAGTTCACTTAGCAGACAACAATGACCCAAAAGGAAGGAAACTGTCAACACACAGGCTCATGGAAAAAAAATATACTATCCTTAGGCACAATGGTCTCCATTGTCTTTTGTCTGTTTGAGTATGACCCATGACCCTCTCCCTTCCCAGGGGTGTCCTGTTCAGTTTCAAACTGTTAGCCCTCCGGGGGATTTCTTTTCTTTCTTGCAGAATAATTAAAAATATTACCCTAAAAGGTGTAACTATGGTTACACAGAGAAGAATATCTTAAATATTTGCATTTTCAATTCTATAAAGCAAACAGTCCTTTAAAATAAAAGGGAAGTAACTGTATTATCATCATTCAGACGGTCTATGAAGCTAATAAGGAGATAAATGATATAAAAATGTTTGTAGTTCCCACTAATACCAAGAACACACTGAATACTGCCTCTGACTGAAAAAGGGAGGAAATATAAATTCATAAGTTTAAACTGGACACCAGAGTTGATTTTTCTGTTGAAATGAGACATATCCCTGGGCGAGTGAAGGGAACAGCTTTCTCTACTCCCATAATAAGGTGCTGCACGGTTCAACATTTGGATAATTTGATACATTGACCATACTTCTTTAGAAGTGGCAATAAACAAAAGAATTTGGAGGAGGGCAATAAAACTTTTGTTTGAAAGTCACCAGGGAGTCATCTGGGGTGTAGCATCTGCAGAGAGGAGGGAGGCATCCTAGGCTTAGGAACAGCCTCAGCCGTATTTGGCAGGGGTGTGGTGTGGTGTGTATTCATGCGCATACAGAGCATCTCCAAGTAAGGGAAGATGGGGGTGGGTGCAGTTGAGCTCAGTGGAGAGTTCTGATCGAGAGCAGCTGGAGGCTGTTCAGATAGGTGCAGTTTGGCTGTACAGGATCTTTGCATGTAGGCAGCGAGTAGTTGAAATTGGCTGACAACCTCGGTTTATCAGAATGAAGGGCCATCAGTGGTTCCCAAGCTGGAAAGTAAAGAAGAAACTGGGTCTGGAGCCAGGGTTTCCTCAGGGGTCACACATATCCGGGGTTCTATAAGACTAAAGGTAGGAGCAGGTAAGAAATGGTAATGAAGGTGTGGGCTACCTTAGAGTTGACAGGTGTAGGAGCATTTGAATTGTTTGGAGGAAGATGATAAGACTTTCGTTTGAAAGTCATCAGGGAATCATTTGGGGTGGTATCTGCAGAAAGGAAAGAGGCCTTCAGAGGCTCAGAAACAGCCTCAGCCATTTTCGGGGCTGGGGTTAAGAACAGGTAGTGACAACAGCAAGATAGCCCTGAAGAACGAGCTGATTGGTTGCCCGGTGTGTGAGCTGTGAAGGAATGCTGGGGTCAAATACTTTCCTGAAGCCCGGAAGACTAGTTTTCTATTAATAGAAAACATTGTGTGGGACCAAAGTAAAATATGAACGTAATTTTAGATGTGGCTTTAGGTGACACTATGATAGAGGAGCCAAAATGACCTCTAAGGACTTGACAGCGACATTTGGAACGGAAAAGAGTGATTGACAGATGAAGCCATGAAGGAAACCAATCTCCAAAACAGTGTTTAGAAAAGGAAGAGTGGACGCCAATTTAAAGGGAGCCAGTGATGGGAAAAGGCGGGCTCACTGCCTGCAAGACAAAGTTAACAGTGATGCTGTTTTACGGAGGCCACGCCCAGCTCAGACTTTGGTTGAAAACTTCTCCTACACTACCAGCTAGTGCTTAACATCATGGTTAAGACGGCAGGGCCTGGGATTAAGCGGGGTGACGCCTCCAGCACAATTAGTGATTGGCTGTGGGACTGGGTGAGTTTGGTCACCTTTCCATTCTTGTTTGCTCTAAAAGAGAGGGACCTTTTCTCAACCGGCCATGGGTATTCAGCGAGGCCACACATGGAATGAGCCAGGTTTAGCACATCATCATCACAGAGTCACTGGACTTCTCAGCTGGCTTTCCACGGCGTCTCATTACTCCTCACCGGCTGCGAACTCTTCTCCTACCTTCTACCTTTGAGGCCGGGAAGGGTGATGCTTCCGTTGTGAAGTGACATTTGGCATCTAGTTCTAGAGGATGATGTCTCAACACTTTCGGATAAAGCTCGAGGCTCTTCATCAGCTGGCCACGCCCAGCTCTTCCTTCCTGCGGTGCCTCGTTGCTCTCTTCAGAGCCCCCATCTTGTGGGAGTTGCTGTAAATCTTGACTATCCGGCAATATTTCACTTCTGTTTCCGTGGAAATTTCTCTAGTTAGAGATGACCCCCCATCTTCCTTTCATTCCATACTCTTACTCATTAAAGTCTGGGTTGAGTCAAACAGTTGTATACGACGGCTGCCATGGGGGACACCCGCGAGGGTTTGCCTCCTCGGCTCCTCTCATGCCCTTCCCCAACGTGTGGAGACCCAGCTCCAAATGAGAGCCGTGTGGAGAGCTCAGGCTGTCTGACCAGGGCATTTATTTCAGGAATAGAAACAGGAATTACAAAGATTAGTCCAGGACTGGAAAGATGACTCTGTGTGTGTAAGGACATTTGCCATGCACACAAGTATAAGGATCCAAGTTCAGTTCCCAGCATCGATGTAAAATCTTGGCATGGCTGTTTGCACATGCAGTCCCAACATGGCTGCAGGTCGGAAGACAGTAAAATGTCTAGGGCTTCCGGACTAGCCAGCCTAGTCAAAACATGGCAAGCTCCAGGTTCAGTGAGAGGCCTTGTCTCCAAGTGATAAGACAGAAAATGATAGAGCAATCTATCCAGTGTCTTCCCTTGGTCTCCATGTGAATGTGCACACAATACACACACGTTCGCATGTGCACACATGCACATGCATGTCAACACGAGCACGCATGCATTCTCATATAGTGAGAGCAAGGCTCATTGCAACATTCTAGTACAGCACATGTTGGTATCAGGTCAGCCCAGTTTGTTGTCTTGCCTGTCTTGCTGTTCTCACCCTTTTATGCTCCCAGGAAAGAATTAGATGCTCCTAGGAATGTGTTAGAAGTAAGTAGCTTGTGAGGCCCTGGGGGAAAAGCCCATCATATATAATATGGAGTCTTTCAACCAACAAGTACTGGCTGTTTATCTTCCTTATGTCTTTCAATACCTCAGAAGTATTTTAAAGAATTCGGGATATGTATCATACATTGTGATACTCTTAGAGTGACCGCCTTTCTTGCAGGTAGCACACCCCTATAAACTCACCACTGGGGATGCTGAGACAAGAGGATGTTGGGTTGTCTCAAAGACTTTTTTTTCCTATTCGGTTAGTTCTGTGTATATAGAAATGTAGTTTGTCCCCAGACTTCGTTATCTGTATTCACCTACCGGTTCTCAAGCTTTCTGTACTATACGGACACACTCAGGTTGTCGGTGAGAAAATTATCTGTAGGGAGTAGTTCCCTCCTCCCTTAGCCACATTTTTGTTCTCTGTAGTTTAGTTACCTGCGGTTAACTATGGCACAAAAATGTTAAATGGAAAATTCCAGAAAGCTTTAAATTGCTCACAGTTTAAGCATCAGGATGAATCTTGGGCCACTTTACTCTATTCGCTGAAAGGAGACTTAGCTTCTCACCCAGTATGTCATACACTCTCAATGTGCTTCCTGCCCATCTACCACCCAATAGCCGTTTAGAGCATCAGACGGACTGCTGCAGTGCTAATCTATATCATGATGCCTGTAAAACTCATCTCACTTTGCCTTTTCTCCTAGTCATCTGTCAGCTCCCATCATAACCGGAGAGTGAGAGTTAATCTATCTTTTATTGGAAAGGGCACTAAAATAGTCTAAGACACAGAGATACTACATTCACAGTACTTTATTACAGTATGTCATAATTGTTCTGTTTCAGATTACTTATCTTTTAGGTTTATTTATTTTACTTTACAAATCTGAGTGTTTTGCCTGCATTCATGTATTGTATGCCACGTGTGTTCCTGGTGTCACCAGAAGTCAGAAGAATGCATTGTATCCCTGGAACTGTAGTTAGAGATGGTTGAGAGCTACCATGTAGGTGCTTGCAATAGTACCCAGATCCTCTGGCAAGAGCAACACATACTCTAAACGGCTGAGCCATCTCTCTACTCCTGTCTCCCAAAAAATATTTTTTAAAAGGAAAAAAAGAGAACCAGGCAGCAACAATTTTTGCTCTTTCTTCTTGTCTGCAATGTGATCAGCAGCCACCATGGCCATTATGTCTGTACCCTCAGACTGTAAGCTTGAATAAACTCTTCCTTCCTTAAGTTGTTCTTGTGAGGTGTATTGTTACAGCAACAAGACAAGTGACTAAAACAGATATATAGGGGGAGACACACACACATATCTATATAGATATGTGTATGTGTGTATATATATCTATATCTATATATATATTCAGTTTGGTATACAATGTATAGGGTCTTGGAATTCGCTCTCTGCCAGTGGATGAGCAAGGACTAGTGTGGTTAACAGCTGGTGGGACACAGGCTTTTTTGCATCACCCTCTATAAAGAAAGCCCTTGCTCCTTTCCTTAGTCCACAGAGGAGTTCCTGTCCTGCTTTGATGGGAGGCAGAGGCAGGTGAATTTCTGTGAGTTTGAAGCTAGCCTGATCTACAAAGTGAGTTCTAGGATAGCCACGGCTATACAGAGAAACCCTGCCTTGAAAAACAAAAACAAACAAACAAACAAACAAACAAACAAAACCAAAGAGACCCTGAGTCTGGGCTTTCTATGTTCTTTTCCCTGTCCTGTCAAGGAAGCTATCTTTCCTCAGTATTGCCTTGGCATCTTGGACACAGTGCCATTGTACTTATCATATTGTATCAATGCAACTCAACAAAAAACAGCCACAACTCAACAAAACACCAAACTGCATGTGCGAAATGTGGGTACAGAGACTGGTGACTTGGTTCTAAAAAAAATGCAGGCTTCTAAAGGAAGCCTAGAAAGAAAAGAAAAAGCTGTGGGGGAAGAAGCTTCTGCTCAAAGTGACTCATTTAAATAGAACTCACTCTGACCTTAGCATTTTTCAAATTCCTTCTTAGCTACACTACTAGTATTTGCCCTGAGGCCTTGGGCATCTGGTGGAAGATGTTTCCTACACTGTTCTTATCCCTGCTGTCTCTCTTGCAAAACTGCTCTGGATTCTAGAATACAAGGCTCATGAGGTTAGGGATCACATATTGCAAGAGCACTATACATATATGTATATGTATTATACGTATTATTAGATAAAGATACAGATAAAGTACCTGTGCTTCCATGGGTGGAAAAGTCTGCTGTACAACTGTTGAGTGTTATTCTAGACAATATGCAACAATTTCAGCTGAGTGTACCATTCAATGTCAAAAGAATTGTGTCTCGTGTTAAACCTGAGATTCTTGAGAGAAGGCCAGTTCCACAATTTCTGAGCTAAATTTGAAGCAAAATTTAATTAAATATTGGCCAGGATAATGGACTTGGGCTGGGTCCATTCTGGGGATCCAGGAAAAGGTGATGAGTCACAGCTTGTAGAGGCTAAAAAGGCAAAATCATAAAGCTCCAGTTTTTCCTCCCTGCCCACATGTGATCAAGCACATCCGGTGCTGTGGGTCAAACAAACTTGTTTAGGGGAGCAAAAACACATGACTTGTTATCTTTCATAATCAACAGCCTCCAGCATTTCAGAAAGTATCTGCCTTTGGGCAAGTAGGACCTGTAGGTAAACTTTGGCCCTTACATCCCCTAGTTCAACATTGACAGAACCCCTTGCCATAGTCCACGGAGTTGATCATATCCTGCTTGAGTTTTGTCTTGCCTTTTGTATTCAGGGGCTTAACCTCTGGAATACATTTCTATACATACTCATTTCTTCCTGCTCATGAAGTTAATGCAAATCTCCAATCCAATGGAGTGGATGCCATAATGCTAATATCTTTGAATAACCTCTCCAAGACTTCATTGTGATCCCTTATTTCAAACTAAACAATGGGGACCAGCATAGTGGCTCAGTGGACCTGAGTTCAATCCCTGGGGACCCCGAGGGGAAAAGCTGATGTAGTAGTATGCATCTGTGACCCTAGCCCTCTGAAAGACAATTGAGAGGCAGACAGGAGAGTCATCCTGAAACTCACAGGCCAGCTTTCCTGAGTACACCATTTAGTAGCAGAAACAAGAGAGATCCTAAGACCCTGCTTCACCAAGGTAAGAGAGGAGAGACTCCCAAAAGTTATCAGCTGTCTTCTTATCTCCAAATGAATGGCATGACTACTCTTTCTCCCTCCCTCCCTCCCTCCCTCTGTCTCTCTGTCTCTCTGTCTCTGTCTCTCTGTCTCTCTCTCTCTGTCTCTCTCTCTCTCTCTCTCTCTCTCTCTCTCTCACACACACACACACACACACACATCACCCAAACACACAAATGCTAATAAGTAAAGAACAGTGACCCAGAGAGAAAAGAGACAATTGAACATAGCATGTCAGGAGCAGACACTGGAACTCACACAACCAATCTAATTATGATACATATCATAAACATGGATTGTTTATGATATATGGATTGAAGTCCTGACTCTAGCCCCAATGGTGTCCAATCTGAAAGCTTCTCTAGAGAATTCAGGCTTGCACAAAGCGAGCTTGGTAAAGCAGACCTGATTTTGGGTCATTTATCCTTGTCTGTGTTCAGAGGAACTGCTGAAAGCAAACCAGAGACAGCCTTCTGATCAGGTCCTCTGGACTTGCTGGTCAATGCTGGCACTCCATGGTGGATACTGAAACTGTTAAACCACAAGCAGAAAGAACTTTTGCTGTTCCAGAGATGCTCATGCCTTATAGATGATAAAACCACATGTGTGCACTTGACAGTGCTGAACAGAGTGTGTTCTGTGCTGGATGGGGAAGCTGCTCTAGACTCAGGACATGCTAAGCAGGCAGCAATGTCTTCACTGAGCCCCAGCCAAGCAGACCTCTCTCTCTCCTTTCTCTCTCTCTCTCTCTCTCTCTCTCTCTCTCTCTTGACTTTACACGATCTTTCTGCATGTTTTCAGGACCATGTCATAAACAGAAGCTACTTAAGTGGCTGAAGTTTGCTTACCTTTTCTATAATTGCCAGTCAAGGAAACCTGGGCTAAATCAAGCTCAATGATTCCCATACTAGCTAATTGGCTTTAAGTTTAGAGCTCGAGAAAGTAAGGGCTGGAACACTTTATTTATGATTTAGAAGACTCTATAGACACATCTTGTTCAGCTCCTCAAAGCCAACTGAATGCTACATTGCCAGGCTATTCCTTAAAAGGTACACTGGGGGGGCTGGAGAGACAGCTCAGAGCTTAGGAGGGTCTGTTGCTACTCCAGAGGACCAGTTTTTATTCCCAACAAGAAATCACTGCAAAGCTCATAATCTCTTAGAATTCCCATTGGGGGTAGGGATCTGATGCCCTCTCCAGTCTCTCTGGGCACTGTGTTCATATGTTCCTCATCCCCCATGTACACGGAATATAAAATCTATAAAAAGAAAGAAAGGCAGACAGACAGACAGAAAAGGTGCAGTGACTATGGTCCTGACTCAGTTTTCATAGATACAGTTACCCTTATGTTCTTCTAAAAATCCATGGACTTTTATGATCTGTAATGGTTTATGCTTATTTTATCAACAGCACATTTTGCATTAAAAATACAAATAAAAATAGACCAGTTCATTATAGATACATTGAAGGTAGATTTAATAGAAAGAGCTCAACAATTTCCCACATTCTTCCTAAATACATTTATTATAAGAAAAACAAATAATTCCATTTTTCAATTAAAAGAGTTTTCATTATAAATCATAAGAGCAGTATCATTTAGTATTGGCTTGGGCTGAGAACTGACAGAGAAATGTATCAAGAAAACCATACCTGATGCGCTCTTTTGGCTTTTCAGTTAGCACCAGGCTGCTCCCTCTTTCTGCAATGAGAAAAGAGGAAAGAATTCTGGTGACTTGGAGTTTGAATAGGTGTTGCTCTGTGTTTTCTTCCAGAACCCCAATAAAATCCCAGCAAAGGGATAAAATTATAGCACAAAATACCGAAGAAGTCAAAGAAAGAAAATCAGGATGGAAAGCAGAGGTCAAAGGGCAACTGTCCTGGTAGGCCCTGGAAGTCTGAAACCTAAATGCAGAAGGAGGAAAGGTCAATAGTCAGAGAGTGGAGCTGTACTCCAGAACTTGGGAAGAAACTCAGAAACCAAGGGTGTCAGGTAACTCTCAGGGGTGAGACCAGAGGCAGAGCATGGACCTGCACTTAACCATCCTCACCCAGAGAACCACATGGATGGCCTGCCCGGAGAGGATGGAGGATGTCTGCGTCAGGGAGACTTGGAGCTGAGGAGCACAGGAATGTGGAGGACTGAAGTCACAGAGACTCTTGACCCACCTTGTCTGGCTCCTAGAATCCATCCAATATGCTGTCACCCTGAACTATTTCTCATGGCCAGGTAGGTTCTCACTACAACCAAGCCATCAACAAGGTCCAGCTTGATGCAGAACTTCCACTCTTTTTAATAAGATTGGTCACTCTATTTCTATTACATGAGTGGACAATTAAAGATCATCAGACATATTTGATCTCAGAGAAACTAACAATCTAAATAAATAATAAGAAAAACATAAATACATTTTCCTAAGAAGCCTCTCAGACTTCTTACTATACCAAGACATGAGTAATAGAGAAAAAAAAAAGTGCTTTTAAGATCAGAGGATTAGACAGTAAGCCTACTTGTAGGCTTAGATTGTTCTATGCCTACTTTAATAGAGGCTCTTAAAAACCTCCCTTCTAGCCCACCACTCACCACCAGAGGTAGTGAAAGGAAATGTTAATAGGACAAAAGTGGGATGAGGACTTGTTTAGAAATAGTTTTTTTGTGTGTTTTGTTTTGTTTTTTTTTTTTTCTCTCGACTTCAGTCCTTGTGGTCCGGGATATCAGCAGTTTGGTTCACACGAGTCAGCAGCGGTAGGTAGCTCCATCGACTCGCAAATACCATTCATCAATCAGCAGCATCAGTTCCATCCCGCAGAAACCTGTAGGCATTGCTAATGGCCTTGAGTCCCCAGAAGTGGCAAGAAACCACCATAATATCAGAAGTTCTTTGGTGAATTTCTCTCTATGAAGTCACAACAAATGATCAGGGAAGAAGACAAAGTGAAGCAATGCCACAGTCAGTGACAATGAGAGTCAGCAGAGCCCAGTGAAGACCAGCAGAGTGGCAAGGCGAACCAATGTCACAGCACAGCAGAGTGGCAAGGCGAACCAATGTCACAGCGCCGTCACTGTCTGTTGGGCTATACTTACACCCTTTCCAAATACCACACATCCTCTCAAGCATCTGCTTCATCGAAACACTACATACCCTTTTCCAGGCGGCTTCCAGAAACCACCATGGATCCGTTCTTAGCAAAACATTCTCCCACATGTCTGTTTCAGCAAAAAATATCCTCTCATAAGATAGTCTCCAGAAAAACAGCACAGGACACAAGAGTCTCCAAAGAAACCAGAAACTTCCACTTCAAGGGCCAACATCCAAATATAAACGATACAGAGGAGACCACAGAGAAAAGAGAAAGGAGAGCCAGCATCAAACAAGCCACATAAAGAGGATTCCCTAGAATCAGAATGGTTCCAGTTTGAAATTTCAATGGCTTATTAAACATACGGTGAGAGAGAAAAAGACAAAATGTACCAAGGAATGCTGGTAAGAAATCAGTGATCACAGTGAATGAGGAGATTTTCTTTTTTAACCCCCCTGGAAAGAAAGTATAAATTACATGTGAAGAACTGGAAATCTGAGACCCTCTGTCAAGCCAAAGCAGCACTGGCAAGTGCAGGGTAATAGTGGGTTTTATTTCCTAAAGAGAATTGTTTATGAACTGGTTTGTCCAAACTGTGGCCCCATGAGGATAGGACAGCTATACTTTTTAGGCACGAGGTCATAAAAGACTCACCTCCTGTGTATGGTAGGAGGCTCTTGGGAGGTGGGGTTTACTGTAAAAATGACAGTTCAAACCAGGAGGCAGGTGAAGGGGCTATCACACACACCTGGGACAGAAGCAAAGGAAGAGGACAGGGCACACAGGGAAGGGGTGTGTGTGTGTGTGTGTGTGTGTGTGTGTGTGTGTGTGTGTGTGAGGGGGCGGGGCAGGAACAGATGCTGCTGCTCTCCTCCTGGTTAGATGGTAAAGACTCCCTTCTCTGAAGGAAAGAGGAAAAGATGTTCAGAAGAAAACAAAACAAAACAAAACAAAACAAAACAAAACAAAACAAAACAAAACAACAGACTTTATCCCAATGAGAGAAATAAAAGCTTCAGAAATTCCTGAAGGGAAGTGACAGTTACTGGGAAAGATCAGGGGGGAAAAAAAGAGAGACATACCATGACACCAAGAGACAAGTAGAACACAGTACAGCTGCATTGGCTGTGATCCCTGGGGCAGGGGGAGAGGGGGGCAGGGGGGGAGGGAGGGGACACAGAAACCCTAGAGAAGACAGGCAGGCCTACCTTCAAAACAAGCCCTCTGTTCCCACAAACCTCAAGTCTAGTTGCAGATTTTCGAGAGACTAATTCCTCCGAGGAGAGGAGGAGAGTCAGTGGAGGAGAGATTCCACTTTTGTCTTTTTGTTTGTTTGTTTTTGTTTTTGTTTTTTTTGTGTGTGTGGGTTTTTTTTTTTTTTGTTTTGTTTTTTGTTTTTTGTTTTTTGAGACAGGGTTTCTCTAGAGGTGTAGCCCAGGCTGGCCTCAAACTCAGAAATCTGCCTGCCTCTGCCTCCCAAGTGCTAGGATTACAGGTGTGCGCCACCACCTCTGGCTTTTTTGTTTGTTTGTTTGTTTGTTTGTTTTCATTTTTTTGAGATTCCACTTTTGTCATGCAGCAGCTGGGTCCTTTTACTGTTAAGAACTGAGCTAACCTGATGGTCTGAGATTAGGGACCAACCACAGGTTAGAAAGGCTCTTAGTGGCCTGTCACAGTCCCTAGGTAAGGGAAGGCACAGAGAGGACGTTGTGGAGAGCAGGAGGACCGGACTGTGAAGGGTCGGAAGGAAAATGCACCAGGAGGCTCATTCAGGCTTGGGACTGGAGGAGGAAGAGACGGCCCTATCCCTGGTGTCCAGGAATACAGAGCATTAACTAACAACGCCCGGAGTTTGAAGGCGTTGAGCCTGAGTCAGAAGTGGGTCAAATTCTGGAGCCACATAGTTATCGTCCACTGCGGCAGAGCCCACGGAGCTGAAGTTCACAGCAGCTTTTCCTCAGCAGAGTGATCAATACTCAGGGAACCTTCAAAGTACAGAGGCAGGTCCTTTGTCTGTACACATCTGAGTGTTGTCATTACTTTCTATACTTACAACATACCTGGGAGAGAGACACCCCCTTGGGTGCCGTGTCACCCAGAACATAAGATCTGGGGAGTCTTGGGAAGCTCAAAGACAGACCCCTCTCTACCCCAAAAAATGCAGATTAGGCTGAGGGACATGATACTCAAAAGAGGAAAATGGCTTCCGTGGAGACAACTCTGATGGATATCATGAGTTTGTCCAGTACAGAATCAGCAGCAACAGCAAACACCAAAGGGACACAGGACTCACAAGGTCAGCTGATCAGCCCTTGCTTGGAACTAGCTAGGCTCCAGTGTTTCAGGACTCAGTAATCAATGGCTACTCCCCTCAGCCTTGTTCTGGTCTTTTTAGTGTGATTCCCTGTTTTACTTAACCATTTGTAAGGAGTTTAACTTGTATCATTTGTATTTTTAATGTTTTTGTTTCTTCCTTTATACACTTATCTAACTCTACTTATTTTTCCACTACTGAGTATTTTTCTCCATATTTTTTCTTTTTTTTTTTTTTTGGTCCATTGGATTTCCTCTGTCCTCATCACCTACATTTAGTAGTACTTTGACTTATTGACATTTTTCCTTAAATGCTGATGATTTTTATTATTATTCTCCTTCTTACATTTATCTAATTATTTTGTTTTTGATGACCATCATGGCATCAAATTTGGCAGCAGATAGGCAGACATGGCACTGGAGCAGTAGCTGAAATTGACATGGTGATACAGCAACTATGGTGTGAGGGGTGTGTGTGGGAGAGAGAGAGAGAGAGAGAGAGAGAGAGAGAGAGAGAGAGAGAGAGAGAGAGAAGAAGAAGAAGAAGAAGAAGAAGAAGAAGAAGAAGAAAAGAGAAGAGAAGAGGAGAAGAGAGAGAAGGCCTGACATGAGTTTTTGAAACCCCAAAGCCCAGTCCCAGTAACATACCTCCTCCAACAAGGTCATGCATGCTTCTTCCAACAGTGACTGAACTGCTAATCCTTCCCAAACAATTGTACCAACTAGGGCGCAAGCATTCAAACATATGAGCCTCTGAGGGCCATTCTCATGCAAACCACTGCATCCTATATAATTTTCTTTTCTCTCCCCATCTTTAATGCTCTTTACCATCCTCCAAGTTCTCTCTCCTTCATGTGTTTAACCTTGCTTCTCACCATTTTTCCCTTTCTCCTTTTCAAATTTCATTCATTTATTATTTCTACACTGAACTTATTTGTAACTTCATAGCACAAGCTATAGGAGTTTTATTTTGGACTCTGTGGTCACTGGTGCATGTTAGTGAATTGCAACTGACTTTGAGTATTATGTTAGTTGCATATTTCCTTGTTGAAAAAATACATGGCAAAAGCAATTTAAGAAAGGAAGGGTTTGGTTTGGCTCAGAGTTTGAGAATATAGTTCACAGTGTCAAGGAAAATGTGACGGAAGAAGCTGGAGACAGCAAGGCACACGGCATGCACAGTCAGTGGGTGGGGAGTGCTGGTACTTAACCCACTTTCTATTTTATTCAGTCCAGCAGCCAGGGTAGTCAATTAACTTAATCTAGAAAATCTCTCATAGATATGTCTAGAGATTTATCTCTGAGGTAACTCTAGATCCCATCAAGCTGACCACACACACATACATACACACACACACACACACACACACACACACACATACCCCTCACATACACACATAGACACGGGCACACATACACACATACATACATCACCGCAAATGTATTTCTATATGTTGTTTTTTGATGTTGCTAGCACAGAAGTTTATCTCTTCCTAGTTGGAATGTTATCAAAGAGATTACATGTCTACTGTCAAAATCCAGAAGAAATTACTAACCAACAGATGCATATGCTGTGACCCAGAAATGCAAGAGACTAGAAAAGCAAAGGTAACATGGCTCCTACAGAAGTTCTTAACTCCTCAGTTCCTAAAATGAAAGATGCTGAAGTAAGAAAGACTTCAGAGAAAGATTTCAAAGGTTTTGTTATGGCATCTGCTTAGATCCAACGTGACTCCAACACCAGATCAAGAGAAAACAAAAGTGTATTGTAATCAAGCCACTACTGATAGATAGATGAGTGACATAGAACAGACTTGGAGGCTGAACCGTGACCCAGAGACAGAATGTTACAGAGATTTTAAGTTTGAAAGCCACAAACATCTAGGTTAAGTTACAGTTACATTTTTCTACCAATCAGGATTTAGGAATATTGCCCAATCTTGCTCTCATTGGCTGGTGAGGTGACTTGTGGTGGGGTAACTACTTGCCTAGCATTCATGACTCAACTTGCCAACCAGGATGCCAGTTACCCACATATAGGTGTCTCTCTGCCAAGCAGGATGTCAGTTACCTAGGGAGGTCTTGAGAACTTAAACTTTACTTGACCTCTATTCTAATTGGAAGCTTTACTCAAAATGGCTTCAGTTTGGTTCCTTCTTATAGGTTTTGTGGTAAAATTGATCAATAACTTGAGAGATGATACAAATAAGCAGATGAATTCAGTCCAGATCCAGAAAAGCAAATCAGCAACAGAGAATGAAGTGTCAAAATATGGATTAGAAATCAGCCATAGAGTTGAAAAAAAAAAAGTCAACCACATGGAAGAAAATTTCAGCAAGGAAACTGAGATTTTTAAAAAGAGAAGTTTTGAAAGTGGAACACTTAACAAATCAAGTTAAAAAACCGCAGTGGAAAGCATAAATAGGCCCAGCTGAGCAGAAGAAAGGATATCAGGACAGGTTGATAGAACACCACGCTAGTAAGGAACATATCAAATGGGGATGGGATAGCAGGACCATGGCATTTAGTGATACAGAGACAGACCAGGCCAGAGAGACGCTCAGTAGGTAAAGGCACTTCTGCACAAGGTTGGTGACCAGGGTTTGATGCCCAGGGCCCACAAAAGGGTGGACAGAGATCCAGCACCATGCAGTTGTCCTCTCAGCTCCACATGCATTTAGCATTATATGCATGATGACACTGCACACCCCACAATAATAATAAGCTGAAATCGAGAAAAACAAAACTAAGAATACAAAGAGTAAAATAAAGCATAGAGATCATTAAAAAAAAAGATAACAGGAAATTTCCTAAAACTAGAGGAAGAAAAACACATTTTAACAGAAGAGGCATTTAGAATCCTATGTGAATATAACAAGAGAAGAACTTCATGACATATACTCAAAATAAAAGCAAAGGCACATCAACAACTGCAAGAGAGTGACACCCCAGAGGCCAAGTATCAGATCTGTCGATGATATACTTCAATCCTAGACAGTAATTGCCTACTAAGACTGCTATATCCACCAATGCTGTTTAAAAAAATGTGTTAGAGAAATTAAAACATTTAAAGATAAGTAATAAAGCAGTTTCTGGTCACTAAGTCAGCACTGCCAAAGACATAGGAATTTTATACACAGAGGAATGAGAAAGGCATTCTTTATCATGAGAGGATGGGAAAGAAATCATTTCAGGAAGAGACTGATGGAATGAAGGGGAGAAGGGAGGGAATCCATTATGTTCCACAGTCAGGCAGCAAATCCTTGATACTAATAGAAGAGAATATGAAGAACAAGCAGTAATCTAGCCAATCAGCAAAACAATAATCAAATTACAGAAATTAGGCTGGGCGGTGGTGGTGCACGCCTGTAATCCCAGCACTTGGGAGGCAGAGGCAGGTGGATTTCTGAGTTCCAGGCCAGCCTGGTCTACAGAGTGAGTTCCAGGACAGCCAGGACTACACAGAGAAACCCTGTCTCAAAAAACAAACAAACAAACAAACAAACAAAAAACAAAAACAAAAACAAAAAAATTACAGAAATTAGGAAATCTCTATATAATAAATGAAATGCAAATGGCTTCAGCTCATACAGACACATAGACTGATCGGATTTAAAAAGATAGATGCAAACTGCTGATGTCTCTAAGAAACACACCTTAGTGGAAGATACCCACAGGCTGAAAATCATAGAGTAAAAAGTAATCTATCAAGTGAATGAAAACTAAAATTATCTTACATAGACATTCTGATAGCAGATATACTGACTTACATCATATTGAATCAAAAAAGATAAAGAATGGCTTTACATATTACTAAAGGAAACAATCCACCAAGAATATAAGACAATTATAAATATATATGCACCAAGCAACATGACTCTTAATTTCTTAAAACAAACACCAATGGATATAAAGGATAGAGTGGTCCTGATATGATAATAATAGATCATTTCATTATTTCATTCATCTCTAGATTCATCTAAACTTAAAATCACAATGAAATCCCAGAATTAATCTATATCATTGAAAAAAATGGACTTAACAGATAGCTGCAGAATATTTCATCTAATGAAGACAGAATATCTTTTCTTTTTTTTGGGTCAGCTGCCTACTGTACTTTCTATATGTAAGTAGATCACATTTTAGTCTGCAAATCATGCTTTACCAAATATAAAACAGTCAAACTAATATCATATATTATTAAACTATAGTGCAATAAAAGTAGAACTCAATACTAAGAAAAACTACATAGAGACTGAAAAATATACTCCCCAAAGGACCATTGAAGAAACAACATCCTAATCCAGAAGCATCAGATAGAGAGAAACCATAAAGACCAGGGCAGAAGTTAATGAAATGGGGACTAATAGAATAATGCATAGAATTACTCAAAGAGTTAGTTCTTTGAAAAATAAATACAAGATGGACAGATCCCTAGCCAAATAACCAAAATAAAGAGAACATCCAAATCAATAAAATTAGAGGTATAAAAAGGGTACAAATTCCAATGAAAAATCAGAGAATTATTAAGGAATACTTTGGATATTTATACTTTCAAAAACAAACTGGAAAATCTAGAAGAAAGAGAAATTCTTACATACATATAACTTACCAAAATTGAGTCAAGAAGATTTAAGCCACTTAAACAGTCTACAGGAGTCAAGGGTCTGGGCAGTAGTCAGCATAAAAACAATGCAAAATAAGGAAAAGTCCAGGTCCAGATGAATTCACTGCCAGGTCTTATCAGACTTTCAGTGAAAGTTAATATCAATGCTGTTCAAACTGTTTTCATGACATAGAAAGGGACAGAACACTACCAAGTTCGTTCTACAAGGCTAGTTATGACTGTGAAACCAAAATGGCATAAGGATATATCAAAGAAAGAACACTACAGAGCAATTTCCTAGATGAACATACATGTCAAAATTCTCAAATATTTCTTGCAAAAAAACATTGGAGAACATATTGTGAGATGTGAGGTCACCTTACACTGTGATTGTCCTAGTTAGCTTTGACTGTCAACTTGACCCAGCCTAGAGTCACCTAAAAGGAGAAGCCTCGATTGAATCGTGGCCTGTATGGCATGGTCGTGGGTACATCTGTGGAGGACTGTCTTATTACCATTGTGTATGGTGCCATTCCCTCGAGTAAGCCAACAAGCATCATGGTTTCTGTTTCAAGCTCCTGGTTGACTTCCTGCTCTGCTTTCCCTCAAGGACCATGGACTGAGACCTGAAAGTGTGAGCCACATAAATCCTTCCCCACACTATGCAAAGGACATAGTCCGTAAGACAAGTCGGCAACCTACAGATTGGGAACATATCTTCACTAACCCTATATCTGATAGAGGGCTAATATACAAAATATATAAAAGAACTCAAGAAGTTAGATGCCAGATAACAATTAAAAATGGGGTACAGAGCTAAACAGAGAATTCTTAACAGAGGAATCTGGAGCGACTGAGAAGCACTTAAAGAAATGTTTAAAGTCCTTAGTCATCAGGGAAATGCAAATCAAAATGACCCTGAGATAGCATCTTAGACCCATCAGGATGGCCAAACTCAAGCAACAACAGCACATGCTGGCAAGGATGCAGAGGAAGGGGGACACGCCTCTCCTGCTGGTGGGAGTACAAACTTTTACAGCCACTTTGGAAATCAATCTGGCAGTTTTTCAGAAAATTGGAAATAGTTCTACCTGAAGACCCAGCTATACCTCTCCTGGTCATATACCCAAAATCTATTCCACTATACCACAAGTACACATGCTCTACTATGTTCATAGCAGCTTTATCCATAATAACCAAAAACTAAAAACAGCCCGTATGTCCCTTAACCAAAGAATGGATCCAGAAAATGAGGTTCATTTACACAATGGGATATTATTCAGCTTTAAAACCAAGGTCATCATGAATTTTCCAGGCAAACTATAAAATATCATCCTGAGTGAGGTAACCCAGACCCTAAAAGACATACATGGTATGTACTCATTGGTAAGTACATATTAGGCATAAAGTACAGGATACCTATGCTATACCCAAAGAAGCTAAACAAGAAGGAAGGACCAAGGAAGGAAGCTTGAATGTTAATTAGAAGGGGGAATAAAATACTCATAGAAGGCAGAGGGAGGGAGGGAGGGAACTGGATGGGAGAGGGGATGGGGAGGAGAATGGGGAGGCAGGATCAGGTATAGTGAGAAACCGGAGAGAGGGCCAGAGGGTCAGGAGAGTGAATATAAATCTGTAGCTGTCTGATGTGTGTGTGTGTGTGTGTGTGTGTGTGTGTGTGTGTGTGTGTGTGTTGGGGGGTAGGGGGGATCTTTTGGATGTACCAAGAGACCTAGAATGGAGGAGGCTCCCAGGAATCAATGTGAGTGACCTACAGTAAGACACTTAGCAGCTGGGATATGAAATCTGAAGAGGCCACCTCTATATTCAGGCACAATCTCCAGTGGACACCAACCACTCACAAAACTTACAACCCAAAATTTGTCCTGTCTAAAAGAAATGCAGGGACAAAGATGGAGCAGAGACTGAAGGAATGGCCAACCAATAACAGGCCCAACTTGAGACCCATCCCATGGGCAAGCACCAATCCCTGACACTATTACCGATACTCTGTTATGTTGTAGACAGAAGCCCAGCATGGCTGTCCTCTGAGAGGCTCCACCCATCATATGACTGAAACAGATGTAGAGACTCACAGCCAAATATCGAATGGGGCTTGAGGACTCTTACGGAAGAGTTGGGGAAAAGGATTGAAGGCCCTGAAGGGGTAGGAACTCCACAGGAAGACCGACAGAGTCAACTAACCTGGACTGTTGAGGGCTTTCAGAGACTGAGCCAGCAGCCAAAGGGCATACACGGTCTGGACCTAGGCCTCTGCTCATATGTAGCAGATGTGCAGCTCGGTCTCCAGGTGGGTCCCCCACAACTGGAGTGGGGGCTGACCCTAAAGCTCTTGCCTGTGTGAAATCCATTCCCCAACTGGACTGCCTTGTCTGGCTTCAGTGGGAGGGGGTGTGCCTAACTCTGAAGAGACTTGATGCACTATGATGGGAGGCAGCCACCCTCCTCTCAGAGGAGAAGGGGATGGAAGATGGGGCCAGGAGGGCCTCTGGGAGGAGGGTACTGGGAGGGGGCAGTGATCAGGATGTAAAATAAATAAATTAATGAACAATAGAGAGGGGGAAGGGAGGGAGAGAGAGAAAAGAAGAGAAAAGAAAAGAAAAGAGAAAAAGAAAAGAAAGAAAAGAAGGGAAAAGAAAGGAAAGGAAAAGAAAAGAAAAGAGAAAAGAAAAGAAAAGAGAAAAGAAAAGAAAAGAAAAGAAAAGAGAAAAGAAAAGAAAAGAAAAGAAAAGAAAAGAAAAGAAAAGAAAAAGAATTGGGTGTTGCTGCCTCCAGGGGGCAGCACTCACGGATGACTGCTACAGGCTTGGAAGGTCCTGAAGGACTCGACTCAAAACCAAATTCTATTTGTCTTTCAAAGTTGTAAATATGTTTCTTTGATGAAAATATAAACCCAACATTTCAGTTAAAACAACTAACAACTTAGACACTTTGCTGAAAAGTTCCTGGCCTACGTGTGATGCTCCAAGACAAAAAGAGGCAAGGAAGCTGTGCAGTGCGCGGCCTCAGCGATGCACACGGGGTCCATTGCAGTCCCGACTCCCCCCACTCTGCACAGGACAGCATGCCTGTGCTAACGCTGCGGCCTCCGGGCCTCAGGGATGCTTCTGAAGCTTACGTTCCGTGACCAGCGAGCAGGGCCGCTGGACTCAATTCCTTTTTCCCTCGGTGGCTAGAAAATACATTTCCAGGGAAAAGAGAATTTCTAGGACTACTCTCTACTGCTCCACGCCTGTTCATGTATAAAAATACAAAATGTATAAAATAAAATGAAGACTCATACTTCTATGAGACCTCATCAGCTTTCTATGCAGAAAAAATTTTCTTTAAGGTTACTCTATGTTATAACAGTTTTCAAAAATCAATGAACTAATTGGAAGCTTGAACTAAAGAATCAAATGCTTACTGCATTTTCCTTAAATATACATTGAACAGAATGTATTTAAATATGTACCAGGAGGAGGGGGTAGCAGGGAACTTACTCACTCTATTTTAGACAGGGTACTGATATGTGGACTTATATGTCCAGCAGGGACTAATTTCAAAACCAAAAGATAAAAGAGCAAGTGGGAGGATTATCTATAGCTTCCACTTTCACAATGCAGTCCATCACTGAAGGAACTCGGGACAGGAACTCAAGCGGGAGGCTCCTGGTGGCGGGAGCTGATGCAAGGCCAGGGAGGGGTGCTGCTAGTGGGCTTGCTCCCTCTGGCTTGCTCAGCCTGCTTTCTTATAGAACCCAGAACTACCAGCCACAACGTGCAAACACCAACGATAGGCTGTGCCCTTGGCCCAAGGATCACTAATTAAGAAAATGCCTTACAGCCAGATCTTATGGAGGCATTTTCTCAGATGAGGCTCCCTCCTTTCAGATAACTATAGTTTATGTGTCAAGTTGACATAAGATGAACCGGCACACACATATAAAAAAGGATTATAATCCCCTTGGCTTTCACGACTCCCTTTATTCAGATGTTAACTCATCTACCAGTTATATATGCTAGTTTATTGACTCATCCACCAGCTTATTATATTATAGTTTGTTCAGAGTAGCATCTGAAATTTATAACGCTCTATCTTTATCAAAAAAAAAAAACCAAAACAATCACTATATCAGAGTTAGTTACTATTTACTCAGTTTTTCTATTTTTTTATACTCAAGCTTTCCCTTAGATCATGGATTTTTATATATATATATATATATATATATATATATATATATATATATATAAACCTTAGGTTTAAGATGTCAAAGCAAGCATGATACTCTGAAGATGAACATCCTTTTGATCATCTGAGCACTCAGAGACCAAACTTCACAAGGATGGCTTGAGAAACAGCAAAGGTCACAGAGCCAAAATGAAATCTCATCACGACAAGCTAGAAGGGCAACTACTGCTACACATTGGCTCTTTCCAGACCTTTCTTTCTCCAAAATTTCATAACTAACAAGTGTAATTTGGAAGGTTTGAATGGCTTCCTAGCCAGTTTCTGCCTTAACCAGGAAACAAGGCTCTTTGCTAACGATCGAAAATGACTATTTAGTGCTACAAAATCAACCCTGGTGGTTATGAAAGAACATGGTTTTGATGGCGAGCTGCTCTTCGTTCTTGACTATTTAGGACTTGTGGGATGATGCCTACCATTAAGGATGCAGCTTCAGCAGCATTTGCTTCTAGGGATGGTCAGCTACTGATAGATAATTCATTGTCCAAACTAGCACACTGCAGGTGAAAGAGGTCACTAGGCACAGTTCTTCCAGGATAGTACCAGGCAGCCTGGAAATGTGTCAGCACTCTAGATAAGGGAGACTGGTTACAAGGGCAGGAGCCTACTACGGCATGAAAAGCCACTGTGTCACCAGCCAACAGGCTTGAGCTCAGAGCTTGGGTCACTGTGTAGGCTGGACAAACACTGAAGTTATTTTGGGAAAGTCTGAAGAATGAGCAACATTTGCATATCTACATATCACAGGCCAGGCTGGGGCTTGGGATAAACTAATTCTAGACACTGATGGTTGAGAAAAACATCTACCAATGTAGTCAAGATATATTCTGGTACAGAGTAGGGCCAAGCCTGTAAATATTGGGCTTGAGTGGCTTCTGTCTATGGGTCTAGGGCAGGTTGACTGACTGTGAGCATCAGGACTACAGTTTTCTGGAGCCACACAGAAGAAACCTTTCTTTTGCAGGACATCACTTCAAATGCCTGAAGGGTGCTTTCACCTCCACCTTTGAGCTTGCATTAGCTAAGCAGAGTTTTAGCCATAGGAAATGTCATGGTCCACATGGAGCACACAGGCTTTTCAACATTGGGCTTTCCACCAGGAGAGGGTAAAACTCTGAACACTCCTTTGGTAGAAGCACATGTCCTACTGTTGGTTTATATTAAGCAAATAGTTCCCCCAGGAACCCCTTCACTGAATTGAATTTGGCTATCACATTGGCTTTCCACTCTACACATGTACATTTTTATGATGAGTGGACCCTAAGCAAGTGATGGCATTCACTCCTTCAGACTCAGAAGCAGGAGAGACTGGGAAGGCCTGTGTGGGTTCTCTGGTGCTATGTGGGCTTCGACCAGTCCCTCCACCCTTGGATTCCTCCCCAAGGATGAAGCGATAAAGACAAGATGATTAAACTCCTCGCAAACACTAAGTAAACTATGAAGTAAGATCTGGATCTGGGTTCGTTTGCCTTTTCTTTCACTCTTTCAGCTACTATACTGGACACGGAGGACCTAGTTCTAAGCTAAAGTTAATGCCTCCAGAGATGGTAAAATGGGCTGCCTCATGCTTCTCATGTATTGACCCAGATTTGTATGGTCCAGAATATGACAATAATTCCTCCTATGACTTTCCTGGATCTCTTTAGTAATATTTTAAATGTATAATATAAAAGTGAGGATTTTTATGATCTTTACGGGGCCATTTTGTAAGTGTTAACAAGCAGTTCACTGTGGATGTAGTACTCACACACGACCACATAGACACACTTCTGTCTAATAGAGAGCTGAGCAAGCTTCCTGCCACTTCCTCCTTCTGGTGTATAGAGGCAGCTGCTCCTCCAAATCACCACGCCCTTCTACCAACCTCAGAAAGTCATTCCTTTTATGTGGTCCCAGTACAGCCAAGACAGCAAGTCAGCCGATGCGCACCAACTGGCTTTGATTTCTACACTTTTCACTAACACGTGCATATAAAACAGTGACATCTAGTGAAAACCTGTTTGGTGCATTGCTTGTTTGCCAGATGCTGGGTGATTGGACTGACTTTTCTGAATGGTGTGTTGGTAGTTGGACAACTGTAAGGATGCTGATTACCCATGAAGAACAAAGGAGACTCACTTCAGGGTCAGGGTGATTGTCAGTCTCAATTGTCAGCCTGATGAGATCTAGAGTCACCCAGGAGATGGGCCTCAGGTTAACCAAGGTGGAGAGAGACTCACTCAGGTGTTGCTGGGGCTTTCTTCCTGTCGCATAAACTAGAGAAAGTGAACTGAACACCTGCAGTCATGGCTCTCTGCCCCTTGACTGAGGCTGGTGATAGACTCAACTGTGAGTCAAGATAACCCTTTCTTAAGTTGGTACTGATAAGTGGGGCCATTGCTGTGAGAATCCTGACCACATTATTCTTAGGTCTTTGGAAATGGTTTGAGGGAGAAACACAAAAGTTTGGAGTTTGGGGCCAGAAAAGCTCGTTGATGCTGCAAGCAGAGTTTAAATGAGCTATTCTGATGGGAACCTGAAAGACAAGAATGTCCAGAAACACATGGACAATGCCGGCCCAGCCCATGAAGTATCAGAAGGGAACAAGGACTCCATTGGGAACTGGGATGGGCAATTCCTCTGACATTTTGGCCTAGAATCTGGATTCATTCTGTTGTGTCCTGGGAACTTGAGTGAAGTTGAATTTAAAGTTAATGGACTATTTGATGGGAAATTCCAAGACAGGAGAGCATTTAGGCTAGTAATGAGAAAACAACTGTCATTGTTCAGAGATGGGCACCACTGGAAGCAGCTTGTGTTTTACTGGGACAGTGGGAGAGATGTCCGAAGGGTAAAACCTCACTTGTCAGAGGCTGAGCCTTATGAAGATCCAAATTCATTTGGAGGAAGAAGGCCTGAAGCAAAGGGCTTCGCTGATCTATGTGGCACTAGCTTGAGAAATGCTGGATTGAAGGAGTCTCAAAGTCCCGATCCATAAGGCAAGAGTTTGGCAGGGTTGGAGCCCCTGAAAACGCATGCCCTCAAGTGGGCATTAAAGGGGGAGCCTAAGTCACAAGGGAGATGCCAGGTTGCTGGGAATGTTAGGACCATGGACTGTCTACAAAAGCAAGCTACCGGTATAGAATGAAGTTGGTATGAGAGATTCTGTATATGCCACAGGTGTCAGGATGAGAGGAGTCTTGGGGTACATAAAGCCCACATCTGGCTTCTGAAGCCCAGGTGATACAATCACGAACTCCATCTAGTAAACACAGAAGCGCAGGATTTGGTGTTTGTTCTACTAGATTTATGTATTGCTTTGACTTGATCATTCCTTGTTATGCCCCTATTATTCCCTTTTGGAATACGAATGCTTATTTTGCACCATGGCATATTAGAAGTATTAAACTTGTTTTTATTTTATAGGTGTGTTAATAGCTGAGAGGGTTTTCTTGAGTCTCAGATGAAGTGAAAACTTCGGACTTTTAAATCAATGGAATTGTTAGTGACAATTGTTAGGGGACTTTTGAAGGTGGATTATGTTTTGCTTTATGAGATAAAAGGTTAGGGACAAGTGGTGGAAGGAACTGGTTTAAAGCATTGTGATTGGAGTCATATTAACAAGGGGTAGAGCTGTAGTGGTTAATCTCTATTGTCAAATTGAGATCTAAAATCACCCAGAAGATGGACATCTGGGCATGCCTGTGTGATATTATCAGGGACAAGATCCTCCACTGTGGGTGGTACCATGCTCTGGGGGTGGGTCCTAGACTGCATACAAAGGAGCCTAGTGCTTCTGTCCCTGTGACTTCCTCACCTCAATGGACTGTAACCTTTAACTATAATCTAGAATAACCCTTATCTTCCTTAAGCTGCACTTGTGAGATTATTTTATCACAGAAATGGGGAAAGTAAGACAGCCAATGTTCTTGGTTTTTGTTGCTTTTTTGTTTGTTTGTTTGTTTGTTGTTTTTTGTTTTAATTTGAGTCTTGAGTCAAGACCTTGTTGCACAGCTAAGACTAGGCTTGAACTCAGTATCTTTTGGTCTTTGCTTCCCAAATACTGGAATGGTAAATATGTGCCACCATACTTAGCTTTGATTTCAAGTTTATCCTACAGCAGGGCAAACTTGGTACTGTTGTGTAGAGCCATTTAATGTAGGGAATTCTTTAAATCCATTCACTAGCATATGAATGTAACTTTGCCATATAGAGTATTTCTTTGCAATGAGGGTGTACTAGGTTTTAGTAAAGGTTAAGTGATATATACTCTTTACTCATCTTACAGATATTTACTGAGAGCCAGTGCTGTTCTATAGAATGTACCAGGATGGTACAGAATCCTAGGTCAGGAGTGAATACTGCTGCCAAGAGTGAAGCTATGTTATTCCTCTGTGAGTGAATCAACTTCAAAAGTGCCAGGGGAAGAACTCTGAAAAAAAAAAAAGGAACACATATCTGTGCAGATATTGGAGGAGACTTAAAATTAATACTACTTAATTTGAACTTGGCCATGATGGTACAAGCTTTTACAAGGCTTCTGAATGGTCTGGGAAATGTGGAGTCTTAGAAAGAATATGAGGGTGGAGCTGATAAAAATATGAGAGAAAAAAATATTCAACGTGATCAAAGTCTGCTGTTTGGAGAGGCAAATGTACTAGTTTGCAAGGTTGCTGCACGATTCTAGGAAGGGCAGGAGAGGTAAGAAAGAATTATGTCCCCCTGCTTGCCTGTGGGAAAGCCCTCTGGGCTCTGCTGGCTGGAGACACAACCCAGGCAAACGAAGGTGGAAGGAGCCAGCACAAAGAGTGGAGGATGCTGGCAGGGACCCAAGGATATCAATAACTAAGTAGAAGACTGGACGGCTTCCAGTGTCCTTCCCATAGGACTGTTAGAAAGACTATCTGGGAAAGCAATGCCCAGGAAGAGAATGCTGAATATTTGGTTAAACAAGAGGAAAGGAGGCCAAGATCAGCAACATCTGGGGGTACTACGAGTAGAGTCTGGGAAACATTCATTACAGATGTGAGAATTAAAGTAAGCTGCTGTGGGATAATGGGTAGATGAAGTTTAATTGGCAGCATCAGTCTCTACCACTTACATGACCATGGCATGTAAATACACCGGGTTTAAGATGTTTGGTGATCTTGTGAAAAGGAACACATTGCTCAGGCAAGATGGCTCCACAGGTAAAGTCTTTTGATACAAAAGGTGGAGAGGAGGTGTAACCGAGGACCACACATGGGGTCACCATTTGGTATCTACATTCACACACATACACTGATAGACACACACACACACACAGACACACCACGGCCTGATGACTTTAGCTGAGTTACAGTGGAAGGAGAGCTGACTTCTTCAAGTGTCCCTCTCATCTCTACACATGCACTGTGCTCGCCCACTCATGCAAACCACACGCTAAAAATAAATAAAATAAAAAATAATTAAGAGGATCACACTGATTGGTTGAACAAACAGCTACAGGAGAGACAATTTAATGCCATTTCATAACTGAAAATGGATACAGGAAAAATTGAAATATCCATTGCGCGCCACTTACTTGCTCAATCATTTATTGGCTTTAAATGTTTCATGTGTAGATGCTAATTGCCAAGGAAAAGTATGGAAGCAATTCTTACTTGGTGTTGCTGATGGCAAAAGTTCCTGAAGTACTATTTTATATGTAGACTCATCTTTAGTCAACAGTTGGGCTGCTTCCAAGTTCACTGGATTTTTTAGGTTAGGGTAAGAAAGCAACACCTAAAAGAAAACATAGCAAACAATTTTAAAATAAAATTTTCTTGGAATAGCAAGACAAACCAATGCATACAAACTCAGCAAACACAGCAAGTGCCTACTATGTCCAGCCCTTGAGATGGGTATGGTGATGATATGAAACAGGCCAGCTGGGTGGTGGTGGCACACGCCTTCATTCACAGAAGTTGGGAGGCAAAGGCAGGCGCATCTCCGAGTTCAAAGCCAGCCTACAGAGTGTTTACAGCCTACAGAGTGACTTCCAGGACAGCCAGGGTAACACAGAGAAACTCTGTCTTGAAAAAAACAAGCAAACAAACAAATACCCAACCAAAAAAAAATCAAAAGAAACAACAAATATCCTCCGGAAAATACCTCTACCTTGGTTTTATGCTGTGTATTTATGAAACACTGGGATTCAAAGCAAGATTTTTTTTCCTATAACATTTATTTCTATCACAAAAATTTAAAGTGGATTTTTATGTAAACCATTGGAGAAGAGTAAAAAAAACTCCCATTACATGCTAACAGGAGACCACATTAGATCATGGCTAAACACACTTGAACTGGAACTGTTATTACTGACCTAATGAGAGCATATGTTTGGTTTCATTATTCATCAGCTTTGATATGAATTTACAAGAGAGAGCAGCTAGCCCTGTCTGGGACACAGAAGAAAGCTGCATGCATTAAGGTGTGGCCAGTGGCTCACCTATGAGGCAGGGGAGGTTAGAGAATTACAAAATACTCACGAGGAGCCGTGTTCAGTGTTAGAAGCTTAAATAAAGCTGGACTGTATCTCCACAATTGAAAACATCTTGAGGCTCTCCCGCTTTTTATAAAATGTGTATCCTTTAATTGTGAAGGGCTTTAACTATCAATTTTCAAAATAAGTCTGCAGCTAAAGATCCACTCTTTTGTTCCTGATAAAGAAATTTTGATTGACATATCTTGCTCTGATCCTTTGAGCATTTAAATATGGTCTGTACATGCTAACCCTTATGTGATGAGTAAACGGGAGAATTAAGTATGTTAAAGCCTTAAGTTAGGCATGGAGGTGCATGCCTATGATTCCAGCCCCCAGGATGGGGAGGCAGCAGAATCATGAGTTCAAAGCCAGCCTGGGACTACATAGTGAGAACCCCTCCCCACCATATTAAAGAGAATCACACATCATTACAGTAACTGTATTCTTACCTGTAGATCAAGTAAGATGTTGTGTACTGTATAACTTGTCTTCCACTTGTTAGGCTTGTCCAAAATGTCTATACTGGGTTTACCAGTATATGGGTCTACTGTATTAAAATAATGTATTAATATTATCATTCAAAACTTATAGCACATCATAATGACACATCAAGAAAAATAGTGCTTCTACTCTCCTTCCTTCCTTCCTTCCTTCCTTCCTATTTCTTACAATGATAAACACTGGATCGATATTCAGGATCTACCAGCTTTTGTGTTTAACTTATAGGCTCCTGTGCAGTAATTTCATACTATAAATTTCAAATTTAGGGTTTTGTTGAGGCTTGTACATATGTGTGTGATTCGTGTGTGTGTGTGTGTGTGTGTGTGTGTGTGTGTGTATGGGTTTGCATGCCTGTGAATGCTCAGAAACCAGAGGAGGAGGCCAGGTATCCTCTCCTATCTGGCTTCGCCTTACTTCTCTGAGGAAGGGTCTCTGGTTGAGCCTGGTGGTCGGCTGGTAGACAGCAAGCCTCAGCAGGCCTCTTGCCTGGAGCCCCCCTGCGCCCCCCAGTGCTGGTGTTACATGCATAGGTAACTGTGGACAGAGCTTTACAAGGGTGCTCAGGAGCCAAAGTTGGGTCCTGCTCTGTGCACAAGCCATGTACCAACCCTCGAAAGTACATTTTCATTTCAAAAATAATACTTGGGAGAAAAAAGTACACACAAAAATATAAAGTAAAATATGAATGTTCCTGGCTTAATAATTCTACTCAAGTCACTTTGATCTATAGACTTCCTTCTCTAGAAGTACTCATAAGTGTTCATGTGTTTATCACATACAGTCATAGTTTTATGTTTTTCAAGATGTGTTTTCATTTAAAATATATTTGCAACATATTTCTAGATGTACTTATTTATTAGTTTACTTGCATTCATTTATTGGTGTGTGTTTGTGTGTGTAGAATGCATGGTCAGAGGTCAGAGGATAACTTGTGGGAATTGGAGGTCTCCTCCCACCATGTGGGTTTTGGGGATTGTCAGGCTGATCAGAAATGCTGGGCCTCCAGATATGTTTATTTAAAAGAAATATAAGTACCTACTATGTGCCACACAATGAAGATTCTAGAGACACTACAGTGACCAAGAAGGTCCAGATTTCATGGGTCTTCCTTCTTCTATGTAGGGGAAAGATGATGTATGAAGGAAGTTTCACTTAATGTTTTTCTATGTAAAAAAAAAATCCTATGTTAACAGACAGTGTGATTATAGTGGGTTCCCTGTATACATAGGTTCAGAATCCATGGATTTGATCATGGATCAAAAATAGTTAAAAAAAACATTCATACTGACTTGTATAGGTTTTTTTTCTTGTCATTATTTTTGAAACAATATGGCATGTTAACCATACACATAGCATTTTCATTATTAGGTAATTCAGAGATGATTTGAAGTGAATAGGCGAGGCTTCAATAGACTATGGGTTACGTGTACTGGGAACAAACAACTTTCAATATAACATACTGGTGTGCTGCTTTGTATAGACTATGAATAATCTATAAACCCGGAGTTACAGCCCATAGAGATATATGTAAGTTATAGCTGATTAGAAATTGTCAAATCACTTCCCTAACAGGCACCATTATGTCAAGGAATAATGTCTGCCCAAGCCTACTAAAATTGAGTTTTAATGTCTTTTAACATTTTGTAAACAGAAATGATAAGTTACAATATTTTGTGTTTTAATTTGCATCTATTTGTTTTTCAGAATGTGATTGTTTAGTTGTGTTTCCTCTCTCTGGTGTTTTGTGGTAGATCTCATGCCATTTTCTGCTAGTTCACAAGAGTTTTCCTAATGTGGTATAGATAGTATGTCCTGGGTACCAAAAATGTTCCCCAAATTTGCAGAATGCAGTGTTGTTATTTTTTAGTTTGTTTATAATGTGTATAGCTACAGAGGTTTTAAAAAAAAGTTTATGTAATTTAAATGTCATGGTTTTCAGTAGTTGGATGGAATGACTTCCATACAAACCCACAAAGAACTACATTACATTGTCGCCTTCCTTAGAATTCAATTAAAAACAATAACATGCTTCAGGACATTGTTTCATGTTTAAATAACACAGAACAGCAAGCTAACACATTTTTGCTCTCAAAGGTTAAGTTGGCTGGTGTATCATTTTTATAAAGTGAAAAATTACATTCAACTAAAATAATAAATGATGCATGGTTCTGTGTATTATTCAGCTGTTTAAAATGATCTTTTACAGAATGCATACAAGTTCAGGAAGGCAGCCAGGGAGATGGGCTCCACAGCTGAGAGCGTTGCTCTCAGCACTCACACAGGGTGGCTCATAACCGCATGTAACTCCAGATCCAGGGCACCCAAACCCCTCTTCTGGTCTCCACAGGCACCACAATCTTGTGCACAACCACCCTCTTCACATACATACATAATTGAAAACAAAAAAAAATTAAATGCAGGCAAAAGACCAGGTCATTTAAAGTACAGCTAGATTCAAAATTACATCTCAACTAGGTAGAAAAATGTGTACATGGAAAAATGAGAATGGATTTAGTAAAATATTGAAAATGGTTTTAGTAACTATTAGGATTCAAAGAGATTGCCAGGTTTTCTGCCTTTTAAGGTTTTCCCCAGTGAATATTCTTACTTTAATTTTAGGTTGCTAACGGAGAAAGAACATGCTTATTAAATACACACACACACACACACACACACACACACAACATTGCATAGACAGAGCCAAAAAAGTAGAAGTAGGAAGAGTCTTAGTCCTTACCATTTGGATGAAAAGGAATTGTTATAAATTTCACAACTGGAGGAACAAGGTTGTACTCTTGTGAAAAATCTAATGCCAGGTGGAAAACAAGTCCTGTAATATAGAAATGAATGATGCTATTGACCACTGGAGGTCTTTCTATGATTACCTATTTCATAATTTCTCACATGTGCATGCATGCGTGTGTGTGTGTGTGTGTGTGTGTGTGTGTGTAAAACTAACTTGCCAGTGATTTCACTTCCTACCACATGGGGTGCAGGGATGGACCTCATATCATCAGGCTTCGCGGCAAGGGCTTTGGCTGAGCCATCTCACCAGATTTCCCCGTGATTTTCTTAAATTCCTCCACAATGCATGGAGCAGTCTGTGCTGTGGACTAGACCCTTCACCATCTAGAAGCGCTAAGTTTCAATCTCCCCACCGCTCTGTCCATTCACGCCCTCTGTCTCCTTCGCACCGCCTCCTCCCATAGTGGTGACCTCAGCCTTCCCAGAATCCACCTGTAGCACGTATGTTGTTCTCCTTTTGAACTTGGCCAGTGCTGACACGTCAGCTTCCTTAGAACGCCTTCCTGACTTCTGCATGTGCTGATCCTCTCCTGTCTTTGTCATTCTCTCCAAAACCCATCGCAACATCTCAAGTATTGTCATTGTTGCTTTATATGGTTGTCTCGCCCATGCCACTCAAAGGATCTCTTTTAAATAAATAGCTGGAATAACTCATGACTATTCAAGTTTATAGTGGGCCATTTCCTTGAGGATTTGACTGCTGGAAGTTTCAGGGGAAATCATAATGGGAAAACCAAGAAATAACTGGAAAACTGAAGTATTTTGATTGGTGTTCTCTGATCTCCTGAAGGTTGTTGGCAGACATGCTTGATAAATGTATTTATTGTGTTTGCTTCTTAAAAATTCAGTAACATTAGGGATGGGAGTGAGGCCCTGAAGTTGATCTCTATTCTCTGTCTCTCTCGGACTCTATCTCTGTCTCTTTCTTTCTCCCCTATCTCCTCCCCCTCTTCCTCTCTAGTCCCCTCTCCCTCCCTCTCTCGTTCTCTCTGTAAGACAGATTGATTTTAAAAACACGAACCTTCACAGATTGAATTGGGAAGACCTTCAATCTCAGCTTTCCAACTCATCATATCACCAGTTACAGGAAAAGCAGTAATATCCTGTCAAATAGATAGATATATAGATAAATAAATAAATAAATAAATAAGTGAATAAATGAATAAATAAATGCAGGCTGAAATATCTATCACAGTTTTGAAAATCAGATAATGGGTTACACTGAATTTCAAAATTTGACTTTTTTCTTAATAGTTCATTTCTTAAGGTAGATGACAGGAAACCCATGAAATAAGAGTAAATTAGATATCTGTCCACAAATCCAGCTCTACAAAGGACAATTGATGGAAAATGCCAACACAAGGAGGGAAATTACTCCCTCGAAAAAGCAAGAAAGTATTCTTCCAACAAACCCAAAAGAAGATACCCACACAAACGTAAAAATAACATAAAAAATAACAGGAAGCAACAATCACTATTCCTTCATATCTCTTAACAACAATGGACTCAACTCCCCAATAAAAAGACATAGACTAATGAAATATTTCTCATGTAAATCTTCAATTTTATCAGAAAATGTTTGTTATTCCCCTTTTAATTAATTTGGTAATTTCTTTTATGTCTATCCTTTAATCATAATTAATTTTCATGATAATTTTCAATTTTAATATCTTTCTATATACTTCCTCCATTTTATCAGAAATGTTTTTAATGTAATCTTTGATTTTTACCACAAATGTTTCTAATTCCACCTTCAATTAATTTAGAATCAATTAATAGTCAATTTTAATGTGTTTGTTTATTTCTTGAATTTACCAGAAATATTTTACATGTAAATTTTCAATGTTATCTGAAAATGTTTATAATTCCACTTTTAATCAATTTAGGAATACTATTATGCCTACCATTATTATGTCTATATAAATTTTTCCATGATAATCTTCAATTCTAACATGTTTTTCTATATATTTTTGCAATTTTATCAGAAATATTTTCCACATAATCTTCAATTCTATCATAAAATGTTTCTACCCCATATTTCAATTAGTTTAGCAATGTTTTACATGTCTACCACTTTACTCCTTACTTTTCCATGAAAACTGTCAATTTTAACATATTTATCTGAAATATTTTCCATGTAAATCTTTAATATTTTATCATAAAGTGTTTTTACTTCCCTTTACCTCCTTTTTCAATAAAAAAGGAGTAAATTAGAAGCAAATTCCTAAGAGTAAAAGTCACTGGTGGGACAGGAAGAAAGGCTGAGCTATGTGTCTATGAAGTATGTATTACTGTGTGACCATTAATATCCCAACTAGAAAAGGAGGGAATATTTGGAAATTCAAAAAAATGTGGGTTTCCTGAAGGTTTCTGAAGATGATTCAGATGTCACATGAAAGGCATGATGTAGGAACATTTTCACTAAAAAATTCCAAACTCAGCTTAATTACCTATGTAACAGATATAATTGGATTTTTTCTTGGGTTATGAAAGGGAATATAAAACAAATAATTTTTCTAGTTCTAACTCTGACATGGATTTTGTTTGGTTTTAGAAATGGATAAGTGCATAAAAATATGTGTAGTGGTGAAAGTGTAAAATCCACTGTGAAGATCTGTAGTACACAAAAACACGTCTAATAGTGAAAGTGTAGAGCCCAATGTGAAGCTCTGTAGTCTGTCCCAAAGGCCACTCTAACTGTATAGAAGTTCATTGGAATGTATTTACTTTTGGCCTGGATAATGTTAATGTGTGGTTTTTTTAAATTCATTTTCATATTAAACTTTGTAAAACTTATTTAAGAAAATACAATTAAAATCTCAAGATTACTCTTGTATATAAAAACAAACTTTCCCTACACTCAAGCACTGTCTCTATGAAGAGACAAGAATGAGCTTCACAGGAAACTTTAGCAGCTATGCTGAGCGTGCGTAGGCTCTGAGGCAACATGTTGAATACGTGTGCCAGGTGACTGTCAAGGTGAGCGCTGTATTTGTCCGCACACGTTATCTGTATTGATATAACCCACCACTGATTTCTATTGCGACAGAGATCAATAATGTCTAGATTGAACAGAAACATTATTGGACGTGAGGTCATGCATCTGTCATGTTTATATAGCTGATCTGAAGCATCTCTGAGGAGGGCTTTTCTCTTTTTTAATGTGTTTATAGTAGGAGTAAAATGAGCACATATTATGAACTACCACAGCAGAGCCATTGTTAGCCCCTCTGCACATCCTCCTATGGACGGCTTTGTCTCTAAGTTTGCTTTTTGGCACTGCCCTTTCTCCTCATTCTCTCTTTTTCATTTTCCATATATTAGTCCATGGCACACATGAATGCCAGTAACTCCACCGGTGACACTGGAACAGAGGGTAGTTTTTCTTTCTGATTAAAATTAGAAGGCAAAAACATGAGAAGGAAAGTACTGGAATGTGTGCAGTAGAACACAAAAGTTAAAAACAAAAGATCAGTGTCTCAGTCAGGGGTTCTATTCCTGCACAAACATCAAGACCAAGAAGCAAGTTGGGGAGGAAAGGGTTTATTCAGCTTACACTTCCACACAGCTGTTCCTCACCAAGGAAGTCAGGACTGGAACTCAAGCACGTCAGGAAGCAGGAGCTGATGCAGAGGCCATGGAGGGATGTTCCTTACTGGCTTGCTTCCCCTGGCTTGCTAAGCCTGCTTTCTTATAGAACCCAAGAATACCAGCCCAGGGATGGCACCACCCACAATGGGCCTTCCCCCCTTGATCACTAATTGAGAAAATGTCCCACAGCTGAATCTCATGGAGGCACTTCCCCAACTGAAGCTCCTTTCTCTGTGATAACTCCAGCCTGTGTCAAGTTGTCACACAAAACCAGCCAGTACAATCAGAAAATAATGTAGTGTGCCGGGTGGTGGTGGTGTCAGGAGGGATCTACAAAGAGAGTTCTGGGACAGCCAGGGCAGTTGTACAGAGAATTCCTGTTTCGAAAAACCAAAACAAGCCAAACAAAATAAATAAGGAAGGGAGGAGGAGGAGGAAGAGGAGGAGGAGGGACGGAAGAGGAGGAGGAAGAGGAGGAAGAGGAAGAGGAGGAGAAAGAGGAGGAGGAAGAGGAGGAGGAGGAGAATTCTGGGGACAAATCTATACGGAAACTCTCTAAGCATTAAGTTTTCTGGTCAGAAAACAAAACACGACTTAGTTTACAGTATTAGTGAGTACAACCTGAACCTGCCAATCAATGCTTGGCATACTCTGATACTCAGGGCTTCAGCTCACGAGAAATGGCCCTGCACAATGTACTTAAATTTGTTACATTATTATTTTGAAGCAGTAGTTATTAAAGAGTACTGTAGTTGAAAAGTTGGTGTAATTAAATCATGGTTTACAGAATGAACACAGACTAACGTGCTTCTTAAATAACATCGCTGGATGAAACAGATCCCTTTCATGCCGCTGTACTTACCTTTCTTTCGCTGTGTTCTAACTCCTTGAAGTCTCTTTCCAGCAAGATGTAAGCTTTGGAGTACATAGTGAGATTGCTACCTGTCTTGGAAATCGGCAGGTTTCCTCAGGGCAGCGCTCCCCTGACTGAAGTCTCTGGTCACTCTCTAACCCGGGTTAACAGTTACTCACTCCCCAGTCGAATGACTGCTAAGGTTAGGGTTTAATGGTGACTTTCTTTTCAACCTCTGACTCCTTCAGACAGGAACTTCCCGAAGGAAGACTGGGGTCCTTGACAACTTGGGGACCACTTGAGAGATGCGGGTGTTGTTGGCAGGCCAAGAGGAAAAGGCAAACCCCGAAGCACCACTGCCAAGCTCTCTTTCTACCTGACAAGCGAAGGCTATCTCAGCTCAGCTGGACAAAGCAAACCGGTTGCCAAGCGATAGTTCTCTAGAGGCCGGTGAGAGGTTGCCACCTCTCATCTAATCAGTCCTCTTAGCCAATCGACGAACAGTTTCAGTGGGGAAGGCCAATGAAGTCAGCATTCAGGATGACATCATCCACCCCTCCGTGCACCGGGACACCGCGTTAGAGGGTCTTCCTGGTGCGCAGGACTTGGACTGTAAATCACAGAAGCTTCTCACTAGTACTTGTCCACCACGAACCTTCCTCTTTGACTGGTACCCAAAAATCCATCACACAGCTGCCCTTTGTATAAACCTTCCAAATTTCTGAAGTTGGAATTCCAATTTCTAAAGCTCAAGCCATCCTTCCTGCTTCCCAACTAGGTTTCTACCCCAATTCATTCGTCTCCTTTCCGGGCTGGATAACTGAGAGCAACCGTGGCTCTCTTCCTCTTCAGCGTTTACACGCTCTCGCCAGACTTCACTCGTTAACAGCCTTTCGCTTGCCTAGACACAGATCATCCTCTCACAGGACAACCTGCCATAGATTTAATATGGGAGCATGTGGCTCCTGCTTGAAGTACTGAACGGGTCCCAGCTACCTCTGGAGATAATTTTGCCTCCATCTTTAGCATTTTAAAGGTCGACTAACTTCTATACTAGTGTTTCTCCCATCCTGCTTCACACTCGAGGCGCCCCAGATAGGAAACTACCGTGCTATATTCCCATGTGTACCAGTCTGCCTGACTCCAGCCATCCCCTCTACCTAGATTTCCTTCCTATATTCTGATGATCAAATCTTACATTTTCATTGAAGGTGCTACTAAATCCGAGCAATGCTCTACTCACTGGCCGCCCAGGGTACCTTGAAGCTTTACAACTCGCTTAGGGCTTCTGGGAGATGTGCTTTAGTTGTGAAGGCTTCTGATTGGAGAGAGGACTGGGGTTTTTGGTGATGAGAACAATATGTGCATAACATGCCTATGTGCAGGACTGTGTGTATGCATCTGATTAGGACGTAGCTACTGCCTGGGTTTGCTGCAATAATGAGCATTGGCTCTTCATACACACAAATCACTTGAAATTGGCCAATCTGAAGATAGTCTTGTTTATATGGCACTTCTATCTTTGTATTAAAAAGTTAAATTTATTATTATTATTATTAATTATCATCATCATCATCATCATCATCATCATCATCATCATCTTACATGTATGGGTATATATGCCTGTGTGTATGTGTGTGCACTATCTTTATGCAGTGCCCACAGCCAGAAGAAGGCATTAGATATCCTGGAGCTTAAGTTACATGTGAGCTGGAATATGTGTGTGTTGAGAACTGAACCCTATTCTTAGGGAAGAGCAACCAGTGCTTTTAACTACTGAGAAATACCTCCAGCTCCCAAATTTTACTTTTAATACACATTTCACACATATCATTGGTATCATGATTGTCCTGTATATCATAAGCTATATTCTTCTTTGTTGTATTCATCAGAATTATGCTGGTGGCTTTGTTTTGGGACTGTCTTAGGTTGGGTGGTTTTGTTTTGTTTCTGTCAACTTGATACAAGCTAGGATCATCTGAGAAAAGGGAACCTCATATGAAAAAAGCTTCCATCAGATTGCCTGTAGGTAAGACTCTAGGGTATTTTCTTGATTAGTGGTTGATATGGGCTGGGGGTTCAGCCCAAGTGGATGGTACTACCCCTGGGAAGGTTGTCTTGGGTTGTAAAGAAACAGGCTGTGAAAGTCATGGGGAGCAAGCCAGTCAGCTGCACTCCTCCATGGCTTCGAGAGTACTGTCTTGAGTTTTTGTTCTGAATTTCCTTAGTGGAAGACTATAAGCTGTAAGATGAAACAACCCCTTATACCCCAGCTCTTTTAGGCACAGTATTTATCACCCTCTCCTCCCTCCAAAACTTCCCATATACTCCTCCCCATCCCTTTCCAAATTCATGGAGTGTTTTCTTCACTAATTGTTATTACTTGTATGTATGTATGTATGTATATATATTTTCCCTTAAATATAACCTATTGAGTCTATCTAATGTTACTTGTATGCATGTTTTTAGGGATGATGTTTGGCATGAGACCAACCAGTTGGTCCCTGGGCAGGACCACTTTTCTGGCTCCTAGCTCTATAGTTGTCTACAGTCCTTTATGTAAGGTTAAAGTACCTTGGGCTTTCCTCTATCCAGTTTGGCTTGTTCATTGGTATTCTCCTTGTCCAGTTTACATTTTGATGGTCATATTGGTGGCTCTTCATCAGTATAGCTTCTGATGTTACTAGGAGACACAATCTCCCAGAAAGCTTCATGACTGAAGTTTCCTGAGCCTTAGGTGTGGGAGTGTTTTGTAGCTGTGTTCACTGGATGTGGGCTCACCAGTTCTTCATTATGGTTGTGGTTTTCTGTAATGGTCTCCATTTGTTGCAAAGAGAAACTTCCTTGATGAGGGGTGAAGACTATACCTTTCTTTAAGTACAGGAACAAATGTTTATAAGTAGGTATTAAGTATTACACTGGTTTAGTAAATTAGTGGTTGTAGACTAATTATTCTCCAAGAGCCATGACTTTCACTAGCATTGTGTAGTTAGCTAGGTTTCCAATACATGAAATGATATCTCTTTTGCTGTATGGGTCTTAAGTCCAATTAGAGAGCTTTTGGTTACAGCCAACCTCTTTATGCCACTGTTGCCCCCGTAGGATTATGTCACCATGCTGGTTGTGGGTGTGATTTATAGACATCGTAGCTGGTAGGACTGTGGGATGCATCTCTCCTCTGGAAGCTTACTTGGTGCCTTCTGGTACCATGGAAGCTAGTCCTCAAGGAAGGGACATCCAGATCAGTTCTAGCAAAGGGGTCTCTGAATTCTATTTCTGAAGTGCATGGTGTCTTCAATGACAGAGACTTACCTTCCACCTCTGGAAGCTAACCCAGGCCAACACCAATAGGCTGTATGTTTTAGGAGTCTCTAAGATAGCCCTGGCTATCAACTCAAAGGCAGGTTTCTCAAGTCTGTGTTTATCTTACATGATCTTTAACTCTTGGAGGGAACATTGCCAGACCAAATGAGGGACGTTAGTTTATCTGTATATTGAATAGTTAATAGGATCATTCTTTGTGGCTTTTTTAGACATCCATGTCATTATGTTATCCACCTCCTCCTTCTCCTGTACCTATTTCCTCCCTGTTCCCTAAGGAGCACCCTTCCCATTTCCCCTACCAGATCATGTGGATCCTGTTATTTCCCTTTGTCCTCTACCCACCTTCTCTGTATCTACCTCCCTTACTCTCCTTAAGGAGTCCCCATTTTCCCATTCTGTGATCAGATCTCTTGTCCTTCCCTCCATTGCTCTCTAACTCCCCATCCTGGCAACAGTCCCACTTACCTGGTTTTTGTCATTATTGCATGCTATGGACGCACATCTGATTATTTGAAGATAGATGTTGTGTTTTATAAGAAAAAGAAAGAAAAAGAAGCTAGGGATATGTTTGGTGGAGATGCTATATGGTGCAGGGGAAGGGGGTATCTCTGCAGGACCATGTTGAGGCATCCCTTCCTCCTGAGGTACCAGCCACATGATGGTATAGTATAGAATAGAGTTTATTTAAGGAATGGGGAGGGGAGTTGGGCTAGCAGGGACAGAGAAAGGGAGGGAGGGAGGGAGGGAGGGAGGGAGAGAGAGAGAGAGAGAGAGAGAGAGAGAGAGAGAGAGAAGAGGCCAGCCATGAGCACTTGGAGAAAGAAAGGGGGAGAGGAATAGGAAGAAAAAGGACAGAGCAGGGAGAGAGCAAGAGAATCAAGTGAGAAGGGGTCAAGCAGCCCTTTTTATAGTGAGTCAGGCATACCTGGCTGTTTCTAGGTAAGAAATTCTAACATTAAGAACCTCTAATGAGAGAAAACATATGACATTTGTCTTTCTGGGTTTTGGTTGTCTTGCTCTATATGTTTTTTTTCTACTTCCATCCATATACCTTGAATGTTCATGATTTCATTTTTCTTTACAGCTGAATAGTATCCCATAGTCTATACATATGACATTCCATTATCTGTTTGCTGGTTGTAGGCATTTTAGGTTGATTCTATGTCCTAGATATTGTGACTAGAGCAACAAGGAGCATGGATGAGCAATTGTCTGTGGAGGGTGTTTTGTGACCAAAGATACCGTGACCAAAGCAACTCTTATAAGGGCAGCATTTAATTGCGCTGGCTTACAGGTTCAGAGGTGCATTATCCTCAAGTCAGGCACATGGCAACATCATTTGAAGGCTGATAGCAGAATACTGGCTTCCAGGAAGCTAGGATGAGAGTTTTAAAGCCCATGCCCACAGTGATACACCTACTCCAACAGGGCCATGCCTTAATAGTGCCACTCCCTTGGCTGAGCCTATGCAAACAATCATTTCACTGAAAAGTGTTTCTAACCTATGAGTTTGCTTACTGATTAAAAGGTGTTTTGAGTTCATCATAAACCTCAAAAACACGTTTTGAAACTTTTCCTCTCAATAATCATCTTACTTCACTGTGAAATAGTAGATGTTTGTTGGTCAAATCCAACTAATTGCACAGTTTCAAAAAGAGTTGACAGTTTAAAGTGCTTGCCTTTGCAAAATCACAGAACTTATGACACTTTTCAGTACTTCTTGTAACTCTTGCGTCAGCATCTTCATTGCTAATATTTGCTGATGATTCATATAGTAAGTTCTGATGACTTTTAATGACTCAACCAGATGTTGAAACCCACATGGACATCCTAGCATAGCAGAGCATTGTCTGTATAAACACCACAAACCTTTTCCTAAGAGATCTTATGCTCTTTCAGAAATGGACCAACGGCATCAAATATATCATGTGCAGCAGTTGGAGGTTTGCAAAAAAGAAACTCGTCTTTAAAGCTGCTATCATTAATACACTTCATGTAAGCCAGTAAGTGTAAACAGTTTGCAACATCTGCAGATTTACTGAACTAGATACTAAACATTGGAATTGGAGTACATTTAATTTCCTGGATTAATTGATCAAGAATATCAGCAGACATGTCATGTATTCTTCTGTGGGCAATGTCCGCAGCTAGATAAGGTTAGAAAAGTGCAGTTAGACAAGAAAACTGAACTCAATTTCACAATAAATTGATCTCTGATCATAACTTAAACAATATTTTTGGCTTCTGGCAATAATAAATCCTCAGCAATGATTTGAGGTTTCATAGCTCTGGTGATTCTGAGTGCCACTGAAAATGGCTGCTACATTTTGCTTGTGGTACTGGCCACTAGTCTGGCTTTCTTGAGTCCGTCAGCTTTGCTTCTAAAACAGTTGGTGCCATTGCTGGCAGAGCTCCGATGCTTATTATCAAAATGAGATTTAGTTTGGTTTCATATATTTGGCTGATAGAACTTCACAACAATGAACACATTCTAAATTCCTGCTGTAATTATTGAGGTAAAACCATACTGTAAAAAACCTTACTATATTTTTCTCAACATTTTTCTCTAAATGATCTATTGTCATGGGATGTTTTTCTAATGAAAATAATATATTACAATAGCCTTAATAATATGAGAGACGATACATGGCAGAGTTCAGTCAATTTTGTTCATTAAAATTTAATACAACATGTTTATTTTTTAGCATACCTGCTACTATCACATGAGGGCAGTATTCACACCAACCACAGATAAATATAAAAAAGACCAAAAAGCAGCATCCAGATTAAGTTAGGTTGGTTGGTATATACACACATGCACACATGTGCACACACACACACACACACACACACACTCACATGCTCACTGCAGTAGTTGATGATTTTACAGTACGCGATTTTACATTTATCCAGTCATTATAATTCATGTAGTGCTGTTTTTAACCTCCAATACTGCTTCTTTCCACACAGTAGCTGTTTTCTACACATGTGTGGCTGGCCTACATAAGTACATTATGGCATGAACACTGTCTCATATGCCTGTATTTGTTTCAGCTGTATGAGATGGGTTGCTGGGATGATATTGTCATATGTGGGAGTATATGCATGTGGGTAGACCTGCCTGGAGATGGATAGGTGTCTCAGTTCCTCACACTACTGAAAATGTTTTCTGATAGGCTGAGGCAACTCCTGTGAAAGGATCATTCAACTCCCCAAAAGAGGTTGAGAGATACTGGTCTAGACCCCCTATTTTATCCTCCAGACTTGATCCTCTGTCTCCCCTGTGATTCATTCGACTTGTAAGGCTTTCCTTTGAATTTTCTAGATGGGATGTTGGGTTTTCAGTTTGGATCTTCTCAGCGTTTTCATCTCCTAACTGAATGCGGTTCTCAAGTCTTGTGTCGGCCTCATCATTTCCATCAGCCTGTGCTTGTGTGCTTGTGCTTTCCTGGGCATCGCTCAGACAGTTACTCTCCTTAAGCTCTTCCTCCTTGATTCCATTGAGCTGCTGCTCTCTGTTTTCTTTAAACTCCTTGAATTCCTTGATGAGGATTATGATTCTTTTAAATTCTATATCCTGGAATTCATCTAGGTAATTACTGTTGGCAAGCATTTCTATAGGACTGGTAGGATTTGGAGAGAAGATGCTGGCTTGATGTTTCATGTTGTTTGGTATTCTTACAATGAGATCTGGGCATGTGGACTTCCTTTGTTAGTTCCGAGTTTGTTATGGATGAAGCATGTTGTGGGAAAAGAGAAGACATGTTTGGTCTGGAGGTTGGAAATGTCTTGGGTGGAATGAAGTCAGATGGACAGAGGGACTGACTTGGCTGATGTACTGGACGTGCTTCCTGTTCGACTTTAGGTGGGGATGTGAGGGTAGATAGACTGAGAGTCCTGTGGGTTGGCAGATAGTGAGGGAAGATCTTGACCAAGCCTGGAGTTCCCTTGCAATGGAGGGAGGGAAGGCCAGAGTAAGCTGTTGCACTGGTTACGGGACCCAGGATAAATCTAATGGATTGTGGAAAAATGAGAATTGATCGGAATGGAATACTCACCAGGCTAGACCCTGAAGGAGAATATAAGAAATCTGGTTATTGAATGGGACTTATGTGTGGTTGTAGGCAGGGGCTAGGTCTTGGCAGAAGCCCAGAGGTTGGCTGGGGAGCAGGAAAAGCAAGTGGAACCAGCCTGTTCGCTTTCGTCATTCTCTCTCACCAATTTGCCCAACCAGGAAAGGCAGACTATCATTGTGTGGAACAGTGCCTATGCCTAACTTGGTACTAAAGGTGTGTCCCTATTACACATTGTACATTCATTAAGAACTGTCTCTGATTTTGGTAACTTACTAATAAATACATATATATTATCTTATATATTGCTCAACATGCTTAGCCATTGGGAAATAGTTCATTATATGTTCTACTTTAGTATTTTTATCCCTTTGGATGGAAAGGAGATTTAAGTAGGGCCATCTCAGACTTGCACTTTCATCTTATATTCCTAAAAATACTTATACTCCTCCATGTTTGGAAGGTGAAGTTTATATTTTACTTCTATGACAGGCATACACATACATACAGACACACACAATCCTTGTGGTATCTTCAGGCTTTGTTCTGTGGTTAAGTCAAAGGGGACTCAAGTCAGCCCTAATGAGACTAGGGTCTTCCAGAAATCTGTGGTCCAGAAGATGCAGGGGAATCCATGCATGGCAGATTCCCTGTTGCTAGAATTGGAAATGGAAGAGGTCAGGTGATGGTGTGGGCAGCATCCAAGAATCTCAAGGAGCAACTGGGAGCAGCTGTCCACCAGCTTCAAGGCATGGAGCTCTGCAACCCTTCCATGAGTTTGGAAGGGGGCTTGAATTCCAGATCATGGCAGTCAATACCCTATAAGACCCTGAGCAGATAATGACACCAGGTCTTGCCTGGATCAGGTTGATGGAACTGCTGTGCTCAATGGATGCTATGTTAAGATGGTAAGTTATATGCAGTTTGAATTTGCTTCATCTGAAATTCTTAGGACTAGAACTGCTTTCTAGATTTTTCTTACCTTGGAACATTTTGTATGTCCTCTGCTGGGCAAGCTCTTCTAGCTCCCAAGTCTGAAGTCCAAAATTCACCAAGACCTGAAGCTGACCTGCTAGTAAGTCAGAAAGTTTCAGATTTTGAAGCCCTTCATATTTTAGATATTAGTATTAAGGGTGCTCAGCTTTATTTCATATCGCATCAATATCGAATGAAATATAGCTTCTATCCAGAGGACACAGCTGCTGACCAAGACACATCATATCATAGAACACTGGTCAGTTACTGTCTTGTGTTTATGATGCTTTACTGCAAAAAGAACTTGAAACCAGTGAGTAGCTATTCCCACTTGGCCCTAGACAAGGAAGAGGATAAATATGGATGAGCAATCTTTGAAATTCAACATCAGCTGCAGCTCACATACAAATTATCATCATCCTCGGTGAGCCAGGCAACAGTGTAATTGTTTGACGTATGCAATGTTCCTGAAGCTGTCTCCAGCTTTGAAACCAGGCACCCCATCCCCCACCCCGTTCTTTTTTAAAAATAGTTCTTTCCCTCGGGACCTGGACAGATGTTTTCATTTTACTTCAACGAAAAGACTGTTTTCCTCATCCACCAGGAATACGTCCCAGTACAAAGTGCTAACCTCGTTTGGATTTGAACCCCCATCCTCAAGAGCACAGGGAGGTGGACGCTAGCCAAGTGTCAGCCCAGCTGCGAGAAGTGTTTTAAATCATGTTTTGACGTATGTTACGCTGTTAACCAGAAAACTCAGGGCAGCACACAGCACACATGCTTCTAGTCACAGGCTCCAGATCACATGATCTCTCCTTTGTCTTGAAGACCTTTTGATGTGCGTTCCCAATATTGAGTTTCTCTGCTTTTAATAATCTTATATTCCTTCCTCAATATAAATGTCACGAAAAGTACCGAACGCTAATCTTCAAAGATCAAACAGGGAGAAAGAGGTGGGCAGACGAGCTCAGTGGCTTGAATTCCTGAAATTTCTCATTTAAAAAAAAATTTATTCTCACTAATAAAAGCCTCAGTTGAAGATGCACTTGGTTCCTCTTTTCAAAGTTGGAGCCCCCCGGTTTTCAGAATTATTTAACGAAATAATTTGATCTCTCCCTGTGAGACACCTGAGATGCAAGACCACTAATCTTTATTTAGAGTCACTCAGAACCAAGACACGCTGGCTTTTATTTCCCCGTCTTTGCTTTGGTCAGTGTGACCAACCGTCCTGGTGTGCCTGCAATAAAGGACTTGGCGTTGCTAACCTGGAAGCGTCCCTTGCAAACTGGCTTGGTTTGTCATGTTAGCTTCTTCAGCACCAAAGTACTTTTTTGTCTTTTTTTTTTTTTTTTTTAAGTGGGAATTGTGTAATAACTCGATAAAAGCCATTCACTTGTTTTAGAACTTGGCTATTAAAAAGCACCCAATTTGTTTCCTGTGACAGGCTGGCACACAAACCCCCACAATGAAAGTTATGAGAGTCACGCTCAGAATCATGTTTGGGGAAGATGCTGGAGGTGTCTGTGATGAAGGTATGCAGGGCCCGGCAGGAACACTACATGTGCTGAAGTGTTTTAGGAGAACTGGGTTTCTTTTCATTTCCCCACCGGAAAACACCATCTGTTGAGAGACACGGCATTTATAATGTCTGAGTGCAGTTGTGGATGGGCATTTAAAAGGCACAATTATTCCAGGCTTCCTTCATGCATGTCACTTTAATATACCTTTCCTTGCTGTTTTCAGTCGCCCTCCAGGGGTAGTTCCAGAAATTCAGCGTTGGTGAGGCTTTGAGGTGGCAGTCAGCTTCGCAAGGGTAGGGGACAGCATATGGTTTAGAAATGGCTTAGAGATGCCTCTCAAAGCTGTTTTTACTTACTGTGTGCTTGTGAGGACTAGTTAGAAGGGAGATGATGGAGACTATTGATGGGTGAAGCCTGCCCCACCCCTCCAGTGTCAGTGCTGGGTGTTCTACATTATAACATAAGCATGAATAAATAGAATATTTTGAGCTCTACTAACTTTACTTGAGGGTAATGTATCCCTTTATAAAAATTGTGTAAAACATGAGGAATTGTATTAGTCCTATTTTGAGTCACTACCACATGCCAGATACTTCTTTGTTCATATTTGTAGTTGTATCTATAGCTACATGTACATATGCAGATACATTCTCACTAAATGTTTTGAAAGATTGCTATTATAAAAATGCTATAAAACTGTACAGATTGAATTTTATGCCAGCCCCCCCTTTTTTCTACAATTGCCATAATTTGGCTCATTTTAAAAACCCCGTGAAGCAATTACAGGTTCAGGCAAAGAAACAATGGTTCAGTGACAAACTGAAGTTCACATGTCTATGAATGAGTGATGGGGAGATAGCGCGACCTTTGTTTGTCTTGGGTGTCATTGGCGATTGAGCCAGGTGCCCCAAGTTCACTAAGCATGCACCTTCCCACTCAGCTGTACTCGCAGCCCAGAATCCTTTAACCAAGATGCTGCACTTAGACCATTCCTTAGCTACGGAAATAGGGTGCCTTCATTACTCAGGGCCAGCCAGCAGTTCCTGCGCTGGCATAGCTGAAAATGTCGGCTTCTGTTCTTTCATTAAGAAAAGGGAAGCCTGGATATGGTGACCCATGTCACATCTAAGAACTTTATTTTCTCAGACACCTTTGATGAGACACTCTGCAGTGGGCTTGATGGGTTGTAATTTTTAGGTGATTGTGCTAATAGCCAAACCAAATGAAGAGTGCCACAGCACAGGGCGGCCCAACACATCCCACCGACCATCAGGCTTTCCCGACTGAGTTATAGATTGGCCAGGATGTTGAAGTTCTTTATTTTTAAATTACTTATTTTAAAATGTTTTTATTGACATTTTTGACCTACAAATCTACTCTGCTCATGGTTTTCCCTCTTCAGTCCCTCCCAGATCCTTCCCACCTCCACACCTACCCGATGTATGTCCTTTACTTCTCTCTCCATTTAGAAAAGAAACATCAAACAAAGGAAGCAAATCAGAATTTAAAAAGAAAAAGAAATAACACAAGAAACACACACACAAACAAAACCCTTAAAAACACAGAATCAGAAACAATATTATATACATAAAAGACCAGCGAGACAAGAGAAAAACCCATATTGACTAAACAGAGCAATGAGACCAAAAGTCTATACAAATATCACTGAGTTTATTTTGTGTTCTCTGCCTATCTATGGTTGGGCCTGGGGCTTACTCTTAAGTGTGATTTACAAAGTCAGAGCCACTCCATTTGGGGAAAACTAATTTTTTCTTTGCAAGTGCATCACAGTTGGAGATAGCTTCTTGGTAGGGATGGAGCTCATGTCCACTTCCTCCCTGTCGGTGCTGGGGCCTCCTCTGACTTGAACTACACAGGCCCTGTGCATGCCACAGTCTCCGTGAGTTCATATGTGCATCTGTCCCGTTGGGTCTGAAAGACACTGTTTTCTTTGTTTATCCATCCCGTGTGTCTCACGCCATCGCTTTCTCTTTTTGCATAGATCCCTGGGGGGAATGGTTTGATGAAGGCATCCCATCTAGGACTGAATGTTCAACTCCTTTCACTCTCTGCACATTTACTGTTCAGTTGTGGGTTTCTGTGTTGGCTCCTGTCTCCTAGAAGGAGAAACGCCTCTGATGATCACTGAGTAAGATACTCATCTATGAGAATGTCACCAGGAGATATTTTATTGTTATGGCCCTTTAACAATAGGTATTTGCTTTTTCCTTGGGCCCATGGCCTAACCAGACTCAGGCTTTTGGCTACCTGAGCAGTGTCAGGCATGGGTTTCACGTTGTGGAGTTGGCCTGAAATCCAATCAGAGAGTAGTTTGTTACTATCACAACGTTGGTGCCATTATTACCCCAGCATGACATGAAGGCAGGTCGCCATTATAGATCACAGGTTTTGTAGCTGGGTTGGTGTTTGTCTTTCTCCTCTGGTAGCAGTCAGCGTACCTTTCAGTACCATGGACACTAGTCAGTAGGGATGAAGGCTGTAAGTTGGCACCAGCTACTTCTCTATGTTCATAGTGATTTTTATGTGATATCCTCAGCAATGGGGTCTTTCTATCCCTTTATGGAGAGCAACCAAGAGCTCTGATGATAGCTTAGGTTGTATGGCGGGGGTTCCATGGAGCCCCTTTGGCCAACAACTCAATAAGATATAATCCATTTCTGGCACTAGAGGTTGCACTGGTGGCAAAATATGCCTAGTTAGGGCATTATCTCCCCCATTATTTGGGGACTCCATTTATATTTCTTGCATACATGTATATAGTTTAAGAAGCTTCTACTACAGTAGGTTTCCATATGAGCCCTCAAATGCCCTTAGTGTCAGCTGTTTCTCTTTGTATTTCCTTGCCTCCCCCACCCCGCCCTCTTCCACAACTTCCTTTTTTTATACCTGCTCCAGCTTCTCCTCTGTCTCCATAACTACACATTCTATTTCCCCTTTCTTGGGAGGTCCCCTACTCCACACTAGTTCCTTAATCTGTACCTAACTATATACCTATATACGCATATCGTCTATGGTAATATGGATTGTAGCATGCATATTGAAGGCTTAAACGCTAACATCCACATATAAGAGAATATATTACAATATTTGTCCTTTGGGAACTGGTTACCTTAGATGATCGTATTGGCTGGTTTTGTGTCAACTTGACACAAGCTGTAGTTATCACAGAGAAAGGAGCTTCAGGTGAGGAACTGTTTCCATGAGATCCAACCATAAGGCATTTTCTCAATTAGTGATCAAGGGTGGGAGGGCCCATTGTGGGTGGTGCCATCCCTGGGCTGGTAGTCTTGGGTTCTATAAGAAAGCAAGCTGAGCAAGCCAGGGGAAGCATGCTAGTAAGTTACATCCCTCCATGGCCTCTGCATCTGCTCCTGCTTCCTGACCTGCTTGAGTTCCAGTCCTGACTTCCTTTGGTGATGAACAGCAAGGTGGAAGTGTAAGCTGAATAAACCCTTTCCTCTCCAATTTGCTTCTTGGTCATGATGTTTGTGTCAAATAGAAACCCTGACTAAGACAACAATTATTTCTAGTTCTATACATTTACCTGCAAATTTCATTTTTCAACATCCAAATAATACTCTATTATGTAAATGCAGCATATTTTTATTATCTATTCATCCATTAATAGACATATAGGCTGTGTCCAATTTCTAGCTATTATGAGTAGAGCAGCAATGAACATGGATGAGCTAGTATCTCTGCTGGTGAATGTAGAATACTTTGGATATATGCTCAAGAATGGAATGGGTGAATTTTGAGGAAAATCTATGCCCATATTCCTAAGGAATCAAACACACTGATTTCTACAGTCATCTTACAAGTTTACACTCTCATCAGCAATGGTTGTGAATTCTCCTTACTCCACATCCTGTCATAGCTGTCATTTGTTTTATTGATCTTGGCCATTATAACTGGTGTAGTAGGATCAAATCTCAAAGTAGTTTTGATTTGCATTTCTTTGATGACTAAGGATGTTGAATATTTCTTTATGAGCTTTTTGTGTTTCCTCTTTTGAGAATACTTTGTTTATGTCTGTACCCCATTTTATTTTATTGAATATATTCTTCATTTACATTTCAAATGTTATACCCTTTCCTGGTTTTGCCCCTTCATGAAAACCCCCAACCCATCCTCCATCCCCTGCCTCCAAGAATATACCCCTCCATCCAACCCACTCCCACATACCCCCCTCGATTTCCCCATGCTGGAGCATCTATTGAGCCTTCATAGGACCAAGGACCTCTCCTCCCACTGATGCCCAACAAGGCATTCCTCTGCCACTCTTTTGGCTGGAACCATGTGTACCCCTTGGTTGATGGCTTAGTCCCTGGGAGCCCTGGGGTGTCTGGGTGGCCGACATCATCATTCTTCCTATGAGGCTGCAAACCCCTTCAGCTCCTCCAGTCCACTCTCCAACTCCTCATTGGGGACCCCATACTCAGTCCAATGGTTAGCTTCTAGCATCTGTCTCTGTATCTGTAAGGCTCTGACAGGGCCCTTCCAGAGAAAACCATAACAGGCTCCTTTCAGTATGCACTTGTTGTCATCCATAGTAGCGTCAGGGTTTGGTGACTGTTTAAGGGATGAATCCCTAGGTAGGACAGTTTCTGTGCACCCCATTTTAAAATCAGGTTATTTGTCTTCATTTCCAGTTTTCAAAGGGCCTTTATATATTTTGCATATGAGCCCTCTATGAGATATATAGCTGGTAATAATATTTTCTATTCTGTAGCTTGATGCTTTCTCTAAATAACAGAATTCTTTTCCATAAAAATGGTTTTCTGTTTCATAAGCTCCATTATTATTTGTTGTTTTTAATTCCTGTGTCCAGTGTCCTGATCAGAAAGTCTTTACTGAGTCAGAGTTCAAGACTACTTCCAAATTTCTCTTCTATTGGATTCAATGTATCTGGTTTTATGTTGAGGTCCTTGATTCATCTGGGGTTGAGTTTTTGCAGGGTGATAAATATAGATGTGTTTGGATTCTTTTGCTTGTAGCCATACAGTTTAACCAATGCCATTTGTTGAGGATGTTGGTTTCTTTCTTTCTTTCTTTCTTTCTTTCTTTCTTTCTTTCTTTCTTCCTTCCTTCCTTCCTTCCTTCCTTCCTTCCTTCCTTCTAAATCAATGTGTATTTTTGGCTTTCTTGTTAAAAAAAAACAACAGGTGTTCATAGATGTGTAGACTCATGTGTGGGTCTGCAATTTGATTCTACTGATAAATGTTTCTGTTTTAATGAAAATTCCATGCTGTTTTTATTGCTATAGATCCACAGTATACTTTGAAATCAGGGATGGTGGTTCTTTTATTATTCAGGATTGTTTTAGCTATCAACGAGATTTTTTGTCTTTCCATATGAAACTGAAAATTGTTCTTTCAAGTCCAGGGAAAAATTATGTTAGAATTTTGATGGGTATTGCATTGAAACTGTAAATTGCTTTTGATAGGATGGTCATTTTCACTATATTAATCCTACCAATTCATGAGTATTGGAGAGCTTTTCATTTTTCTGATCACCTTCTTTAATTTCTTTCTTTGAAGTCTTAAACTTTTTATTATACAAGGCTTTCACTTGCTTGCTTAGATTTATCCTAAGATATTTTATTTTTTGGATGCTATTTTGAGAACTATTTTGTTTTCCTGATTTATTTCTCAGTCTATCATTTGCATATAGGAAGGCTACTGATTTTTGTATGTTGTGTCCTGCTACATTGCTGAAAGTGTTCATCAGCTGTAGAAGTTCCCTGTTTTTTTAATGTGTATGTGTATAAATTATATATATATATATATATATATATATATATATATATATATATCAGCAAATAAGATATGTTGGCTTCTTCCTTTCCTATTTGATTCCCCTTCATCTCCTTCAGTTGTTTTAGTGCTCTAGCTAAGACTCAAGTATTATATTGAATAGGTATGGAGAAAGTGAAAAACCTTGTTTTGTTCCTGTTTTCACTGGAAATACATTGAGTTTCTCTCCATTTAAGTTTATGCTAGAAGTAGGCTTGCTGTAAATCGCCTTTATTATGTTGATATGTCCTTTGTGTTTCAGATCTTTCATTTCATTAGGAAAGGGTGTTGGATTTAGTTTATTTCTTTATTTAATTAGACTACCATATGATTTTCATTTTGTTGATCCCTTTACATCACGTAGATCACATTTACTCACTTATGTATATTGGACTACCTCTGTATCTCCTGAATGAAGCCTACTTGGTCATAGTCGATGATCTTTTTGATGTGTTCTTGGATTCAGTTCCGCAAGTATTTTAGGAAGAATTTTTGCTTCCATATACATTGTCCATATAAAAATGGTCTGTAATTCTCTTTCTTTGTTGGACCTTTGTGTAGTTTGTGTATCAGATTAATTATTGCCATGTAAAAAGTATTAGAAAATGTTTCTTCAGTTTTTATTTTACAGAAAAATTTGATCAGTACTGGTGTTAATTCTTCTTCAAAGGTTTAGTAGGAAGCTGCTTTGCATCTGTCTGACCCTGTCTTTTTTTTTTTTTTTTTTCTGGTTGAGAGATTTTAGTGACTGGTTCTATTTTACCAGTGGTTATGGGTTTTCTTAAATTGCTTATCTTCCTGAGTTAACTTGGGTAGGTTGTTATCAAGAAATTAATCCATTTCTTTTAGGTTTTACAGTTTGGTGGAATACAGATTTTTATAGTAAGTCCTTATGATTCTCCAGAGTTTCTCGTTGTCTGATGTCCTCCTTTTAATCTCTGATTTTATTAACTTGGAACTTCTCTCTGTATCTCTTTGTTCATTTGTCTAAAGGCTTATCAATCTTATTGATTTTCTCAAAGCTTCAACTCTTGGTTTTATTGGTTTTTAAAATTTATTTCAGCCCCGAGTTTGATCAATTTTTGCCATCTATTTTTTTGTGTGTTATTTTTTTTTTGTTCTAGAGTTTTCAGGTGTTACATTAAGTTGCTAATATGAGATCTCTCTATTTTTTTATATAGATATTTAGTGCTATGAACTTTCTTGTTGGAAACGCCTTCCTTGTGTTTCACTGGCTTGGATATTTGTATTTTCATTCTTCTTTAAAAAGGTTTTAATTTCCTTCTTAACTTCTGTCTTGACACATTTTTTTTTTGTTGTTGTCATTGTTTAGCCAGTAGTGAGTTCTTTAGTTTCATGAGTTTGTATATTTATGCCTTTTCTTCTGTTGTTGATATTCAGCTTAAATTCATGATTATCCTATAGGATGCAGGGTGTTATTTCAATTAGGGGTATATTTTTAAAAAGCACCCTAGAATCAAATGAAACCAAAAGTACAACCTATCAAAACATTAGGACACAGAGAAGGCAATTCTAGGGAAAAAGTGTATAGGCATGAATATTTATGTTAGAAAACCAGGGCCATTTCAAATATCATAATCATGTCCCTCGAGGTATTAGGAAAATAAGAAAAGGGAGACCTCAAAGCAGTACACAGAAAAAAAAGGATCAGGATAGAAATTAGTGAAATGAACAGTAAAAGACTGACCCAAGGAATCAGGGAAATATTTAATGTTTTGAAAAAATATACAAGATTGAATGACCTTTAACCAAAGGATAGAGGCATAAATTAATAAAATTAGGTGAAAGGGGACATAACTATAGATTCCAGTGAAACATAGAAATTTAACAGGCAGTATTTTTAATGCTTAAGTTCTTAAAATATGAAAAAACTGGAAGAAATGCATAAAATCTCCTAGACAAATCTAGCCAATCAAAACTTAAATCAAGATATAACTTAATAGGTCTGTAATAGGCAATGAGGTTGAAGTGGTAGCAAATCTTCCAATAGGCAAAAGCCTAGGTCCAGGTGGGTTCACAGATAAATTCTATCAACCTTTAAAAAAGAATTAGTACCACTGGTTCTCAAATTTTCTAATCAACTCCCCACCACAGAGATTGAGAAGCCCTTATTTCAATTGTTGTCCAAGAGACTCCTAAAACATTATAGGCCATGGCTGATTTTTCTTTGGTAGCTTGCCCCTTCCCCAAACCAAGTAGAAGGTAAGTCTCTACTGCTGAAGACTGCATGCACTTCAGAAACAGAACCCAGAGGCCACTGAGCTGGACTCAAAAGCTTCCATCCTGATGACCAACTTTTGTGGTACCAAAAAGCACTGTGCAAGCTTTCCAGAGGACAGAAACAACCAACAGTGTTTCCCTCTTATATAATGGCCATGAACCAGGGCTACAGTCAGTATGTCACCATAGCCCCAAGGGTACGGTAGCGACATACTACTGCATACATTTCCTCGTAGTAACCAATAGCTCTCTAACTGAACTATAAACTGATCTGCTCTATAAAGGGGAAATAATATCTAGCCAGCTACTCAGGACCACAGAAGTCTTGGATCTTGGAGGAAAACCTAGAACTGCCACTATGCTAAATCAGCACAATCCCTACCTACATTCTAGTTATGATAGTCACAGGTAAGTGTTGTCTTGACCCCTCATCAAGGAAACATCTCTTTGAAACAGACTAACTACTGCAGAAAATTACAACCAATCAAAATGCAGAGTTGTGCAGTCCAGCCCAGTCTATAAAATAACTCCCCCACACACAACTTATAGAAACTTAGTGGGTAAAAGATTTAAAAGCCAAAGAATCAGAAAGTTTGCTATGAGACTGTGCATCCTAGGAATGTCAGATGTTACACCCATAATAGCTTGCCATTGTGACTGCCTACATACGAGGTGAACAACAACAATAGACATGTCAAAGTGGATAAAGGAAGGCCCATGAAGGCTCAACCTACACAAGAACTACTAAGGGACAACTAAGGAAAGCTGTGAGTGGGAGAAAGAATCTTCTCTAGGACTAGCCAATACTAAGTGGCCAGTCAAACAATAACCATGATACATATTGAACAGGTTGTATTTATGTACTTAGGAATGTGTGTGTGTGTGTGTGTGTGTGTGTGTGTGTGTGTGTATGCATATATATATAACACCAATTAATGAAAAAAGAGATCATGAATTAGAAACAGAGAAAGGTATGTCTGTGGAAGAGTTTGGAGGAAGGAAAGTGAAGGAGAAAATGATGTAATTATAATCTCAAAAGTTAAAATAATATAACCATAGGCAAGAACTTTCTGGAAGGATTCAAACAGCTCAAGAAATTACAAGAATTGATATGGGATTTCATGAAATTACAAGCTTTTGCACAGTACAGGAAATATTCCCCATAGGGAAGAGAGATCCTACATAGTGGGGGAAAGCCTTTATTAACTATGTACATCTGACAGGGGATTAGTATCTTAACTGTATTAAACTCCAAAAATTAAATATGTATGAAAAAATGTTCAGCTTCCTTGTCATCAGAAAATGGAGATGGAAACTACTCTGAGATTCCTCCTATCTTAGCGAGAATGATTATTGTTGAGAAAACAAATGCTGGTGAGAATTTTAGAAAGAGGAACACGCAGGCATTGCTGGTGTGAATGCAGACTAGTGCTTCTGCTGTAGAAGTTGAAACAGAGGCTCCATGCAGAACTACAGATGGAGTGACCCTGTGCTCCGCTATATGGTACACCTCGTTATATCTCCAAAAGAATATACATCAGCACACCACAGAGATGTTTGCACAACCATGATGATTGCTGCATGGTTCATAATTCCTAAAACATGGAACCAGCCCAAATGCCCACCCACAGGCAATGTATAAAGGAAATGTAGTATATGTATACCATTGGGTTTTATTTACTCATTAAAAAGTGAAAATATTGCTGGGCAGTGGTGGCGCACGCCTTTAATCCTAGCACTTGGGAGGCAGAGGCAGGCGGATTTCTGAGTTTGAGGCCAGCCTGGTCTACAGGGTGAGTTCCAGGACAACCAGGGCTACACAGAGAAACACTGAAAAAACAAACAAACAAACAAACAAACAAACAAACAAAAATTGAAATTATTTCCTTTGCAGGAAATGGATTTATCATCCTATTAAGTGAAACAAAGACCCAGAAAGGCAAATATCAAACTTTCTTTTACATGTGAAATTTAGATTTAAATATATGATTATATGACACATTAATGACATTAAGATAGAAGGCATAGATGGAGGACATGAAAGGAAAATGTGGAGAAAGGATAACAAATACTACATACTTCTCATAAGTGCATATCTATCTTTATCTATCTATCCATCCATCAATCATTTATCTAATATCATCATCTATTGTCTATCAACTATCATATGACTAAAATCAGACAGGGAGCCATTGGGGGGAGGGGAATGGTGGGAAGGGTGGGGAGCCAACAAAGGAATTTTATAGGGTTTGGTTATGAGCAAAGTACAATGACATATATTTGAAATGTCATGATGCCCGCTATTTAGTATATTGCTTTAAGAGTGATTAACATTATATTCTGGAGCCCTTCTCATGAACTATGTGAACTTCATTGCCTCCAAATGGTAGAAAGCGAACCAGGCTCTACAGTCAGGTTTGGCCTCAGAGATTGTATTGACAATAGCCGTGAACTAATAAGCTAAGGCTGGATGAGTGATCGTGTCTTAGTTAGGACTCTTGGTTTTGTCTGTACCATGAAATGGGTGTGCTTCAGCTACCCCACACAGGGAAGTCACAGCACACTCACCTCTGCTGACAGCCATGGGAGATGCCTGTTGCTGGAGTGAGTTCCATTTTGCCTCCAAGGCCTGGAGAACTGAAGCGCCGATCTAAGACTGTGTAGCTAGTCCTTTCAATGTCTGAGTTTACAGTCAAGAGTGCGGGTCCGTGAGAACCGACACAGAGGCCCATTCTCTTCCCATTAAACATTCCCTGAGTTTTTATTTTTACACATAATGTTACTGTCTTTTAATAAGGTCTAGGTGATGTCCTACCTAATTTTCAGGCAGCATTTTTCTCTGTGGCAGATGAGAACATTCATTCAGATAGTCACTCAGGGAAGGCTCTGGGTCTTGCCTGGCCTTCTCAGCCAGTGTCATGCTACTTACTTATTAACAAGCAACTCTTATGTGATTAGAACTCAGCTAGTCATAAATTCACCAGCAGTCTGTCTTCCTTTACAGCTCCATGTTTTTAAACCTTCCCATACTAACTTCCCAGAGGATTGCCTTGACTTTGAATGCTTTGATAGTTTGTAAGGCTCTCCTGCGGTTTCAGTGACTCAGCCCTCTTGGCATTTATGGTAACAGACTTCAGGTGCAGCTCTGACTTGGGCTGTAGAACCCCGTGTTCCTCCCTCCCTCACTCCTTTTCCTTTTCTGATCTGGAATTTCCTCTTTAGCAATTGAGCCATGGGCTGAAAAAAAAAAGGCTAACTCTATAAATTAAGAGTATGAACTCCATCCCAACACCATTCTGGACCGCTCTTGCTGTCCTCCTAAACATTAGGCCCTGTAGTTCCCTGGAGAACCAGCCCTTCACAGACCAACGGACCACATCAGATTCAAGAAGCCAGAATGACCACTTTCTCCAACTGTCATGGGAAGGGTTCTCTGGACGGCTTCTGGAATGATGTGGACTAGGGGTTGGCCTTACCCTACTGACACAATTCCCTGTGTTTAGAATTTTTTCATTTATTTTTCAACGATCAGTTTAGAAGTTCAAAAAGCTGTACTAGGAAAATAGCTTCTTTGAGCTTGATCATATAAAGAGAAACACATTTAGCCATGATCCAAGAAGGGGCGTGCTCCCTCCCTCCCTCCCTCCCTCCTTCTCTCCCTTCCTCCCTCCCTCCCTCCCTAAATGCAACAAGTGCCAAAGATGCAGAGCCTCTTAGAGTTCTCAGGCTGCCCTCAGTGGTGGACATTTAGCCAGTGCTGCATTGATTTCTTTTTTTAAAAAATGTATTTATTTGTATTACTGTGTGGGGGGCGCACATGCCATGGCACACATGAGATGGTAAAGGCGACTTTGTTGAGGCCAGTCCTTCCACCTTTACATTGACTCCAGGGGACAGAGTCACTGCTAGGCTTTCAGGACAAGAGCCATGACTTCTGAGACATCTCACTGGCTTGTTATTCATTTTCTATCCAAGTGAATAATGACAGAAAAATATAATCTGGGGTAGGATTATTGGTGATCTTACCCCTAAATCCCCAAATTCTAGGCGAGCGATTTACAGACTGAGCTATATAGCCCGGAGCTTCAGAAAAATGCAACTGATTCTCAAATGGCTCAACGTTGGTCCTGTGGTCTTGAGTGACTAGGTTTTCTTGAAGAGGAATAAGTGCTTGTTTACATTACTAAAGATAAAAAGGCCACACACCTCCATCCCATTCCTTCCAGTTCTAGTGTTTGATCTTCAGTGTCTGTTAGAATCACATGGAAGATTCTTTTTTTATTTCTTTTATTTTGTTATTTTTTTTTCAAGATAGGATTTCTCTGTATAGCCCTAGCTATCCTGGAACTCACTCTGTATCCTAGGCTGGCCTCGAACTCAGAAATCCACCTGGCTCTGCCTCCTGAGTGCTGGGATTAAAGTATGAGCCACCACCACTCTACACATTAAAGATTATTAAAATGCAAATTACTGGGTTCTACCCCTAGAAATGTAAATTTAGCACTTGAGTCAAGGAAGGACTTGATGCTTTACATTGCTGACAAGCTCCTGGGTCTCTTGGTAGCTGGCTCTGGAAGGAACACTAAAGTAGCTAAGCATCCTTGAAGGCACGAAGAGGCAGAGCTCTTGTCCAGTGAGTGTCTAGACTTTAATAACAGGCTATGTGGTATGCTGGTGCTAGGTACCTGATTATGTTGGTGATTAGGAACTAGGGGATCAAGGGGTTCAGGGTTGAGGGGAGTCTAGAGAGATACAAAGTATAAAGAAGAGTGAAAAGCAGAGCCAGGCCTTCAAGTGTGAGGTAGAACCCCACGTGGACCTCACTGTTATGTTGGGATGTGGTGGCTTTATGAAGTCTGATGGTGGCTGTGCTAACAAGAGCTGTACTTGAAACTGATGGAGGAGGCCCTGGTGGTCTTCTTGTGTTTCCCTCTGTGCCAAACAGCAAAGAGGAACACCCCCTTTCAACTTTCATAACAATACTCATTTTCCTTGACAATGTGTATTCATTGCTGGATGGGGAGATCTTTTTTGGGGGGGCCACTTTGGGGTATAGTGATAAATTATGTCAGTGAAATGGCTGCATCTCTTTTACCAACATGGCTGGAATCTAAGAGGGACATAATAGGCTATGTTCTGTGAGACCAAATGCATGCTCTTTGCCAACTTCACACGGAAACATCAAGGCAGAAAATAATACAACTCGGCCCTATTTCCAATTGTTTATATTCCATTATAAATATGTCATTTTGATTTTCAAAAACCAAAACTTGCTATCCATAGGCAGATTATACTGCCAGGTTTTGAAATTATCAGGATTCCTCTTTCTCCTTTGATCACTAACAAAACAATGCCCAGATCTGGTTTCTTTTGTAGTCCTGGGGCTTGGAGCTAGGGCATCATGAACACTAGCCTAGAGCTGTACCACCGAGCTGTCTCCCAGCCCTGTGAGTCTATTTTTAAAATTATACTTAAAATGTCATTTAATTGAAGTAAGACAAAAATAAGAATTGTTATTCCTCTTTCTAGAAAATGTCGGTCATTAGAAATAATATGAAGATTTCCAAATGCTCCTACGACACCAATATTCAGGACATATTTTAGAGTAAACATTTTAATAAACAGCAGCATAAAATAATCAGTGTTTAATATCATCTCTGGTGGTGAAATACAAATGCATATATCCTCGATATAAAATAGTGTGTTGGTCATTACAAGTCCATGCTTGTCTTATTTGGAATGCCCACAAGAACAAATCAAACATTAAGCAATACAGTGATTAAACGCATGCAGTGAGGCTAAAGAAAGATATGGTACTGTGAGCTACCGGAACATTGTCATTATATAGGCGAAGAAAATCTACATTGAGTTAAAAACAAGCAAAGGAAATAAGGAAACAGACCAGATATAAAAATGCAGATATATTTTCACTTCCGTGATACAAACCATTAACAGTTTTGTGCAGAGAAAAAAAAAAAACCTGACAATAATCTCATCTTACAAAAAAACATTGTCAACAAAGCAGAAGACATTTTGTTCAGCTTGTGGAAAGGGAACCTTTTTAATACAAAAGAGGCTGCACTCCACAGTGCCACAGAGCTGTCTTAATACATTGTAACAAGTGGTTTTGAGATTCAGTTTGCTCACCTTAATGGCTTCAGTTATTATAAAAAAAGGTTTAAAAATAAATGTTATAGTTCTTTATAAAAAACTAAGTTGAACTTATTTATTTTTCAACCATAATAACGACTTTCCAGAGAAGGTATCTTACTGGCTCATGGAATGCTAGTCCCCCTTTAAGGGGCTCCTTGAAAACTCAGATTCACTGAGACTGTGTTTACTCAAAATAAATATTCTTGGAAAACAATTGATTGTCATATGATATATGGAATTGTGGTTTGAAGTGTCATCATTAAACAGTTGCATAGCAACAAAAGGATACAAATCTTCTTTCCTCTACTCCACTTCAAGAAATGTTACACAGAATCAGCTTATTCATGCCACAAAATAGGTCCAAATTTATTGCTCAGTAAATCTGAATATAGCCAACTCTTTTGAGTTCACAGTACCTATACGTTCATGTATATTTGGGAAAACCTTGGTAGACAGATTTCCTTTATCCCTTATATAAATTCTACCTTTTAAAGCAGAAACATCAGGATCTTTCTAACTCGTATATTCCCCTCATGAAATAGTTCTAGGATTTATTGTGCATCCTATTCATCTCTATAGCTTTAAAATAAAAGCAAGACTTGCTGACATTTTTTTTCTTGAAATAAAAAAGTTATTTTTTTTAACAAAAGAAAAATCAAATCAAAATTTCTTTTCCGTGTAGAACTTGAATCTCCCAAAGATTCTGAACATGGTAAAAGTTGGTTGGTACGTAAATGCCAGGATGGGCACACTTGATGTCACCCCCTAAGGAAGGCAAGAAGGACCAAACTGCTTGTTTACCAAGTTTAGGAATCTGGAGTTTTGTCATCTTTGAATGAACCCAGCATTGTTTTTTTAGACATCCACTTTGTGAGATAGGGTGTTTTGTCTTTGGGTTTCAGCTAGCTCAGTAAATAAAGTGTTACAGTTCTTGGTGCTGGAATTTAATTGGTGAACATCTCCAGATAAAGCACAACGTGAGAGTTTAAATATTCTAGCCTCTGGTATCATCACAGGGTTCCCTCCTGCCCTTCGTCTGCGGACAGTAAGCCCTCCTGAGACCTGGGCCGATTTGTAAACAAGCTACAAGGCACACTGTGGTTATGCTTGCCTCTAGCAACACATGTTTGCCGCATGAATGGTCGGGGTTGGGGGGGGAGGAAGCTCCTATTGAGGCCGACTAAGGGAGCAGTGAAATAACCCTGGTTCTCCCATGGATAAGGATCCAGGCTGAGGGACCATTTTCCTGACTGTGCCTCCTTGGGTGCCCCATTCCTAAAGCAATAACCTAAATGGTAACGTACAACCATTCCCAGCATCCAAATCTTCCTCCTCCAGGGCCTGTGTAAACATATTGTGGAAAAGGGGACTGTGGAAAAGGCCGTCGTGAGAAGAGTAAGGTCACACAGAGATAGATGCTCTAAGCCATCCCCAAGAACCCTAGCTACTGAGAGGACGTCTGTGCACGTAACTCGTCTGTATGGCTCATTTCTATCTGAGATTTAAAATGTAGACTAAAGTTCCCTCTGTGGTACTAAACACCACTTCCATTCCAACATGCCTAGAGTCTAAGTTGAGTCAACATAGTTCCTGAACATCTGTCCTGAAGTAGAGACAGCAGGTAGACAAATGCTACAGTATATACATTTTGGGGGGTAGATCAGTCATGGTGACCGAAGGCAAACACACACAGAGAGAGCACCATTTGGCTTCCTTTTTTGGCTTGCTATTTAATTACTATGTTCTGTTCCTCTTCATTGGTTTTGTAGTTTTCAGTCCTTGAAATAAATGGTCTGTTTCCAACAGCATATCATACACCCAGATGGAGTGTAAATCCCACAATGCATTATTTTTCCTGGCTGGTGTCTTTCCAGTAAGACACAGTTAAACTTCACAGAAGATACTGGTTGCAATGTCTGCTAAATGAGAACCTTCAATAAAAACATTTGAATATAAATCTTTTTCTGCCACCTTCTAGCTTTTCCGGGATAGTGTATTTACAAAAGCCACACATTTTACACTTCTGCAGAGATCATAGACTCGGTGTGTCCGTGGATATTGGAGTCCCCAAGCAAAGATGATTGCTTTGAGTCTATTTTGTAGGGTTTTTGAGATTTGTTGCCAAAAACAGTGATACCCATACCACCAGGGTGATTTGGAATTGACATGTGGGGTAGCAAAGGAACGTTTGCTTCCTGATTGGATCCTGATGAGGGCAAGCTGGCCACATGGCCAGTGCTGGTCGATCCACTGGCGCTGCTCGGGGACCGACTCTTTGGAGGTGGGCAGTGCTGAATCACCCTGGGAGGCCCTGCAGGCTGGTAATGGGCAGCTGGAAAAGCTGCATATCCAGGAGGTATTGGGTATCCATTGATGGGGATAAAGCGCTGGTTCTGAGGTATCGCTGGGCCAATGAAACCAGCGATTTGACCCTGCGGTGTAATCCCTTGGCTCGGGAACATGTAGTTGGGAAATCGGGGATTGCTGAGGTTACTAACAGGGCTGGCACTGAGGGAGGTGGTCTGCGTGGTGGCATTTCCACCCGAGGGGGTGGTGGAGCTGGTGTGACTTGACAGGCCCTCCCAAGATCGAAGCCGGACGTGGATGTCTTTGAAGCGTGGTCTCCTGGAAGGAATCTCATTCCAGCACTCAGTCATGAGGCTGTACATTCGCGGAGGGCAGTCTTCAGAGCAGGGTAACAGCTGCCGCTTCCGCACCATTTCGATCACTTCCTGATTACTAAACCCATAATATGGCTGGAGTCCAAAACTGAAAATCTCCCACAACACAACCCCGAAAGACCAGATATCGGAATCGGAAGAGAATTTGCCGTACATGATGGCCTCTGGGGGCATCCAGCGGATGGGCAGTGAAGACTTACTCTGCACCCTATAGTAATCAGCAGAGTAAATTTCTCTGGAAAGCCCAAGGTCTGAAATCTTTACATGCAGTTGCTCTCCAATTAAAATGTTGCGAGCTGCAAGGTCCTTGTGCACGAAGAAGTGACTGGACAGGTACTCCATGCCAGCTGCGATCTGAATCGCGATGTGTAAGAAATCTCCGTGGTCCAGGCTGGATTTGACAGTCCCGTCTTCATCACTGCTACAGCCGACATCCGAATGCGGGGATCGCATGATGAGAAACTCGTGGAGATCGCCCTGGTTCATATACTCAAAGAGCATACACACGGGTTGTTCCTGGGTGACAGCACCGAGGAGGCATACAATATTGGGGTGGTGTAGTTCCGCCATGAGAGAGGCTTCCTGTTGAAATTCTGTCCACTGCTGGGGGTTGTTATAGTCTTTCAAGGTTTTGATAGCCACCAGCTGTGCGTGGTCCATGCCCGGGAGGTAGAGATGGCCCTTATAGATTTTTCCAAATGTACATTCACCCAGTTCTTCCATGAAACGCACGGCAGAAAGAGGCAGCTCTTTGGCCTTGCTCTGTAAGAAAGGGAAAGTGTGGGTTAAAACCCTTAAAGCAAGACATAATTGACGCTGAAAGGGAGGGTGGCATTCATCAAAGATGAACAGGTACACTTGTGCGGAAGGTAATGGTATGGTGATGCGCGCCTTTCTCTGCAGAACAAGGCCTGTTCGTGTAGTCCTCTCCATCGCAGGACTGAAAGGACTCAAGTATCTCCCTGGAGGAGATTGAGTCTAATAACTGTTGAAGAAGCTGGGTGTGGTGGCAAACAAACAAACAAAACAAATTCCCAAAGATCAGATAAACTAGTAAACAGAAAAGGGAGGGGAGGGGGCGTAGAGCCAGGCATGGTGGCATTTACCTGTAGTCATCGCATTAAGAAAGCAAATGTAGAACTATCAGGAGTTTGACAGGAGCCTGGGACAAACCCCCAATCTCAACAAAAGCTGGGAATGTCATTCAAGGGTTAACAGTGTCTTCATTTGTAAGACCCTAAGTTTAATTCCTACCCCGCCCTGGAAAGTGTGCGTGGGATGGCGGAGGCTACTAAACTGAATATTCTAAAGTTGTGGAAAAGACAAGAGAGCTTTCTATGTGGAGACATGGGATAGCCTCTAAATCCTATTGCTTGTGGTTCAACATGAAAAGTAAAGCAGCTAAAATGCCATATGTGGCCTCTGTATATAAGAGAGGAAACAGAGAGAACCCGTCTGTATTTCTTGGCATATGCGTAATAAAATTTAGAAAGCTGTTAAAAGGAGGATCAGAACAGCAGTGGCTACCAGTGAGGATCTAAGCAGGAATTTGAAAGAAGGAAGTGCAGGTAGAGGTTTCATCTCATGCTCTCTTATACTTTGAAATTTTAGGACTAGATTAAATAACATTAATTAGCAGGGTAATTAAATTTAAGACTTTGGCTTAATCTTTCCATCTGACTAATCAGGGATTTCTTTTTTGTTATTATAGGTCTGCCTTCTATTTTGTTTACATGGTCTAGATCAGTGGTTTCAACCTTCTTGATTCTAACCAATCCGTTAATAACAACGCTTCCTCAGGTAATGGTGACCCTCAACTATAACATTGTTTTTGTTGCTACTTCATATCTTCAATTCTGCTACTGTTAATGAATCACAATGTAAATATTTGTGTTTTCTGATGGTCTTAGGTGACCCCTGTGAATCGGCCATTTTACAACCAAAGGGGTGGCAGCCCACAGGTTGAGAACCATTGATGTAACAGGTAGAAAGTAATTAATTTTGCTACTAAGTGGTGTCTTGGTTCCTAAGATCATCAGAAATACGTTTTCCCGTGGTCTCCACACACAGGTTGAGAACCACTGGTCTAGATTCTTCCTGCTTTTTTGGTTCGGTTGACTGAATCTAGGGCCTCATGCATGCTAAACACACACTACCACCTCACTCCATTCACAGCCTCTAGGTGTGATTTGGCAGGAACCGATGGACTTCCTATGGGAGAGAAGGTGTGGCCATGAGAAATGCAACCAATTAAACCGACTCTCTTTGTCATAGCATGGATGGTAACGACTTTTTCTGGTAGGAGTAACCCAAGCTGAGTCCTTCCTGCATGATGCTGAGGGGAGGATTCCGATGATAACTGACAGTAATAAAATAACCTAAGGGGATCGATCCAGTAGATGCCCTGACCTCTTCAACAGCAGAGTCTGTGTTCATTATAATTAGTTTCAGTCCTGAACAGGATTTCCAGGTCTTGATGATAGAGAAGGGTAAGGGATGGAGCACTAAAATCTCTTAGGAAAGTGAGAATCAGGACATAAATTCATGGACTATCAGAACTGGAGTGCCCTCTTCCACACAGCTTTCAAGTTAACCCATGGTGGAAAAGGGATAATTCAGTGAGTTTTGAACTCACTGAAGCAAAAGCCCTGTCTTTCGGAGTTTGCATCTTGGGTCTGCTGTTTTCTACTAATACCAGTTACTTCCTGAACAGCACTCAACCAGTGTTAACTGATTTAATGCAGGCCTGCAGGGTTAGGTCATATGGAGTAGCCAATGACCTTGATTTTTTTCTTTTAACTTCTCTCCAGCCACCCAGAAGTAGATTAAAATTTGTGAATAATTTAGATCTGCATACAACCTTAGTTCTATAGAGTCCTTTAGTATTAAAAAAAAATTATGTTCTAGGTGTCTTTTGTTAGACTTTCTATGTTCTGGTATAGTTCCTTGAACTTCTTTTAAAAAGTTTTCTTCAAATTGATGTAGAATTCATGTGCATCTTGGTGGCACCTGAGATGCTGAACAGCCAGCCTGAGGACTGCTCCTCTTTCTAGGATGTGTGGGTGGAGGCAGAGATTGGGTAGGGCAGAGAGAAGAGCGGGCCAGATTTCTGGAAAAAGGAAGAAAAGGGGTGACCAGGACCACGGCCATGGCCTGGCCTATCACCCTCCCTAACCCCATCCATGTGCTGTCTTTGGAGCTGTTCCCCCACCCCACCTCCATGAGTTAGGCAAATTCCTTCTCTCCCATTCTCCTTTGCAAGACCTCAGGTCTGTTATTTTACAGGTGAAGAAGGGAGAAAGAAGAAACAGGGTATGTTCAGGACAGCCATTATAAAGCTTTGGCCAGCAAGGCCAGGCAGAGAGCGGTGACCCCGCAGGCTGAACAGGTCTCTGAAATTTATTGGGAGTTGGGAACAATGGTGGTGTACTCTAGGATGCTATGAACAGTTCGATCTTTCTATTCATACACACACAAGGCTACATCTTGACCCAACAGTATCTTGTCCTATCTCATCAGCACAGGTAAGCTGGGCAGGCGTGCAGCAAGGTGCATCCTCTCTAACTTACTAAGGAAGGGTTGATCACCCTAAGCTGGCTTTGGGTGTTTGCTCTGGGGAGGAGTAGGGTAATCCCTAAACTGGCAGGGTTTGGCAACACTTTTCTTTTGAACACCTGTGCGGCAGCTAGCCTAGAAAATGGCCAGAAACACCAACTCTAAGCTTGGTTTCAGGGGAGCCATTTACACAGTGATTTGCATTTTAAAAAATGCTCAAATTACTCGGTACAAATGAATCTTAACTACGGGCCCATTTTCGAATTTTACATAAATCCTAAACTAGTTAAAAAATCATAAAAACCCCTTAAAAGAAGCCGTCAGTAGATTGCTCGGAGATGGCAGGAAATTAGCTGTATTGTTAAGGAACAGATGGTTTATATTATACAAACCCTTTAGGCTAAACTTGTTTAGGTCTGGCATATTGTAAATTATATTTTAGTAATGAAAGTGAAATGACCTCGGCTTGACCTCAAGTGGGGTTTGTCTGTTTGAACCAATGCAGTGGAAAACTATGAAAGAAAATGAAGTCATAAAGGTTTGGCAGTTCAATTTTGGCTCATTTCAAGTTAAGGGGTTATAAATCTGTTTAGTTTTTGTTTGACAAGTATTTGTCATACAGGGATGTACAAAATGTAAAGAAGTGTAAAATACACACGAGGCACAGTGCCAAAGTAAACGAAGTACAAAGGCACCCTGGAAAGACCAGGGTCCCGGGCTCCTATCTCTCCATCACTCCCTCCATTAGTTAAATGACAAGAGGGGCTGCGTTTATTATATGCTGTAAGGCAATTAAGTACCTTAAAACCGAAACAGGCTTTCAGTTTAAATGTTAACATTTTTACTTCTCAAAGTAAACACACATCTGCCTCAGTTCAGCTTTAAAAATTATATAATTTTTGATGGAGGGGGAGGGGGAAGGTTGATGCAGAGGTTGATACATTGGCCAGGGTCTGATAGGGCTTCTTCCCCCATTTATTTATAGAAAGCAACTGGACTGTCGTGGAAATGAGCTCTTTGCAGACAAGGAAGAGAAGAGCAGTTGAGTCTGGTAAGTATCTGGTCTAGATCTGGCTAAGACACAGATCCTGAGGCCAAGATGATGCTGGTGACCTTTTGACTGAGGGATGAGCAGTGAGTAGGGGTGTCCCTTTCCCTATCTCTCAATGTGTGATATGGTACCGAGGAGCCATAGAGAGCGTTTTAAACTTAGTTTTTCATATAGAGATGGGCACAGATGGGTATCAAGAGTCCTCTCAGTGACTATATCTTTCTACCTTTGGGAAGTTTCACCTCAGGTCAGAATCTGATTGAGACGGGGCTTCAGGCAGGGCAGGTGATGAGAGCTCACTTTCTCCTCCTCTTCTTTCATAGGTGACTAGATTACCCTAAGAAACCAGGTAAGAGTCTATGTGGTCCCCTCTATCTATAGTATGAAGCTCGCTTTAAGACTTTGCACTTCTCTGCGCTGGACAGAGCTACAGTGTAGTATGGAAGAGGACGGCAGCCTCAAGCAGGAAGAGGGCTCTAAGAGTGGGCCCTAATGGACAACTGAAGTTCATATCCATGTGCTTACCCTGAAGCTTCTCTCTATAGCCCCTGCCTTCCCTGTCACCCAAGGCAACGCCCCTTCTCATGTTTTGATGACCAGGCCAACTGCAACCCCATGGTGTTTTGTTTTGTTTTAGAAGCAGATTGTGCCTAAACACAGGTACTTTCAAGGGCAGAGAAGGTTTCCACACAGTGTCAGTTATGCTTGCTCATCTTAAGAGTGATGAGATGGTCTCTGGCCCTCCCAAAATGAGAGGTGTAGTTTTCGTAGCAGGATGTAGGAAGAGAACACTATCCTTTTTGGCAACAGTTTTCTCTGAGATCTCCCTGCCTTGAAGACAGATTCCTTTCTGACTCTCCGGTACCAGCCAGCACATCTCCACTAAGCAGGCATAAGATCTGCCTAGATGGAGCACATGTTAGAGAAATTCTGACCCAAGCAAAGTGCATAAAAAGATGCTTTGGAAAGCCAGGTGGAAGAAAGTTACTGACCAGTGAACTGCTCCCGGTTTATGTTCTATACTATAATGTATTAATTTGACTTGTGGTATTAATGAGATTCAAGGTTCTTGATATAGCTTGAGCTATGCCTTCAATATAAACCCAGTAACTTAGGATGCATTTTATTGAATGGCTATACCTTGCCACATAACTTACTTAGTGCACATTAATAGACTGAATCCTATGGTAACATAGATACCAATACTCTGGAATAGCCAGAGTTTACATACTGACTTGTGTGTGAGAGAAAACAGCGCTATATTAATGTCATAATCTCAGCCTATACAAGCTATATATTGAATCCTATTCATGTGCTAATCATCAAGAGTGTAATAAGGGCTAATTAGGCTCCAGTAGCCGAGTAGTTGGCTAGTAGAGTTAGTTCATACTTCAGAAGTCCTTTGCCAATTACTCCACCGTGCTTCCTTGTCAGTCATAAGTTCTTTTTCCAAAACTGAATCCAATCCTTATCACAGTCCTCTAGGGTTCATCCTGTGGATCTCTCCATTTCATGAGTGATACAGCAGGAGTCTGGGCAGTTACCATAACTCTTTCATGACGGAGTCAAATTTCAAATCCAGGTAGGTCTGATCCCAAAGTTGGAACACTTTTCAGGAAAAGGGTGGTAGAGATTTTCTCTAGATGCCTGAAAGGGTCTATATCTTTAAACCATGACAACTCTGGTAGGCAAATGGAATGTTCAAAGCTGAAGAATGTTCTGGTCTCTGAGCTCGGCCTTATACATTGGTGTTCTGTTGGTTACTGGTACATGAGCAGAACCTAGGGGTAGCACCTTTGACTGAATGAACGTAAGATCCTAGGAGAACATTTAAATGGGAGGGGCCTTAGCAAGTGTGCTCTGCTTCCCGTCAGACCCTACCTTCTTTTCCTGTGTGTTTTCTTGGTTCTTAGGTAAACAGTGTTAGGTTTGCGAAACAATTGATTCCACTGACAAAACAGATATGACTACATTCTAAAAGCTCAGATGCCAGCCTTTGGGAAGATTATGGATAGTTTCAAAGACTACAGATGAACTAAGAGGCTTCTGGCTTTTGAAATCAAATTCTAGTGGGAGTTAAACCCAGACTTTGCCACGTTTGATCTGTATCTCTCTGAAAGGGACTTAACTTAAGCATCGTTTCTTTTCTCTGTAGTGTAAATGTCTAATCATGTAAGTATTTGGTGGTTACCAGTATTGATTCTGGGGACTTTCTTTATAATGCCCATGGTAAAAGTTCTTTTCCACTCAGAAATGCAACAAACAGATGCCAGTATTTTCTTTTTTAAAAAATAGAGATGTGTGTATATGCATGAGTGTGGGTACTTGTGTTCAGAAGAGGATGTCTAATCCTCTGGATTGGAGTTGCAGGAAGCTGTGAACTCCATACTGTAGGTGCAAGGGACTGAATGCTTATCTACTGCAAGAGCAGTACACACTCCTAACTACCACGCCACCTCTGCAGCCCCTGCTTTTCATCTCCAGTGATCTCTAGTTAACGAATTCTGATACCAGATTGATCACTCTGTGCTCCTATGGGCTTATACGTGTCAACAAATGTGAAAATTAAGACAGTTGATGAAAAGAGGAAGTCTTTGGACCCTAGACACATATAGACCTGGGTTGGAGGTTTGGCTTTTCCTGCTGACTATGGGACTTTGGGAAAATTCTAATCCCAAGCTTCATTTTTTTTTTTTTATCATTTTTTTTTATTTTCTATATTCTTTGTTTACATTCCAAAGGCTTTCCCCTTTCCCAGGTACCCCCCACCATATGTCCCATAATTCCTCTCCCCCCCATGCTATTCCCCACTCTTTCCCCCCCCCCACGATTTCTCTGTTCTGGGTCTACAATACTGGATCCAATCTTTACAGGCCCAGGGTCCTCTCCTTTTTTTTCTTCTTGAGAGTCATTTGACTTGCTAATTGTGCCTTGAGTATTTAGGGCTTCTGGGCTCATTAATATCCACTTATCAGTGATTGCATTTCGTGTGTATTCTTTTGTGATTGGGTTAGCTCACTTAGGATGATAGTTTCCAGATCTAACCATTTACCTACAAATTGCATGAATTCATTATTTTTAATTGCTGAGTAGTACTCCATTGTATAAATATACCACATTTTCTGTATCCATTCCTCCTTTGAGGGATATCTGGGCTCCTTCCAATTTCTGGCTATTATAAACAAGGCTGCTATAAACATAGTGGAGCATGTGTCTTTGTTGTATGCAGGGGAATCCTCTGGGTATATGCCCAGGAGTGGTATGCCAGGGTCCTCTGGGAGTGGCATGCCCAATTTTCTGAGGAACCGCCACACTGATTTCCAGAGTGGTTTTACCATTTTGCAATCCCACCAACAGTGGAGGAGTGTTCCTCTTTCTCCACATCCTCGCCAGCACTTGTTGTCTCTTGAGTTTTTAATCTTAGCCATTCTGACTGGAGTGAGGTGGAATCTCAGGGTTGTTTTGATTTGCATTTCCCTGATGACTAATGATGTTGAACATCTCTTAAGGTGTTTCTCGGCCATCCGAATTTCTTCTGGTGAAAATTCTTTGTTTAGCTCTGTACCCCATTTTTTGATAGGGTTATTTGGTTCTTTGGGGTCTAACTTCTTGAGTTCTTTGTATATATTGGATATTAGCCCTCTGTCGGATGTGGGGTTGGTGAAGATCATTTCCCACGTTGTTGGTTGCCGTTTTGTCTTTCTGACAGTGTCCTTTGCCTTACAGAAACTTTGTAATTTTATGAGGTCCCATTTGTCAATTCTTGATCTTAGAGCATAAGCTATTGGTGTTCTGTTCAGGAACTTTACCCCTGTGCCCATGTCCTCCAGGGTCTTCCCAAGTTTCTTTTCTAATAGTTTCAGTGTGTCTGGTTTTATGTGGAGGTCCTTGATCCACTTGGAGTTGATCTTAGTACAAGGAGATAAGAGTGGGTCAATTCGCATTCTTCTGCATGTTGACCTCCAGTTGAACCAGCACCATTTGTTGAAAAGGCTATCTTTTTTCCACCGGATGGTTGTGGCTCCTTTATCAAAGATCAAGTGACCATAAGTCTGTGGGTTAATTTCTGGGTCTTCAATCCTATTCCATTGATCTACCTGCCTGTTGCTGTACCAATACCATGCAGTTTTTAACACAATTGCTCTGTAGTACTGCTTGAGGTCAGGGATATTGATTCATTTTTTATTTTTCACCTAAACTTAGACTCAAATGAGAGTTTCTTCCCGAGGAAGTGATGCAAAGTCTGTGGAAACACCACAGCCACACCTCAGTGATGAAGTACACCAGTCAGTCCTTTCATGAGCCATGCTGATGGGGCTCATTCTTCTGAAGCAGTTTCTGAATGGGGCTCTCCGGCTGAGATGAGGGGGTGGATGCCCTAATGCATTCTGGGAGTGAGGTGAGAATTTATACTGCCTGGATGGATGGATACCAGCAAAACCACTGCTGTCCAAAGAGTTAGGTCTATGTCTTAACTCAGATGCTCTTTCCTCTGTTTCTTCCCAGTTGTGCTGAGGGCCCACCACATCTTTTTGTTTTCCTCTAAACCCACACTGCCCTATTAAGAGCAGCTGACAAATTTGTAGTTATCCCCGGAACCAAAAATAATAGGAATTTCTAGCTACTTCTAGCTGCAAGGTGCCAGATACACTCCCTCAGAGTGTCAAAGACATCCTTAAGTACTATTTTTTATCTTTCCTTCACAGGTGAGAAAATAAAGGTTCAGAGAAGTGTTGAGTAAGTGATTTGTTTAAGATCTCATGCCAGTAGATAATGGAGCCAAGATCTGTAATCCAATCTTTCTACTTCTTAAATCCCAGCTCTTTGAAGACTATCATACTACCTCCTAGCAATATGCTGGGACTGGTGTGTGTGGGTGTGGGGGGATGGGGTTAGGACAGTTAGGCACAGACAGTAGGGAGTCTGGGGTGCAGATGAACTTTATAGCTTGAGACTGGTTCTTCCAAGTTGGTAAGTCATTTTACCCAGGGACAGCTACAGGTCCACTAGAGAACGGAATGGGAGAAAATAGAAAAGAGATATTTCCCCAGGGAAGTGAAGAAGCAACAGAAAGGAAAATGAAAGGAAGGAGACAGGAGACAAGGCAAGGGGGAAGGATCGTAAGGTGTGGTTAAGACTGCCAGGTGCTTCTGTGACATTCAAGAGGACGGGGACGTTGAGGGGACACTGCATTAAGTCACACCGTCAATGGGACCCAGAAGCCATCTCAATAGGGTGGTGAGCTTGAAGATTTCGGGGACTAGGCGGAGAAGGCTCTTTTCTTTAAAAACAAAACAAAACAAAACAAAAAACCCAAAAAACAAAACAAAACAAAAAGCCTACAGGTATTTAGCTGGCAAGCATGTCTGTGCACCATGTGCACGCCTGGTGACCATGGAAGCCAGGAAAAGGCATCAGATGCCCTGGACCTTGGATTTACCAGTGGTCATGAGACGCCATGCGGGTGCTGAGAATTGAAGACAGTTCCTCTGTAAGAGCAGCCTATACTCTTAAGTGCCAAACCGTATCTCCCGCCCCTGACTGGGAAAATTATCAAGAACAGTTTGTGGTTAAATGACGTGACACCTGGAAAGGACAGGTGTTCAAAAAACGGCAGCCAGGACACAGCAGGGCTTTGACAACTAGCAAAAGAGATGGCTTCAAATATATAGACAAGAAATCTCAGTACATCGGGCTGCTACCTTGGCGGAAGTGCAAAGGCAGAGGTGTGGCCTGTAAGTTAAAAAGGGAGCAACTGGCGGGAGACAGGGTGAGGGGCGGGAACTCATCTGAAGCATCCAGCTCCAGAAACCTGGGCGCCTCTGGTTTTTTCAATAGGACAAGGACAAATTTGAAGAAGGCCAGTGCAGGGCAGCATTGACCCCTCAGTCCCTTCTCATCCCTGGCTCCGAATGTCCTCTCTGGCTCTGCTAGTGTTCTTGGTCCCATGGCTTTCCCCTTCTTTCTTATATGTGCCCCTTCCTCTTAGATTTTTAAAGGCACATGGCATATTTATGCAGCAGTGACTTTCAAACGAAGTCTTAGAGATTGTTTACCTTTAGGAATTTTCTCGAAAGGACTACAAAGCCCTTTGTGCTTCTTTTAGGAAAGGCACTCGGTAAGACCCAAAACAAACAACTTCAAAACCCAGAGCCAAATCTCTTAGGACAGTAAGTGGGAAAAAGATAGCATTTATTTCGTTGCTTCTTTCCCCCTCCCCCAACACAGTCAAGTACTTGAGCCAGCCCTACTTCCTGGCTTGGTCCAGAAGAGTTTATGAACCATTTGGTGGCTAAATTCCAAATTCCATATTGGAGACATCCCCACACTGGGAAGTGTTGCAAGGAACACATCAAAAAGTAGTCAGACACAATGAGAACAATGTCTGCCCATCAACCCCATGCCAATATCTCTTACATTTGTCTCTTTGATCATGGCGGGCAGAGGAGGGTTATTACTCTGGCCACATTCTCCATGTTCCTCCTGGCGCTGGGTTACATCACTTTTAACTCTGGCCTCTTCAAGCTTTCTGAGAAGCCAGGGGTGCCTCAGGCTCCCCAGCATAGACTGGCCAAGCGTATCCACCGATCTTCCCTTCCCACTTTTATGAACAAATTACTTTGCAAAAACTTTATGAGTTGGTAAGACCAAGTGTTTAGAGTTGGAAAACCTTCTATTCACATTGTATACCCACAGATTATTGAGCCTTTGATATTGACTGTGATGTTTCACTGTACTTATACAACAGCATAATAGTATCTAATTTATGTGATACCTATTAAGATCAAATGTCATGGAAATAAAGGCCCCTAGTGTTAGCAATCAGTCGCCCACAGACAGCTGAAAGGGACCCTCGCAACAATGTCAGCCATCAGGCCATCTTCCTAGCCAGCTCCAGAGGGATCCGGTGAAAACATGACATATCATCACTAGCTGCCCAGAGGTTACACATTGTCCCATGTCCTTTTGTGCATGTGCCACAACCCAATTAAAAAGCCCCATTTCCCTTCCCTTTTAATAAATCTCCCACGAGACCTGTTGCATGGTGTGATTTTGTTGGGATTCACCACCTAATTCCATTACCCAGTACGTACATTTTTGGTGATTCGTAGCAATCTCTATATACTAACATTCTCTGTTTATGCCACAGAGGCCTCTTAATTCTTTATTTGAAAAAACTGTTAATTCAGAGATTCCTGCTCCTTAGAGGCTGTGCATCACAAGCAAGCCTCCACTAAGAATGGAGTTAAGGGGATGAGCAAGCTAATTTATAACATGGATATATTTATTTTCTGAATGGCAGCCACTTTCCCATGGATTCCAGCACAGTAGTCAGGACTGTGTCCCCAGGACAGTGCCTACTGCCTGCTGTGCCCATTGCAACCAACTAATTGAGTGACATGGAAATGATGGGAAAGAAACCCCCAGAACAACAGCTGTTGCATGGGAATCTTCACATATAAAAGTACTTGCCCACCATTCCTCTGAGGATGTGCACCAATACCAGACTTCTCTTTCAATACCTTCTCTTTCCTCCACTCTTGTAGTAGTATTAAGTAAAAGAAAAATGGAGTAAAAATTAAATACTATAATGCATGCAAACCAGCCAGCCAGAATCTGGGGTTTCAAAATCATCGAACCTTGATTCTCACCACCCCAAGTTTATGACATGAACTGACCACTAAGGCATTAAGACTATATTTCCTCTTTAAAATCAGTAGTAGGCTAGCTAAGACTCCCACCTGCAGAGGGTATGGAGACTGAAGTGGCTACCTCCTGTAGTCAGGCAGGACTTCCAGAGAAGGGAGGGGACATCAACCCACTGACAAAACCTCCCACCTGAAATTTGTCCTGCCTACAAGATGTGCAGGGATAAAGATGGAGCAGAGAGTTAGGGAACAGCCAACCAATGACTGGCCCACCTTGAGACCCATCCCATGTGGGAGAGCCAGCCCTTGACACTATTAATGATACTCTGCTATGCTTGCAGATAGGCCAACCTAGAATGACCATCTCCTGGGAGGCTTTGTGCAGCAGCAGATAGAAACACAGACAACCACAACCAAACATCAGGCAGAACTCAGGGAGTCCTGTGGAAGAAATGCAGATAGAATTGAACAAACTGGAGGCATCAAGGACACTACAAGAAAACCTACAGAATCAACTAACCTGGGACCATGGGGGCTTTCAGAGACTGAGCCATCAACCAGAGAACATGCGGGGGCTGGACCCAGGTCCTACACATGCATAGCTTGGTCTTCATGTGGGTCACCTAACAACTGCAACAGCGGCTGCCTCTGACTCTGTTGGCTGCCACTGGGTTCCCTTCCCCTAACAGGACTGCCTGTTTGGGCATCAGTGGGAGAAGATGTGCCTAGTCCTGCTGCTCAGGGATGTCCCAGAGCAGGGTGGTACCTAAGAGGGACTTCTCCTTCTCTGAGGAAAAGAGGTGAGGGTAACTGGGGGAGGGATTTGTAAGGGTGGGACTGGGGGTGAGAAGGGAGAGGGACTGCCATCAGGATGTAAAGGCGAATAAATAAATAAATAAATAAATAAATAAATAAAAGAAAATTAATAAAAAATATTTAAATCAGTCTACTACTGATTTTAAAAAGGAAAAGAACTTAAAAAAAAAAAAACCTAAATGGTAGAAATGTACACTTAACTAGTGAGCAGCAGTTCAGCTTAAGAAACAATGTTTGAAAGTGAATTTTTCTCATTTAAAGAACCTAAAAACCAACAAATATGACTTTGGAACTGCAAATGTATTTTGAAGACTTTTTAAGAAACTCCTCACAACATGAAGCAAAATAAAATAAATAATATGAGATGTGATAGTCTCCATAACTCTACTATACTTAATAAGCAAGAAGATGAATTAATGTGAATGTGAAGACATTGGGTTTCCTAAAAGCTTATTATCAAGGTCAAGAGAGTAATGTGGTTCCTAACACAGAGAGTTGCCAAACAGGAGTTGCATGCATGGTCCTCTGGAGTAGGAACAAGATGAAAAGCTAAGCATTTGGAAGCAGGAACGCTAAACTGTTGAAAAGCATTTTTGCAGAAGGCCTGGGTCTGAGACGTTGGCTTTCTTGAAAGGGAGTGCTTCTGGACCACAGTGCAGGATCTAGAATAGCAGCTGCATCCAGAGCAAAGCCCTCAACCCTGGGATGCTCACCAGGACCTCGAACAGCCTACAGGTTGAAAGATGTGTTGGAAAAATAACAAGAAGGGGGGAGATCAGAGTGGGGGAAGGCTCAGGTGGACTATCATAGAACAACTTCAAAGAGGGCCATGAGGAAAACATTTCTATTAAAAGATACTTTAAGCAAAGGGAAATAGATTTAAATTAGGCATTAAAAAGATTTCTTAAAAAAATCATAGTAAAAAGTACATGACATATAATTTACTGTCTTAATCATTCAAAATTATATAGTATAAAATAACAGATTTCTATATTCATTCCATGTACCATAAAACAGGCAAGTTTGTAAACAATTTTGATCTCTCTCTCTCTTTTTTTTTTTTTTTTTTTTTTGACTTTGGTTAAAAGAGCATGGAATTCCTGTCTTTGAATTTGCAAACCAGCTCACACTCCGAGCCCTGTGGGCCTGGCAGAGAGCCCTTCTGGCCAGTTGGCTCCAGTGTGGGGCTGTGGTCTGGCTTGCCCCACGCCCCTGAGCTCCCCCTGGCAAAGGCAGAGAGTTACAGGGTTCTCCTTCGTGTGCCTCTCCTCCAGCGGGAAGGTTGCAGCAGGTCACTCTCCCCTGACGCGTGCCACCCGTCTTACCTTGGGCTTGTATGCATTCAGCATGGACATCTCGACATTCTGTCCTCTGACGGGTTTTGGCTGCCTCTGGACTGGAGGCGATGAAGACTTCTGGTTATTGCGGCACACACAGATGAAGAAGAAGAGGAAGGCAATAGCCAGGGGGATGGCCACGCTCGGCACCAGAATGTACAAGATTTCCATTTTATTCTTCTCTTTGGAATCTTTGGAATCTGGGTACAGAAAAAAAAGGGCAAGTGTTATACTGGTTAAAACAAAAAATGTATAATATTACATTGCAAAGTTTAAATGATTTATTCTATACATACAAATTCACAGTGAGAGAAAAAGAATCTAATACTTATTATGATTTGTTTCTATCAAACCCTCAACGTAGTTTACTGGAGTTTAAAAGTTTAAAGTTCAAATGTTTGAAAATCACAGAGGGACATGAAGGTTCCAAATGCATGAGGGGACTTCTGATGCTACCCCTCTCCAGCAGCTGATCCGCATTTCTCTCACACCTTAGAAGTTAAATGACACATGAGCTTACTGTGTCCGTGTGTATATACTGTGCATATGAAGCCTTAATGCAGACCACAAGGCTCTTCTCCATTGGCTGTTAGCCCAGATCAAGCACCACAGAGTGGTGCTCCCGAGTTTCAAGGTGCCCCTGCCTTGGGTATTAGGAATATGCAGGGCTGGCCCTGAATCTTCCAGGATCAACATGACTGCAGAGCCCTGGTCCCTGCCTCGGAAGGTACTTGAGAATGTGAGGGCCCGTAGGCAGGCTGGCTTCAGGGTCTGGCAAGCTGCGAGGCTGAAGCTAATCATTTGGCAATCTGGCTCTCACTTTCTCTCATCCAGAAGGGAAGTGAGTGTTCTGGAGGGTGTCTACAAGTGCCTCCAACACAGAAGTGCTGTATAACTTGACACTTTTTGAAACCCCAGAATTTGTCTTGAATGGTTTCATATGAACCCAGTAACTGCAAGTGCTAACACTTTGAAGTATATTTTTGAAATCTTATACATCCATTTTACTATTGCTTGGCAAAGAATTTAATATATATAGAAGGATATGAGGTATGCCTTTCTTTTTATTAATTTGAACCTGACCAGTAAAGCCAAAAGCTTTGGGCATATGTCATCACTAATGAATTATTTGTCTGGTAAAATAAACGCACAAATTATGGGATGATAGTTAGAGGGGTTACAATAATGACATACCCTGACCACCAAGATCAGCTGTCTTTCTTTAGCAAAACCCAAAGTGTGAACATTCTGACTGACACAAAATTCAGAGAAGCGTATCTCCTCTGCGGAAGAACCAGCATGCTTCCCTCAGCCGTCCTTCCACTCCTTCAACAGATGAGAGCCACTGTGTGCCAAGAGCTGGTCTTGAGACTAATGTAGAATGAATGATTGCATGCCCTCTGTGTTTAAGAATTTCACAGTCTTATAAGGAAATAAACAGTGTTATTATAATACGTTGTTGTAAATGCAGAAGCAAAAGTATAAGCAAAATTACAATAGGACCCCAAGAGGGTCCCTTTAAACAAAGAGGCCTCTGGGAAATAGTCTTTGCTTTTTCACTTTCTTTGGGAACTCTCTGGTGAGATGCTATAATACTGAGCCTTCTTCTCAAATACGTTTAGAATGTAACCTTAGGAAGGAGACCCTTCAGCTGGATTTTGAGGACATTTACTTTGTGTTAACACTCCTGGAGGCCTGGGGAAGGATCTCTATCTGGCTATCGAGCACAATAAAAATAGCAGTTTTACTGTATTTATTTTTCTACTGGCACAAGCCATGCTTCCTATAACCATTATGATAAACTGGGGACTTCTCAAAATGAACTCATTTTATGGTGACAACCAACTTCATGGGAAAAGCAACATGCATACCCCTATTTTTACAGTGAAGGGTCCAAAGGCCAGAACAGCTAAGCTATTGCTAGCCTGAGGCCATACAGCAGGCAGGTCAGAGGCTGGGTGCCCCCCAATAACATTTGCTCCATGCCCTCAGATCTAGCACGACCCTGTGCTACCAGTGATTGAATGCTTGATCGTGTGCACCTATGTTCACATAGTGGGAGCCATGAGGTGAACTTGCAAGGTAGGGAGTATGGCATCAAAGTTCTAAGCTCCCCACCTTCCACTACGGTGCATAAATAGCAAACCCAGGAACCACTGGGGATTACGCGAACACTATCAGTTTCTCTAATGGTGATTGTGTTTGTATGTCTGGGGATAGAAGAATGGAGGGATACACACCACGGGGTCTAATGTGAGCATATGGATACACACACCGTGTACACACAGGTTAGAGGCGACTTGGCAGAGTAAAGAAAGCATATATTTTAAGGTCAGATTCTTCTGAATACTGTCCTTGTCATCATCAACATCAGGTTGAGCCAGCTTAATCATGCTATGTATATGCCAAGCTATGTAAAACAAACAAACAAAAAAACCTACAGATTGTATAGGTTGCTGTAAACATAGTCATATGGAAAGTACCTGTTCTAACGCCTGTTGCAGCCCAAGTGTTTTCCCTTAGAGACAAGGGGATTGTGGGATAAACATTTGGAGCTGTAAAGTCCAAATAACCTTAAGCAAGAATCCCCCTCTCTGATCTCCACCTCTTCCTGTATTAAACAGGTATAATAATAGCTAGTCTTCCAATCTTATTTGGTTCATGTGAGACTCAAATGGGATCAGGTTCATGAAAGAACCCTGGATAATTGAAAATTGCTATTCAGTTGTTGGATGCTATATTATTAACATTATAGAATTTCTCTGTGTGAGCGGGTGATCCCTGCTGTTATTCTTGGATTTTCTGTGAAATCATTATGAGCGTAACGATAACAAAAGGAATGAGGCTAATTTACAACTAATGCAATGCTAGTTATTTCTCCAGCTCAGCATTTTAGCAACCAGAGAAAGTAGAGTCTCACCTGTCTGCCAACAAAGGAATCTATTCTACATTCATTCTCTATCAGATTAGGCACGGAAGGAAGGCCTTTTATTGTAAATGGGCGGTCTGGGAAAAATACTCCTGTGGGTCTGCTGGAGAATAAACTTCAAGAGGCTAAATCCTCTCAACATGGCCAGACTTGGCTCCCCTGCTCAGGCAGAGGATTCAGGGAGCACAGCAGGGTCTTCTTGCCAAGTGCAACAGTCCCAAGGGACAATAGGTGGTCATGTTGGGAGAGATGGAAGACAGGCTCAGAGGACCCCAAGACTTCAAAGCTTTTCCTCCCCGATTGCCACTGTATGCTCTTGGCTAGAAGGAGGTCCAGTCTCTGCAGCAGCAGCAGCAGCAGCAGTAGCAGCAGCAACAACAACAACAACAACAACAAGACACCTTAAAAAAAGTTGCTCCACAGAACAGCAATCAGCCTTTGTGAAAAAAATTATAAAACTACTACCTGGTAATTACATGAAAAAATTCTTGTATAGTGTGTGTATGTGTGTGTGTGTGTGTGTGTGTGTGTGTGTGTATGTGTGTGTGTGTGTGTATGTGTGTGTGTGCGCGCGCGCGTGCGCGCGCACATGTATGTGCACATGTGGTGTGTGTGTGCACATGTGTGTGTGCATGTGGTGTGTGTGTGTGTATGTGCACATGTGGGTGTGTGTGCACATGCAGGGGTATGTGCACGTGTGTGTGTGTGTGTGTGTGTGTGTGCACATGCGGGTGTATGTGTGCGCGTGCATGTGCGTGCGTGCATGCGTGTGTGTGTGTGTGTGTGTGTGTGTGTGTGTGTGTGCGTGTGTTTGCCATGTATTTGTGCCAGGGTATGCCTTTGAAGTCAAGAGAATGGAGGAAATTGGTTCTTTTTCTTAAACCTTCTGGGACGTGGGAATGAAACTCAGGCCTTCGGGCACTTGACGCTAAGTGCCTTTCCCCACTGATCGCTTCTCCTGCCCCTGCCTGGTCACTACAATTTAAACAGTTTCACTCCTCATTTCAACCTGACACTTTAACGTGACTTTAATTTACATGTTGAATACTGTCTTTGTCATCATCGAGGTCATCATCGACCTTGACGCTGAGCAAAGATAAATGATAAACAAAAGCTAGACCCAGCAGAGTCCTCTGCCACCAACACTACCATGCTTCCTAAATTAAGACACAGTTACCCACAGTACCAGATGGGACGATGTCATCATTTGGATGCCCAGATTCCCTATCAATGAGGATTGCTATCTATGGGGATCAGACCAGGCACAAACCTGTGCAGCACACTGGGACCAAGGCCATTGTTCTTACCATTCACGTGACCCCTCAAATGCACTGTAGAGAAATTGGCTAGAAATTAGAATGGTGAAGATATTTAAAACTTTAGGATAACTATAAAAATTACATGTACTTTTTATATCATGTTGAGTGTTTGGGATTTTTGGAATCGGAAATATAGTCCAGATCACATGGTTACTTTTCTTAAAAACAAACAAAAACAAACAAACCCCAAAGCTTGGTTTCACACACCTGATGTCCCTATTTAATTTTTACAATGCTATTCAATACTTTGATTAGTAACTAAATATAAGGGAGAAAATACCCCCTTTTTAAAAACCTGGGTGCTTAGAGCAAGGTAAACACGATTTCTTATTTAAGAGGGACTTTTGTGGAGTGAAATTATCATCTGAAATGTAACCCTTGAGTTAAAATAAAATGCATGGATTTTTAAACAGCAAAGGTGGGAGGAAATTATATAGAACCTTAGAATTCAACAGAAATGAAATGAGTCTTAACAAGTCATCTGAAAAAGTTGTAAAAACCATAGAAAACAAGGATCACTACCATGTATCTAAAAGCGATGGACTCAGTGGGTATGTCACATGCAGGTGGCTGCATTGGTGATATTTTAATATAGGCGCAGAAGCCACGGTAAAGGAGCCACAATTAGGTCTTCAGTCGGCATGGCAGGCATGCCCAGGATCGGAGCCCCTCACTTGAGGCTAGAAACACCCAGAGCACACTGCTCATTCCCAGATGAATCCTTGCTCGGACGTGGAATAGTTCCTATCAAGGACGAAGCTGATTCCTCTGCAGTCAATGTCTTAGTTACACCAAGGGACTGCAGCCCATTTGTGAGCAGGTGGAGGAAATCTTAGTAAGGGAAATCTGTACAAGTTTACTAAAGCTAAACTCTGGGCTCCATTCTCTCCTCCTGTAAAAAGGAAAAACAAACATACAAACAAAAACTAAAACAAAGGGGCAATCCTTCTTAATAAGGAAAAGATTTCCAAATTTAAAAACACATATTGAAACTGCTCATGCTTAAGCGTATAGCTTAATGAAGATAGATGCATTATCAGGCAAATTGCATCGAGAACATTTTTATTTTGCAAATTTGAAATTTCTACCCTTCCCTGTTCCTTGCCCCAACTGTACCTTGGTAATCACCGTCCTACTTTCCGTTTTGACAAATTTGGCTGTTTTTCAGTCCCATGTAGATGGGATCATACAGCACTTATGTTGTGGCTCTCTTATCTTTGAATAATGTCCGCATAGTTTATCATGTTGTACCATAGAATTTCCTATTCTTTAAAACTGAACAATATTCATTAGCATGCATGTACTGTGCTCTCTTAGTCGATCTTAGGGTTTCAATTGCTGTGATAAAACACTAGGGCTATGGCAACTTGGAGAGGAAAGAGCTTATTTCATCTTACAGCCTGTAGATAGTCACCCCGGGAAGTCCGGCAGGAGCTGATGCATCCTGGGAGGAAACTGCTTATCTGCTTGCTCATGATTTGTTCAGTCTGCATTCTTATAGCACCCAGGACTACTAGCCTATAGATGGCATCACCCACAGTGAGCTGAGCCCTCTCACATCAGTCATCCACTGTCAATCAGAAAAACACTATAGGCCAATCTGGTAGAGATATTTTCTCAATTGAGGTTTTCCCCTTCCAAATGACCCTAACTTGTATCAAGTTGACATAAAACTAGTCAAACATCATTCATTCACGAGTATTTGGGTTGCTGTAATGAACATGAGTGTTTAAATACCTCTTTGAGATTTTCTGCCTTCAATTCTTTTGAATAAATGCCTAAAAATCAGACTGGTGGATTATATGTGAATACTGGTTTTACTTTTAAAAAAGAGACCTGTATTTTTTTTACACAGCAGCTGTTCGTTTTGCATTTCCACCAGTACTGTCCAGCAATTCTAATTCCTCCATTTCCCACTCATTCTTGTTATTGATTTGAGGGGAAGTGAGGAATCGTAGCCATCTTAATAAGACTATGAGCATCTTGCCATTTTTGTTAGCCATTGGTAGATCTTTGGGAAAAAGTGCACGTTTGAGTCCTTTGCTCACGGTCTTCCTGGGCTTTGAGTGGAAACATTGACTAGGTTTTAAAAGTTAAATCTCTTTCACTTTTGAGAGACCTATTAGAAAGTAATAAGTTCAGTACATTCAAATTCCAGCAACATATCTAACCAAGTATCTTGGCTGATGCATGCCATCCTTGTGGGTGACGGGGTGGGGGGGGGCGTAGCAGCCCCGGGTAATTTGCCATATACTTTTAATCAATACCGTTAAACAGCAAATCAGGCTGGAATTATAGAGAGGGGGCTACACTTTAGAGGAACTGCTGGCTCACTTATCAGTGATGGGTTCCTTCTCCCTCTTGAAGGGGGCTGAGCCCAGGCACTAGAATCAAATCATCAGTTGAAATTTATAGATAAATACTAGAATTTGCATTTTGGCTGAAGGAAAGACCTTGCTCATACAATTTATGATTTACAAAGTCCAAACAGTGATATAACTCTCTTCCCCTTAGAGACTGTTAATACACCTCGCGGGCAAGTTCACGGTTCAGGCGGAGCACGCACGGCACGGTAAAATTGTCCTAAAAGCATCACATATGGCCGTCCAGCCAGCCCCACAGCAGCTTCCACTGTCAACACTCAGAAGAAAACTAAGCACACCATGGACCACTCCTGCTCACCCTGGCTACAAAACACTACATGCTATCGTCTACTCTAAAGAGGTGTCTCCTATTTTGAGAAAGCGAGAGACATACAGAGGCAGAGGATTGGGTAAGGAAAAGGATGAACTATGTGTCTTTTAGGCCAAGAGAAAGCCAGGTTAGAATGGGACATTTCAAATCTGTAATGCCGAGGTGGGTCTAGGGACTGTGAATGCTTGGCAAATACTCCGGCTCTGCACAGGACCCTCGGCTCACCAGTTTTGGTTTCTGTGCTATAGACGCAGGCCTGGGAGTTCTAGGAACCACCCCATTTCAGAATAGAGTGAATGCTCCATCACTGGAGGTCCCTGGCAGTGTTTACACAGAGGCCGGCGAGTCTCATGGTCCTCCCAAGGTTTTCTGATTTTATAAATTTGAGTCAACCGAACTTCTCCAGGGCCCCACCAAACTCCTGACTCCTACAAAGCAATGCCGAGTCAATAAATCCCAAGGGTCCTCGCACCACCAGATCCACAGTTAGTCTTTTCTGTCCAGTCTCGTGTTGAAGATGACTTCTGTGGGCACTATCAATGGCGACCCCTGATATCTGGCTTCCACAGCTAGTTGGAGAGAACAGCAGTGGATGGATGCAGGGAGGACATGCAGGAGACAAGTTCGTTCCCTCCCTGGCTCCATGTTCTTGATAACACACCTGTTTAATCAGTTACCCAAACTCCCCTTAGCCTGTCTGTGCTATTTGTTTCCTGTGGAAAGCATGAATGGTGGCCACTAACTCAATAGCCACCATCACTGTGGAATATCAGAATTCTGTCATCAAAAAGACTCAACGAACGCCTGAGGAGATGAGATGGCAGAGACGGCTCAGTTGTTAGGAACATGGGCTACTTCCAGAAGACCTGGGTTCAATTCTCAGCACCCACAGGGCAGCTCACGACTGTCTGCAACTCCAGTTCCAAGGAACCTGACACCCTTACACAGAAAATATATGCAGGAAAACCTCCAATGCACAAAAAATAAAAAATAAATAAATAAATAAATAAATAAATAAATAAATAAAATACTCAATGAACATTTTCTATTGGTGCCGGGCAGTGGTGGTGCATGCCTTTAATTCCAGCACTTGGGAGGCAGGTGGATTTCTGGTTTGAAGCCAGCCTGGTCTACAGAGTGAGTTCCAGGACAACCACCAGGTCTATACAGAGAAACCCTTGTCTTGAAAAACAAAACAAAAACAAAACAAAAACAAAAACAAACAAACAAACAAAAAACCAAACAAAAAAAACCAAAAACCAAAAACCAAAAAACAAAAACAGAAACAAAAAACAAGACACCTTTCCTATTGGCATTGATCCAAAGGGTGATGTTTCCCAACATTTATTTCAAGAGCAGCTATGCAATAGATCAACACCTGGGCATATCATAGGCATAGTTTTCTGCTCAACTCTGGAGTAGAGTAGTAGAGGCTACTCTTAGAGTGCTCTTCAGAAAGTTCTAGCCTTTCCCTGTAGCTGTTTGTCCTCTTGCTTCTTTCTCCATTCTCCACTAGTTGAGCCCTCTATTGACTGATGTGGGTGGAGGCTTGCCATTTGGGGGAGCAGTGTACGGGGGAGGCAGAATCCTGCTTGTGTTAGTGTTTCCATGCTCACACCTTCCCTACCCTCTCTTCGATTGCATCAAACCTGCTGCGCGTTGTTTCTCCTTATATAAAGGTCTCACGTCTACCAAGCCGGGATCCTAAGCAGCAGCTCAGCTTTTGCCAGGGCCCACTGTGAGAAAAGCAGTGAGCGAGGTGGCTGCATTTGGAGTGGTTGTACCTGGCCCGTTGCTTTTGTCTTCCCTTTTACCACCTTGGCTTGCAACAATTTGCCAAAGCGCACGCTGTTGGTTTCTGTGCTTGAAGAGCCTCGACTTGTCCCATCAACCTCACAAACACCCCCCCTTGGGTTCTGCTTTGTCACAGGCCATTTTTGACAGTGGGGTAGTTGACCACACTAGGCAGGGCAGATGGTTTCCAGATTGCGAACGAACGCTGCCGTTCTTAACTCTGTCAGCAGCCTTCTCCCGCATTTCAGACAAGACCTGTTGTGAGGCAATTTGTCACTCAGCCATTTCTTTAAACCAAAATTGAACATTACAGCGAGCTGGAGGGTAGCAAGGGATGGAGACAAATCTTCTGTAGTCTCTGGCATTCTAGAAGAGCCATTTTACTGCTGTAGATTTCTAAAGCGTACTTTAGTTTCTAGTCTTTCTGTATTTTCAACAAAGAAGCAAACATTAGTGGCCCCCACCCCCCCAAAAAAAAATCCTGCTCAGCTATGTTATGTTTTTAGCCATAAAATAAGGTAAGTTTTAGTGTTGGTAGTGACAGTGGTGGCTTAGTTTAAGGCTAGGTTGCTGTTGTTAGGTGGTGGTTTTAAATATTTGATGCTTCACAGAAGAGGTCATGCTATTCTCCGTATCTTTCCAATTTTATTATATGTGCTGCTTTCTTTTTTAAATTATGAGTAAATCTGTGCATGTATGTGGATCTGCATATGTAAATGTGTGAGTGCATGTGTCCTCGGAGTCTAAGAGAGGGAATCGGATTTCCTGAAGGTAGAGGTACAGATGGTTGTGAGCCAGCCCACACGAGTGCTAGGACCTGAACTAAGATCCTTTGCAGTAGTCCGTGTTCTTAACTGCTGAGCTTGCTCTCTCCAGGCCTTGTTGACTTTTAACTATGCCTATGATATGCCCAGTTGTTGACCTATTGTATAGCTACTCTTGAAATAAACGTTGGGAAACATCACCCTTTGGACCCATGCCAATAGGAAATGTTTCTTTTCTTTTCTTTTCTTTTCTTTTCTTTTCTTTTCTTTTCTTTTCTTTTCTTTTCTTTTCTTTTCTTTTCTCTTCTCTTCTCTTCTTTTCTATTATTATTATTATTATTATTATTATTATTATTATTATTATTATTAGTTTTTTCAAGACATGGTTTCTCTGTATAGACCTGGTTGTCCTGGAACTCATTCTGTAGACCAGGCTGGCCTCAAACTCAGAAATCCATCTGCCTCCCAAGTGCTGGGATTCAAGGCGTGCGCCACCACTGCCAGGTAAGGGCCACTGAGACTCAGTGAAGCTGTGCTCAGGTGTGGCTTGGAAGGAACATTGACCCAATATTTCCTTTTCAGTTTAGTTTCCAATTAGTTTCTACCTCACCTGAGGCTCCCAGAGTGGAAAGTGGCCAGGAGATAGGACTGAGACATGAGCACTGAAGCTCTGTGGACAAGATCTGCAGACAAAGGCCAGCTCTGATAACTGGACGTCCTCTCAGGAGACTACAAATGGGATACCATGGGAAGGGGCAAAGGTCTGTGTCATTACACGTTTCAACTACCGGCTCCTTCTCACATCCTTGGAGTTGTGAGTAAAGAAATCAGTGGAAGAGCAAAGGAAAATGGTAAGAGAATGGCCATTCCTCCAACAGGAGCCTGAGTTTGCTCTGGGCACAGGATTGGCATGGTGGAGAGAGAGCAGAAGGGATCTGGTGACCTGTTTTGCCTTAGGAAAACAAATATCTATTTAGCCTCTCCATCATTAAAATGAAGATGATCCCTTGTCTTGTAGTTACTGAGAGAATGGAATTAACCAATACAATATATCTTATTGAACACCAATTGAGTCTGAAGCCAGATACTGGTGTAAGAATATAGCAAGGTATTCCCAGGTAGCGGTCATGATGCTACCAAGCGTAAATCATTAGTGCCAAAGATGTAAAGATGGCAGACATAGTGACAGGACCCAGCTAACCCGGGTTAATGTGATTCTACACTTCTGATTTGGTTCTCTTACTAGATTGTATGTTTCCTTAGGGCATGGTCTATCTGACTCACTCACAGTCAGAAGCGCAGAAGCTCAAAGCAGACCAGCATCAGCGAGTCACAGGCTTCCTAATGTCAGAAATGCCTGGGATGTAAATGACAAACAGGGAGCATGAGAGGGGAGGGCTTGCTCAGACTTCATCCTTAGAAAAGAACGACCTCCCTCTAGAAATTCTCTATGTATTCTAATGCCTAGAAAATGCACCCAATCCTGCACAGGCTGAATTCTAAGCAGCTGTGTCAGGCCAAACTTAATTTTAAATTCTATTCTAGAGTGAAAATGTACAGATAAATCAATCCTCAACAAACTTCGAGTGTTGGTATTTTCGAAAGTGCAGCAAATGTCCGTGTATTTTTTATTAAAGCTTACACTATTTCTTTTAGACTTAGTTGAAACTAAAACAAAAATTTTCAGTTGGAAAATGAGAAATCCCATGATAATTTTGAAATTTCCTTAACGTTGACCAAACTAGAGAATGCAAGAACATTCCCTTGAAATTCTATCCTACTTGAGACAGAGAAGGAGAATGATTCATTTTCAATCTGCCCGCACCATAGAGCTCATTGCAAGATAAAAAATTATGGCAATTCTTCTTACTCTTATGTGTGTGGGGGAGTGTATGGGCATGTGTGTATGCACATGCACATACTATGGCATGTATGTGGAGGTCTGAGCACAACTTGCAGGAGTCCTTGCACCAGAATGGAACCTGGGGGCAAGAGCCTTTACCCTCTGAGATACCTTCTCAGTCCTAGAGTTCTTCTTGAGCTACCTGTCTGTTTGTCTGTCTGTCTATCTATCTATCTATCTATCTATCTATCTATCTATCTATCTATCTATCTATCTATCTATCTACCTACCTACCTATCATCTGTCATTTATTTATCATCTATCTATCTATCTATCTATCTATCTATCTATCTATCTATCTATCTTCTGTCTACCTGTCTATCTACCTATCATCTATTTATCATCTGTCTGTCTATCAACCAACCAACCAACCAATCAATCAATCAATCTTCATCACCATCATCTACCTCCACATATGCTCACATATATGAGTATATACATACATATAGTCACAGAACTTAGAAGACTGACTATACATGAGACATGGTTCTACTTTGTAACTATATGAGCTTGGACAAAGTATTTAACATCTTGGAATCTCAGTGTGTATGTGTGTATAATATTTTTAAACACATGTTCTTACTCAGAGGCTATAAAATTGCTTATTTCTGAAGTGATGCATACAAACTCTTCTTATGGTTTTTGGTTAATTCTAAGGACAATAAATGGTTAATGTATTGCTACTTAATATTTGTCACTCTATACTCTATAATCATATAGTATAGAAGAAGGTTCTTTACTCTAGCACAAGCATTATTAGCATCATTCTTTATGTGGCTATTCTGGGTATCTTAGGGTACCTTATATCCTACCCTGTCCTCTACCTAATATATGCCAGTACCATCATCTACTCCCATGACCATAGTGATAACCAAAGTATCTGTAGACATTGCCAAGTGTTCTCTGGGTGGCAAAATTGGTTGAGAAACAGTGGTGTAGAACAAAGAGCACTGGTCCTGGAGGAGGGGTGCTTGGCTTCTGTTGATCGGTAAGCTTGGGTGGGTCCTGTCACTGCTCTGAGTCTTGGTTTCTCAAGTAGAAAATTGGGACTCATCAGTAGTGCTTAACTAAGAGGTCTGAGGCCCTAGGTGCAATGCTGAGCACCAGAAAAAGAAAGAGACACAGTGGAGGGGAATAGTGTTGGAGAATTCTCATTTATCTTTTATGGGTTTTTTTTTTTTAAGGATACAGGAAAAACATTTGAAATGAAATGTAAATAAAGAATATATCCAATAAAAAAAGAAAAAAAACATTTGGGGTGCTCCCCAGCTGTTACAAAATTAGGGTTCCCTTGTAATCACTCTGTTAGGGAGGGCCTGCTCAGGGGTTGTGAGAAGCCTTGATATTTGCTGGCTTTCTTCTGACTTCCATGCTAGGGAACCACTGCATCTTAGCAGCTTCCTGGTCACATGACAAAGATTCTCTGTCCCTTTAATGGGTCCACATGTGGCTTAGACTGAAGAGTTCAAGAGGTTACCATGTTCTATCAAAGTAGAAGAAACTTTAAAAAATCCTGAGTGGCAGAAACTGTCTCACCTCTAGACTTAATGTTCACCTAAATTTACAGCTCTTAGACATGACTTAACCGGTCTGACACATTGTGACTAGGCTGTCTGCAAACTGATATCAAAAAAGAAATGCACCGTGTCCTTCCAGCACCACTGACCGACACCACGAAATGGTGAGTGATCACGACAGTGCTCTTCCTCAGCGAAGTCTAGAACCTGCACGACAGAGCAGAGGTGGAGCCTGCTATAGTTCTTGCATACTTTTAAAATGGTATGTCATAAGACTTCTGGATAAGTGCCAGAGGCGTGTCTGTCAGAACAATACAACCTTGAGTTTGGTCGGAGCTGCAAGCCAGAGATGAGGGTTTCAGGGTGAACCCTGTCAGTGTCTGGCTCTATGCTACAGACAAGTCCTCTGACTAAGCTCTGGGGCCACCTTCAGTTCTCTCTTGTCTTTCACATCTGACCAATGAGTGACCCCATTATCACCAGTTTCCATTACTCCTTTAGCCTGCCCACAGGCCCCTGCCTCCTCCACCTCTCCTCCTGTGAAAGTTGTGTTTTCAGCACACTGAGCGGTCAGCCTTCTGCTCAGAACACTTCAGTGTGTGCCCGTGCCTGTGCCCGTGCACCCAGCAGCAGGCTGCCATCCCACGGAGCCTCATTCGTTCTGGATGTGCTAGGCATCTCTCTGCCTGTCCTTACTCCCTGATAAACGTGTAGTGGGTTTACAACTATAATGCCTCCGAGGAATGGCTGGCTTGCAGTATCATCTGTTGGGACACCCAGCTGCTTTAGGATTCTGTTATCTGTTTTCTGTGACTGCCCATTTTGCTCGGTCCCACTCTATTACTGTGGCTCTGGCTTTCTCAGCTGTGACATCCCAGCTCTCCCCCCCCCCGGGCCCCCTCTGCTGGGAAGCCCAGTGCACCTGTGCATGGACCATAAAGTTGAATCACCTCCAAAATAGCTCCAAGCTCTAGGGTTTTCTCTCCAACATTTCCACCCTCTCTCATACTTTATAATCATCCAGTAGACGTGAACAAACTGACAGCAATGGACTCCATTTTCCTCCCAGACATCCATACACTTCTGCATCATTAGTGGCCAACACAAAGATCACAATTTAGCAGCCTGCCCTCCGGTCACTGAGCAATGACTGCAGATTCATCTTGCTCCCTGGGTGATTTTGGTGAGACAGAAGAGTTTTCTCATTGCTTCCAATAGACCTGCATGCCCAGACAGTGTCTGTGTCTATGGACTTCCTGGGGGAAAAGGCTCTTTTCTACAGGAATGACTGTGATTGGCTATCTGACCCTGTGCCTCTGGGGGGCCGGCACCACACACCACAGAGCACCGCTCTGCAGTGACGCAGTGACCACAGGTGCTCCTTGAGAGTGGTGCTGGTGCCCTTAAGCAACTGTATGTACAGACGGCCAGACGTATGAATGATGGAGATAGTTTCTGCTCGAAAGACCATGATCAATAGAATCCTCCCTCCTAGGCCTTCTACATGGGGACCTGGATATTTGAAAGGTGACTGAATACATTAGAGCCAATAACTTCTATTTACCACATGCTGGGATGTCGCACAGGTCAGACTTAAAGTTTTCATCCAAGGTAAAGCACCAGGGAGCTTCCTTCTGGTTGCCAGGGTTGCGGCAGTAGGAGTGACCTCCGTTGAGCTCTGGAAAGCGCAGGGCAGTGAAGCTGTGTGTGTGTGGGTATTGAGAGTTCCACGGCTGGCACTGGCGCCCTGACTTGGTCACACTGACGGTTCCCCGGTAGTCGACGCCTGTGCTATTGTAGCATTTGTGATCTGAAAAAAACATGAAAGAAACGCCCAAGAATGCTAGTAAGAAACAGAAGGCGACTTGTTCTCCCTAGCAACAGTTTGGGTACGGGGAGTGGGGAGCAGGGAGCGGGGAGCGGGGAGGGGGAGCAGGGAGCGGGGAGCGGAGGGCTAAGGACCTTGCAGACCTTCCTCTCTGCAGATCAATGCTGGGAGTCTGCTGGGCTTGGACTCAGGGCCTGCCTTGGTCTCGCATTCCTGGGAGGATTTAAAGCTTATGCTTCAGGAATAAAATGACCCTCTGCAGTGTTTTTAACTGGGGAATACAGGAAAAAGTGGGATTCGGGAGGCAGCTGGGGCACAGGAAGGATTTCTCAGGGTTCAGGAGTTAGTGGTTCAAGGAAGATTCAAGGCAAACTTTTTCCTCCATTCCGAAGGGGATTGGGAGCTTGGGGGTGGGGCGTCTAGAGATAACTCATGGGAAGTCAAGCAGGAGTTGGGTCGTTTGTGCTGATGGTATGAGCCGCCCTGTGAGAAAGCAGCCTCTCTTACAGGGTCCTTGAGCTGGCCACAGTGGAAGAGATAAATGTTATACAGTAACTGCAAAAGTGGCATTAACTACCGAAGAAAATTAATTCTAGATGACAGGCAAACAGGCAGAGGGACCGCCTACTGTCTGGATCAGGGACAGGACAGGAGATGGGGACACATCTTCACGTGTATTTATCAAGTGTGGTCCAGCGCAAACAACAAGAAACATGCACACACCTGATAGGAGCATGCCTGAGACCCTCTCAGGGTTGAAAACAGCTTCACTCCTTTCTACAGCACTCCTGTTACCCCCAGAGTGGACTCCGCATCCCTCCCGCCACTGCAGCCCCAGAACCTCAAATATACTCCATGTCTCAATGAATCTGTCCATTCTGGACATTTCATACAGCTGGGGTCATGCAGTGGTTTCTTGTGTTAGCATTATATTTTCGAGTTTTACCTAGTTGTGCCATGTGTCTGCATTTTGTTCCTTTCATGGATGGTATTTCAATGCGTGGACATACCATCATTTGCTTTATAAAACAAAACAAAAGGAAACAAAACCAAACCCCCCAAAACAGCTATTTGGGACAAGGTCTCTACTATCCCAAGCTGGTCCTGAACTCACAAACTCACAATGTAGGGGAGGATGGCTTTGAACTGATGATCCTCTTGGTCCTATCTTTGAGTGCTGGGATTACAGACATACATCACAGTTTATGTGATTCTGGGAATGAACCCAGGACTCTGCTCTCCTAGCAACTGAGCTGCACCCCAGCCCCTTCTGTGGATACATCTACCATGAACATTCTTAAAATAAATTTATTTTTATTTGTATGTATTTGTGTGCTTTGCCTGTATGTGGATGTGTGCATTGCATTCATGATGGTGCCTATGCATCCAGAAGAGGGCACTAGATCCCGCAGAATTGGACTTAAGGATCCCTGTGAGCTGCCAGGCGGGTGCTGGGAACTGAACCTGGGTCTTCTGCAAGGACCGTAAGTGCTGTTAACTGCTGATAATCCCACCAGCCTGTGTTGTGAACACAGTTTTTTTTTTATATGAGTTTCCATTTGAAGACCTGTTTCTAATTCTTCCAGTTTTGTGTTCAGGAGTGGAATTGCTGGGCCATTTAGTAATTCTGTGTTTAAGTTATTAAAAACCAGATCCTGTATTTTGTTTTAAACTTGTCTTCATGAAGCATCTTAAGGCAATTCTAGCTAATCTACCGCAGAGTACTCAGGCATGGTATTCAGCTGACTAGGAGGTTAGTGGTCAGTGGGCCAGACCCCACCCACCACTTACTTTTGTTTATGGGATCCGCCATGGGGATACCAATCCGTATGCAGTTGGCAGCTTCTGGGCTCTCCGGCTGGGGCAGATCCTCGCAGTTTGGCAACTTCAGCCTCATCAAAATCATGGGATTCGATCTGGCAAAGATGTACTCCGTCTGACACAGGACGTTCTCCAGCACTTCACATTCGTCACGACACAAGTCGCGGGGCTTTGGGACAGGTGAGGTCTCGTCACAGTATGGGAAGGCGTAGTGGCACAGGGAAGGGATGGCGAACTGGGAACACTTATCCGATAAGTGGCTGGAGGTGCCAATCATGGTGAAGGCCGCTGAAAAACAAACCGAGCCGTCAACTCCCAGGGGCCAGGGCTTATCTTTGCTGTGATCCAGTCAACAGATACCAGGGAGAAACACACTGCAGGGAATCTGCTGGGCTGAAGCCCACAAGGCCAAGAGAAGGAGATTCATTTCAGATGTCTAAGCATCTCACTTTCACCGGCTTGAAAAAATCATTTTGACTACAAAGTTAGAAAAACAGGATTGAATTACATATGTACCATTTCCTAATAAAAAGAATTAATTGGGTTAAAGTACAATATATTTTTCTTTGTTTCTCTCTCTCTCTACACAGAGAGTGTTTCACCCTGTACTTTTTTATTTTTAATTAATTTTCTGAGGCTCTAAGACAGCCCAAGGTCAGAGCTTGTTTCGAGCAGGGTTGAGGGGAGCGTAGCACCACGATGCCAGATGGCAGGAGATGGCGGGTGGAGATGCCTGGTGGCTTTGGACTATTTGCTTCCTTTCATCGTGGCTTGAATACTTTCTATCCCATCTTTGGAAAATGAGGCAATACACCAGAAGACCACAATTCAATTGTCCCAGTATGCATCCCGAGATCTTGGGGTCTGTTAGCCTAACCTCACACTGCAGGGCTTCTGTACCAAAAGTGCACCAACCCTGTAGACCCACCAAGAGTCTGGTTACATTGTTTCACGAAGTATGTTCCTTGGACCATTAAGCCGACAACGTATTAAGGGCTTCTGAGAAGGGACACAGAGGCTAACCAGGCTGGGAAACATTGGGCCAAACAAAATGAAATGAGTTTTTCAAAAACAAGATGGGACTATAATACTTTCCAGCAAGCTGATACCCACGGAACATATGCAAGAGAGGGCTATTATACATTGTTTACCAAATATTTATATCAGAACGCCATTTATTTAATGAGTCTCCTTATTTTAATGTGTGTCCGTATGCTCTCGTACTGGGTGGAAATCCTGGGCTCGGTGGCTCCTCCTTGTCCAGCCTGTGTCTACTCTTGTTCTCAAACCCCCTCGAGGGCTTCAGCAAAAGCAACTCCACTTCCTGTGCTTGTTTTTGGCTCAACAGTTCCCCTCAGCTGCTTCTCCGTTCTGTCAAGTTTCTCAGAGAACAGAGTTTCTAGCCCTTTCTCTTTCTCTCTCTCCCGTGTTTCTGTCATGGATTTGTCCATATATCCCTTAAAATCCTCAAGTGAAAATAGTGTGTAGTCCTTCCCCTCCCCCCTCTCCCCCTCCCTCCCCCGTTTGTATTAGGAAGTGTTTCCCTGTGGTGCTCATGGAGAACAGCAGTTTCCTGATGTCTCTGTGACAACAGCTCTGGGGTGAATGTTCTAGTCCAAGCTTGTTCCTTCCCAGTCTACACCATACTGCTTCCCTGCTTCCAAACGCAAGCTCTGTGAGGGTAGAGACACACCTGGCTCCTTCACGCTCTCCTACATATCCCCAAGTGTCCAGTCTGGTCCCAGCATACTGAAAGCACTCAGTAATATTTATTGAGTGTTTGCATGAATGTGAGACTTCTCGAAGCTTCCTTTTCCTCCAAGCCTAACCTCTAATAAATTATTTTAATGTAAATTCCAGAGCACAGAGATCACATCTTATGCGTCTTTATGGCCCCACTCCCAACCCTAAGCTTAGCCTAATTCTCTGTCAGGAAAGAAGCCCAGAAAAACTCCTGACAAGAAAAAATAGTTAAGGAAGCTTAAGTATTATTTCTTTGATGTTACCTACCTGTGATCTGATTTTCTATTTCCCCCTGCATATGCAAAGACTCCATATACACAGTGCGGTTGCCAATAAATCGTGCACACGCAATGCCTCGGTATGGCTGACAGAATCCATCTTCTTCATACTCGTCTCTACAAACAAAGCATAAAGAATGATAGAACAGAACTACACCCACATGCTAGTCACTCCGGCTGTGCAATGCTTTTAATGGTCACAAGGGGGCGCAGTTGGGCACCATATCATGAAGACTACACTTACAGACTCTTTTTTTTTTTTTTTTTTTTTTTAATTCAGTTCTCAAACATCCCTTATAACATCTGTTGGTCACGTTGGTCAAGTTTCCTACAGCCCCAGAAAAATCATCCTGAAGCACAAAATCATCCTTAAATATGGGAAAGACCTTTTATTTTTGCAGCTGGTGGTGGGCTGGAAGAAGATGCCGCTATAGCGCTGTAAGGGAAGAGGAAACAAGCTGGAAATCTGGGCACATGCTCTACAGGTTTTTTGTTTTCTAAGTGAAGATTATTTCTGCTCCATTTGCTACAAAGGCGTGTGCACATTAGCCACAAGATCCACACCAACTGACATGTCAATTAGGAGGTCCACAGGGTAGGAGGCTGGAGCAGTTGGGAGGGAGGGAGGACAGTTGAGTCTCATGGCTCCTTCCTGGGCAAGACTCGTCCTGTCTCTCTTCAAGAGGCCAGAGCAAGCCACAGACCAAAAGATTTGAGACCAGCCGCTAAATCCAAAGAACTCGGGAGCAAACATCAACAGACACCTTACTTCTATGACCCCTGTGACCCTTAAAACTTAAAAAAAAAATCCATGAGAATGTTGGTGCTTTCAAATTATAATAAATGAACTAGGGAAGTAGATTTTATCTTGAAGACAGGGGATACCAGAAAATGACAGGAGAGCTGCGGTGCCACAAGTCATAGGACAGGAGATCAGGATTTAAGACGGACATTCCCCACCCACCAAAGTCCTCAGTGGGGATACACAAAGCACAGAGGGTGGGGCCAGGGTGGGGCGCCAGGTGGAGGCGACCCTGAAGACTGCCTGCTGCATCTGTGGGTTCACCTCTACCCCAGTTCTTCTCCTCCGGCTGATGTCAACACCTGTCTCCACATAACACCCAGTTGCCTCTTTTGGCTTCTATATTAGAAGACAGGGTATCAAAATGCTCTTCCTGTGTTCTTTAGGCAGATTGGCCCAGACCAGTGCATCGTCATAGTCCTTGCCTTTAAAACAGAGGTTATAATTGGCCTCTTTGCCCTACAGGTATAAGGTATATAACCCCATCAAATAATATAAAAGCTTATTATTTGTGTATTAATTTAGCCGTGCTGGAGATGGAACTGGGGCCTCGTACGAGTTAGGTGAGTACTTACCATTGAGCTACAGCCCCAGACACATTGATTTTGTTTATGACTAGTCTTAATATGTTGTCCAGCCTCACTTGGAAGGTGTAATAGTTCTACCACAGTCTTTCCAGTGACTGGGAGCTACCATAACTGGCTACTGGAGAAGTCCTTTGAGACTGCAGAGATGGTGCATTATTGTCACTAATGTATTTATGGTGAACGTAGGGGACACTCAACAAAAGGAAGAATTTACTAAGTCTTAATTCTCTCTCTCTCTCTCTCTCTCTCTCTCTCTCTCTCTCTCTCTCTCCCCCCCCTCCCCCGGCTGTGAGCAGAGCAATGGAGCTGGGCTTCCCTACTTACAGGTTTCCTATTCCTAGGAGACTAGCAGGCTCAGGGTAGCTGCCAAATGAGTGAAAAATAATGAGAGAGGATCCTCATTCTCTGCAGCTTCCTACACGAAGTCTCTAGATGAATCAGTCTGAAGGTGAAGATGAATTGAACGTCTCAGGCTCATCTTGAAATAGTTTGCATAGCAAAGCCTTGAAAACTTCAAACACATAACCAAGGAGCATACCGTTCGCCTGACAGAAGGACCTGGGACTCCAGGACTGCACAGTCCCTCACGTGCCTCAAGTGTTTACTTTCATAAATCCTACAGTAATGGTGAAGCCCTTTTTTGGCCTAAATCATACCTGGGTTGTAAAATTAACCCAACTTTTATTGGGTAACTAATACCATAAACCTGTAGGGAAAAAGAAGGTTCTGGATGACCTCAAGTTGGTTTCTGGAATCCTGAGTGCTGAGACCAGAGTCTGCCCCGACCCACACGGCCCCTGCTAGCCCAGGGCTTGCTTTCTGGTTCCCCCACATTAGTGGAGCCAGGGTGTTTAAAGCATCGCTGTGAGAACAGTTTTCCCTCCCTATGTTAAACTATTAAGGCTTTCACTTATATCTCTTGGGAGGACAAAATCTTGGAACTACCCCCAGATATAAATCCCTAACCCACTGGGAGTTCCTAAGGTTTATGAGTGAGGCTTAGGCTAAACTTCTTACCACTTTTCAAGTTCAAGACCCCTAAAAAGACTAAATATTTCTTCTTTTTCAAACTAAAGTGAGATTCAACTCGTTGAATGCCTGTGTCCTACCACTTGTTCACAGTTGCAGGTGTGCTGGATTTTTTTTTTTTTTTTTTTATGCCCAGAACTTCTGTAATTTTGATCAGTTTCTCTGGGACAGAGACTTTTTGAAACTCCCAAACCCAAAACAAGCAAATGAGCATGCAGTGTGTCTGAGCAGCCTTCAGCCTTGGCTGTATGTAAGGCTTTCTGCAGAAACACACAGCTAGCTCAGCTCCTGTAGCGGCTACTTACACACTGGGCCATCTGAGTTCTACCGACCGCTGGAAACTCCGTCCCTACCATGTAAGTAGGAGAAGAAAGCTGATTTCACAATGTTGTCCTCTAACAACAGGGATGCGGTAGCATGCATACCCATGTACCCCACACATGTAACAACAACAACATCTGTTCTGGAAGTGTTGAAAAGATCAGTGCACAGGGCTAGAGAGATGGCTTAGCAGTACTTAGGAGTACTGACTGCTCTTCTAGAGGAGCCTGGTTCAGTTCCCAGCATTTGCCTGACAGCTTACAACTGTTTGTAACTCCTGATTCTGACACCCTTACACAGGTATACATACAGGCAAAACATCAATGCACACAAAATAAAAATAAGTTTATATATATATACATATGCTTATACATATACATATAATACATACACACACACACACACACACACACACACACATATATATATATATATATATATATATATATATAGAGAGAGAGAGAGAGAGAGAGAGAGAGAGAATGAGAGAGAGAAGCTCATTGCTTCCTAGGCCCTGGGCCCCACCTCCCACCTATGAGGTGAGACTGTCAGGCTGAGCCTCTGGGATCTACTTTGCTCCAAGCAACACGGCGGCGCCCAGCTCCTCTCCTCCTTTATGGGGGGATCATTCCGGCTCCAAGAAGTTCAGTGTTCCCTGGGATATACAAAGGCAGTAAGTGACAGCCAGGATTGAAACTGCACCTACAAGCTCAGGCCACTTTACTAAGTTGTCAGGTCTGTAACAGTTCTGTGCCTCGGGACTGCTGTGGACTAAATCTATTCACAAGACTTTATAGCAAGTTTTTATTCTGTATGAGGCACTGCAGATTTCATATGCTTATAAAATACATGTCAAGCCATTTAATAGACAAGAGGATTATGAAGCATGTTGAGGTGTGACTGCTCCCATTTTGGAAAAAATGGGAGAACGTGATGAGGAACAGCGATGCGTGCGCAGTCAGTTCCGCCTTCGCTTTGCGGTGTGAGTAGCAGCCTTGGGGCTGGCTGGTGTCCTACCAAGCGAGACCCGGCCACCCCTTTCCTTAGCATTTAGCAGTGGACTATCTCCTAGCGTGAACTTCTGCTGATCGTGTCTCTTGCTCCCCACTTAAAAACAGGATGCACCGAGGCAGCACAGTCAGAGCAATGTGGTGGAGCCATGCCACGATCTATCCGGAAACCGCGGGCAATGGGAAAGGGCACCAGGAGCCCACTGTTGCCGCCTGGACGCTGACTCCATGCTGGGCCAGGGGTGTCCTGGGTCTCTCAAAGCTCTTTCAGACCAGATGCTGGGTCCTCGGCTCTGATCGCCAGCCCAGTTCCTGTGTGGGATCCAGCAGAGCCAGTGTCCGCCCTTTCCTGGTGTGAAGGACACGGGGCTGCACAGACGGACATGGCAGGGGGTGGACTGCGTCCCCAGGATGCTCCGGAGCAAAGGCAAGCAAGGCTCTGTGAGGTCCGCCTGGCACCGCCCAGTGCTGGCCCGTTCGCCCGCTCCTCCCTGCTCTGCCAGCTACTCTTGGAGCACAGACTTTTTTCTTAAGTTTCAAGCCACAGCGAGCTGCTCTGTTTGGGCAGTTTAGACTCTCTGTGAGGCCTGGGATGCTCTCTATTATCCTTTTATCTCGCTCATCATTTCCGCTCAGACATATCCTTGGAACGCTCCTGGAAGAGTCAGGCATCTCCCACCTTTCCCTAACACTGTGATCAAACCATCCCCATAAGTTCTAATTTCATATTATAGGCATCTGCGCAGAACTCACACTATCGTGACCCAGCATCAGGACCGGAAATGGAAATTCTCTTCAAATTTCATCATAATACAGGGGCAAGGACATGGGTGTATCCAATAGGCAGTTACTGAATGGATTCTGGATGATAAGTTTCACTCTAAAAGTTGCTTTTTGGGGGGCGGGAAATATGACGTTAAAATGCATAGCTTTCCTTAGTGAGAGGAAAAGGAATACATAGGTATTTTGCTAATGCTAGAGCATAACCTAAGAGATTAAGAATGCATGAAGCCCTGCCCATAGCACTCACAGCAGCTAAAGGGCGGAAACATCTCAGTGTTAATGAGCAGATGAACAGACAGAGAAAAACATGGCAGATTCCTAAGGAGGGACAGTGTTTAGCAGGTCCTGAAACTTGGTTTTTGTAGAAACATCTGTATTATACATTTTATAGGAAACGTTGGGAATAGGCAATTCTCAGGACCAGAAAATAGATTAGTACTTGCCAGGGGCCGGGGAACTGGAGAATCTCTCAACTAGAGATGTTGAAGTCATAAAACATTGTATGGAGTTGCTCACTTCAAAATAGTTAATTTTATGTCATGATAAAAGTTCACTGAATTTAAAAAAAAAAACCACCTTATGTTTATCTGGGGAACAAGGTAGAAATAGAATCTTGCCTGGGAGAGGGAGGTGCCTTGGCTTTCAAAGGTCAAGTCAGAGGAGACTTGACTACAGATCCTCACAGAAGACACTAGCAACTTGCAGACCATCAACAGGTGCCTTTGCTCTGAGTCTACGGCCAGGGAGTGTGGCTCCACTCCCCACTTTTTACCTTATGGGACAGACTACAAGAACCACACGCAGGCCTTCTGCCTCCTCCTCCTCCGTCAGCCCACAACAGGACACTTCAAATCACTGAGATGAAGTTCATGCGGATGGCCAAGCCTGTACCCTTGAAGGAAGCCATGGTGCGATCTGGAGTCAGTGTCCTCAGTGGTACTCCAAGCTAAGGACTGTCATGGCCTTGAACAGGTGCAGAGGACCCTCATGACAGTCTTTTAGTTGGGTTTTCTGATAGCTTCATAAACACTGCAGAGAATCAGGGCTGGTGCAAGAACCAGGATCTTTCTGGAACATATAGTGGTCACTTTCTTTCTTTCTCTTTCTTTCTTTCTTTCTTTCTTTCTTTCTTTCTTTCTTTCTTTCTTTTTGGTTTTTTGTTTTTGTTTGTTTTTCCAGACAGGGTTTCTCTGTGTAGCTCTGGCTGTCCTGGAACTCACTCTGTAGACAGGCTGGCCTCAAACTCAGAAATCTGCCTGCCTCTGCCTCCCAAGTGCTGGGATTTCAAGTGACAATCAGCTGCAAAGTGAAAAGAAGGCCCCGGGACAGGGTGGTGCTGGGACTGGGTAGGCGATAGGGCCGGAGTGGGGGAGGGGGAACTATGTCAAGGATTGATTGGCAAAGGAATAGCTGAGCAATTCCACAGGGAAGAAGGACAGAACAATCTGGTTTTACAATGGTCAAGTGATCGTCATAGATAGTTTTACAAATGGCTAACAAGTGCATGGGGAAAATGATATCAGTAATCATCACAAAAGTACAAAGCCACTGTGAGATAGTATCTTCCTCCAGTCAGAATGAGTATAATCCCTGAACAAAAACTCTGCTGAGAATGTAGAGAAAGGAGAACTCCCATTCATGATCAATAAACATGTAGGTTAGTGCATTTTGTACATAATAATAGATTACTGAAAGCTAAAGACAGAGACCTACCTACCATAGGGATACAGAGAGTCCACAGCTGGGTGTGTGTGTGTGTGTGTGTGTGTGTGTGTGTGTGTGTTCAAAGAAAAGGAAATGTGTATGTTATGAAATATCTGCACTACAAATCAACCAAGGTTGATGGATGAATGGATACATCTGTCTGTCTTTCTGTCTATCTATCTATCTATCTATCTATCTATCTATCTATCTATCTATCCCTTTATATATCAACAAAGTTTGACTGATGAATGCATGTGCATGCGTGTGTGTGTGTGTGTGTGTGTGTGTGTGTGTATAGTACTTGGAGATGAAAAATAATGAAATCCTGACATTTGTGGCAACATGGACTGAAGTGAAGGACATAAGACACGTAAGTCAGGCACAGGCATGTCTGGCTTTTGCATGGAAGCTAAATGAGCTGAGCCTATAAGAGTAAAGGGTAGAATTGTGGTTCCCATAGATAGGCGGTTGGTTTGGGTGCAATAGAGAAAAGTTGGTGATTGGGTACAAAACACAGCTAGATGAGAGGAACATGATCCAGTGTTCTCTTGCAAAGTGGCATGGCTCCAGCTAAGTGATGTATTTTTATAATTTAGCATAGCTAGAAGAAAGGATTTTTGGATGTTCCCAATACAAAACAGAAAAATGATAAATGAGACCCAGGGTCTGGTCTGATGTATACACTACGTACTGTATACATGTATTAAAACAACATGGAACACTCCACAAATACTCATAATTATGTGTCAATTAAAATCTTCTTAGGGAGGGTGAAACATGATCTCGCTAAGAATCCAAGGGAGGGGCGCCAAACCATTCCAGGGTAAGCAGAATCTTGCCAGAGACAGGGAAGTGAGGAATCAGTTATGACCAAATACAGTTTCCGAAGTTACTGCCTGTCCTGGAACATCTTCATTTCCTCAAGAGGAAACAGGCTAACATGCACTCGGCAAGCTGTCGGACAGGAGGAAGTAACATACATCTTATCAGCTTTAATAGCACATACCATTTTTGTGACACACAACTTTTGGTGAAGTGGCTTCTGGACAGGTGTAGACAGGAAGCAAACAGGTGGGGACAAGACGGGGTCAGCAGTCTCAAGCAGGCTTGGGATGGTTGCAAGAACGTGATGGGTGAGATGTGAGGACCTCTAGGTTCTCTCACAGACTCTGCTTTTTAAAGACCAGTCTGCATCTGCTTTTTAAAGACCAGTCTGCACGTGAGCATCGAGAGAGAGGGATGTGTTAATACACCTGACCCCTAGGGTCATTATTCAAAGTGAGCCAGTCGGGGCATGTCAGCCTAGGGGCCTGATGACTCACCCAGGGGACCAGTGGCTATTAGGCTGGGACTCTGTGAGCCCTAATATCCCCCATGGGTCACTGGAATGCCATTGTGGGCACAAGAAGTTCTGAGGTGACTGTGTCAAACGCTGGATACAGACAGTGAATATTTGTCCCCTTCGAGAAGCTGGCCTGAGCTTCATCCCACATCATGGATTTTGCTTTAAAAAAAAAAAAAATTAAATCAAATGTCAAGGTTTTCCCTCCTCTTGGCTAGGAGCCATGAAAACAAACAGAAGAATACTGTTCCACCATCCTTTCCAGAGTCACCCATCACAGTGACTGTGTCTAACCCAGTGGTGGGAAGGTTCAGGCCGTGCTGCAGGGTGGGGCTGGGAATTCACAGCTGCAATGTGCTTGGAAGGAGAGCAGAATTCCCTGGGCTTGTAGCTCACAAATGTAATCCAAAAGAAAATGAGGCATGTAATGTATTTAGTTCCTATTTAAGGACACACTTAAAACCAGAGGACCGCACGGGTGCAGTATTAAGAGATAGGGAGACACTAATGGGAACAAGGGGGTTCTGCTTCTTCAGTTAACTGAGGTTTCCGTGGTCAGGTACACTTCACCTTCCCAGAGGTTCTTAGATGTTTCCACTTTTCTTGCTGGGAGGGGCTCCTTTACCTCTGATGTCAGGCTGAGTCCAGGAAGCCAGAGGTGACAGTTGGAGCCCTGCCAAGCACAGGGTCCCCATGTTCTATCAGAAATCCTTCACTTAAGCTTTGGTGTGTCTCCAATACCAAACAACCAAATCACTCCCTAAAATCTCCCACTGAGGAATAACGGGACTTTGGAATATTATGCAACTCACACAAGCCTGTCTGGGCAGATTTCCTACCACAAACATTACTAGGATTTGATTTGATTTCCCTTGCTTTTTCTTTTATGTCTTTGGCCATGGACTGAAATATTTGGTTTGTGGAAAGAGTGGCAAATGGAACTCAGGAACTTCTTAGGGGTTTAAGGGCATCTTACTGCTCAAAAGTAGGGCGAAGCCCACTCTGCGGTTTTATTTTTTGGTTTTTGTTTCAGCTTTGTCTCCCACTCCTGCTGATGGTAGCTACAAGAGCCTTCAGACATAGCAACGGGAAGACAAAGGCATACCCAGTCCCTGGATCCCCAGAAAGCAACAGAGAGAGACCACATCACACTTAGAATGTCAATAACTTGAAGGTTGGAAAAGGCAAACTCTTCCTGGGATGACCCAGGAAAATGGCTTGATACCCTCTTGACCCAGAACACCCAACAAAAACCCTGTAGCGAAGAGGCTTAGCTCTTTGTGTTCACGTTAAGATCGTCTGTGAACCTGGCCTAAGCCCTCAAGGGTATGTGTTTTCAAAGTGCCACAAGTATCTGAAAGATGTCATTTGAAATAAGCAATGTGTGCCATCCCAACAGTACATTGGGACAGCTGGAAAGTGTCCAGAGGCCAACACAGAGTTGATGGCCTCAAGGTAGTGCTGGAATTGTGCTACCTGTGCTTAAGGGTCATGTAGACTGCCGAGCCTGAGAAGTTTCTGGTCAATGAGAAAACCCACAAGCGGTGTTCCCTGATTGTACATCAGGACTCTGCCACACTTCAGGTGGTCCTCACCAGAAAGGGACCCAGAGAGTAGGTAACACGGAAGAAAAGATGTTCCATCAGACACTGAAGAGGAGCATCTGGAGCACCTCTTACCTACTCATGGACTTGTTCCTTCCCTATGGGCCTTCTTATCAAACTAATGAGAGGTGGCATCTCTCATCAGTGAACATACTCACCAGCTCATGAATTTTTTTTCAGCTTCTGACAGCAAAATTTCTCTTTAAAAAGCCCACCCCTAGTCTCTAGTTCTCCCATTTGTCTTAGACAGTCCAGTCTTTGGAATGAGCTTGTCCTTGAACCTAGTGACCAGCAGCAGCCCTGGACTCAGCTGACCCTTCCATTAGGAGGCGCTCTCCTCCCTCCCATGGGCTCCCAGAATTCTATTCTTTTTTAGTTCATTTGTTCCCTTTAATGGTTTAAGATCCCAGTCATGGAGCTGGGCTCAAGGCTGAGACTTCTTTCTCCCTGCCCTCTGCTCCACTCCTTTAACTTAAAGGACCAGCTCTCCAATGAGAACTAACTCTGCATGAGGACTCACCCTCCCATCCCCAGTCAACACCCCTCTTTGAACCTCGGCCTCCATTTGAATATCTGAATGGACTCAAGGATTCACACGGCCGAACGTGAATCTCTAGCTCACTCTGACACTGTTACTGAGTGCTTCCTCATCTAGTCAGTAACTTCTTCCTTCTAATGTTTATAGTCAAAACTTTCTACATCCCCTGGACACTGTGTGTCTCTTATACCTGTGTCTACATGGTCAGCTTATTCTTCCATCATCTCTCTCTAGAATGATCTCCCTTGAATGTTCTTTTCTGGTTGAGAACACCATTGTGTGTGTGTGTGTGTGTGTGTGTGTGTGTGTGTGTAGGGGGCAGTGGACTGTGTCAGGAAACTTGGTAAGGTTGAGTAGGTTTGGAAACCCTGGCATTCACCTGAGGACAGTAGGAGTTTCCCTACTCCTGAAAAGATTCCTAACCTGGAATAGAGTTCCCCATACTAAAGAGGTATCTAGATGGGCTCTGAGGTTTAACCAATGAGTTTCCCTTCTCCTAACATTCCTTCCCGTAAAAGGCTTTTAATCTCTGGTCTACCCTAAGGAAGAGGTATGTACCCATTTTCCACACTGAACAGTGAATAAACAGTATGATGTCTCTCATCAAGAACCTCTGTGAGGAACCTGAAAGAAGCCTTTGTCTCCAGGGCCTCACCTCCTCACTCTCCCAAGGAAGTCCCTCCATGTTCCTGACATTCACCCCTTGAGCTAAGCTGGAGTTCCCCTTGAACCCTCCCCCTGGCCCAGCCTCATTATAGACCCTCAGGCTCTCTCTATCCAGACTTCCCTCCATTTCCAATGGCATCTGGATGTTCAGGAGTTTGGGAACCCCTGATGTTTCAGCCTCAGCCTACATTGTTTCTCACCCATGCTGGGGCCCCCCATCCTAGGCTGTGTTTTCTCAGCCCCTGAGTGGTGTATCTGTGCGTCCCACAAGCCCAGCACCCAGTGACTGCTTAGGGTAAATGCAGTCTTGAGCCTTGAGTTTTGTCTTCCCGGAACCACTTGTGTGTGTGTGTGTGTGTGTGTGTGTGTGTATGCATGTGTGTGTAATTGTATGTGTGTGAATATGTGAGTGTTTGTAAGTGTGAGTGTGTGCATGTGAGTGTATATGTATGTGTGTGTGAGTTTGTATGAGTATTCAATGTGTGAGTACATGTGTGTGTATGTGAGTGTATATGTGAGTTTGTATATGAGTATGCATGTGTGAGTACATGTGTATGAGTGTGTGTGAATATATGTGTGTGTATTTGTATCTGTATATGTGTGTGTGAGTGTGTATAAATGCATGTATATGATTGTGTGTGTGTGTGTGTGTGTGTGTGTGTGTGTGTAGGGCAAACTTTACTCTTGGTCAAGAGGGTATGCTCAGAAAGCAGGAAGTCCATTTGGCTTTTATTCTAACTCAGGTGGTGACTGTCTTTTCCCCATTGACTGGGGTCTGACCTCAGACTCTTAATTCAATTGGCTAGTCTGAAAAGAATTGGCACACAGGAAATGAAGGAAGGAGAAAGAGGTCACTGCTCCAGGCTATCAAATTCTTGGAACAGCAGTGGTCCTTTGTGTAAATAAAAGTTTTGCTAATGGGGGATGGGAGAGTGTAAAAATTTGTAGAAGAGTCCTACAATGTTTTGGGGATAAAGAAAGATTTGAATTCCTTGTCTTATACACAAATTTTGTAGAATTTGATAGAAAAGACTCATATTTGTTATATCTTACAACCCCTTTGATATTTCTTACAACCTGCTTCTTTGAAAACACTTTTTCTTCAAACTCATTAGACATTACTTTCCCTTTTTAAAAATCCTGTCTTGGAGTAAGAAGCATTGATCAAGAATCCTGAGTTAGCCCCCCTAGTACAAAGAATGAAGTATTCCATTGATTTCATCTGCATGGTTTAGAGAGTCCCCCTTCCTGGCCAGGAGGTTGACTTGGCTCCACTGGCATGTTAGGAAGGACACCGTTCTCCCTGCAAGACTCTCTCTAGAAGCCTTAGATCGGATCTCCTCCTGCTTTCCTGGGACCTTCTTCAAGGCCCCTGTCCCACCTTGGTCTGTTCTTACAGAGCAGCTGTAGGGTGCCTTTCCGGACATTGATCTGTTTAAGTGTTCTGCTCAAAGGCTTCTCTTCCCAGGCTGCGCCCCCTGTCCCACCGCTGCTGCTCTCAGGCCATGAGAGAAGCTATGAGCTGGTACTCAGCGAATCAAGCACACTTTGAGTGGTGCATTGCTTATTATTCGTATACAATTCATATAGATAGAAATGTTGGCCATTGCTATCTTCCTACAACTTGTTGATAGGAAATGATTATATGATAAATGAACTAAATCTCTTCTTAGTTTCTGTTCAGTAGAAGCAAAGATTCTAAGTTCATTTAGAATTCTGTAATCCAATTGTCAATTTCTCTATGTCCCTCTCTTTCCCCCATCAAATTTCTCATACCTTTAGTTTTATCCAACAGAGGACGGGAGTTTTTAAACACAGCAGATTTTTACCTAATTATTAAGTTAGCATCCAAAGCACTTTTGGATTTGCCTGCCCCTGGGTCAAGCCCACACCACATCCAGTCTATGCAGCACTGTTCAACAGGGGAATCGTTCTCCTAGTCTATCCTCCAAAGGCCACCAAAGGGTAGGAATTTTGTCACCCCTGGGGACAAAGCCTCTACAAATCATACTCCTTGTTTTTAGGTGATTCAAATGAATGTCTTAGCTCATTTAGCTTTCAAGTTAAAGCATGTTATTTTTTTCTTCCTCCTGCATTTCTTCTGCCGTACAAGTTACCAACATGTTCTTTGGTGCTTCAGTAATACACCACTACACTTTTATATATGTTATAAACCCCTTCTACTTTTATTGTGAATGTCTTTTGTAATTCAACCTAGGTATTTATGAAAATGGTTTATTGTTCTATACCAGAAGCAAGCAAGAATGTGAAAGTAAGATGCTTCATGCCAGGACCCATTTCATAGTGAAAGGAGCTGAAGCTCAGAAATCTTTAAGTCTTGCTCTGAGTTTTTGAATGTTTCCACCTTAAGGAATATTACAATGCTGACAACAATATATGTGTGTGTGTGTGTGTGGGGAGGTTGAAGAGGAATGCCCTGATAGGCTCATGAGTTTGAGTGCATGGCCCATACAGAGTAGCACTATTAGGAGGTGTGGCTTCGTTGGAGTAGGTGTGGCCTTGTTAGAGGGAATGTGTCACTGTGAGGGTAGGCTTTGAGGTCTCCTGTGCTCAAGCTATGCCCCAGTCTCCTTCTGCTCCCTGAGATCAAAAAGACTCTTAACCTCCTCCAGCGCCATGTCTGTCTGCACACTACCCTGCTTCCTGCCATGACGGTAAAGGACTAAACCTCTGAAGCTGTAAACCAGCCCCGATGGAACATGGAACGTTGTCCTTTATAAGAGTAGCTATGGTCACAGTACCTCTTCTCAGCAACGAAACCCACACTAAGGCAATATGGCAATGTGATCACATATGATTTAGTGAGAAAGATAATACAACGCTTACAAATTACATGTTCCCATCTGACTCTGTGTATAGATGAGAAAAAGAGTTCAGATGGGAAAGCTCTATTTTAGGAGTCCTCAACCTCAAAATTGTCCAGGGGCCCAGCGGTGATGTAGCGTATAGACCAGGGAGCTGAGGAAGCAAGCTCAACAAGGGGTTAGCCTTTGCTAACCACACAGTGTGTCTTCTTTCCTACTGCGGGCAGCTCAGACTCAGGCGAGGGAGAGGATCTGGTAGAAGACGATGAAGAAGTCTTTTCTGGAGAAGTAGTGAGGGAGATTGTAAAGGCAGATACAGAGCGAGAGAAAAAAAAAAAATGAGAGGGAGAGGGAGAAAATATGGAAGGAAAGATCCAGCCCCACATAGTCTGGCTTGCTCCACAATCCCGCTATCCAGGGAGGACTGCTCTCACTCCCAGATAATGACAGGAAAAATGCAGGCCAAGTAAGTTCCAAGCTTTTCCAGGGCATTACCTAACTGAAGCAGGATGCTTGCTCTGAACTTGGCATGGCTGTGTGGAAAAGTCACTGGGCTGGAAATCAGAAGAGCACAGTCCCGCGCTCACTTTGGCTGCCGTCAACCTTGCTGAGGTCACTCGGCCCCTTTTGTCCACGGCCACTTCATGTGTGTGCCCTGTAATCCGAACCACACATGTCCTTTCTGAGTCCAATGTTCTTTCCAAGCCGAACATTTCACGGCTATTCTAGTTGAAAAGCTCAGCATGTACCAGCAAGATGGCCACAGCTGCTTCGGAGCCGGCCCTTCTATCTCCACTCCCAGAGCTGGAAATCCACCCATCTTCTTTGCTGCGGTAGAAGGGAACACCTAGTATGTTATTAGATCACTGTTCTCACAACCGTTCCCTGACTGTCTACTGCAAAGTCCCTAGGTGACAGTCCCACCACAGAGCCCAAGCCACACCTTCAGCACACTGTAATCCCTAGAATGTAAGAGCAGCTTGTAGTTGCTAAATCTACCATGTAGAATCTAGACTTTAGTACTGGCTGCTTCTCGTTAGAACGCCCACTCTCACTTTCCTCCGCCTGGCTCACTGTCTTCATCCTTTCATTCCCGTGTAGTCTTTCCCCCTTGAAGATGCTCTCCCGAAACTACCAGTAGTCCATGAGAAGGGATGCACTCTCCAGCATCCGGCATAAACTTTGTCCTACCTGTTGAGAGGCCTTTTTTTTTTTTTTTTCTGCCAAACTCCGCAGAACGTCCCTGAATAGCAGCAAATGTTCTTACCTTCCTCCTTAGCCCTGACTCAGCCCCAGCCCAGCCTCACTCTCCACAGTGCCTGGTACACACAGCCTGGCCTATAGAAGGCACCGGTAAATGTGCCTTTCCAGTCACAGTTACAAAGATTCCTGCCAAACTCCAACACCTTCAGCCTTCAGCAAGCCCTCCTCTGAATACTGCCCCAAACTGCTGACAAAACAGACCCCCATCTCCAATCCCTGAGATTGAGCTAGCCTCTCTGCATGTACCCCACATCCTCGAGGTGCTTCTCTGCTGAGCTGTCAGGTTAAATGCAGTCTAACCACAAGTGAAAGGGCTCCCCAGTCCCTGCGGTCCAGGTTGGTGTTGTACAGGCCTTGTAGAGCAGAGTCTTATCTGACTCCACGTGGACGTTATGTTAAGCATTACTAAACCACCCTATCCTATCAACTCCTGCCTTTGTAGGCATTTCCAGTTGGAATGTTTTTAGGCTGAAAAAGACAGGTTTGTGAAAAGACATAAACATCTATGGTGAGAGGTGACATATGTTTTCTCCTATTGAAAGCAAGGGACTCCCGTAGATTCTGCAGTTTTTGGACAGTGCATAGAATCCATCTCGTAGGCAATTAATCTCCTGGCAGGCTCTGAGTGAAGCAATTACTCCATGTTTTTCTTTGTCATCGTTCGGAAGTTCAACACTGCATCTATCTACTTGATTCCCGTATGGAGAGCCAAAGGCTGCCTTAAAGCCTCTGCCGCGCGCACATGTAAAAGCACTCAGTGTTCACACATTTGATTTAAATATTGACACATTTTTTCATTAGAACATTAAACCCTTAGCTTTAGTCATCTTAAATGCTTTCCAGGAGAGTGACTTCCCTACTAGAATGGCTCCTAGTAACTTAATACAAACTTTGCAAGCCCGAGAACCTCACCGTGGCCCGCTGTTGTGCTCTTTTTCTGTGGTGAGGCAGCTGTGACTGGTTAGGAACCGGCACTGGAAACAGTATTCAGAGTGTTCTTGGCAGATTTCTTACATCGTTATTCAATATGAACTGCAAATCATATGCTCATAGTTATGAGAATGTCAGGAAACTCCTAGCATTCATGCTTGGTTTGACAAAGTGGCCGGAGTACTGCTGGAAGACAGAGGCATCCCGGGCTTGCGATGGAGGGGAAAGGAACCCTCCCGCGGCCAGCAGGGTTGGAGAAGTTGGTAATTCAGTCATCTATGGCAGGAGGCCGGCTCTGCACTGATAGCCGCCCAGCTCGTGGTCCCGGTTAGTCCACGGTGTGTGTCAAGGTGACCTGAGCTCTGGGAGGCAGTGCAGACGGGTCTTCGTTTCTTGCTCCCTTCAGCTCAACTGAGCTTCAGAGCAGGCTTAGCAAACTGTTTACCGTGTGTGTGTGTGTGTGTGTGTGTGTGTGTGTGTGTACATGTGTAGGTCAAAGGACAACCTTCAGAGTCAGTTTTCTCCTTTCTCCAAATGGATCAAAGGCAAGTTTAGTGACGAGTGCATCTGCCTGCTGGGTGCTCTCTGTCACTTTCTGCCTTCTTCTTTCCCCCTCTTTTCTTTTCCTCCCTCTCTCCCTCCCTCCCTCCCTCCCTCCCTCCCTCCCTCCCTCCCTCCCTCCCTCCCTCCTTCCCTTCCTCCCTCCCTCCTTCCCTCCCAATGTTCTTCTCTTCCTCCCTTCCTCCCTCTCTCCCCTCCCTTCCTCTGCTCCTCTCCCCACCCTTCCCCTCCCCTCCCCTCCCCTCCCTTTCCCTCCTCTCCCTTCCCCTCCTCACCTTCCTTTCTTTCTACTGCTGAGTTCTGCCCCAGCCTTTGTAGCACATTCTTACAAGAGACTGTATGGGAATTCTCATTCTGCCCTTGCCTCTTAGTAAACCTTGATTTTGTTTTGTTTTGTTTTGTTTTGTTTTGTTTTGTTTTGTTTTTAGTGGTTGCATTTAATTCTTAGGTTGGATCCAACTTTTCATTGTTTATAGATGACTGCCCTTGCGTATCTTTACATATAGCTATGATTATTCTCTAGGCTAAAATCAAGTGCAATTATTTCCTTAGGTAAAACCCATTCAAAATAGATATGCAGATAGCTACCTAGTATCTTGGAGTTTCTATTGCTATGATAAACACCATTACCAAAAGCGACTTGGGGAGAGAAGAGTTTATTTCAGCTTATAATTTGTCACCATAGTCCACTCTTAAAGGAAGTCAGGGTAGGAACTCAGAGCAGGACCCCATTGGCAGAAACTGAAGTAAAGATCATAGAGATCTGTGGCTGACTGGCTTGTTGCTCCTGGCCTTCTCAGCCTGCTTTCTTGTACTATCTAGGACTACCGGCTGAGGGGTGACACCACCCATAGTGAGCTGGGCCTTGGCATAGCAATCATTAATCAAGAAAATGCCATACATACTTGTCAACAGATCAATCTTAATGGGGACATTTTCTCCCTCTTCCCACATGTCTAGGTATGTGTCAAGCTGCAAAATCCAACCAGCATACCTAGGAAAATTATCTTAAGAGATCTACATCTATCACTACAGAGGATAATATAAATTTGCCTGAGCTCACTGCTGACAAGTACCTACTCAATGTTACCACTTTTAAAGTTCTTCTATCACTTTTTACTCTCAGTAGAGTTAAACATTTTCTTCCTATGTCCATTAAACTTTTGCATTATCTGTATGCACACAGTCTGTAGGCTACATCTATTCTACGGTTAGCATTATTTTTTAGTAGACATTTAAGGAGCCTAATGGATCTTCCCAAGAGTACACAATTATCTAGGTGACAAAATAATATTTAAGTTTTTTTTTTAAATGTCAGTTTCCTATCAAAACAGGCTCATGGCACAGACTCCAAATTGCAGCAATAATAATGTCTTTAAATCCAACATATTAGAAAGAGGCTCACTGGATAGAAAAATCAAAGTGAGAGCACATACAATGGAAGAAAAAGGCGGGTGTCCCTCCACAAGGAGCAGCAGGCCTTGATTTGGTTTCTTGATTGTGCTTACCGCCCTATAGTTAATGATTTCAGGAGTCCAGGAGTCATCTAATAACCACTTTTATTCTGTGTCTTATCTGCATCATCCCCACTGTCCCCCTGAGAATTGCAGTCTTAAAATAAATCTGTAGGGAGATGTGATAGTGGGTCTGAGGGAGGTGTCTTCTTCCTGTACATGGGGATGGCACCCTAGTTCATAGTACTCTCTGCCTCAGTGGTTCTCAAAGTTCCTAATGCTGTGACTCTTTAATATAGTTCCTCATGTTGTGGTGACCCCGACCATAAAGTTATTTTCACTGCTACTTCAAAACTGTAATTTTGTGACTGTTTTGAATTGTGATGTAGATAATTTTGGAGACAGAAGTTTGTCAAAGGGGTCGTGACCCACAGCTTGAAAACTGTTGCTCTACTGGGTCATTGGGGAAGAATGGTATATGTAGTAGGATTTTCCCTGACCAATTAATTTAATTATTAATACAACAAGAAGCCTGTGATTGGACAGGGAAAAGGGAGGTGGAGCCAGGAGTTGCAGAGATGAGGATGGAGGAGACAGGTAGAGGAGAAGGAAGCAAAATGGAGGACGAACAGGATGGTTCAGATTCTGCATGGCTTTAGACAGCCACAGGTAGATATAATATCATAGAGGGACAGACTAATTGGGTAACTTGTCTAAGCTAGGTGGGCAGTTTGTACCATTATCAATTGGCCCTGAATTTATTGTGCAGGCATCTTGTGTATTGAGAATTTATTGATATATAGATCTGACTGGTTAATTATAAGCTTCTAGAGTTTTGATTTTACCAGGTTACTGGGAATTGTGACAGCTAACAGCAACTGAGGGGTGGGTGATCGTTGCATGGGGTTGGCGTGGTAGCAACCCCTCCCCGCCCCCAGAACTGGAAGGTCTACAGAGATGAAAACACCCCATCGGAGCCAGGTAGGCCAGTGCCTGGTGTACCGCAGGAACTTGCCGTTCCTTTTTAATATTTCCTTCAACAGGTATATATATATATTCATATATGACATAAAAGTCATACATGCCTCCAAGTCTTTTGCTAAAGATGGAGGAGCTGCCTGCCTTCATTTCTACTTTACTGAGTTCACCAGAACACCCAGAAATAAGACATGAGAACTAGATAACTAGATGCTATGAGGCTTTAAAGAAACTGCCATTCACTGACATCAAAGAGACCTGGTCACTGAGAACTAAAATCAGGTCAAAGCAGAATGATTGATGGAACTAGAGGAGTGACCCTGGACAGGAGATGACTCCGGGCAACCTAAGGACATTCTTCTCAAAGGCTCAAAGGACAGACACATCTACAGACACGCATGCTCATCAGGTTCTTTCTTCCCTCTTTGTCTTCAGTATCCTGGCATGTGGTATTTACAGGGAGGCCGTGATATGCTGTTTACATTCTTAGGGACATGGAAGAATCCCTGTCTTAAGACTTAAACATTTAATGTGGCCATTGAACATCTAAATGAGTGAGTGGAAGAATAAACATCAAAGCAAGAAGTAGGAGGGGCATAGAGTTGGAAGAGTCCCACTGATGGCTGCTTGGGAAATGGGACGATGATGAGGCACTGGCAGCTGGAGGCTGAAGGCCTGAGGAGAGGAGGGCAGCCAGCCTTTTGCTCTTACCCTGCATCCCTGAGTCGTGTGGTTAGTTAAAGCTCCACCAGGTTAAATGATGTGGATGACCTCTATTGCTTTTTAAAAAACCAGTACAAATTCCATAACATAATCTGACCTCTTAGGAAGCTCACTCATGGAAACTGGTTTTTCCAGCCTCCTTTCCAGTTCTGACAAAACAGAGAGAATCAGATGGAAAACTGCCTGGAGCCAGCTGATGCATACAGGGACAGCTGTGCAAGGTAGCCTTGGTGACCTTTAATTTTTCCTCAGTTCAAGCACCTTTAATTGAGTACCTGGTACGTGACAGGTGGCTGCAGATTCTGACCTCAGGTTCTGACCTCAAAGCACCCCAGGCTTAAGGAAAGAAAAATGGTAAGACATGATACATAGCACAAGGGCTGGCTACTCATAACCTCTGCCTCAGGATCACGAAGAAGTAGCAGGAAGGGTGGCAGCTGAAGACAAGCCTGTGCATGCTGAGTGGCCGCCTTAACCAGCCGCCATTTTGGATGCAAGGGCTCAGTGGTGGAGCAAGGCCTAGGCGTGGGGGTTGGGTAAAGCACTAACATTTTGGGTCAGGCAATGACAGGGACAGACTCTGGAAGAATTTAAACATGAGCTAAACCAATTAGAGCATGTCCCTGTTGTTTGGCTCTGTAGTACTGCTATAAAGTATAAGAGCTTCAAGTCTTTGAAGAAAGAAATCAAAGAAGACCTCAGAAGACAGAAATCTCTCATGCTCATGGATCGGCAGGATTAACATAGCAAGAATGACCATCTTACCAAAAGCAATCTACAGATTCAGTGCAATCCCCATCAAGATTCCAACTCAATTCTTCACAGAGATAGAAAGAGTAATTCTCAACTTCATCTGGAATAATAAAAATCCCAGGATAGTAAAGGCTATTCTCATCAATAAGAGAACTTCTTGGGGAATCACACTCCCTGACCTCAAGCTCTTCTACAGAGCAATTGTGATAAACACCGGGACAGCCGGTGCTGGTGAGGATGTGGAGAAAGTGAAACACTCCTCTTTTGTTGTTTGACTTGCAACCTGGTAAAAACACTTTGGAAAACAATCTGGTAGTTCCTCAGGAAATTGGAAATAGTTCTACCTAAAGACATAGCCATATTACTACTGGGCATATACCCAAAAGATGCTCCAACATATAACAAGGACGAATGCTCCAGTATGTTCAGAGCAGCCTTATTTATAATAGCTAGAAGATGGAATCAACCCAGATATCCCTCAACAGAAGAATGGATACAGAAGATGTGGTACATTTACACAATGGATTGTGTAAATTGAAAACAATGACTTCATAAAATTTGCAGGCAAATGGATGGAACTTGAAAGTATCCTGAGTGAGAGGTAACCCATATACAAAAGGACACATGTGGTATATACTCGCTGATAAGTGTATATTAGCCCAAAAGCTCAGAATACCCACAATACAACTCACAGACCATATGAAACCTAACACGAAGGAAGACCAAAGTGTGGATGCTTCAATCCTACTTAGAAGTGGGAACAAAATAGTTAGGAGAGTAGAGGGAGGGAAAGACTTGGGAAGAGAGGAGAGGGAAGAAAAGGGAGATAGCTCAGGTATAGGAAGGGACATAAGAGAAGTTCAGAGGGTCAGAAAAATAAATAGAAATAGAAGTAGCAAGTAGGGGTGGGGTAGGGAATGGGGGGCACTAGAAAGTTCTAGATCCCAGGGAAGTGAGAGGTTCCCAGGACCCAATGGGGACGACATTAGCTAAAATACCCAACAGAGAGGAGATAGAACTTGTAGAGACCACCTCCAGTAGATAGGCATGGCCCCCAGTTGAGGGATGGAGCCACCCACCGATCATAAAAGTTTTAACCCAGAAATGTTTCTGTCTAAAGGAAATGCAAGGACAAAAAATAGCAGAGACTGAAGGAAAGACCATACAGAGACTACTCCACCTTGGGATCTCTCCCATCGGCAGACACCAAACCCTGACACTACTGCTGATGTCAAAAAGTACTTGCTGACAGGAGTCTGGTATAGCTGTCTTCTGAGAGACTCTGCCAGTACCTACCTAATAGAGATGCAGATACTCATAGCCAACCATCAGACTGAGCCTGGGGATCCCAATGTTGGAGTTAGGGCAAAGACTGAAGGAGCTGAAGGGGTTTGCAACCCCATAGGAAGAACAACAATATCAACCAACCAGACTCCCCAAAGCCCCTAGGGACTAAACCAGCAACCAAAGAGTACACATTGAGGGACCCATGGCTCCAGCTGCATATGTAGCAGAGGATGTTCTTATCCAGCATAGATGGGAGGGGAAGTACTTGGTCCAGTGGAGGCTTGTGGCCCCAGTGAAGCAGAATGCTAGAGGCAGAGGAGGAGGAGAGAAGGAGAAGGAGATCAGGAGGAAGAGGAGGAGAGAGAGTGGAAGAAGAGAAGGAGGAAGAAGAAGAGGAGGAGGAAGAGGAGGAGGAGGAAGAGGAAGAGAGGAAGCGTGAACATACAGTGCCCAGGAGCAAGGGCCTTAGGCTCAGATAAATGAGTCCTAACAACCAAGCCTTCACTCTGCCATCTTGTTCCCATGGCCTTAAGTAACTGCTCAGCTATTTCCAGGCACTCATTTCTCCCTTTCCAAACATCAGAACACTATTATGCACTTCACAGGGCTTCTCTGACCTAGGGATTTCCAGGACTATGTACTTCAGTGATCCACCCCGTCGATTTTGGGAGCTCTCAAATTGAGTAATAATGAGAAAAAGGCTACAGGGGTGTGACTCCCCTTCCTCCCACTGCCTCATGGGAAAATTCTGCCAAAGGGGGATGGGCTGGGAAAGCAGGAAGGGAAGCTACCTTCCCCCAGTGAACAAGCACTAAATGCCAACATTCTTATCCTGCTCGGGCAGTGTTCTACCTGGAGGCTAAGTGGGGTCAGGCCCGTGCTCAGAAAAACCCCTCAACTGAAATGTCTCTGCAAGGTAGAAAACAAGCATCCCCATGGAGACCTCGGGAACTGCCCTTCCTTTCCAGTCTTGGGTTACAGTAGAGCATCAAGGTAATGCTGGTTGGGGCCAGAAGAGGTATTTTGGACCTGGACCACACTGGCATGCAGGTGTGACCCAGGCACAAATCTTCCCTTAATTTACAAAAATAGTAAACACACCCACACCTCCCATGAGTTGGGAAGAGGACATGGCTTCATGTGCCCCCTTCATTCTTACCCACAACCCTGCACTGATGCTCAAATGGGCTTCTCAATTGCCCCTGACCTGGTGAAGATCTGAGTAAGGGTTAGAATCAGGGCTGCCTACTCTTTTTTTTTTTTAATTTTTATTTTCTATATTCTATGTTTACATTCCAAAGGCTTTCCCCGGGCTGCCTACTCTTAACCTGTTCTGTAATGAAAAGAAATCACATTTCTTATGGATACTAGAGATTTATAAGTGTGGTAGAATTTTAGTTTGGCTGCTTTGAGGATTCTGTTATGCTCTGTCCTCAACTAGAAAGCAGACTGGGTGTGTTATTTGTGATGAAAATAATTTGGGAAGGGATGCCTGACATAGGGGCCCAGGACAGCGAATGCAGCTTTGTAGGCACAGGGGGACAGACAAGGTGAGGAGGCACCACATCCTGCGAGGGTGACCCTGGGACATTTTCAAACCCTGAGTCCAAGCTGCTCATCCTTGATTTGTTTAGCACCGCATTGCTTGCTTGCATCACAGGGTGTTTTGAGTGTGGCAAGCAAAACCCACACATTATAATAGAACCATCATGGTTCATGGGCAGGCCGCTTTGAGAAAAGGGCAAACCCCAAGAAATCTAAATTCTTACATAACCCTAAGACAGTTTGGAAAATGTGATTTCTATCCTTTTCTCCCATCCCTTGTTGGTTTGAGAGAAGAAAATGATCCTCTTTTTTTTTTCCCCTAACCCAAACCAAATTGAAAGCGGAAGCAGTGGATAATGCTGAGAGTAGCTTCTTGCATACGTAGCATTTTCCAAGTATTATCTCATTGACTCTCAGGATTGTGCTAAGAAGTAGACAGTTGAAAGATGAGCAAAAGGCTGTGGAAGAAGTCAAAGAGCCTCTGCTTATCAAGTGTGTATGGCTTGGCAAGGTGGGGACTCTATGCCAGAAGTGCTAAGCGATTTGCTCTTTCCCCCATTTTTTCTTGAGTAAATCTCCAGACTATTTGTCCTTTATTTTAAGCCCCTGAGAATGATTTAGCAGATGATAACTTAGGTGCGCTGACCCACAGAGCCATTGCTGGCTGTGTCTGTTATTAAAACCAACACTGAGGACATACTCACTGTCAGGCACTGTCCTATACCTCAGAGAAAGATCCAAACTCAGCCTTGGCTTGACCTCTACCTGTAAGGAGGACATGATCTTTCCTGAGAGAGAAAGATATGAAATGTTGGAATAGCTAGAGAGAGTATCTACTGAAGTCTATAGCCTGGAATCTAGGTATCCACAACATGGCACAGGGAACTTCCTCACAGGCCGGGGTTTTCCAGTGAGGAGAACCTGGAGCTTCCTCTCAGTCATGGCCAGACCCTGAGTCCACCTAACGGTTCTTCATACCAGAGACTGTCTGAGGCCAAAGTAAAGAGTAGCTAAGATATTTAAAATGTCCTTTAACTTTAAGCATATAGACGTGTGTATACATATGTGTATGGTGTGTGTATGTGTGCATGTGTATGCATGTGTACATAGGCGTGTGTGTGTGTGTGTGTGTGTGTGTGTGTGTGTGTGTGCACATATACTATTGTGCTCGGTTGCTGGATATCATTCCTGGCAAGAGAGTGTTAGAGGTTCAGTCACATATTGGACAAAATGACACCACAATGTCAGTCAAAGCATGGAGGACGAGCCACCTTCAGCATGCCGTGCTGTTTTTGTATTCTCTTTGAGGTAAATCTCAAAATGGAACTCTTTCATGTGGCTTCCCTAAAAGTGTAGCCTGGCAATTTAAAGAGCTCAAGCAGTAAAGCTGCCTGTCCGGAAGCCTCCTTTATGTCTACCATGTGCGTATGTACCAGGCACAACCCTTAAAAGTTGTGACACAGCTACCGCACCATCCTTTCAAGCCGGAGGCAGCCAGTTCACTGCTCAGGAGCACTGTTCCCGGAGACGCCTTTTGATCTGAGGGGATAGGAAACAGTCGCCCCACAGCTGTAAGTGGGGGTCCTGAAGAGGAGGATGGATTTGCTTGAAAGGGCAGAGGAATGGATGGGCTGGTTTCCCCAGTGATTGAGAGCTCTGAGAAACAGCTGCTTGTCTCAGCACACTGTAAATCTGTGTCCACTGTGCCAGACTGTGTCTGGAGCAGAGCGAGCCCTCCTGAGATAGGTGCTGAGTGAATGAAGAATGGCTAGTCCTAGAGATCTATTTCCAGTGCTTTCAGAGGCCTTATTATTATCCCAGAGTCTGTGATCGCGTTGGCTGCTAACAGATGCACATGTATGTGCTAAGCATTCTCGATAGTTGATATTTATTCTACACAAGTGTCACATAGGCAAGTATTACCACTTTTGTGTTAGTGGTCTTTTTTCTGTTGTTGAGACAAAATACTTGAGAAAACATCTTAAAGAGGGAAGAACTTATTTTGGCTCTTGGGTTCAGAGGCGTCAGCCCACCGCAGTGGATAGGATAGGGTGGAGGGGAGCCGCTCATATTACAGTGACCAGAAAGTAGAGAGCCAATGCCTTCCCTAGCTGGTCCTCTCATTTCCCCCTATTATTCCAGGGGAATCCAGCCCAGGGCTTGGTGCTGCCCCCAGTCAAAAACTGTATTCTGCCTTGGTTAATCCTCTCTAGAAACACCACACAGACACACCCAAAACTATACTTTACTAATTTCCTAGGTGCTTCTCAAACCAATCAAATTGACTGACTATCAGGGTTATTTATTACGGCTTCTATTCATTAAGAAATGTGGCGATCTTGCCAAGTTCACACCCAGATCCTCACAAGGCCGATGACCATGCTGCCAACCCTAATGTGGATCAAGCAGAAACAGATATGGAGAAAGCAGACGTGGTGACAAGATGGCTGGACATTCGTTAGATTTTCACGACAAACCTAAGACAAAACTACTTTCTAGTCTCTAAAGTGGTAGACTGAGGTATGAACATAGATATGCTATTTATAATTACTTCAAGAAATCCTAACCATCTTATTTTGACCTAATGTACTCTTACTATAATACTAGAAGAGGCAAGTAATTCTAGTTAACTGAATACTGTAGCAGATGGGAATCTTGTCACATATGTCACAATGTCCTGAACCTTGACTTTTCTGTGGCTAGGGAAGGTGAGACAAGGGGAAGATGGTTCATGATCTCTGCCAAGAGTTCACCTGGATGCTTCTACAATACCATCATTCAGCACTTCTCAGTGGCACTGAAAGGTAGCTGATGTCCGTTTTAGTCATGCCAATCAGAAAGGGCAATATGCCTATTTTGTTAATGCTATCCCAAACAATTTCTGTCAATACTCAGGGCTCTCTGACAGAGAAGTAAAGACCACTTAAGTGGGGTTCCTCCGTCTTTTGTTTAGAGGTGCCACAGGACACTCTGTCAGGACTAACCATCGAAGGAAGCAGCAGTCTGTTCACGCCTGCCCTAGCACCTTTGCACCCTTGCGAGTAAATGCCTTTCCATTAGCCACTCCTTTGGAAGTTAAGCCTTTAAGCTGCTGTGTCTCAACATTTCACACAGATAGTATCAAATGGGCGTTAACTGTCTAACAACCGGCGTTACACTGAAGGATGCTGATGGTCTAATCTCGCTGACCCAACTGACTGTCAATCATACTGTGCACCGGGAATGGCCTGGGGCTGCCCAGATGGCAGTGTGCAAAGGCAGCACACATTTCCCAGCTTCAGCCATTGTTCCGGCTCTCTTCTCTCCTCCATGCAGCCGAGCCTCATCTGGGCCCTGGGTTCACTGTCATGGTAGCACAGATGGAAATAAGTAAAAACAGAGGCACAGTGTAGGGACACACAGAGAAGATGGGTTAATCTATCTGCACCAGGAGTCATGCCAAGCTCTGCTAAATTTCTCCTTTTAACCTACATGCCGCATGAGCAAGAGGGTTATCTTTATTTTATATATGTCGGGAGACTGTTAGATGTTGTAGCTGCCTTTGTCTAAAGCGGTTCTGTCAGATCCCAAGGGAACGATCCCTGAGTCTTATAAGCTCTGTAGTTTATATTTTTTGTGTGTTTTGTTTTTGTTTTTGTTTTTTGTTTTGGAAGTAGCAACCTGAAACATCCCTGGAAGTATAGTGTCTCACTCTCCTGATACAGGCGAGCCACTCCCAGGAGCTGAAGGCAGGGCCCCTGAGGTAACATGGACGTTATAGGTGAGTGATTAGGTAACCTAAGGTACCAGATCAGAAATGTTTATAACTGACCAAGTGCAAAGGTCCCCAAAGTCCCTTCCTCATTCATGTTTACTAGGTTGCTTGAATGGGAAGCTTACAATGGTGGGTTAATTGGCCTTCAAGTTTAGAATCTTAGGGATAATTTTCTGGCTTAAAAGGAGTGGCTATTAACAGCAAAGTGAGACAGAGAAGGACACATCCTGTCTCTTTAGCATACTGTGTTCAACCGTGCCTATGCAAGCCTTCTGCAGGTCACAGATGTTCAACCACTTCTTCTGATTTCTATTTTGATAGCCATGGAAGATATCCCCCTTCCTCTCTCAGCCTGTGTGTGAAAATCACACTTTGGATACAGGTGAAGAGAGCATGACTCCTGCTTCTAAAGTGTGCACATTGTGGACATGACGCTAACACGAGTCCTATTTTAAAAGTAAGAGAGAACAGAGAGTACAGAATGAAGATGAATAAAAGACTCCACGGGCCCTGAAGAAAAAGCAAGTGTGGGAAATTCAGGGAGATGGAAGACAACGGCTCAGCAAAGACCGATCTGGAAGAGGAGAGCCAATCAATGTGGCAGCTGCTTCACTGAGTTTTGCAATTTTTCATGCATTAGCCATCCATCACAGGCCTATTATATGCTGGCTGATGTGCAAGTTACTAGGACAACCTAGTTGGGTGGGATGGGGTGAGGCTGGTGGGCTGGCCATGGTACAATTACCAATTTCCCACAGCTAAAAGGCAGGTCTGCAGTTCAAGAACAATCTGAGATGGACGGAAGTGATGGGGGTGGATGAGCTTGCTCAAACACACCGTGAGATGAAGTCAGAGCTAAAATAGGAAGGCAGTCAGAAATGCCCACACAGAAGGCCTCTCTGAGAGCTAGTCAGAGTGGCCGTTTACAAAGTCTATCCACAACCGGGAAGAAACCACCACACGTAGCCATAAGGGGATTTTTAATGGCCTGGTATCAGCACACGGCTTTTCCTGATGCACTACAAGGTCCTGTAGCCATCAGTTCCTGGGCTCTGTTAACCATGACATAAGGCAGAGGTAAGGACCCAAGTGATGCCACTTGCTAGCCCGATGACTTGGATAATTGACCCTTTCTTTCTGGGCATAGTTGGGGATGACACTTGTCTTACCTCACAGGTTATTTTGAGGATTTGATAAATTCATCACATAGCACTCATGATGACTCTTAGAAAAGGCATGTAATCAGAGCCCATACAGGCCAGTCCATGAGGAAATGACTCTCTCTCTCTCTCTCTCTCTCTCTCTCTCTCTCTCTCTCTCTCTCTCTCTCTCTCTCTCTCTGTGTGTGTGTGTGTGTGTGTGTATGCATGTGTGTCTAGATATGTATTTAAACAGCTCAACAGCTCATGCTCTCTGAGCAGAGGAGCCACAGGGTAGTCCAGCCCTTCTGTCCCATGTCCAGGCTCTGTTTACACAGGGCACTCTCTGTGGGACAGGTGGAGCCCATGCTCTAGGGCGGGGACTAGCTCGACACATTATGAGAGTCAACACCTTCTAGCTCTGATACTCTGAGTCTGAGCCGGTTTGGGAACTGTAAAGTCGTTTCATTGATGAGCTTTGGATAAACCACTGTAAACAGGTTTTAAAAACCAGCACATGTGACCGGTTTGTAAGTTGTCCAAAGTGATCCCAGACCTAACTCATGACAACAAGGCAGAAAAACATAGGGCGATTGTGTGACTTTTAATCATAGGTTTTTATTCCATGGGGTTTCAGTTAATGGATTCGAAGAATTCAATTCTGTGTTTCCCCTCTATGTGGCACCTTGTTTGTTCCAGGTTCCACAGATAAAGATGAGGAAATGTGAACTGACTTGCCCTGGGCTGCCTTCTCAAAGTCGACCCCAGGCCTTACCACAGCATCTTTGTGGGCAAAAGACGGTGTGCCAAGCATTCCAGTCCATGAACTGTATCGAAGGCTTCGTGATGGGCCAGAAACCTTGGCTTTCTGTTTGAGAACCCATACCCCAAAGTGCTCTTGGGAGTTATAGGGGGATCCTAAAACTTGCCTCTGAATCAATTTACATGCAGGAATAGGAACCTAAGGACCCTGAGTTAGCTTGTGGGTGGACAGGTAAATCAATTTGCTTGTGTTAAACTCAAGTTTAGGTAGTGCTGTCTTCACAACGGTGACTGGGACACAAACATTGCTATCCAGCTCAGGTGCACTTTGGTATATAGGGACTAATACGAGTCTACAGTCCAGAGTAAGACTTTGGTATATGGTGTATAACCTTGGTATATGGTGTATAACAGCTATCACCCTGCAGAAATGGAAGCTTCCTCAAATCCTGCCAGATGTCAGCGTTAACAAGAATCATTACTGAATGTACTTTTCCACTGCTGAAGTACATGAGTCTGATTTCTCAAAACAACCCATACTCTTGGAGGAGATGCTTTAATAAAATCACAAGTAGATGGGCTGCTGAGGCGATCTCTGGAGAATGCCAGGGGTGACACCAGAGGACAGCTCACAGGAGGAGATAAGGATTAGGATCAAGTTTCTGAACTGCAGTATTGTCCCCACAAGCCTTTCTCCACGTGATTTACTAGACATTTTGGAAGAAGAGACTTAGTAAAATAAATGATCTAGATTCATAAAAGTGTGGTGTAAAAGTATTTTTTAATGGTTTTTAAGTTGAAGGTCTTTATAGACTCCTAGCATGTTCCTTAATTCCTACTTACTAATGGCTCTGCCAACAGCTCCCCCACCCCCACCCCCTCTCTCACCCCCAGTGGAAAAGTCTGTGAGAATTCAGAAAGTCCCTGCTTGGTTTCTCATCCATAAAATGAGAGCAATGGAAGCCTTAGTCTGGACTGTAGACTCTTAAATCAGCTCCCATAAAGATACCTTAGATTGAAAATAGAAACAACCTTCTTCTTGGACATCATTTGATATGTGAATTGTGTCTTGGGTATTCTAAGAGTCTGGGCTAATATCCACTTAGCAGTGAGTGCACACCATGTGTGATCTTTTGTGATTGGGTCACTTCACTTAGGATGATATTTTCCAGTTCCATCCATTTGCCTAAGAATTGCATGAATTCATTGTTTTTTTTTGTTTTTTTTTTTTTTTGGTTTTTTTTTTTTTTTTTTTTTTTTTTTGGTTTTTCGAGACAGGGTTTCTCTGTGTAGCCCTGGCTGTCCTGGAACTCACTTTGTAGACCAGGCTGGCCTCGAACTCAGAAATCCGCCTGCCTCTGCCTCCCAAGTGCTGGGATTAAAGGCGTGCGCCACCAACGCCCGGCCTTCATTGTTTTTAATAGCTGAATAGTACTCTGTTGTGTAAATATACCATATGTCCTGTATCCATTCCTCCATTGAGGGACATCTGGGGTCTTTCCAGCTTCTGGCTATTATAAATAAGGCTGCTATGAACATAGTAGAGCATGTGTCCTTATTACATGCTGGGGAAGACACAATTCACATATCAAATGATGTCCAAGAAGAAGGAAGGAGAGGCCCCTGGTCCTGGAAAGACTTGATGTAGCAATGTAGGGGAACACCAGGACAGGGAAGCAGGAGGGGGTTGATTGGGGAACAGGGGGGGGGGAAGAGGGCTTATGAGGAAGGAAGAATCAGGAAAGGGGAAATCATTTGAAATGTAAATAAAGAATATATCAAAAAAAAAAGAAAAGAAAATAGAAACAACCCTCTTTCATCCTTTCTAGAGGCAGAGAGCGAGAAGGATGAAAACGGGCTCAGAGGAGCTCTCTCTAACCCCAGCTCAGTTAGCCCTGTTCCATACTCCACAGGCTGTGTGACTTTCAGAAAGGTGCTGATTTCCTTTAACTTTCGGTTCCTCCTTATCATAGGGACAAGGGGGTTACTTGCCTCTGATGGTGCGTCTTCCCGTGTGACACTGTTTTGTTTTGTTTTGTTTTGTTTTGTTTTGTTTTGTTTTTTAACATAAAATCTAGTTAAAATAGGCAAGGTGGAGTAGAGACAGCTGTCAAGCTTAGCCTGACTTGGGGGTAAGCCATGGCCTTCACTTCTTTGCATGCTTAGCCTCTGGTTCTGTGCTTGCTCACACACATATCTGTTCCACAAATACCTGAGTTTTAAGTTCCTCTTGCCCATTTCAGAAGTACTTGGCCTTGTGGGATAGCCTGTCTCATGCATCATGGACAAAGCCAGAGAGCCAAATTGTATAGGGGAGGTTTTGTGACCTTGAAGGAATAGTCTTTTTAAAGGCAGTGTTATCCAAACAGACAGGGAGGGCTCAAGTGCTAAGGCTTCCTAAGGGCTGAGATTGTTACTGCCCCCAGACCTACATATTTTACTGAAGTACTGTACTGCACTTGCTGCAGTTCTAGAAGGCCTGTCAGGTCCCAGCACCCTAGGACCAGCCCTGGCACTGAGGAATGCAATATGGTTCGGTAGCCCTTGTTGCTTGGATAAGTTTAGCTTTCTTGTCTGAAGACCACAGTGATGCTTTCCCATATGGGTTTGTGGAAGTTATGCGTGGGGTCTTTTGACAAGCAGGCCAGCGGGGTTAGTGTCACCCATGTGTCTAAGGCGGAAGATGCTTATGAAAGTTGCACTGAGGTGTCCTAGGTTCTTGCTAACTTGGAAAGTGGGAAACTCTTTTCCAGGGCAGACATAACATCTTCCTGCTGTTCTTTAAGTCTGTTTTCTACATTGTTCAAGCTTCAGTGGAAAATGAGACCAGCTGTTCATGAGGAGAACTTCATTTTTGGAGACGTGGTGCTTGTAAGGAGAACCAGGCCTGGCTGGGACTTCTTTTTCTGGACCAATGATTCTCAGTGGGGGAGATTCTATACCCCATGGGATACCTGAGAAGGTTCGGAGATATTTTTGGCTGTTGAAACTGAGGATAGAATTCATGTAGTAGAACAGAGCCATTTTGAGAGATCCTATAATGCACAGGGCAGTTCCCTACAGCAAACAGTCACGTAGAGTTCATTGTGCTGAGCTAAATTTAGCAGAATAATGAGCACTCCATTTTGTTCATTAGTAAGAAACATAATTTCTTGGGTTTGAGACCCATACAACATTGTTCAGGAAGCCTCTTCTAACCAGACCACCACACACCTCTACGAATGTCGCTGTCACGGATCTTCCAGTGAACACATAATAAAAGACGGGGATAGAAAAGCAGAGCTATGAGACCCAGTGACAATGTTCTGGGCTTCCTCACCTCCCTCACTGGATACATCCAGTCAAAGAGGCCCAAGAGATACCCAGGGGCATCTCTGCAGAAAGATGGAGAGTCAGCACAAAGGAGTTTGAGTCTCGTTCCTCTCTTCCACCATCTACACCAGGAATTGGAGTTGATTTTCACTTGTTGCTTCACACTGACAGATTTGGTTTCACTTAACTGCCTGAAATGTAAAAATGGAACAAATAGACCCAGTTCCAGACCTTCGATACCACTAAGCACAGCTATTAAAGCAAACAGGAGAAACAGAGGTCAGGGCTCTACTACCTCCTGGGTGCCACACTACCTCTCAGACCTATCTCCCACATCCTACAGACCGATCCCGGCCCTGCCCTGGCTTCCCCTTTGCCGCCAGAGAAAGTGCAATGATTACCGGCAGGTTCCAGCTCTTCATGGCTGACTGAAAACCACGTAGCCAACACCCAAGTGCAAGGATGGCTGCCATGGCGGCTGACCTTGAAGCTTTGCCCTCTCTATTTTTTTCCTGCCTCCTCAGTTCCTAGGACAGCAGCAGACTCATGACGGGTGTCAAGCAGGGTTATGCCAATACCTGTAGGCTGGCTGTCTCCTTGTCAGGAGGATGTGTTCTCTCTTGGATAGTCCCAGTGCTCACTGTCTCAGCTCATTCAGGCTTTGCCCAGTGCCATCTTCTCTATCAATTCCCATTCAACAACAGCAATCTATGATGTCAGTCTAATGCCTCTCAGTTTTCTCTGTTTCTTCTAAGCACAGTGTAGGTCTCTCTTCAGAACTACTGGTATTTCCCAATAAGGAACAGACTAAGACCTTAGCCTGTTTCCTGTACTCTTATTTCCTCAGTTCCTAAGTACTAGGTGCTCAGTAAGCCTGTGCCCGAGTGTCAATTCCACAGCCTAACTGGGGTCCTTTCCTCTGCACTGGATCATTAGCTAGACCCTCCTGTCAATCCACCCCATGTTCTCCTATCAAGCCACTCCCCAGGATTTGTCAAGGGAGCTTTACTATGGACTCCATAGGACAGTGACAGAGTCATGGTAGGCAGCTACTCATGCCATTGCTAACACTCTGTCCACACAGGCAGGGACAGGGCCCCGAGTCCTGGCTTAAGGAGTTTACTGTGCTCTGAATAAAAGCTACTGCTTCACTCTTTACACAGAGAAGCTGAACTATTTCTCCCCCGACAAACCAGTGTACAAGGTAAAAATGGAATTTTCTACCCACAAAATACCCTTATGGCTTCTTCTCTGACCCTGAACCTTCCCCATGCCCACCCCCAAACTTTTATTTCAGGAAAAGAATGCACTATGCGTTGTCATCTGACTCATAAAAAATAAACACAGTGACTGCTTTTCCCAAATAACTTGGCCTAACCGTGGACTGCTCCTGAGGAGCTGGTCTCCGGAGATGTGCAATCTGACAGGAGATCTATGCTGTGGCCCAGGCTCCAGAAGCCTGCTGAGGTCAAGTTACACACTGCGCAGGGTCTGGATTGGGAATGAGGAATGCCTCTTGATTCTATAGAATCAGATGTATCCTTGTGGCTAGTGAATTATCTGTACATGCTGGCCCATGGGAGAGCATGCATCAGCAGGAATTTTTTTCTGTAATAATTTTACAAGTTTATTGAGAAACCAGAAAGAGATGAAGTGTTCATGTCTGTCAAAATTAAACGATATCAATCTGAAATAATTGGATAGCAACTATCTATAAAATCAAGCCGCCAATAATATTTGGAGATATTGACATTTATTTTTTTTTAAATGATCAAATTCAGAGTCAACAGAATTAAGTCCAGATGATGTGTTAGTTCTATTGTGATAAAATTTTGACATTTAATTGTGTTTATTTGTTTTGTTGTGCTAGGAATTGAATCCAAGGCCTAAGATATGCTACCAAAGTGCTCCTCCACTGAGCTTAATTTCCAGCCCTCTTGACTTTTTCAAACAGACAATAGACTACACAATAATAGTATTTGGTTTTTAGCAACAAACTTAGTTTAGCCACAAACTTGCTTTAGCAGCATCAGCATGTATTACTTGGGATTTTGTTATTTTGTAAATAACCGTTAACTAGATTTACTACTGGAGAAATAGCACTTAACAGGCAAACTTCAAAGCACCGAGACAACTAATTTATTTTAAGCATTATTTCAGCACTTACGGCCAATTAGAAAGTATAAACTCTTGGCACTTGCTGTCATGTTTTCAGTTAGAAGACGACTGGAGCGGAATGTTCCCTCCCTGGTCTCAGATGGGTCCAGATGCTCCAATGATGTTCCTCATTTTCTTGTGACAATGGTGAGAGCAGCCTGTGCTCCCTGCACACTTAGTAGCTCTCACAGAGGACATCCTGTGGGCCAGGCGCTGTGCTGTCCAGCAAAGCCAGGCTATGAAATCCAAGAAGGAATCTAAGCCGTGGGCTGTGGTAAGACTCAGCGCCCATTCCGTGCCTGCTTGGGGTAGTGATCTTGTCCCGCTTCGTGGGGCTGTGTGTGGCTGCGTGCACTGTGAACAGAGTCTAGCTCGGGAACAGTCAGTAGGATGTACACTTCCACAGGCAAGATTGAGGTTTGCCCCCTCGGCCAGCGTTCTCTGTTATCTCCCGAGCGTGGCAGCTCAGCGGTTCGCTTTCCCTGGCTGTGGCACTGGGGTTACAATGGTGATTTCTTCATGAAGTGCCTAACACACATAAACATACTTTATGGACTGTAAGCCGGGTCTCCATGTCATTCCTGAGACTGTTTCCTCAACTTATTTTGCCACAGAATTATTGTTTTTTACCTTTTGCTGGGGAAACAATTACTTTGAGGAAGTTATTTCAGGCTTATATATAGTCTTGAGGTAAAATAAGGGCAGCCTCACCTTTGCATCAATATCCTCCTGCTCCACAGACAGCTGAGACACAGGAACATAACGACTCCAGGAGACTCAGAGCAGAGAGGCCTTCTGCTGACATTGTGGGTTGATCTAGATCTGCAGTTCCCAACATGTAGAATGCAACCCCTTCGGAAAACCTCTGTCTCCAAAAATATTTACAACATGGTTCATAACAGTAGCAAAATTATGGTTATGAAGTAGAAACAAAAATAATTATTTTGTGGTTGGTGGTCACCACAACATGAGGAACTGTATTAAAGGGCTGTGGTGTTGGGAAGGTTGAAAACCACTGCTCTAGAGGAAATCCAACTCTAGATCTACTGTTCTCATGACCATAAAGGTATATGATCACTGCGTGGAAACCTGGACAAATTATCAGGGCGTTATAAATAGAAGCAGGCCTGCACCTAGCAAAATGCCTTTACTTTACTTTTAAAAACTAGCCTGGAATTTCCCTGCTTTATACTTGGGATCCGTACCCTTGAGAATCATAACAGCTATGGGTAGTGGTGGTGGTGGTAGCGGTGGCGGGTCTGCTATTGCTGGTGGTGGTGGTGCTGCTGGTGGTGCTGGAGGTGGTGGTGGTGGTGATTGTGGTGATGCTGGTGGTGCTAGTGGTGGTGCTAGTGGTGCTGCTGGTGGTGGTAAAAATGGATCCAACTACAAGTGTCTCAGACTCTGGCTATGGGGAAAGTCAGGACCATCCCTTTCTACTTAGCCCCGACAAAGCAGAAATTTAGACTCCTGAGTTGTATAAACAGAATCTCAAATCCCCGCTCCAATTTCATGAGGATCAGGGAATGTACAGACAGAGAGCCTGCCTCATGGCAGAGGCATTGGATGCTGGTGATAAAGGCCTTCTGCCCGGTCCACAGCCCTGTGGACTGTTCCCCCACCGCATGCTCACACGGACTGTGATTCAAGGGCTTAGACTTTATCATTGCTCTGGAGTGCCCCCATCCTACTCCACCCCACATCACCGCAGAGCAAATCTCGTAGGTCTGAAGCATCCTAGAATGGGGAGAACATTTCCCTGTGAGGAGACCATGAGCCAGGCTGAGGGGTAAGTATAGGGGAGAGTAAGGCAGAGCAGTTGTGACAACTGACCAAGATCTGGAGAGCTTTGCACACCCCGGTTCACAGGGTAGCAATCAGTAGCCACCACCTGCCAATTTTCCTATCTTGAAAGCTTTAACCTTTGAAACAAAAACCACTGGAATTCTCACATTGCCCATATAGCTCAGCCACAAGAGGGTCTGGGCTGAGAATAAGGTTTTCCACTGAACGAGGACTCAGGCAGGGGTCTGAGAACCTGACCACTATTCCTGGCTTTTCCTTCACCAGCTATAGGAATGCAGGTAATTGGCTTCATCTTATATTTCATCCCCAACCCCTATCAAAAAAATTCTCTCTATACCCAGAAAACCAAAAACAAACAGACAAACAAACTTCCTGCTCAGTAAATCAGCATCTTGAGGCTTAACAAGGAAAGTTTAGGCAAACATACTTTAAAAACACCTAAATGCAACACTGTAGTAAATAGAAGAAATACTCCTAAAGATGTCCACAGTCTAATAACACCTCTGAGTAGATTACATTAGATGGCAAGGGGAGTTTTTGGTTGTCAGTTGGATAAGGGTTGGCAATAGTGGTCATGGATTATGTGGGTAGATCTAATTTAATCATGAGTGCCCTCCAAGAAGCAGAGAGAGAGGCAAAATGTCAACACGTGGACCAAAGGTCAAAGAGAATCTCCAGCTGAGGAATGCAGTGGGGAAGACACAGAAGTGGATTCTCTTTCTTCTGGAGCCTCTGGAAGGATTCTTGCGGTTTTTCCCCAGTGAGGCTCATCTTGATGTCTAACTTCTCATGTTGAGGTGGTAAATGTGTTTTAGACATTCAATTTGTGGTAATTTAGCAGTTAGGAAGCTAATTTAGCAAATGCGGCAGCCAGCATGCTCTTCAAACGATGGTCTCCTCGCCAGCAGTGGTCACATCGCTGTCACAGGTCCCCATTATCATCAAGGCTCTCTTCAAATACAGCCTGGGAAGATCCCCAGCCACATGTAACTTTGCCAGAATTCTCAGAAAGCAAACCAGATGGCCAACTCTCTGATGGTCTGAAGGGATTTTATCGTTCAGAGTGCTATCATCAGATGGTTTTTCTGCAGACACTGGCTGTGCTGTTCCCTTTGTTTATTTATCTTACAAACCCTTTGTTCCTTGTACAAAACTGCACTTCAGAGTTAACTGGTATCTAGCATAAGAAGCTTATTTAAAATATCTTTGTTAACACAGCTAACATATATAGAGCCTAATCCTGGTTTATCCAGTCATAACTTGCGTGAGTTAGATAGCCTACCAGTTTACTCGGTCCTGGTCTTGGTAAAATATTTCGTAGTGAATTTAGATGCTGCCTGTCAGATTTGTTCAAGTCTTAAGAATGCTAAATTTAATTTCCTATTTGACATACATCCTATGACTCAGAAGAAGTAAGTTTTGTGCCTATTTACTAATAAGTTAGGCATTGAGAGATAAGCTTTAATAGCTTAAGAATAATATAGATATACAAATGATAATTATGCACTTAATGAACTTTCACAAAATGATTAAATCCATATGACCTTAATAAAGAATATCAGAGCCCTCAAAGTATCCTCAACAGTTCTTCTACTGGTTTCATTCAAATGTTAAACATTATTAGAAGTTTTATGGTTTTATGTTAGTCTTTTACAGTATTGAGGATTTCTTTTTTTAAACATCTTAATTATTCAGCTATATAATTTATATTCCTTGTATTTGGCTTCTCTTAACATAATAGTTGAAGGATTCATTCTCAGTGTCTTTTTTTTTTAGCTGGAATACAGAATTTTTTATTGCATACTATATGAATGTTTGACATCCTAATTTATAATTTATAATATTGTTGGACACTAGAGAGTATAATAACATAGATTTTGCTTCAAAATTATTTTTGTAAATATAATTCATTTATACTGTTTCATTGAATTTGGTATTCCTAACTAATTTGTTGTGAATATGCATAGTTCATATTTTCTATTCAGGAGAGAGAAAGTCAACAGGCCCAACACAGCTCTCTGAACACTACATCTTCAGCACATGAAAGAAGATTCTAGAGTCATTTGTTTCTATGTAAGCAAAGGAGGCTGAAAGGGCTGTTTGTGGAGGCCTATCATAATACCATGTATGGTGTTACGTGTGGTGCATATGTAAGAGAGGCAGGTAATTACAGAAAGGTGTCCAGAACCCACCTGTGTGACTTTCAGAAACTGGATTTGAAAATATAGGCAGCAGGAAAGAAACCCAAAACCTCAGGAAAGAGAAGGCCATAGCGTACTACAAAGCTGTAGAATTTGGTAGAATTCTCCCTATCTCGTCTCTTCGTTGATCTATTTTATAAACAGAAATATCAGATTTGTTTGGCAGGGTTGGGGGGGGATAGATTTGATGCTTGAGAAATTACAGAGCATCTTAAAAACAATGTCTATTGAGATGCTGACTCTGGGATGGATGTCTCTTGCTCTAAACCACAAGGCCCTGCAGACAGCTCTTAAGGGAGCTGAGATGCCTCCAGAGCCAGTAGCAGCCTGGACACTCTCAGTCCATTAAGTCATCTGTCTGTCTTAGGGCAGCAGGAAAACCAAAAACAAACATGCAAATGAGCAAACAATCTGATGTAGAGCCACAGTTGACACACAGACTCGTTCAACATGTCCAGGAGACAGCCAAGTACACGCTCTCACAAGGGGGGTTAGTGCAGCCTAGGAGAGGGCCTGGCATCACACAGAGTCTCTAAGGGGATGACCAGCCCGTGCTTTGCATGGGTAATGGTTTCTGGCTGCCTAGCCATGGCAGGGCACTTCCCAGTTCAGAGCTACTTTAAGCAGTCACTCTTACTAAGAAAGACATCTTGCCCAGTGGAGAAGCAGTGAAAGAAAAGATGTGCCTCTTTCCTGAGCTCCAGCAGAGAGGCTTGGGAGAATGTATTCACAGGGGAAGCAGGCCTGGTCTGTGTGCTTTGTATGGTATTGAACACATAGGAAGAGGGTGGGAGGATTAATTTTTTTGATAAGAAACTCACACTTAGGTCAACATGACAAAATAAAGTCCCCATTTCTTCTGTAGATGAAGACCATGAACAGATTATTTTCTATACTAAGATCAGATATGCTGGAAAGCATGTTTGAGGCAGTTTAGTGATTTTAAATTTTTCTAGGTAGATTTTCTAGCAGAGGCTTAAAAATGTAATGTAGTTAAAAAGAGTTTGTTAGGTCCCAAACCCAGGACAATGCTTATTTAGCACATCAAAGCAGACAATGGCAAAAAGAACTACATTCTCCCGCATCCTCAGTCCCTACCCATTACAAGGCATGGCTGGCATACTCAGCCCCTACCCTAAACTCCTCCAGCTCAGATATTGGGCTTGGCTTCCACGCCCTCCCTCCCCACCCCTCCTGCACCTGCCCCAGTTGTACTTCCCAGCCATTTGGTTACCTGCCTCTTCAGGCTACTGCCCTCTCGTCCAGTCTATTGGCCCAGGCTACCCCTCTCAGTAGGCAGCTGCTCTCCCCTCTCCCTTCCTCAACTCTCTTCACATGGCTCAGGGTCATGTCCTCTCTGGACTCTCCCAGATGTCCCTGATTCTGGCTATGCTCTCTCCCTTTTATCCACAACAAACCTTCTCCCCCACTATATCTAAGAATAGTCATGTCCTTTTCCCTTTCCTTTGTATTTCTGTTTTTCATTCATCTGGTGCTGAAAATTTAGGACTAGTCATGTCTTTTTTTTTATTTCCTTTTTTTCCCATTCAGAGTTCAACCAGAATATTTATTCTGATTGCAGTAAAGACGCTGGATTAGCCCTGCTTAGGTTCTAGAAGTTTGCCCTTTTCTACCATGCCATCCCCTTAGGACAGACCCCAAGAGAAGTACCATGAATCCCTCAGGGTTTCCAGAAAAGCCTGTAGCACAGTAGCTACTCCAGCCTTCCTCACTTTGGATTTCAGTATAGGTACAGCAAGGCAAAATGACTTCCCAGACATACTGAAAAGGAAGGCCAGGGCCAAAAAAATGTCACAATAGTTTAATCAATAAGTTCAATGAATCTTGAAAGAACTCCAGGGCCAGCAATCCTAGGCATTCAGGTAGACACTGCCCACAGCTAGCCCCTGCTGTGGTGACTTGGGGGCCAATGTCCCCTGGCTTTGGGAATCTCAGATCTGAGAAGCAAAGCCACACCCTTTGGCTGAATCTTATGTTGGGACTAGAGAGGGGTAATCTCACGCTTTGCCGGGACAGTTGTTCAGTTTCGTTAGTGCAGCATGTAGGAGAACTGCTGTCTCATTGTTTGTCACACTGGCATTTATATTCCAGCAGGACTTTCCAGACTGACTCTGGTGTGCTGCGGTCTAATCAGAGCGGGGTGGGAGAAGCAACCGCACTGTAACAATGTCCTCCCAAGAAGCATTCAGGTGTAGAAACAGCACCAGCCCAGTAAGGAGTGGACAGCCCATCACAGCCGACCCAGGCTTCAGACCCAGGCCTGGAGCTCCTGGCTGCCTCTCGCCACCTGCCAAAAAGGTCTTTAACTTTTCCAGCTCTCAGACTTTTCCAGGAATGATAATAAAAGCCTCAAATTATCAGGGCTTCCCTGAGTTATCTGTGTTAGGCCTACTATTGCCATAAGTGCGGTGAGAACTGTCTGAATTCACAGTAGAGTTCTCACTAGGAGAAAGCGGGGAAGACTACATGGTACCAGCAGCCAGACAGCATGTCTGCAGGTCTGGAAATAAGACTTCACACACATCAGCGGATCTCAACCTGTGGGCCATGATCCCCTTGGAGGCTTGGCTATCAGATATCCTGTATATCGGATATTTACATTATGATTCATAACAGTAGCAGAATTACAGTTACAAAGCAACAATGAAATAATTTTAGGGTTGGAGTCACCACAACATGGGGAACTGTCTTAAAGGGCATTAGGAAGGTTGAGAACCATTGCTTTAGATGCTCAGGGAAACTCTCCACTCTTAACCATTGTGTCTCGCCAGGACCACATTTTCCCCCTTTCTTCTTCTTCCTGATCAAGTGTAAACAAAATCCAGATTGCGGTCTGTTGCCATGACCATGTCAGCTGGGAATTGATTTCCTTTTGCAAAACAGTTCCAGCGCACCAAGTTTCTGGGTCATTTCCTTGCACGTCAGTGACAGCAAACTCCAAATTATTTATTCCTCTCTGACTGTTGCTCTCACTGCACCTGCCAGCGACCACAGGTGCTTAAGGATCCTGATAATTCCACCTCTCTCAGAGCACTGGAGTGTTTTCACCTAGGCTCCACAGCATCCTTGGCACATTAGATGTAATTAGTGTTTCAGTGATTTAATTAAAGTATATCAAAACCTAACGTATTTATGAACATGGTTATGTTCCTTCCCTAAAGGCACCTCCTGCTCCCTTCCTGGGTAATCCTTTAATGGACTAAGAAAGGTCTCTGGACTTGGGATAAATGAGATTGATCAAGACAATGGGAGCACAACAGGCTTCCTTTCTCTGCTGTGCAGGAGACTGGTGGCAGACGGGGTCCTGTAAATTTGGGTTAAGCTTTCACAGATTCTTCTTTTACTTATAAGAGAGACACACCGCAGTTGCTACTAACATTCTCGGAGATCAGAAGTGAGTCTGATGAGTACATTCCATCCACTTCATCCTCTAGTTAATGAACTTCAGGAAAGTTGGCCCATACCAACACTTCATAAATTGCTGGGTTTAAAACAAGTTTTCTTTAAATTTTTATTTTTATGTGTATGGATGTTTTGCTTCCAGTATGTCTGTGTACCACATGCATGCCTGGTACCCACAGAGGCCAGAATGGAACAGGGAGTTGGATCTCCTGGATCTGGAGTACAGGAAGCTGTGAGCTGGTATGTGGGAGTTCGGAATCAAACCCAGATCCTCTGGAAGAGCAGCGCTTGTACTGTTGAGCCGTTTCTCTGGCCCCTGGTTTGTTTTGTTAATTACTACTATCAAGTAAAGCTAAACATTAATGCAGAAAATAGTGTTCCAAAGGTAAAAAGGATAATATGTTTTTTAGCACGATCACTTCTTTTCTTCTTTCTTTCTTTCTTTCTTTCTTTCTTTCTTTCATTCATTCATTTTTTTGAGACAGTGTTTCTCTGTGTATAGCCTTGGCTATCTTGGAACTCACATTATAGACCAGACTGGCCTTGAATTCACAGAGATCCACTTGCCTCTGCTTCCTAAGAGCTGGAGTTAAAGGTGTAAGCCACCACTGACCGGTGTACAATCATTTCCTAATGCTTCATAGAAATGATTTTGAAAATACCAATAAAATCCTTATATTGGTGAGTAATTGCCTTAGAAATGTGTTAGAAGGCACATCACCATGGCTATGAAGCCAGGCAGAGTGGCTCTTGTTTGTAATCCCACCATCAGGTGGTTGAGGCAGGAGGCTTGCTATGAGTTGTAGGCATTTCTAAAATGTCATTTAATTTATGTCTTATCCAGATGATTTTCCTGTTTGTCAGATCTCTGAGGGTCAAGTTTCTCTGGGTTTATTTTAATCACTTGTATCACCCAGAGTTCTTGACTGCAAATGAGAGAAGTCTAACACAATTGAAAGAAAGAGAAAGAAAGAAAGAAAGAAAGAAAGAAAGAAAGAAGGAAGGAAGGAAAGAAAGAAAGAAAGAAAGAAAGAAAGAAAGAAAGAAGGAAGGAAGGAAAGAACATAAACGTTACTGATTTCCTAGCCAATAAATGAGCAAAAGTGGGTGAGGAGCTGGCCTCGGGGGACTTACATCCAAAGAACCTGATAATTCCACCTCTCTCTCATCTCAGCATCTTGGTTTTATGGCCAAGGCCATTTCTAGACTTATAATTATGCATTCAAGAAACATAGGCAAAGTTTTTTTGACAGGTTCCAACTAGAAGAAATTTTATAGATTTAGAATTGGACTGGCTTGGGTCATCTCCCAACCCAGCCTGTTCTCTTAGGCAAGACTGTATGTGATTGGCATCCCTGTAGGACTCTAATAACTAGAAAGAGGTGAGGCCTCTAAATGAAGGGGAGAATGGCTGTTCTTCATGCCCGTGGTCCTTGTGGACCACACTGGACTGTGCTGTGAGGTGATACTCCAGTCATCATTGCCACATCCAGAAACCAAACAGAACCATTTGTCACTAAGTCTTCATGTACACATATGCAGGTGCTTGTTAACAGATGAATGGATAAGAATTCCAAACTGGTTAGGATTTACTCTTTGACTTTTGTTTCTAATTAACTAAACTCTGCATGGCAGGTCTCTCCTAACTATATTTTTATGTCTTTTTATCCAAGGCCTGGAATCTGCCTGTGACTACTAGATATAGCGCAATTTCTCAGTATTATTATCTCAGGGCAAAAATAAATACATTTCTGTGTAGATTGAAGACTATAAATGAGGATTAAGTCCGGATTACCTAGAGTAGAAACTATTCCACCAGAACTGATCTAAAGGGCTAGGTTTGTGTTTCCAAGACCCCTGGTGATTCCAGCTGACCTGGGCTTTGCACCAGTTGATCCTTCCCTGAGTGTGGCCACACCCTGTCTCAGAAATGCCTGACTACTCATGTACTATGCTGACCACAGGATTCTTAAGAAGCAACTATCACAAACAGATGTGAATCTATCTCTCATTGTCTGACCAATCCATTACTTATCACCCCTAGGAACACAGGTATTCCTTTGTAGATTTCTGGGCAGTGTGTGTATGTGTGTGGGAGACAACTTTTGAAATAATCACAAAATGAAGGGTGGAACATGTCAAAATAACGTTTGCTATGAAGGTCAGCGTGGCTGGCTGTATCTCTAGCTGGTGGACTAAAAGTGACTCTGCTGGCACATTCATCTTATCTATCATGTATGCTACAGAACAGTCTCCGTAGTCTCTGTGTATTTCAGGTGCTAAAGATTCCCTCATTGCTCAGCTTCAGGTACGTGGTTCATAGAAAAAGGATTCTGAGTTACTGGCTACAGTCAGGTTCCCTGCTCATCTACACAGTGATGATAAGAACTTGAGAAAGACTCAGTAGGCATCACTTTCATAACTGTTGAGTGCCGCTTATGGCTGGGCTTTTTTTAGCAATGAGACGACGTAAGCATATCACCTACCACAATGTTTCATGATGGAGGCAGAGATAATTCTAAATAAAACCTGGAGTCGTGTAGGTTAGGGTGACATGTCATCCCAAGCTACATGTATTAAAAGCTTGGCCCTTTCCTTGTGGTGTCCTTGAAAAGTGGTGGTGGTGGGGTGTCTTTACAAACTGAGGCCTAGGAAAAGGATGTTAGATCCTTGGGAGCTGGTCATCCTTGAAGGAGATTTTGGGACTTCTCTGCTGTACATTTCCTTCTTCCTGAGTTGGTTACTCAGAGGCAAACAGGCTTTTCCAACCACATGCTCTGCTGAGTTGTTCTGGGTTGCCACAGGCCCAAAGCAGCAGGGCAAACAATTGTGGACAAACCCTCCAAAACCGTGAGCCTAAATAGATCTTTCTCCTCTAATGTATTTATGTTGGGTACTGTGTCATAGCCGTGGAGAACTGGCTAAAGCTGAGAATAATGAGATTTTCTATACCAGAGAAAAGGCTAGGTGTTTTTCACTTTACAAGCTGTACTGGAAGGAGCATCAAGAAGAGGAGCGTCAGAGAGGTGTATCTTCATAGGCTAGGAAAGCTGTGAACACATGTGCACAGTACTAACCCCAGAGGAAAGTGGCAGCATTATAGATGCTAACTACGTGTGTGCCAGTAGGTTGTTACTAAAAGCTAGGTTAATGTGCTCCAAACCATAGGCTCCACAGGGGCAGGAATATTGTCAGCACGTTGTTCTAATCCCGACATCTATGCCAGTGTTTGGCTCTTAGTGGATAGTCAGTAAATGCCTATGGAGTAAATAGACAAGAGAATTATTTCAATAACTAGACCTGCATTTCAACCTCTGCATAATGGCTCTAGAATCCTAGAAGGGTCTCTTCACTCCTTTGAATGCAAGTTGCTTTGTCTGTCAAACGGCTCTCATCCTTGTCTATAGCATTTGTTTCTTGCACAAATAAACAATACAGTTTATCTGAAAGGAAGTGACCTGCAGCAGGCATGTGAGAAATGGCAGTAAACAGGGAGCCATAAAGAACTGGAACTTGAGGATGGGCACAGACTACGGCAGGTGGATGACCTGTTTGGCTTTCATCTGTGTGTCCCTTAACTCCGGTTGTAAGCAGTGCCCATGAAAGTAGGATGAATGGGTACTTTTCTTTCCTGCCATAGTAATCCATGGCACATGCTCCATTGCTGTTAACAAGATCAATAAACTTGCCACATTCAGGAATAGACAATTAACCCCTTTTACAACACTTCAAGTCACAGGCTTCTCCATTTTATATGACCAAGAAGGCTGCTGAACACATGGTTTTATTATTACTCACCCTACCCTCCTGAAAAAAAAAAACCCAGCACTAATAATTTAGCACCTTCTAGATGCTGTCTGTTCTTACTGGTTCTGCAGGGAAGTGCCGCATGGCAGCCATCTATGCGAGGGCCACCTCCTGGCCAGTTCTCCAAGCTGCTTGGTGGAGCGCTGCCGTTTTTAGTCCTGTCCACCTTTCTGCATGTTTTATGGTTTACAGCTGTGGTGAAAAGCATTCTGTGACTGGGCCAGATTTATTCCCATTTTTAATGTTTTTACTAGACTGAATAAACACATCCACAAAGAAAGAAGGCACCAGCCATGCTGGGGACAGGAAGAGTGGACCCCCTGTTCTGGGATGGGAACATTCTCCTAAAGAACTCTTACTTGTAACAACGAGTGCCATTGTTAAACCCAGCTCTGACTTTGGGTTCAGGAGCCCCTCAGTGGGTTCCAGGGTACCCAACCCAAGAGCTCTGTCACAATGCTGCCCCAAATCAACTCCCTCCTTGTGGAATTCATTAACACCTGTAGCTAAGTGCCGCCATGGTCACTGCGGACAGTCTAGAAAGTTGGAAATGCACAGTCGATGTTATCCACCGTGATTTTACAATCTGCATATGCTCATTGAAATGTTTTTGGCAAATGAGTTCAGATAAAGCAAGTCTTTCTCCCAAATTCAAGCCAAAGTGTAATTTTTTTATGAGGTTTGCAAAACTTCAGCAGAATGATTTCTTTAAAAGGGAAAAACTTCCTTCCTGGGGCTTGCTCACTTGGTTGATTTTGGCCAAGACTGCCTAGAGAGTGACTAGTGTGCTGTGAGGAAGATTATTCATACAGTGATTTGGAACAGGGAGGGATCAGAGAGTAGTATAAATCTCTTCTCACGACATTCCTGCGAAGTTTGCCATCACTGGAATTAAGACAAGTTTGGAGGCCAACACCTGCATAGCCAACTGCAGGGGGAGGGATGTCGGATGGCCTGTCTCCAAGTTCCACTTCAAAGTCAGTGGCATGAAGAGCTTTGGTTGGCTGGAGGTTATTGAGGCGATTGAGGAGGATAAGCAGTGTTTGTAGACCCGTCAGTCGGCAGCCTTTAGAAACCAACATGTTGTCTCATCCTTTGCCCACTCCAAGTACCTCCCTGAACACTAACTCCCAGAGCCGCCGAGCTAGTGCTAGTGGGTGCTTGGTCTCTGCCACCTCTGTGCATTGAGCCACTGGCCCACTTCTGCTTATTCTAACTCTATGGTGGTCCTATTCCTAAGATGCTGGAAGGTTGTACATACTGGTTTTGGACAACAATTATTTTAATGGGAAAAATACTTGGTAGATAGGCACCTTCAAGACTTAGGTTTTTCTTGTAGGAATGCCAATAATAATGGCTTCCTTCATGGCTGTAAGGGCTGAGGAACCAGCACAGGGGTCACTGTCTGTCTAGCACTGGACCACTAGCCTCTGTGTACATTGAGCCTTGGCTCTGAGAAGTCACATTTTCTCCAGGAACTGAGTTGACCAGCATGGCAGTGTGCAAACATCTTAGTTATCTTTATCTTTTGCTATTATAGAAAAGGACAATGCCACTCGAACAAAGTGGATGGTGCTCACACACTAGATCCTTTTGCTATGAGTGTTAATGATGTAAAGTAGACATCACAATGCCACCCCTTTTCTTTAAGAAAGAAAATTTCAAGCTATGAGAGATATGCCTTTTTCTTTCTTGAAGACTAGGGTCCCAGCTCTTTGGGCCACTGGCCCCACTGCGAACATTTAAGGTGAGGTTTGAGGGATTACACCTCACATTGATTGAGGGATGACTTAGTACATGCCCTAGCTATGCTCTCCAGCTACTCCGGCTCTTCTCCATTTTGTGAACACTTTCCTGTGCCACGTTCTTGTTCTCAGAAGGAGCCTATGTGACCTGTAGTTGGAAGATATGCTAAGTGAGTCATTCTTCATTCACCCTGACTGTCCTTTTCTCTCCAATTATTCCAGAAGAGGTTTCTCTCTTCCTCTGGGAACAGAACCTCTCTGCTTGGGCCCAGTAATTCCCCCCATTGACTTTATAATTTTAATATCATACAGATTGTTTTCTTCTCTCTCTCTCTCTCTGACTCCCTTTAATGTCCATTTCTAGAGGTACTCAGGTCTTATAGACAGACAGAAAGATGGACAGATAGACAGACAGATAGGAAGACACACAGAGACATTTATGCTCAAAGCATCTTGAACATGAGAAGTTTTGCTTAGCTTAACATCTTTCCTCCCATCAACAGCCAAGCATATTAACTACAGGCTTACTCCTCGTGGTCTCAGTTCCTCCTAGGTGATTGGCCATGTCAAGATGAAGCTGCATATCTCCTCCTCGACCATCAGCTGTCAGAAACACACTGAAGTGGACAGTGAAGGCCAGTGCTGTAGCCACAGAAGCAGAACTGATGCTCTGGATGAATAGCGGAAGGGTTGTGTGGTCCAAACCAGTGGTGGAAATGACAAGTAAGGGTTTCCTATGAAGCAAGGTGTCTTGAGCCATGGCAGAGTGTGCCTTCTGTTGAGAAGGAGCATTCTTGGTATAGACCAAGGAGAACTGGCATCCAGGTATGTTGTGGATGCCAATGTGGGTGTTCTCAACTTGTTTATTGTAAAAAACAAAGAGAAAGGTATTCCTGGATGAACAGATACTACGGTGCCTAGTTGGTTGGAAGCCCAAAAGAGCTGGCAGAATCCAAAACCTTTTCAGTCTCTCTATAGAAGATGGTGCCTAACATATGTCAGAAAGCCTATAAGCAAAGATGATGAGAAGCTCAGGACCAAAGCCCCCGAGACTCAGTCTCTTGTTATTCACATATGCTGCAATGCAAATGTCTACATACTGAAGACGAACGAGGAGGGGGCTGCAGAATGTGCTAAGCTTTTAGCCCAGAGAATGAAGGAAGCCAAAGAAAAAGATTGCCAAAAGATGGAGGCTGTCCTTGCTGAGAACTTCTCTGTCTACTAAAAAATAAGTCTTTAAGAGTAACCAACAATGATCAGACCTTGAAATAAAACTACAGGCCTGTTGTTATTACTTCCAGTCATTTCCCACTGAATTTCAGCGCTATTCTTGTGTTTGGCATCACTCCCCTTCTTTCCCTGAAATGGTCAGGCACAAGTCTATAAGATAAGAGTCATAGTTTCTGCATTTAAGATCCCAGTCTATATTTAGGTTTTCTTCTGGAATGTCTGACACAATTATCACTATGCCCTAAGAATGTACTCTATCTTAATGGCTTTGATGATCCCAAGGAAATGTTTTAGTTTTCCTTCCACATTCCAAGAAGTCTCTTTTCTTTGGTCTGGAGTTGTCTTCCTAATTCTGAATATTACCCGAGCTTCAAAGGGTGGCTCTCCAGGCATCTTTCTATGCCACTGGGGAAGAGCTAGGGATTCCATCATCCCTAGATCCTCATCCTGTCAAGACTGCAACGTCCTCCTACTGAGATGTGCATGGGGCATCACCTGCGCTGGTTTTGGTCCTTTGGGAATGAGATGCCAAGATAGAATTTAAAGCAGAAGAGGCATACTGGAGCAAATGTTTGTGCAGAGGAAGTAGAGAAAGAGAGCAGAGTAGAGAGGGAGCCTGCAGACTTTCACACAGTGTGATGTCTGAGAAAGGAGTGTGCAAGGAAAGGATGGTTGGATGACTGGGCAGGCACACGTCAGGTGAGTATATCCCACAGCTCCTCCCAGTTTAAGGTCATGGGTAATGACTGTGAAAGGGGATTCAACATGGAACAGAAGGTCTCTCTCTCTCTCTCTCTCTCTCTCTCTCTCTCTCTCTCTCTCTCTCTCTCTCTCCCCCTGGTACATTCATGCATATATTCAATTTTTGTCCCTTTTCTACTATCCCCTCTCTCATTGCCCTCTTCTCCTGCTGAAATAATTCTTTCCAGGACTACTTGAATTCCTCCTTGAATATCAAGGAGGAATATTCTTGAATATTTTCAAGGAAAAAAATATCCTTGAATATTTTTTTTCCTCCTAAGTTTCCTCACGGTTACCTGTATGCGCCGGGGGATATTTTTTAGTGTCTACACCACAGAAATGATACCACCTTCTCCAGCATCCATCAGCTGACAAGAGACCATCAATAAGAGATAAGGTATCATGAGTTCCAAACCCATGCAAGATGAAATGGTGCTAGGTCCAGTCTTGTATGAGCCTTGGGCAGCCCGCCCCCGCCCCCACCCCCAGCTACATTGACTTTGTCTAGGCATTGGCTGTGACATGTCTAGAAAACCCTGTTTCCCAGGATTCTTCTCTAAGTTCCAGCTCATGGCTTCATTCCGCTCCTCTTGCATGATGTTCCCTGAACCTTGTAGGGGGTTATATAGAGTCCTGTTTAGGAACAGGGACCAACTATTCTGTCTCTTCTAAGTTTAGTCACTGGCTTAGAGCTGCTTGGGCAGAGTGTGCTCTTGGCTTGCATGTCATGGCATAACTTAAAGAGCTGCAGCCCATTGGCTCCTGAAGGGAGTTCTCAGACGAGGCATATGAAACAGCCCAGTGTCTCTCACCACACAAGCCTCCCTGCATTTATCTTCTCTGTCTTGTGGGAATCAGCATTTCTACATTTTCCAGAAACATCAAGTAGCCTTTGGCTTTTCCATGACCCCAACAACAATAACTACTCTTAATTTTTATCATAATGCTTCTTTATTGGCTCTGTCTTCTTGCTTCCCAAAGTCACTGTCTAAATCCATACAATTATTATCTCACATGGAATGCTGCCACAAGCATATTCTCTTCTCTGGCTTCTCTTTCTCACCATTCTCTGAATGCTAGAGTTTCCCAGAGTTTAATCCTTGGTTTCCATCTTTTCTCATATTCAAGTTTCATTGTATATAAACCTCTCCATAATTAATCACTACTAAAAACAAATGACTCAAAAGTGTTATTTCTAGCCCTTTCCTCATGGTTTTCATCACAGAGGTAGAAATATGAATAATATAATATTGGGTATTGAACAGTTAAGCCAGATTGGAGAGATGGCTCAGTGGTTAAGAATACTTGCTGTGCTTCTGCAGGACCCGAGTTCAGTTACCAGCGCTCATGTCAAATGGCTCATAACTGCCTGAAACTCTAGCTCTAGAGGAACTGGATCGTTTGGTTTCTGCAGGTACCTGCATTCATGTGCTCATACCTAAATGTGTACACACACACACACACACACACACACACCCCAACACATAATTAAAAATAATTCTTTGAAAGGAGTCAATAAAAATGACTTTGTGTATATAGCTTTTCCTATATTTTGGCTTTTTGTTTTGTTTGTTTTCTAGTAGATTTCCAGAAAGGCAATGGTTGCTGTTTTCATTATAGAGATTAGAAAATCTAAGGTCTGTCACTTAGCCATTTCATTGAGATAAAGGCAAAAACCCATGGTCTAAGAATGTGAAAGAATTCACTAAGTTTTCCCAGCCTGTAGATATAAGGCAGAAGAAGGGGAGCTTCGCCCTGGGATGTCTGTACTAGACCACTTCCCGATGCTAAGCCAGGACCTACGATGAACGAGTTCCACCAGGCTGCTTCATGGGTGGAGGATTTAGAGTAAGCACCAAAGGATAACTAGTGATCTAACTTCATGGAAACTGCAGGCTAGTTTGGGATACAGAAAGGCAGTATAAGTAGCATGTGCTTTGTGCGATTTCTCAGAAGGCCAGGCGAGTAGGAGAAACCTAGCCAGAGTGTGAGCTGAAGTGCCTTGTGAATGAGAGTTCTAGCCTTGGTCTCCCTGTGGTTTGGAAAGGAAGCGGGAGCCCTTCATGGTTGAGTCCCATTGTTCAATTCTTGAAAGACCTTACTCAAAAGCAAGCAAAGGGTGCACACTGATGCATCTGGAGCTTGTCCTCTACCAGTTCCTTGGCCCAGGGCTGCTGCCATGAGGAAATGCCCTGTGATGTTTCTCAGCAAGCTGTGACATCTCTGCCTTCACCCAAGGAGAGATCTGGTTCTTGTTTGGACCCGAATCAAGAAGCGTTTTTTTCTGGCCAATGAGAGTTAAACATATCCCTTATTGCTTCAGCATGAAAAAGGGGTGGGTGGGTGTGCAGTTCAAAGAGGCAGAACAGCCAGGCAACAATTCTTAACTTAGGAAATAAAAGGAGGCATCTGAGGTTTTACAGAATGTATTGATGGCAGCTGATTTCTAAGGGAGACAAAAATAGACCAGAGTTTGTCAGCCTGAGGAATATTGACACTTTGGGCTTGATAATTCTTTGCTGTGAAGGGCTGTCCTAAGAGTCAGACTTTGTGTAGCACCCCGACCCTCCACCAGATGCCAGCAATACCCTCATTCCAGTCATGACAATCAAGATGCCTCTGGACACTGTCAAATATGCTCCAAGAGGCAAAACCATCCCCAAATGAGAACTACCAAAATAGAATAATAGGTTCCTTGAAAGAAAGAGCCAATTCCTATGCTGGAAGCAAAAGAAAAGAAGATACAGGATACCAATGATGCTCATGGGTACAGAACACAGAGGAGGCCCCCACATCCCGTGAGAACAGAGGGTCCTCTAGTCAGCCAGCTAGGGTCTGATCCGAATACACATTGAGGAAAGAGTGGCATGAACACAGAAGGAAGCCCTCTCTAAGGTGAGCCCACCCACATCACAGAAGGAAGCCCTCTCTAAGGTGAGCCCACCCCCATCCGTATCCTGCCGCCTCCACAGATCATAAGCCTTGCTCTCCAGCTGGTGCATGGCTTCTGCCAATCCTAAGAGAATCCTCCAGAGAATAAAGACATTGTCTTCTCAATTCCTGACCTGCATAGATATCATTGAAAACTATTATTAGTATCCTGGTGTCAGAATGTATGAAGACCTGTGGGAAAGTCGAGACTGGCTTTCTCCTGAATGAATACCTCATACATAAAGCCTTAATGTCAAGGAGAGATTGAAGAAGGCATCCCACAAAGTGTTTCAAATCTCCTGAATAACATCCTTGCAGGTGATGGAAACCAGTGCGAGTGAGATCCTACTGCAGGACAGTATTAGTGACTGGAACGTTTCCATGCTGGGGGAGGTCTCCCAGTGGAACTAAGACATGGTTCTACCCCTGAAATTGGGACGGATCTATTCCCTTATTCAAATGTCTGTGGTCTCTTTCAGCTGTCTGGTCATCAGCCTTCTCATGCTAGCCAGACATTTCCAGTGACCCCCATCTCTGCTCATGTGAACACTCCTTTCCGAGAATGTGATAAGTGCTTTACTGTCCTCAGCAATGACCCTAAGCCCTCCCCCTCTCACTCAGGTCCCTCTCTCCTTGACAGGCTTGTCCATGACCTCACACAACAGCCCACTCTTCCCTCTTGTTCTTTTGCTCTGTGTCTCTGCTCTCAATACTTCTTCCAAACTCGTTCCTCGGGTTGTTTTCTATTTTCTCCAATAAGATGGGTGAGGGGCTGTCTCTATGAGTCACTCTCTTGTGTCATTGATCCTGGCCACTGCCCCCATCTGGTAGTTTATTCACAGGAGTGGATGGTGCATTTTAAAAACCAGTTAACAAATACGGCCACCTTACCTTCAAGCTGCTGCTCTTGGCATAGTCCCCTTTCACATATTAGCTCTGCTGTGGATGTGGTCACACATTTGAAAGTGTCACTGGAATCATTATTGTCATATGTTCCTTTAGCTTTTTGGGGTCTAACTACCTCATCCAGTTGGAAATCTCATTTCTTTTTATAATACCAGAGGCTAATTACTTAGCATGGCTTTCTGGGAGAGGGAGGAAGAAAATCAGGCCAATTTCATACCTGTTGTTCAAGAACAAAAGGAGCTGGGGCTGGGGACATGGCTTGCCATGTAAATGTGAGACTGTGAGTTCAAACGCACTAATACCCATATAAACAAAGAGCACAGAGGTGTTTGTCTGTAATCCCAACACAGGGAGGGAGAGACAGGAGAATATATGGGATTTATTGGCTGCCTGGCTGGACCCAGCTAGTCAGGCCCAGTCAGGGATCTTCAGCTTCAGTGAGAGACCCCGTCTCAAAGAAAGTAGAAGGAGACAGAAGGAAATGACCAGTGTGGACCTCTGGTCTCGCATATACATGCACATGTGTGCATTTTTTGTGCACATTAAAAACACATACATATATATGTATATAACACATACACACACACACCACCACCACCACCACCACCACCACCACCACCACCACCACCACCACCACCAAGTACAGAGCTCAGTGCATGGCCCTTCCATATTGCAGCTATTAGCACTATTAGTTTCTTAGGCAACATTTCTTTCCCTGTCTAGAACTGTGTTGTTTGTCACAGCAGGCGTCAGTTTCTTCACAAGCCCATAGGAGTTAAGGACATGGGACATCCTCTTTTCATCTATATGTCTCCACACCTAGTGGGAACTCAGTGTCTCCTGAATGATCCCATGACTCCAGAAACACAAGATCGCTCGTGTCTTGTAATTTAAAAGGAACTTACAATTCTACACTGGTGGCTCTGGACTTTTTCCGCAATGATACTGCCTTTCAAGCCATTTCTCTTCGTGAAACCAGAAATGACTTAGCATGCCCAAGAGTCAGCGATGGGTATTCCCCAAGACATTTCCCCAGTGGAGAGTGCCCTTGTGCTGGAGCCAGGTGGGGGCAGGGGTGGGGAGCTCAGCTTGGCACTGATTGCCTTCTTGGGTCAAGCCTACCGCACAGAGCCAGCCTCGTGGGTTCAGCTGTGGGCCAGACACTGCAGGTGGAACAAAGGCAGCATTGATGCTGCAACTCACCGAGCGGGCCCTGGGCAAGCACAGAGCTTGCTGGCAGCTTATTCCATGCCAGGCTCATCTCTACCACTGCCCTCAGGGCCCACGGTTGCAACAGTCATACAAGAAGAGGGGGAAGGGATCTGTTAGGCCAGGGTGGAGGTTCATTCAAGAATCCTACTGGGGTGCACCACCACAGACGACTCCAGAGAGCCAAATAACCCTATTAAAAAATGGGGTACAGAGCTAAACAAAGACTTTTCACCCGAAGAATTTCAAATGGCTGAGATGCACCTTAAGAAATGTTCCACATCATTAATCATTAGGGAAATGCAAATCAAAATGACCCTGAGATTTCACCTCACACCAGTCAGAATGGCTAAGGTTAAAAACTCAGGGGACAGAAGGTGTTGGCGAGGATGTGGAGAAAGAGGAACACTCCTCCACTGCTGGTGGGACTGCAAGCTGGTACAACCACTCTGGAAATCAGTCTGGCGGTTCCTCAGAAAACTGGGCATGACACTTTCGGAGGACCATGCTATACCACTCCTGGGCATATACCCAGAGGATTCCCCGGCATGCAATAAGGACACATGTTCCACTATGTTCATAGCAGCCTTATTTATAATAGCCCGAAACTGGAAAGAACCCAGATGTCCCTCAATGGAGGAATGGATACAGAAAATGTGGTATATTTACACAATGGAATATTATTCAGTAATTAAAAACAATGAATCCATGAAATTTGTAGGCAAATGGTTGGAACTGGAAAATATCATCCTAAGCGAGGTAGCCCAATCACAAAAGAATAAACATGGAATACAGTCACTGAAAAGTGGATATTAATTAGCCCAGAAAGTCTGAATACTCAAGATACAATTAACATATCAAAAGATTCCCAAGAAGAAGGAAGGAGAGGGTCCTGGCCCTGGAAAGTCTTGATCCAGTACTGTAGGGGAGTACCAGGACAGAGAAATAGGAGGGAGGTGATTGGGGAATGGGCAGAGGGAAGAGGGCTTATTGGACTTATGGGGAGGGGGGGAACCAGGTAAGGGGAAAGCATTTGGAATGTAAACAAGGAATATAGAAAGTAAAAAACAAAACAAAACAAAACAACAAAAAAAAAAGAATCCTGCCCCAGCGTCATGAAGCAGAGATGTATTGTAACCTGTAGTGTGTGTTTCATTCTCACGATTGACTTGCAATTGGTTACATAACAATGATAAAACAAAGGGGCTGTACACCAGCCGTTTAACTAATGCTGGCAATAATCCTGCTCCCCTTCCCCATACTACTAACATTTGCAGTTTTATTGGAGGAAAATACTTGTCTTGAGGTCTTACTGTGTTGTGTGTCAGGTACCATGTTGCCATGCTATGGGCTCTTTTGTGTCATAACAATCCTCTAGAAGGTAGCTATATAAGCTAAGCATAAGATTTCTGAGATATGACAAATGGACTTTTCCACTGCCTCTAAGTTCTCATGGAGTCTGACCCTTTTAGAGGGCATCAGTATGGGCAACCACTCAAAGTAGCACGCACATGTCTGAGTGGCACCTTTGTCTTCGTACCTTCCTCTAAACTTAAGCAGGTTTCTTCCTCAAGAAGGCATGTTGAGGTCTTCCCTTTGACCTGGATGCTTATCGGGAGAAAACCCAGCTTGAGGATTTCCGGCAGCTGTTTGAATGATCCGTGAAGGGGCCAATCATGGAGATTTCAAAGGAATCGGAGGACCCAGAGAAGAAACGGAAACCTCACCTTTGCCCTTAGCTTTGTGTATCTGTCAACCAGGGAACCTGAGGGCCAGCTCACTGCTGTCTCCAGGTGTGTTCAAGAGTGTCCAATTTCAAAGCACTCTGGGAACTCTTACTCTAAGCCCCAAACAAAAGGCTGGGGCTTTGATTTGAAACAGATAGACAATTCAAATTGTTCTGCAGGGTCCTAGCTACTCCACGAGATAACACCCAGTGACACAAGGGACATAATTTCCAGCCACAATGAGCAGGGGTTCTATATGGCAAAGGGCAGGGAGACCCAAAATGAAGCCACGGGAAGGATGAGGCCTGAACTAAGTCATGGAGGGCACACACACAGGGAAAAGTACAGTGTTACTTTCTTTTGGCAATCTATCAGACTGTCATATCCGTGGTTTGTCACAGGCCTTTGCTAACATTGCTGTCATGCCTTCTCCCCACTTTCTGGAAAGGTGTGTGTAGAACCATAATAGGAATCAGACGGACAGATGCACGGGAACCAACTCTCAGAGCCACAAGCATGAGAGGCCAAAGGCAGCATCAGCTACAAACATTTCTTTAAAAAACAACAAAGATGATTTGGAAAGGTGGTTTTAGGAGAACATGGATATTGGTAAATGAGAGATAGACAGTGAATGTAGAAAAAAACCTCTAATACCCAATGAGAAAGAAGCAAGGAAGAGGTTATACCTGGTCAGTTACTATAGCCACATGGAAATGCATGAGAATAGTCTTGGAATACATTGATCTGCCCCAGTGCCTGTTGAGTGCACATTGTATCTGTGTGCTTCAAAGAGCGTGAGAAATCCCACCTCAGTCTTTAAGTAGAAGTCGGTGAAAACGGCAACCAACAAAGTGGGAAAAGATCTTCACCAACTCCACATCCGACAGAGGGCTAATATCCAATATATACAAAGAACTCAAGAAGTTAGACCGCAAAGAAACAAATAACCCTATCAAAAAATGGGGCACAGAGCTAAACAAAGAATTTTCACCAGAAGAAATTCGGATGGCCGAGAAACACCTTAAAAGATGTTCAACATCATTAGTCATCAGGGAAATGCAAATCAAAACAACCCTGAGATTCCACCTCACACCAGTCAGAATGGCTAAGATTAAAAACTCAAGAGACAACAAGTGCTGGCGAGGATGTGGAGAAAGAGGAACACTCCTCCACTGTTGGTGGGATTGCAAAATGCTAAAACCGCTCTGGAAATCAGTTTGGCGGTTCCTCAGAAAATTGGGCATGTCACTTCCAGAGGACCCTGGCATACCACTCCTGGGCATATACCCAGAGGATTCCCCTGCATGCAATAAGGACACATGCTCCACTATGTTTATAGCAGCCTTGTTTATAATAGCCAGAAATTGGAAGGAGCCCAAATATCCCTCAAAGGAGGAATGGATACAGAAAATGTGGTATATTTATACAATGGAATACTACTCAGCAATTAAAAATAATGAATTCATGCAATTTGTAGGTAAATGGTTAGACCTGGAAAATATCATCCTGAGTGAATTAACCCAATCACAAAAGAATGCACATGAAATGCAATCACTGATAAGTGGATATTAATGAGCCCAGAAGCCCTAAATACTCAAGACACTAATAGCAAGTCAAATGATTCCCAAGAAGAAGAAAGGAGAGGACCCTGGGCTTGTAAAGATTGCATCCAGTTTAGTAAAGAAACCGAGGGGGGGAGGGGGAATGATTGGGGAACAGTTGGGGGGGAGAGGAACTATGGGAACTATGGTGGGTGGGAACTGGGAAAGGGGAAAGCCTTTGGAATGTAAACATAGAATTATAGAAAATAAAAAAAAAATTAAAAAAAAAGTAGAAGTCGGTGAAGATGCTCCTGTCAACATCCCACAGAAAGGGCTGCAAACCTAAGGCTGTGAGAGAGGCTGAAGGAGCTTCACTTCGTGGTTACTGATGAGTGCGGTGGTATGCACTGCCAGTCCCTGCAGCAGGAAACCGTGCTGGCGTTGGAGGTACACGATATAAGCACATTTTTAAACCTTGTAATTTGTTCTCTAAATGTTTTCAAGTACAAATGATTGAAGACCTCCCATGGATCGATAGAATTAATACTGTAAAAATGAACATCCCATCAAAAGCAATTTATAGGTTCAATGAAATCCCAATAAAAATTCCCATGACAAAGACAGGAAAAAAAAAATCCCTGAAGTTCCTATGGAAGAAATTCTCCCACTCTGTGGGCTTTGTGGTCACCGGATGGGCTGATTCTTTGCTATACAGACACTTTTTAGTTTTATGAGGTCCCATTTTTCAGTTGACCTTAGTCCCTGAACAAATGCAATTCTATTCAGAAAGTCCTTTCCCGAACATAGGTGTTGGAGGTACTGACTGTCTATGTACCCCTCCAAAAAAAAAAAAAAAACAAAACAAAAAAAAAAAACCGAAAATTTGCCTGAGATATTTCCATATCGGAGTCCAAGCTATAATATAGAGTTATAGCAATAAAAGTAATGTGAGTCTGGCACAAAACAGGTGTGAAGATCAATGGGATGAATTAAGAGCACACTTAAGCAGAGCATCTGATATTTGACAAGGATGCCAAAATGTACACAGGGGGAAAGACAGCACCTTCAACAAATGGTGATGGGAAAGTTGGGTGTTCACATGAGAAGGAATGAAATTAGACCCATATCTATCACCCTTCACAAAAGTCAGCAAAAGTTGAGCAAAGGCCTCACCATGAAATGGGCAAGTCGAAACTCCTAGAGAAAAGCATAGACAGAATTAGAAAACAGGCTAAAAAATATTCAGAGTGAGGGAACCCCCGAGTCGGAAAGACACATACTGCCTATTTTCTCTAAGTTGTGAATCCTAGCTCTGAGACTTTGAATGTGAGTTTATAACCTGAAGTAACCACAGAATCCAGGAAAGTAGAAATGGGTCATGGGAGATGAGGGGAGAAGGAACTTTAGAAAGGGGGCTCAGAAGACATAGGTTCTAGGAAGGGCAGAGGGGAACTGGGAAGGCACTTAACTGGGAATGGGGTAGGGTACCAGAGAGGAGGGAGGAAGGAGAGATGGGCTTCCCAACCAGAACTCAAACATTCAGAGAATGTGCTTGGATCTAATTGAACCACAAGGTTTATTGTTTGGTCAGGCACAGGACAGAAAGTATGTCCCCAAGTCAGAGTCTGTACGCATTTCAGAAAGCTCTGGCTACTGAAAGCGTGAAATGAAATTAGCCATGCTGGGTGCTTAGCACAGTGCCCTGGGACACTGACAAAAATTTGCCAGATACTGCCTCTACTATTACCACATGCCAGGGACTGTCCTTCCAACCCACATACAAGACAAACACAGAGCTTAGCCACAACCACCTACTGTCTGGAGGATGACAAAACAAAACAAAACAAAACAAAACAAAACAAAACAACAACAACAACAACAACAACAACAAAACCCTCAGTCCAGATAACTCTCTTGTTGTCACCCAAAGGGCACAGCTGCTTTCAGGGGATTCTCTCTTACCTTTGCCCAATGTAGTCTTCTTAACAGAAGCAGAGCTCGCACAGGTAGCATGACGCTGTGTGGATTTCCTTAACTAACCCTGTCCATAACTAGCAAGGTAAGTCTAAACTTCTTCATCTGGGGATTTCAAAGCCTCTGAGATGTGTCCTACCACATTTCCCAAAGCATTCCCTGTGTCTAGTTTACACAGGAGGCAACCAGCTCTCCCAAGGCTTTTGCCATTATTATTTATTATTATTACTTTTATTTGAGACATGATCTATGCTGCTTAGACTGGCTTCAAACACACGTTCCTCTTGCCTCATCTCCTGAATGTGGGATTGGAATTGTGACTTATCACTGTGAGGGGTGCTGCTGCATGCCCCACCTAATTCCTGCTATCTTTAGAGCCCAGTTCAAGTCCAGCCTCTATCAGGAAGTCCACACATCTACTTCTGTCCCTTTAACCTCCATCTCACGGCATTCCATTCTATTCTTCAACTAGTTAATTCCTATTTCATTTGGTAGTACCTACAAAAATCGAATGTGGACGTGCAGAGGTTTATGGGTTCCTGTAAATGAACAGTCAAGTAGTTTGGGGGCAAAGGCTGGATCCTTAACTTATACCACAGGGGCCAGTTTGGTCACAAGCAACTCCTTTTGGCTAAGAGAGGCCATGTAGCAGTTTCCTTTTGAAAGAAAGGCAAGCTATTCTTATTCAAAGAAGAACAAACTCTGGAGATATGCTCAGTGGTAGTGTGCTTGTCTAGCATGTGTGAGGCAGGGGTCTGATCTCTCAAACTACAAAACAACTCTCACCCACACCCATAACAAAAGACCAAAACTAGAGCCAGGCCAGCCACTGAACAGCAAGCACAGTTGGTTTCCTTCACCTTCTTGAGTCAAATTCCTTGCACAGGACTATAGCTGCCCTGTGCTGGTCAGGTGGCAGGCTGTAACCCTATGGAGAACTGTGGGAGCAACAGAACTCCTTTTATGCTGACCTCTAGTGAAGGGCCCCCAGCCTTGGGGCGGGACTACAGGGACAGCTCACCACTCTGACAGCATTTTCATCCCAGAGAATGTCTACCATTCCTGCATGCCCTGTTAACCCACTGGGGATGGGGGAACCCACTGGAGCGCTCATCAGAGGCTTTCCTTCAGATCTCTTCAAAGAAGTCCTGTCATTTGCCAATGTGATCTTTCTTAATGTTGTGCAGATGGCAGGCTAATCCATCTTCAGATGATCTAATTGCATTGAACTTTCACGAAACATTTTGTGGGGTTGCGATGTCTTAATTGTGGGGTGAGTGCTAAATGTCTTCAAGAGTACTGAGCCAAGCACTCCCATTAGGCTGAGCATTTCCACCAAGCCAAGCATCCCCTGCCCCCCAGCCCCTCCCCCCATCCTTCGCTCTCATTTAAGCCAAGCACTCCCACCGAAGTGGAGAATTTCCAGTGCAAACATTCAGGAGGGGAACTGGGAGGTGGGAGTGAATAGACTCAGCACGTCCAGCTCTTAGGCCCAGGGCTGATAAATATCCAGTTCTGTTCCAACTGACTGGCAGAGAATTTCCACACAGTGCTTGTGGTGGGTCTCTGGTGCCTCGCAAGCCTCACAAGTCCATTTCCCACAAAGAGAATGGGAACAGCACAGGGTAGTGGAGACCCAGCACAGGGCCTAGGAGACCCAACAATGTTGTTTGTTTGTTTGTTTGTTTGAACTAGGATTAAGGACCATCAGAGGAGGGCTTGGGAACCTGGCTGGTGGAGACTTCAAGCAAATAGTATTTTCTTGGCATTCCTCTGTTCTGTTGCTCTCTTAGCCCAGAAAGTTTTATAAACCTTGAACACACAGTTACCTATAGGAAGTATGTTGAATCGTATGGGTGCGAGGCTGAGGAAGACCTGATCTTCAGCTTCTGGGGTTGGGAAGAAGGCTCATATGCGCTGGTGAGGTTAGTCACGAGCACACATAAGATGGTAAGGTTGGTGTAAAGAACATGGGCTCTTAAATTCCATGTTTTCTTGAAATGGCGCGAATGTTGATTCTTCAGCAGGAATACTCTGTGAAATTGTCTTCAAACTTGTGAGTTTGCATTTGGGACAGCCTGGACTTTCAGTGGAAGCCAGACAGTAGCCACCTGAGATCTGGACTTTGTTCATTTCTGACTCCCAGGTAGACACCACACACCAAGCCCCTCCATCCCCAAGCTATGCTAAGAGGACATTTAGATACTAGGTCACAAATGTGGTTCACACCCCCAGGATTCATGGTATGAGAGGTATAGGTCAACGTTGTGGCAGGCCTAGGGGACCCAACAATGTTGTTTGTTTGTTTGAAGTAGTAATAAGTGCTATTTCAAACACTAATACGCTTTCTTGTCATCATCAGACTTTCAGGCCCTTGCCCTGCCCTCTCCACAGACATATTTACGTTGGCCCCTGTTAACCATAGTCCCGCTTGCTTTTGCCTTCACAATCTCTATGCCTCATTGGGTATGGCAGAGCAGGAACACAGGCTGTGAAAGAACTGAGCTTCTTGATTTCACCTTGGGGTCCCTGGTGATTCCAAAAATTGGCAGTAATGATCAAGGCTCTTCATCAGAAACTCATTTCCTGGAGAGTGGTCATATTTACTTGGCAAAGAGGATACTAGAGAACCTCTGTGAACCATTTCCAGCAATACAAAGTGAAGCCACAGAAAGCAGAGCCCTACCGGGAAGGGAAATGGAAACCTCCTTGAAAGTCATGCTGTGGACCAGGGTCCTGGCTCAGTGGATGATGCTGTGGACCAGGGACTATGCTCAGTGGATGATAAATTGGTATCATTAAGCCTGAAAACCATTCAAGTCAAGGCTATCACTGCAGAAGGAAGACACCCTGCTCCAAAGATTCTCCTCTCCTGGCTGTGGTCTGGCCTTGTCCTCCAGTCACTGACCCAGGGCTTGGTTATTAACCTGCTGCCTTCTTTGCACAGGGAGGAAGGGAGGACAATGATTACAAATGAAGGGTCCAGTGTCAAGAACTAAGTGGTGGACAGTGTGTCAGGCGAGAGGGAGAAGGGCAGCCCATTCAGACTGGGCCTTGGCACACAGTGGAAGAGAACTCCTTCTGATTGACCCACTATGGGCATTTTTATTGTGTCAAGAATAGGCAAACCCAGAGACAGAAAGCCCATTAGTATTGTGAGGAGAGGGGAACACCTACTAAGCGGAGGCAAGGTTTCTTGCTTGAATAAAAACATGGTTCAGCAACCAGGTAGTTAAAGCCTGCTTGCCAACAGGCTGTATAGTGCAAAGTGGTCAAAACAACACATTTTATGTGTATTATCTATAATAATGAGATTAATAATAAAATAAGGATGATTTCTCTGAACAAGTACTTAGAGCAACAGCCTGGCTCCTTTGCAGTGCTGGCTGCAGGTGTATGAGCTGGATTGTATCTTCCCACTGTCAGAAACCCTTCAGGATCTGCTGGCTGGGCCAGTAGACTATTTTGAAATGAACCTTAATCAAAAAGAATAACATTTTACTTTGCAACTCCATGTGTTTCTCTTTGCAATTTACCCCTTCTCTTCAATCTAGATGGTCATCCAAACAATCATATATGTCTGTGTGTTCCTATGTATATGCATATGCACACACAATCACACATACACATGCATGTACACATGCATACACACATGTATATGCCTACACACACATATGTACATGAACAGGTATCTATGTTTAATTAAAGTGGAAATGGAGCCTGGTAAATTCTTCTTTGAAATCCTCTCAGGCCATGATTTCTGTTTTTTGAATGTCTATTTTTAGGTGGGACAGAAAACTGATTGAAACACGCACTCTTCTGGAGAAGTCATGAGTTCTGTAGTGTTTTAGTTAAGGGAAATCTCTGAGGGACAGAACTGTATTGGAAAAAAAAAAAGTCCGGAATAAAGTATGCCACAAAATTCATGATGAGTGTCAACTGAGCAGGGCCTCACACATAAATCTTTTATGCTGTGTTTAAGAAAAATAAAAGCTAAACTTAAAAATAACAAAGTGGATAATATTAAAGAAATGTTTCCAGCAACAACATAAGCAGTTCTATTCCCTAGCAGTAGTCAGAAAAAAAAAAGAAGAAGAAATGAAATTGGTCATCTGAAACAGAATTAGATGCCCCAGAGGTAATGCATTTGTATACAATTTTAATATAATCTGGGCATGTAATTTTATACAGTTTTAAGAACACTTTGGGCAGTGGAATAGAGTCACAGGCAGCCTGCATTGGCCTTGGACTTCTATACACTGAAGACGACCTCGCAGCCCCCATCCCATGCATCCTAGGCTTGCAGGCACTTTTAGACACACTGGGGTTAGAGCCCAGACCTTCATAACCAGTCTACAACTCCCCACACAAAGCCATTTAAAAATAGAAAAATGATGAGAAAGAATCCTATTATACTCAGAGATAGGCTATTAAGTCTTTCTCACAAAATCAAAGGTCAGCTGATATAAAATCTGAAAAATGGTGGGCACTTTTCTTTAGATGAGACATGAGATATTAGAGAAATTTGCAGGTTAGTATTTTAGTTAAGTTATGTTTTTACCAGGAAGAAATGCCAAATTCGCAAGAAATGTCAATTTATGGCCTGTGAAATTGAGTTTACAGAGTGGGCATTGTTTCATCTTTTACACCTGTTAAAAAAATTCCAGTTTTGTATGGCAAAAAATTTAAACTCTGGTGCATAGTACTCTAGCCACTAAGTCAAAACCCAGAGTTAGTGGAATTTAATAACACAATATAGAACCAACACCAATGGCTGTCTTATTGTTTTAATCCACTTTAGCATAAGAATTGAAACTATCTGTGCTCCAGAAGTTGTGGGAGCAGTTGAACAATGTCTGGTTTGGCTTAAGGTCGACCCTTGAGAGGGAACCTTTGTCCAACACTGCTTGGGAAACCAAGAACCAGAGACTCGGATGCCCAGAGGCCCAGGGTAAAACCAAACATTACTGGCCTTGCAGCTTTAAAGAAAGGAGGACACTGTAACCCAGCAAGGCATGTACAGAATATATGTGTAACTGTGGCTTTTTCTAATACACATCTACAATTGCTGAATTTATACATCTAATGGGAATTATTCTGCAGATATTAATTGTGACTGACAGTATTTTATGAACTGACTGTAAAACTACAATAAATGATTGAATGCTTTATTGATATCGATAAATTGAATGTTGCTTTGTAATTTTGTATTATACCTTTGAATTTAACCTCAGGGAACTCTTGGAGTTTCAATGATGGAGGTATACTATGAATCTGGAAATGAACTTCTGTGAACTGCTCAAAAAGAGACCTTGGCTATGAACTAACATTGACCTTCTTAGAATTCAGGTTCCTCACAACCATGCCAATGGAACTTGAGACCTGCAGGGAAACGGTGTACTGTGTGACTATTTGGTAGAACAAAATGTTCTCACTCAGGATTTCTGAGCATCTTCTGTTATACTTTTATCTCCTGCCACTCCTAGCATGTACCTCTTTGCCTATATTAAAATTGCTTCATGAATATATATAAAAATTGATTGGAGTGTTTTGAGTTCTCTCTATAAAATGCTTAAGATGATCCAATATCTAGTTCCTATAAGTATTCTTGATTATTTTCTTCACCAAGGAGAGGGAATGCCGCAGTGTAAGGCCTGCAATCCACGTTTACATCTGTACAGTGAGGGTGGCCAGTGGCCATCCCCAGATTTCAACAATCTCGTCACCTTAACTAAATTAAGAATCAGCATGGAAATGCACTTTTGGGTCTGTCCACAAAGGTGTTTTCTAGGATTAACTGAGGAGGAAAGATGCCATCCCAGGGGCTGGCATCTTAGACTAAACATAAAGAAAGCAGGGAGTCGAGCACAGGCCTTCACAACCTGGTTGCGGATGCAGTGTGATCCTCAGCCTCTGGCTCTGGGGACCACTCCATCACTGCCGTGGTGGGCTATAATCCCTCAAACTGTAATCCAAAAACAAACCCTTTCTCCTTTAAGTTGCTTTTTGTCGGGTATTTTTGTCACTGCAACATGACCCAACAGCTTGTGCGTTTGCAGTTCCATACAGATGCTTTTATTTGGGGGCTGGCAAAGAGTGGCGCTCGCTGTCTGTCCCTGACATGGAGCAGAGCTTGGTGCCTACCCAGCTGCCAAGTACTGTCATGGGAGTCCCAGGAAGAAAATTTCTATGCGTTTCCTGCTTTTAGCCTCTTCTTCTAGTAGTCTCTTCAGAATCTTAGGGTGTGATCGTGAGGGCCATTTCTCTATAAATCCTTCTTACTGACTCAGTGTAATTGAATAGGGTCTTGTTTGGAATGGTCGTAATGGATGTTCATGACAGAACAGATAAATACTGACACTTCAAAGCAGAGAGGAAGGACCCCTTAGGAGCTGATGGCACACAACTCAGAACCTTGATGAGATCTTATAACAACAGAGGAAATAGTACATTTTCAATTAGTCATCAAATTCAGCTGGAAGAAAACTTGGAAGACATTGACCCTAGTTCGTCAATTGGAAAAGAGAAAGAAAAAAAGAAAAGAAAAAGCTTAGGGGCCAAAGGAGGTAACGCTTTCTGCCTGATGTCACTGGCTAACGAATGACCCAAAAGGCTAGAACCAGGTACCTTCTCTTTATGTTTCTCAAAGTGTGTGAGCCAGTGGCACTCTGACCCCTAGGAGCCTGTGAGAAATGCAGGGACTTCTACTGTTCAACTTAACACACACTTGCTGAGCAACCACTGCACACTAAGTACTGTGTGAGGTGTGGAGACAGTCACATGTAAAGCAAGGAGCAAGAAACTCAGCGTGGTGCACAAACTTCCAGAACACGGCTGCCTAGACGGCGAGGACCTATCCTGTATACAGAAATGCCTCGTCAGTCTTCACAAGTGTCATCTGAATGGGAACTCTCCGCACCCTGTTCAGAACACAGAGGTTGCTGAGTGACAAGGGTTAGTTGACACATAAGAGCTTGGCTTCTTAACCTTCTGTATTCTTGGGCCTGACCTCTGAGATTGGAAATCCCTCCTGTCCGATCTCCCACATTCCCACCATCTGCCCTCGCTCCGAGGGATGCGAAGCCCAAGATGGTTTTGATGCGGACACAGTGGTTAGCTGGCTTCACTGGTATGCTGTCCCTCTGTGTCTGGCCCAGCTGCTGAGTGATGCCCTGGTCTCCTCTCTACAGGACATCACATCTTCCAGCTGCCTGAGTAGCAGTGTTGAAAGATCTCCTTGAGCTTTATCTTGGGTTGAAAGTTATATTATCACTTCTTGGGCTGGGCCAGCACCCGGCTTTACTTTGCACTATGCACTATGCCTGAGACTTGGAAACAGATAAAAGAGGAGGAAAAAAAAATCAGGAAAAGCTACTTGATTTTTTGTTGTTGTTGTCGCTGAAAGGGAGTTTAGCCAAGAGCTGATGAGAGAAAGGGAAATAAAGGTTTCCAGGTCTCTGGCTGTGGGTCACAGCAGGGAAGACTGTCTACAGGAGGATTCAAGCTGCAAAGAAGGGATAACCTCTTTGTTCAAACCATAGTGATGACAACGATAATATTAGCCAGCATTGTTCAGCTCCTAACACATGCCAGGCACACTGTAACCTCTGACATAGGAAGAATTTTATTAGTTAATCTAATTTTTAACATCCTTGTGACAGAGATACTGTGTTGGTTAAGTTTTATGTCAACTTGAGACAAGATGGAGGCTTTTGGGAAGAGGAAACCGTCAACTGAGAAAACGCTTCTGTAAGATTTGCCTACATGCATCTTCTTGATTAATGTAAGAGGGCTAGCCCACTGTGAGCAGTGCCAGCCCTGAGTGGGTGGTTCTGAGTTGTATGAGAAAGAAGGCTGAACAAGCCACGAGAAGCAAGCCAGTGAACAACATCCCTCCACAATCTCGGCTTCAGTTCCTGGCCCCAGGTTTCTGCCTTAGTTCCAGCCCTAATCTCCATCAGTGATGGGGCGTGGCCTGAGATCTGTAAGCTGAGTGACCACTTTCCTTCCCAAGTTGCCTTTGCTCTGTGGTGTTTTATCATCGCATCAAAGAGCCTACTATGATGAACACTTTTCAATTAAGACAGTCAGAAGAAGACCCCAGAGGATGAAAGAAAAGGAAGACATACACTATTAGCTCAGAGAATGCCAAGTATATAGTAAATGCCATGTTAGGGATTCTCATGCTTCAGGTGACAGTGTAAATAGAAAGCACAAAAGCTGAACTTGGTTAGGTTCTGAGTCCTGCACTGTTTTTAACATGCTCTGGTCTCTTCTCCAACATCCTCTATAGTAGTGGTTCTAAAATTTCCTCACACTGCAACCCTTTAATGCCATTCCTCATATTGTGGTGACTCCAAACCACAAAATTATTTTGCTGATACTCCGTAACTGTAATTTTGCTATTGTTATAAATCATAATATAAATATCTGATGTTTAAGAAATTTGATATGCAACCCTCAAATGGGTTATGACCCTCAGGTTCATAGCCCCTGCTTTATAGCCTCATCAAATGCAGTCCCTGGAGAAGGCAGGGTGGGTCTGGAGTACCTCCAAAGCCCATTTCCAGACAACTGTCATGAGTTGACCCATTGGAAACTCTCTGGAAAAGTTCCATTCACAAGCATGTCTTCATTTGATAAGTCATGATTTTAGAGTGGCAAAGTTGCATGACACTGTTTTAAGAAAAAAATGTTATATTTGCCAGTGGTAGCAATCCCAGCCAGGTGAAACACCAGCAAGGCCACAAAGCTCAAGGGGGCATCTCAGTAAAGACACATCCATCGGCTTCTGAACCCTCTGACACAGGGAGAGAGGGACTTTGCATAAGAGGAGCTGTGTGCATACCCAGGAAAGTGGGCCTCCATTTCTTCTTCCTGGCACACTATGAAGCCCCACCACAGCAGGACATGAAGCAAAGGCACAAGCATCAACTGCTGGAGCAAACCATCCATGGAGGCCCTTGGCAAACGGCAGCAGAATCCCCATTCTAAGGACCCCTCTGGCTAATCACCTAGAGAGCATGCTCAGAGTGCACTGACTTCTGTGTCTGCATCAGTACAGAATAAAGCCTGTATACACTTAGTCCAGGAAATTGTCAGAACAAATGACAATGACACCACACAGCCGTGTCACAAGGGAGGCAAGCTGATATCCAGAACAGCCACATTGCATCATTTAAACTATTTAAGTTTTTTTTTTTAAAAAAGACAAAACAATGCAAGACTAAGCTACCCTGAGACAATGGCACATGTTGCTAAAATCAAGAATGAAACCAAGGATGCCATTACTAATGTCACAGAAGTGAAAAGAACAACATGGGAATAATAATATGAACAGCAATGTGCCAACAACCTGAAAAATCTAAACAGAAGGGACAAATCAGGGAAGACCCAGGCTATCCAAAGCGACTAGGAAGAAAAACATTAAATAGATCCATAACAAGTAAAGAAGTTGAACTAGCAATTTAAAAACTTTTCAAATGCATTTCATGGTGAATTATATCAACATCTGCATGAATGAACAGAATCCCCTCGTAGGATTCCAAACAAAGAAAGACTTCCTAATTCATTCAAAGAGTTTGGTATTAAGCTCATATCATAAATAGGCGGAAGATATCACAAGGAAGCTAGAGGTTAATGCCCTCTATAAATACAGAAAGCAAAACCCTCAATAAAATGCTAGCAAACAAAAAAGAATAAGCAGGTGAGATGGCTCAGTGGATAAAGGTGTGTGATCTCCAGGATGCACACAGTAGAGGGAGGAGACCGGATTTCTGCAAATTGTCCTCTGACTCTTACATGTACAACCTGTCCAAAAATATAATTAAAAAATCTTAAATATTTAAAAAGAATGTAGGCAAATGGAATCTAGTAACATACATAAGGGACTTGTATATTGTGACCACGTGGAAAAGAATCCCATGAATGACAGTTTGATCAATCAATGACATACAGTAAACTAATAACAGAAGAACTAACAAACATCCCACAATTATCTCAATGGACACAAGAAGTTATAATGAAACACAAGGCAGTTTCTCATCCTGATACAGGGCATCTATATTAAAAAATGGCTAGCATCAAATTCAGTGGTGAAAGACTAAAAAGGAGAGTCTCTGCCACCTCTTCACTTCTGCTTGTCTTGATAGTATATGGTGAGTCCAGCTAAGGGCAGTGGGTGAGAGATGGAAATAAAAGGCATCCATGAGGAGGATAAAGAAGAACCAAGAATTGCAGATATTATCTTATAGATGGAAAGCCTGGGGGAACACACACACACACACACATACACACACACACACACACACAGACACACACACACAGACACAGACACACACACACAGACACACACACACACACAGACACAGACACACACACACATACACACAGACACACACACACAGACACAGACACACACACACAGACACAGACACACACACACAGACACACAGACACACACAGACACACACACACACACACACACACACACACACACGCACACGCCCATACACACAGACATACACACATTCATGCATATACACACATAGACACAGACACAGATACAGACATAAGGCACATGTATAGAGACACTACCTAGAGTTATGGAACAAGGTCAAGTCTATATTTTACAAGGTCTACAGGAACATAGAATCGGTTTATAGAAATGAACTGTTATCTTTATAGAGCAAAATGAATAATCTGAAATTAATCCAATGCCATCGTATTAACATAAAAATAACTAAATACTTAGGAATACTTTTTTTTTTCTACATGGGAAGGTGGACTTGTACCATGAAGTCTACAAAACTATGTAGAGAAATTAAATAAATAGAATGATACTATCATGTTTACAGAAGATTTACTATTGTTTTCATGGGACTACTATCCAAATCAATTAAAAGACTGATAAATTCAATGTATTTATCAAAATCCTACATGATTTTTGTCACTATGCAGAAGATTAATTTTAATATATACCTGGAAATGGAAATGCACAGAACACAGGAAAGTATTCACTGAAAAAAAAAGATCGTCTCTGAAGATGTGATGGCCAAATGTTATTTATCAAGTTGGCAAAGTATAGTTCCTAAAGACTCAGTCCAGTACTCAGTCCAGTACAGAGTAGTTGTTACTGCGCTGGCAGTGCTTATGGATTGACTGTAGGGTTGTCTGTGGCATTTGGATGAGCCTGGACCAGTTAGTTTTGGAGCCTGGAAGGACAGAACCTGAGAACAGCAGCATGAGCAGCAGTTTGGGTCAGTCTTAGCTTTACTCCATAGTGAAGTCCATAGTCACATAAGCCAAATTTTTTGCAATATCTATCTATCTATCTATCTATCTATCTACTATCTATCTATCTACTATCTATCTATCTATCTATCTATCTATGATCTATGGACTATTTCTGTTATTTGCTGAAACAGTTCTGGACTAAAACCACTACTGACTGGTTCAGAGAACTCACTTCCTGACTCCAAAACTCACTACAAACTTGTAGTAAAGTAGATTCCATGAAACCTACATAGGCAAGAAGGGGGTAGAGTTCCAGAAATAAGCATACATATTTATTTCAACTGGTTTTAAGTGAAGTCCAGCCCAATATAAAGGGTAAAGAGTTGCCTTTTCAACAAGAAAATGGTATTAGAATTATTGGAACAGATATGCGGAACGACTCTATATTCTTAACTGTAAACACATGTGAGAATCAACTCATAATGGATCAAAACCTAAATGTTAGATCTAAGACGAGGGGCTGGAGAGATGGGTCAGCAGTTAAGAACATTGGCTGCTCTACACGAGGAGCGGAGTTCAGTTCCTAGCACCCATAAGTCTGTAAATCTAGTTCCAGGAGAGCCAACATACTCACACAAAAAACATCAATCAATGTTCATAAAGGAAAAAAATATTTTTTTAAAATCTAAAACTGTATGTTAACACTATGAGAACAAAAGATACAAGAAAAAAATTTGTAAGCTTATATTAGATAAAATTTTCTTAAAAGTGTAAACAAGCAAGCCCGAGAGTATACTTTGTGAAACAATTTTTAAAATGTACGTTAAAAACCACTACCAAAGGTTTCTGAGAACAAGGTATAAAAGGCTAGAATCATTAGAAATCATATATCTGAGAAGGGTTCATACGCAGACTATATTAAAAAACTTATGAACAAAGAATGAAAAAACAAAATTCTCAAACGGTACACAAAGAATTTGAACAGATATTTCCCAAAGACATATGAATATCCAATAAGTACATAGAAGATAATTAATACCATTAGTCCTTAGGAAATGCAAACTAAAGTCCAGTAAAGGACCACAGTCACGAGGATGGCTGAGTTAGATGGTGAACAGTTAGATAGATGATTGGTAGATGGATACATAGATGATACATATAAAAATAGATAAAAATGTTAGAATGGAAACAAGTATCAGAGAACATCAAATCCCTTTGCTTTGTTTGCTTGTTAGTATAAAATGATTACAACTCCTTTGGGAAACAGCTTGGCCACTCTGCCAACATTTAAACACATGATTGTCATATGTCCCAAAAATTACACTTCCAGATATGCACCCAAGAAGCTGAAAACACACACCGCCCCAAACCCTTGTAATTTGCATTATTCTGAATGAAGTCAGAGGCAACCCAAATGTCCAAAAGAGAATAAATAAATAAAACATAATGTAACCACACAGTAGAATATTATTCAATCATAAAAACTATGGAGAACTGGATGCTATCATGTGGTCAAACCCCAAGCTATCCCACTAAAGTCATATATCCCTAACACAAAAGCACAGATACCATGTAGTGGTAATGAGGGCTGTACAACTCTGACTATGCTAAGAAAGAATTATACACTTTAAAGTACCCAGTAGAATGGTTACTTAGAAAGAGAGGAAAGTAAACAGGAACCCACCCTGAGCCCACACTCAAACAAACAAACAAGACAAAATTTAGTAGCAGTAAAGAGTTCCCATTGGTCCCTCTCTGTCTTGAGACTCAGCACTCCAGTCTGGCATGGTATAAATAGAACCTTAAATATTGCTCATGAGATCAACATGGTTCTGGTCCAGGGAACACTTCTCCACTCCACCTAAGTTGACAATGATGGGCAGCACAAAGGTTGTGGGTGTTGTGTTTCAGTGAAGGCAGGAGGCCCTGCTTTACAATTGGGAAGGACAAGAGTGACAAAAGCCTTTCAAAAAGAAATCAGTCACCTGGCCACAGCTTGGCTCCTCTCAGCTTGGCTGTCATATGTTTTGCACACCAAACAGCATTTTGAATATTACCAAACATCTATAGTATCAGTTTTTCATTATATTCCAATCGTCACTTGTGAAAGTTCTCCTATTTTAGAGGAATATCCTTAGCCAGCATTTCACATGGCTGAGCAAGATTTTGCAATCAATATTAAGAGTCACCTGCAACCTCTCCACGAATTAGAGTAAGGATGTTCTATCCCACAGAACCACAGAAGGCAAGCTTAGACGGAAAGTGGGTCTTTACAAGGGTAAGTCAATGCAACAATGTGGGTCCTAGCATAGTGCATCCACTGCTTTCACAAATGGAGGCCTTTTGGAGAACTTTGCAGGGAGAATGCCTTGGGAGCAGCAAGCTCAGGCTGATGTAGTGCATCCATGAGCCAATGAATGACATCAAGTCTTGGTAAGCCCCAGGAGAATACAGAAATCCTTCCTTGCAATGCTCAGGATGAGCCAACCCTACATATGCCTTGATGTTGGAATTCTAGCTTCTAGAGCTGTGCAATTCTGTTTTAATGTCTCTCAGCTATGCAGTTTACATCACTCGGTTACAGATGACATATACTATTCATTGTTATTTAGAGGGTAAACCTAAAATGTTCATGATAAATATGCCCTGTGAAGTTGGCAGCAGCCTCTTGCATTTTTTCTATGTGTCTTGATTCCATCAGAGGTCACACCAAGTGGCTGATTTACATTGAATACACTCTTGGATACTCACTGTCACTTTTGCCCACATGCATCTATCTCTACTTAAGAGTGGCACGTGACCTAATGGCTTCACATTGTACATGCTCAGGTGTTGCATGCATTTAAGACTGATATGGTTGGTGAGATTATAAAATTGGCAGCATATTCCATACTGATTGACTATCAGATATGATCCCATGTCTATGTTTGAACATGGTATTACTTTTTTTATTTTCTATATTCTTTGTTTACATTCCAAAGTCTTTCCCCTTTCCCAGTCCCCCCCTCACCATATGTCCCATAAGTCCTCTTCCCTCCGTCCATTCCTCAATCACCCCCCAACCTTTTCTCTGCTCTGGTACTCTCCTACAAAACTGGATCCAGTCTTTTCAGGACCAGGGTCCTTTCCTTCCTTCTTCTTGAGAATCGTTTGATTTGCTAATTGTGCCTTGAGTATTCAGAGCTTTTGGGCTCATTAATATTCACTTATCAGTGATCACATTTCATGTGTATTCTTTTGTGATTGGGTTAACTCATGGTATTCTTACAAAATTCTTTGAACAAAATTCTTACTTTGTCACCAGAGTTAAGCCCTATGTAAAATAAGTCCATTTGGAACAATGGAGGAAAAGTAATTTTGTAGACTGAGTATAAAATCATACAGATTATATGAACAGAATACTCAACCACACAAAATCATGATTATAATAGTAAATTATGATAGTCCAGACTTTCAATTGTAGAAAGCTCATCTTGTGCACGCATTTTTTAGGGGTCATGAAGGTGTGTTTGTCAGCGTGGGCAGATGACATGTCGTTCTCACTGGCAGTTTTAATGGCTTGATTTATACCTCTTAAATCCTTAGACAGTATGAACTCTTCATTATGCTCTTGCCCGAGAACCTGTGCTGCCAGGGGCAGGCTAGGGTTTAGCAAAAATAGCAGAGCTAAAGCCTGAGGTTATAAACAGAGTCATGCAAAAATCTCAAACTTGTTCTGAGTCTCAGCCAAAGAACGAGCCTGAAGCCTTTCTGTAAACCCGAATGGCTGGTCACTCAGGAGGAAGGGCCTGAGCCCTCCTGGACTGCAGGCTCCCAGCTCTCCCTGGGTCCCACCTGCTACCTCGCACTCTTCTGATGTTCTGGATGTTAGGCTGGTGCCTTGGACACTCATTTTATTTTATTTTAGTGACTCTGACAATGCTACTTACAAGAAACTAGTAAACTGCATGCCACTTCTATTTTGGGAAAAAGCACAATTTCTAAAAAGGCCATCTGTATTATTCTTAATGCTGTGACATCCCTATGGTGGCTCTTATTTTGTTTATTTCTGACAGCTTCTGGGTTTGTCCGCTCACTGGGGACTTTGAGGGCACAGATGGGAACTACCACTCTGCCTTGGAGTTAGTATTAGGAACTCTTAGAGACAGAATAAGGTGCTAGTAGTTGAGAAAGGAGGAGATACCTTAAGTTTTTAAGGGAAAAAATAAAGAATCCAGGAGTTGGGCCTATGGTTCAGCAGATAAGAAGGTTTGTTGTACAAGTACGAAGACCTGAGTTCAACTCTTTAGAAGCTGTACAATTCCAGCTATGGTTGGGGGTGTCTGCGATACCGGTACTGGAGGCTGAGGTAAAGGAGAATTGTTGGGACTTGCTGGTCACCAGCCTAAGTCTAGGTTCAGAAAGAGACCCTGTCTCAAGGGAATAAAGCAGAGACTGGTAGAACAGGACATATTCTTCTGGCATCTGCACATGCACTTGAACACACTAAGTAAAAAGACAAAATCAAAATGCCAACTAGGAATTCCAAAATGATAGAGATTGAGCTGGAGAAGGCCCCGTTAGGTTTCGAACTTGGGTTGAAGTTTTAGTTAAGTCAACATGGCTGACCTAAGTATACATGGCAGCTCTATGTGGTGCTGTTGCTGACTAAACTCGGTCGGCACTCAGACAGCAAACACGAACCACAAATGTCTGATGACAACAGATGTCTTGAGTGAGTGTTAGACTCCTCTTCGGGTATATCAATTCACAAAGCTGCTAGACTCTCTTTGTATAATATTAAATAGTGGGACACTGGGTTCACCCGAAAAATGGCCCTTCAGGAAAAGCTGACATGCAGAAAGGAGGACACGTCAGCACTTAAAATCCAAAGGGATTACAAAGAAGTGACTTTCTCATGCAGAAGCAGCAGGCAGGAAGTCAATAGCCCTGGGCAGAACAGTAAAAGGGAAGTCAGCGAACCACAAAAACCAGCCTGTGACCGGATTATCGGCCACATTAGAAACACAGATTAATATAAACAAATAATGGAGCCACGTGGGAAGGAGTTTTAGGGCTTGTAACAAAAGTTTTAATCTTTGTTTAAATAAGACTTCAAAAGAATTCCACATACAAAGGAATTGGTGAGACAATTAAAAAAGAAAAAAGAAAAAAGAAAAGTCAGCGTCAAGAGATGCAAGGGCGAGTACTCCAGCCAAACTCCGGACCTGTTCAGAGGTCAAGCCTTATTTCAGATCTCAGCAAGCAGAATGCAGAGAACACTCGGCGATTTTAAAGACTCTTTCACAGCTGCCTTTAACTGGATGATGAAACAGCAGCGCAGTGTGGCCGAAGGCCAATGTTTATTTTTACCCAGTACCTATTTTATTAATGGGATTGTGGGCCGCTGGGCCTCCAGGTACACAGCACTGCACTAAAATGCCCCGCTCTGTAATTAAGTGGCACAGAGGGGATTAGACCAAGCTAAGTGGCTGCTACTTTTCAGTCTGGTGTGGTCCAGGCCAGGCATGCTGAGGCTCTCAGGGCAGACCTGGTGAATTCGACCTCAGAAGTCTGCAGAATGTGGGGTTGGGGTTTCCCTGCAAAGCAAGAGTTCGAATAAATGGGGCTTTCTCTCCAAATAAAAATATACATAAAGAGAGAGAGAGAAAAGCCCTCCTCAAGTAGATGTTTCTGGAGTGAAAGATGAGACTCCCTCAGGCGGAATAATAAACGCATCAACAATAGCATCATTTAGAGAAATGGAATCCTTAGGCTCCGTTATCAAGGGACTTGGGAGGAATCTAACTTCTAGGGGTCTCTCAATCCAAGAAGGGGCTCTCCCTTCTCTCTGTGAGTCAGAACTTCAGCTGCTGAGTTCTTTGAAACGAATAAAAAATAAAGCGATCAGCTAATGTTGCCCCGTGCAATAATTCAAAGCATCAGAAATGCTTGTAGAATGTAAAACAGACCCTGTTAGCAGGAGGAAAAAAATTCCCTAAGCCAGAGTTCTATCATTTTTTGTTTGATTTGACCAAATCCGCTGTTGCCGCTAACTGTTAGATTCATTTAAAAATAGTAAATGTAGGAAGAGCTTTGCTTTGATCAACCACGTTCATGATTGCCAGGCTGGAGATGACTGCCAGGGCTAGTCTCCTGTGGGGCTTCACATCAGAGAGAAGGCACCGGCACCGGCATCTGGAAACACAGCGTTCTGGCCCAAGCGCAGGCCAGCATTGCCTCTGCCCAGAAATCTACAGAGAAATGCTTAGAGACAACAGAGTACGGAGATGCGGAGTACTTACGAGGATCCTGGGCTTGCAGTCGGAGGAGGCCCTAAAGAAACGAGAGAACAATGAAAGAAACAGTCTGAGTAACTGGAGGCTGAGGGAGAGTATATCCACCAACGACGATGGATGTTGCCACCCATAGTGGTTTTTCTTGGATTCACTATTTTGCCCTTAGTTCCCCTCTATACATACCTCTGGGAATCAAAGAATACCAGTGAGAGCATGCTCATCTCCCACAGCACAGGCTCTAGAAACTACTCAGACAAATGCAGAGTGCCACTCATAGAGTAGCCCCTGGCCCTCCAGGAGGCTTAGTGACTGCCTACGAGAAGCTATAAACATTTCCAGGCCCTCTGGGCAAAGCGTTCTCTGTGCTGAGAACTAGATGCCACAAGGCTCTGGAGGACAGAAAGTGACATCAGGAAGAAGTGGCCTCTAATCCTCCTCTGCTGTTTTAGAATTAGGTCACTCTAACCATAATAGTTCCCTACTGGGTGGGTTACTTATTTGAAACTAAATACAATGGCACCAAATACAATGTGGGTCATAATAGATGTCCTCATGGACTCTGGTTGTCCCGACACACTCCACCGATGGCCTGTGGCCAAACCAGTTGAAGGCTGCTTACCAAATTTGACAAACAGGACTCCAGTGGTAGAAACCACCTTCTTGCCATTGGTTGCCACACACTGGAAGTAACCGGTGTCTGTGGTGTCAAGGTTTCTAATCCGCAGCCGAGAGCCATAGTTGGTGGCCCGGAAGGAGATTCTACGCGGTTCTTGGACCACAGGTGCATCGTTCTTGAACCAGCGGATACTGGGAGGTGGATTCCCAGACACTTTGCAGTGTAGTTCTGCAGTCTGCCCCAGGGAGGTTGTGATGTTATTCATTGGTTCGTCAAGGGTTAAGTAAGAATCTGTGGACAAGAAAAGAAGAGGCAATGAGAGGGGGACACAGCTGAAGAACACCGCTTTTCCAGGCTGTCCCTAGGGTCACAGTGAGCTGGACCAGTGCATGGACATAGACAAGGAATAGACAAGTGGCTGCACTTGCTGAGATCCCATGGCACTAATACGCCCCACAGAGCCCGATGCTGGGACAGAAGACTGTGGCTGACCAGAATATAAGGCCCAAGCGTTCACTCGTGCACTCCACTCATGGAGAGCCGGCTATGCTCTCTTAGGCAAGGGAAGGTAACTTTTTGAGTTTTAAATTATAAACATATTATAAAATGAGTACATGTTCCTTATTGAAAATAATAATATGATAAAAAGGAGGAGAAAATAGAGTCAAAGACCAAAGCAATCAGTTTAATTAGATTCTTTCTGCCTCTAAATGACACATTTGCAACCTCTGAAAAACATGTTTGTTTATCTTGGATAAGAAAGAAAGAGTCAAACTCTGGAAAAAACAAGAGCAACACAATTTCCACATCACTCCACACCACACCACACCACTCCACACCACACCACACCACACCACACCACACCACACCACACCACACCACACCACACCACACTACACTACACTACACCACACCACACCACTCCACACCACTCCACAACACACCACTCCACACCACACCACACCACACTACACCACACCACACCGAACCACTCCACACCACACCACACCACTCCACACCACACCACACCACACCACACCACACCACACCACACCACACCACTCCACACCACACCACACCACACCACACCACACCACACCACACCACTCCACACCACACCACACCACACCACTCCACACCACACCACACCACACCACACCACACCACACCACACCACACCACACCACACCACACCACTCCACACCACACCACTCCACACCACACCACTCCACACCACACCACACCATACCACACCACACCACACCACACCACTCCACACCACACCACACCACTCCACACCACTCCACTCCACACCACACCACACCACACCACACCACACCACACCATACCACACCACACCACTCCACACCACACCACTCCATACCACACCACACCACTCCACACCACACCACTCCACACCACTCCACACCACTCCACACCACACCACTCCACACCACTCCACACCACTCCACTCCACACCACACCACACCACACCACACCACTCCACACCACACCACACCACACCACTCCACACCACACCACTCCACACCATTCCACACCACACCACACCACTCCACACCACACCACTCCACACCACACCACACCACTCCACACCACACCACTCCACACCACACCACACCACTCCACACCACACCACACCACACCACACCACTCCACACCACACCACTCCACACCACACCAATCCACACCACACCACACCACTCCACACCACTCCACTCCACACCACACCACACCACACCACTCCACACCACACCACACCACTCCACACCACTCCACTCCACACCACACCACACCACACCACACCACTCCACACCACACCACTCCACACCACACCACACCATTCCACACCACACCACTCCACACCACACCACACCACTCCACACCACTCCACTCCACACCACACCACACCATTCCACACCACACCACTCCACACCACACCACACCACTCCACACCACTCCACTCCACACCACACCACACCATACCACTCCACACCACTCCACACCACTCCACACCACACCACTCCACACCACACCACACCACACCACACCACTCCACACCACACCACTCCACACCACACCACACCACTCCACACCACTCCACACCACTCCACACCACTCCACACCACTCCACACCACACCACACCACACCACACCACTCCACACCACACCATACCACACCACACCACACCACACCACACCACACCACACCATACCACACCACACCACACCACACCACTCCACACCACATCACTGCACACCACACCACACCACTCCACTCCACACCACACCACTCCACACCACACCACTCCACACCACACCACACCACACCACTCCACACCACACCACACCACTCCACACCACTCCACACCACACCACACCACTCCACACCACTCCACACCACTCCACTCCACACCACACCATACCATACCACTCCACACCACACCACACCACACCACACCACTCCACTCCACACCACACCACTCCACACCACACCACACCACTCCACACCACACCACTCCACACCACACCACACCCCTCCACACCACACCACTCCACACCACTCCACACCACTCCATACCACACCACACCATACCACACCACATCACACCACTCCACACCACTCCACACCACACCACACCACACCACACCACACCACTCCACACCACACCAGTCCACACCACACCACACCACACCACTCCATTCCACACCACACCACTCCACACCACACCACACCACTCCACACCACACCACATCATACCACTCCACACCACACCACACCACTCCACACCACACCACACCACACCACACCACACCACTCCACACCACACCACACCACTCCATACCACACCACACCATACCACACCACATCACACCACTCCACACCACTCCACACCACACCACACCACACCACACCACACCACACCACACCACTCCACACCACTCCACACCACTCCACACCACACCACACCACTCCACACCACACCACTCCAAACCAAATCAGGAAATGAACCCCAAACCATTTTATTGATAGTACAAAGCTCATGGGGACCGATGACTAGCAGACAAAAGGGTAACAGGCACCTTCATATTATCCCTTATGGGAGCCAGAACAAGCCATGCTATGTAATCCATTCATCCATCCATCCATCCATCCATCAGTCATTCATCTGCCACCTACCTATCTAATCTGTCCATCACATATCAATTCGGCATGTCATTTAAACTGAAACGAAATTTACTTTCTGTGTAACACACTGAACTGAAACAGTCCTACAAGTACTGACAGACGTGTACACCTGTGTAACCAGTGTCCTATCCAGAGAGAACATCAACACCCCAGAAACGGTTCCCGAATCCTTTGTAGTCAGTCCCAGCTCCCAAACCTTGCCCCCCACCCCTCCCCCAGGCAACTGCTGTTCTGATTTCTATCATCATAGAAGCAATCTTGCTGATGCCAGACTTTCACATAGGTGGGATGATAAGGCGATTACATTTGCATCTGGCTGCTTTTGAGATATGTTACATTAAAATTCTTAATGAAATAAGTTTTCTTTAAGCTTGCTCTTCAATAGTGTTTAGAAAATAATAAATAGTGTTTAGGAAACAATATTGTAATTCATATACAGATAATACATGTTTTAAATTCTTAAGTTCAATATTTGAAGGCTGCTCTTCATCGATATGACTTTTCTCAGGTTTCACTTGCCAAGAGTACCATTCTGGGATAGGTTATTCCCTGACAGGCATGCTCTCTTCTCTCTGCCCTTCCCTAGCCCCTGTAGAATTCTGTGCTCTGACCATAACAGTCATTGCCATCTTCATTAGAGCAACCTGACTACCCACAAGAGAGCCTAAAACTTGGAGTCAAAGAAAGGGCGGAAGAGGATCCTTAGCCCCTCCCCTGAGAGTCCAGCCACCTCTCGAGGTACTGTGGTTAAGCCTTGAAACAAGACTCTAGCTGAATGTGTAAATTTAAATTACTGCCTATGGCCGGTAGCTACTACTATGTTGGACACCACAGAACACAGTAAATTTGTTGAATTTAATGGAATTTTATTGGGAAATAGCGTTTTGTTTCTCGAGATATTTAACTGGATAATTTAATTACCCAAAAAGCCTATAAAAGGGACTCATAAAAATAAATGATTATTTTTCTAAAAGTTTGCACAGGAAGATTGGAGCAGTGTGTGCTTCTAATGTCTCTGCAGCCTCACAGGGCCATAGTGCCCAACTGAATGGCTTATTATCACATCTGTAGTAGGACAAAGTTCACCATTTGCTCTTGCGCCAACCATATACCTTTCATCTCAAGCTGGCAATACTCTCTCCAGTGGGATCAGGAGTCCACCAGGGACTGCTCTAGAGCCTTACTTTTTATACGCATATTCTGATCTCTATCTTGGAGCATGTTTCTATAAGCTGTCTATAAGTTATGTATCTATCGATTCATCCGTCCTTGGTCCATGGGTGTGACTGCAGCTGGGTATAGGCACATGTGTTCCTAAGATGTTTGAGAGATGCCCGGAAGGTAGAAATGACTAATAACAGCTTCATGGGGTACCATGGCTTAACACCCTCAGTGGATTATGATACACTCTTTGTAGACAGAAACTTGGAAAAGCAACCCTACATATAAGCCTAGCAGCGGATAGTCTCCTAGGTTCTGTAATTTGATTGGCTGGGTTTGAATATTCAGGTGTTCACTCTGCTCCCATGCTTATCTGTATAACCTAAGGCAAGATACTTAAGCTCTCTGTGCATTAGTATGACTAACTAAGAAAACGAAATAGTAAATAAGGTCCCACCTGGGAAACTGTTAAAGAAGATTAAAATCAAGTTGATCGACACAAGGGTAGTTCTTAAGCCAAGGTTTGCTGAAACCCAAGAATCAAAATGTTAACTTATGGTGTTGTCCTAGGTTCTAGGACAGCGACTTCTGTGAGAGAATCTTCACAGATCTTCCTTTCCTCTACCTCCCCAAGTCCTGTAATGTCTGAGTAAGAAGTAGGAAAGGCATATTAATCACAGTTCATGCTGGAGAAGGAAGTATGAACCAGAGGGTACCTCTGTCCATTAGTTGGCTTTCCAGTGTACCAGCAGTCAACAGCCTTCAAGTCTCAGGCTTAGCCAACACTATGAAGTCCAAGAGCAGCAAACACAGACTGTAGTAAAGTCTGCCTGCCAAGGATTTGCTGCAATGTTTCCCTATCTCTTCAAAGAAGAAACATGATCACCTGCTTCCTGGGGAGAAATCTAGAGTCCCAGAAGTCAATTGAGTTGCTCAAGGCTTCTTGCTATAATGGGCACAAGTCCTATCCCTCTAGTTCCCCCTCTTACCCCTTCTACTCCATGACCTGCATGGACAGCGGAGCCCACTGAGGCTGGACACACACAGTGATGGTTGGCCAAGCCCTTCCTCAGCTCCATGTAGAACCGTCTGGGAAGAGGTCTGGGCTGAAGCTGGTGTTTCAGTTATCAGTTTTTCTGGGAAGCAAAGCTTATGTCACACTGTTCTACATGCTATTTGGTAAATAGATCTATCTACAATAGATCACCTCTCTGTGAAAGCACTAGGGGGCCACATCATGTGGTCAGTGCTTCTCCAGAGAGACCAAAAGAACCTACATGCATCTCTATGTTCACTAATCAGATAAGGTATAGATTTGTTTGTGACTGTGTAGCTGCCGTACCCAAGGCACTAAGCTGGCAAATGCTCTGTAACTCAGCTCAGCCAAGAACAGAAGTTGTCAGGATGGGGTCTCAACCACCAACACAAAGACATTCTGTCAGGCATAAAATGATAAAGCATGTCGCACCACTCTATCTTTGTGTGTGTGTGTGTGTGTGTGTGTGTGTGTGTGTGTGTGTGCGTGTATAGTTGTGTGTGTTCATGTGTGAATGTGGAGCCTGTCTCAGCATATGGGTTTCACAAATCAAACTCTGGTCATCTGGTTTGACAGCAGGTGCCTTTAGCCACTGAACCATCTCACCAGCCTGCCCTCTGACTCTCTTAACAAGCCCCCTCTGTGGTCTATTTTCTTCTGAGAACGTTCTGTGGCTTCCTGTGTCATGCTAAGTGACTAACTCTGGGCTCTGCACGCCATGCTTGAGGTGACTGCTGCAGACTATGTGTAAGTGGCTGGAGGAGACGGTGCTGAGATCATAGGATCAAGGGCTAGTTCTGTCACTAATAGCCATGAGGACTGAGTTGTCGTGGGAACAGAATGACCTCTTCAGGGATTTGATTTTCTTATCTATTATCTGGGCCCTTAGAGTTTTCTCCACTTGGGGCAAGGTATGTTTCCATAGGATAGGCGCAGAGCCAATGTTGAACTTGAATACCAGACTATATCACTTGGCTTCTATACCTTCCTGGATGTAACACTTTGGTGACTGGAGCCAGAGCCTCCGACAATGCAAGCTTGGGCAATGGGACATGTCTCATTCTTTCCCCTTCTTCCCTAGACCAGCAAGGCTGAGATGGCAGGTGACTAGCAGGTAGTTGTGGCTGGCCTTGAAAGAGGAAAACAATCCAGTTCCACTAACTCCACCTCTATCTCTGTTTCGGGGCAAACCTAAGCTCTGAGAACAACGGTGATACACCTTAGTGGCTCACACCTGCCTGATACTTACTGTCCCAGCAGACACTGTTCTGTGCACTCTACTCCTGAGACACTTAAGACACGGAGAGATAGGAGAGTCGTCCATGACCACAGGAAAGCAATGATTACAGCAAGCAAAAGTTAAGATTTAAAACAAATGATTTCAGCTTTAAAATGCATGCTCTAGGGCAGAAGGTCTCACACAGAGGAGTTAGGGGATGTGTGGGAATGAGAGATGGGTTTAGTCATAAAATATATTCATCTAAAAATAAAATAAATAAAATAAAATAAAAATAAAATAAAATAAAATAAAATAAAATAAAATAAAATAAAATAAAACAGAAAATTTAAAGCTCTTGTTCTCAGGGTCCTTACATACTGTTCAGAATACCGAGGACTCCAGAGAGAATTTTTTCTTCTTTTGCAACATGTTTAATTTGTTGAAAACTAAAATAACCCAGCCATTAATATAAATGTCTTGACAAAAAAGAAATTATATTCTAAAGATATACTAGTGAAAGTGACACCATTCTAACTTGCTGCTGGTGTATTCTTTGAGGCAAGATTACGGAGCTGCCTCTTGTTTCAGTGTTCAGTGGGTTGAGAGGCATTGTATTGATAGAAGACAATCTGGCCCAGTGTCCTCTTATCACACTTCCATGATGCCCTTCCCTGCCTGTATAGCCTTATCTTCTGGGAGGGTCTCTTGGCAGGCTCTCAAGGCAACGAGCTTTAGCGTTGAGCTCCATAAGTCAGAGAGCAGGGAGTGGCTACAAGAACACGCGTGACATATGGGGGTCAAGTAACTGAATGAAGGGATCATAAAAAAGAATTGGCAAGAGTAAAAGGTGTCTGAACATGTAATGGCCAAAAGTTAATTCAAAATCAATCCTAAAACGAACCAGAGGTGTTTCTGGCAGCCCTTGTCATGACACATTGTGTAACCGCTCCACAGCCTTGTTTCTGAGCACACAGCATGCACACTCTGCAGTGTGCATGCCAGCACACCGCATAGCTCCAATAAGGGCCCCCTGGAAACCGCAGCTCATATACAAGACTAGCAGATACATGCACTGCAAAGCTCTTCCTGCATAGGCAAAGTTTTCTGCTCTTATTGAAACGTGATGGCTTGGTTACACACACCAAAGTCTTTTAATAATTTCCTAGTGCCATTCCTCAGTGTGTAAGTGTCCATTTAGTATGCCTTTGGGCTGTTTTATGTTAGAATTCTGTTCTGAAAACTTTTGGTATATAAGTGTGCCATTTATGACCGAGCTGTCCACCGATGCTTGCTGTCCTCTCTGTGAGCAGCTGTCTGTATTAACCGCTGTCCTCTGTACAAAGATGCCGCTCTGATGAGGACTGAGGGCAGCACTGACCCACAGGCATAGGCATATCTAGAAGGTCTTTCGATACTATGTTAATTTAGCAAAATAATGATAGTAAGCTTACTCCTGGTGCCCCTGAGCTCCCCAGCTACAGGTTCTGAGCCAAAGTAAAAGCACCAGATATGTGGTTTTGTCTGTGGACTGTGCCTTAAATATAAGCAGACAGAGATTGGTTATCTCTGTATTGTTTAGGGCACTGCTGTTGTACCCATGGACAGAGCTTGCCAGGTGGTTGTTACAGTCCCTTGTGAGGTTCACACTCGAGGAAAAAGTCTTGAAGACTTTTCTTGGCCAGCATCCTGCAGAGTACCTTCCAGAAAGAGGAAAGCTAGCCAGTAAGGAAGAAGTTTCCAGGGAAGTACCCAGTTTGATTTTCTCAAGTCCTATCACCAAAGCATGTGGCATCTTCAGTAATTAATAGACTCTTGCTATCAAGTTCTGGTGGGTATCATAAGAGCATGGCAAATAGTTGGGATTGTTTTGAGGGGGTGTCTTTGAGGTCTTCTCTGACCAACAACTCAAGCGAAAGTATCCCATGCCCAGCACTGGCCTTTGTGCTTGGCAACTTATAGCTTCTGGGTCAAGCATTATCTCCTGTGTAGAGTAATTCCAATCTAAAGTTACTGTGTGTATGTGTATACACATTTATATACGAAGCTGAGCTCTCTCCAAACCTTCTCTTCCCTACCTTTCTATCTCCCTACACAAACCCCCTCTCACAAAGTTAAGAAGAAGGATCTTAAGAGCCAAAGTTCTGAGAGGGCCAGAACTAAACAGCATCTGATAGGACCACTGCATTCAAAAGCTCACAATTGCCACGGTTACCTGGGTAAGACCTGCACAGGATCAACCCAGTCAACACTCCAGTATGCAGCAGGAAATGGCTTATGAGCTCCTACTGCTAGCTGAACAGCTATTGACATTCTCAAAGAATAATAGTACTAGATTAAAATAAATATATTCTGTATTAAGTCATGGTTCTATTGCTGTAAAGAAACATTGTGACCAAGGCAACTATTATTTCTAAAAGTGAATTAATTGTGGGCTTGCTTACAGTTTCATGTGGGAGCTTGGTGGGATTGCAGTATCTGAGAGCTACATCCTGACCCACTGAAAGATACAGAGAGGGGAGGGAGAGATGGGGGGAGGGACTGGGCCTTTCAAAGCCCACCCCCCAGTGACACATTTCCTCAAACAAGACTTCATCCTCCTAATTCACACTCCCTGGTGACTAAGCCCTCAGATGTGTGAGCCTGTTAGTGCACTTACCATTCAACCCACTACACTGTGCATAAAAATTTTTTTTTGCTATTTCTGTTGTTCAACTGAGTTTTGTCTAAACAAAAAACAAAACACAAAAAACAAAACAAAAACAAAAACAAAAAAAATTGTTCAATGAATTTTGGCTTGGAGTTAGTACAAAATCTCCAGCAATTTCTGATATGGCCTCTACTGTTTTGTGGTGCATATTTAATCGAGTCAACGCCAACCATTATAGAATCAAAATCTCAATCACCCGAGAAGCATCTCTTCATCCTGCAGCATCAGTTTTCCAGCCAAGACGGAATTCTTGGTCTAGAATTAAGTAAGCACACCCATCTCACTATAAGCAAATTTGTTTTTATCTTTAGCCAATGGTAAAATTACCTATTAGCAGAGATTGTTTTAAGGTAAATTTCTTTATAGTTTATTATCAGTCGGTGTCTAACTTGTATACACATTCTACCTACTAATATACACAGGGTCACATCAAACCTTCTGGGGTGAAAAGGACTGTGGGACCAGAGAGTTTAAGAGGCCCTGATCTACACCAGCAGATGGAAGTCATGGGCGATCCACTCCAGGTGATTGTCAAGGCCAGGCAAAATATGGGGTTGGCAATTTTTATGTCTTTTTTTTTTTAATAGTGTAGGAAAAACACTGTCACTACTTTTTCGTGCCGTTCATTCCTCATTACTTGTAGGAAGTGACAACCATGTTTTTTAACACCTACAAGGCATTACAATATTTAGAGCACTACACACAGGGACCTTTTTAAACTCGAAATAATCCTATGAGCCAGATACTATAATTATCCTCATTTCAGAGATAAGGAAGCTCAGGCACAGAGAGGTTAAACAATTGCCCAAAGTCACACAGCCAGATAATGGCAAAAGCCAGAACCCAAGGCTTTCATTTCCAGGCAACAGACGATCTTATCCCCCATCCCCCATCCCCCCCCCCCCCGCCCATTCTTTCCCAGACTCTTCTGGGATTCAAGATGTTCTCTGTGTTCCCACGGCAGTCCTCACTGGCCCTGCAAGTAAGTAAGCCAACACTAAGGTTGTACTCTGCTACTGGATGGAGGGCAGGGCTGTGCAGGCAGCCAAGGTACCTTTCACTGGAGACTTAATCAAGCTAAAAAGTGAAGTGCAAGGAAAAGGAGGGGCTTTATGGGTTCTCTGGGAGTTGAGGCTCCATTTCCTTCTTTCCGTTCAGTCCTCCTCCTGGCCCTGCCGGTGTTACTGAGAATTTCACAGGTATTTAATAAACGTGGGTTGATTAAGTAAATGAAAGGCTCTAGGGACTTTCAGCCAAACCAGCTCTGGAGACAGTCCATTTATCACCAGCTGCTTGACAAGACGTCACATCCACAGGTCCACAAATCCCTCCCAGCATTTATGGCTTCATTTTCAAGTGCCCGCCCACCCCTCCGCGGGGAAGGCAAGGCCAAGAGTTATGCTCACATTCTGACAGGTGAGAGAGACTGAGATATGAAATGTTTCCCAGCTCTTCGCCATGGCAACCTAGCCACGGCTTGGAAGCAGGTCACCATCAGGACCAGGCCTCAGCATCAGAAGAGGCCCCAGCCAAAGCCCCAAGCCTCCCCTGTAGAAGAGGGAGGGGTTCCCGAGATGAAATGAAACGCTTAGCGCCACATCAAGGGCGGCTGCCAAACCCAGTGAGGTCATCGCGCTGGCCGAGCACGCACGCGGCTTGCACCATCAACCTGCAGCCGCTTTCTGCACACTTCACCATAAACGCTTCTGACTCACTATCTAGGAAAATAGTTTTTATCTTAATAAACTCAATGCAATGCATAATCTAAATCAGCTTGCACATTCTTGAGTTGGAGCCAGAAGCTGTGTTCAAGAAATATCAGACGAAATAGCAAAAGGGACTTCCGAATACCCATGGGTAGTTTCTTGGGAAATGGAACAGGGATGGGCCTGGGCAGGTGGGGCAGGACGTGCCGAAGTGGATGGCAGGAGGGATGAGAACCACACTCCAGAGAGCCATTCATAAGGGACTGTTGAAACAGGGACCTCGGAGTGGGAGAGTTTAGTTTGGCTCCTTATCTAAGTACCGCCTCTTCCTTGTTGTCACTCAATTTCTCTGAGCCTCAGTTTGTTCAGCTATAAAATGGGCCAATGACAATTTACAAGAGAATTGTGAGGGTCTCATGGGATAAACATTAAAAGCATTCAGAAATTGGCAGGTGAGTTCTACCACCAGAGGTTATAATCTAATATATCCAAGGTAGCCTCAACAAGAACAAAAGGTGCTAAGACAATTCTCTTGAGTAGTTAATAGGAAGAACATAGTAAAATAGACATGACTTTCTGGCCAGAGATTCCTGCCTAGCTTTCTGCTAAGCCCAGAGATTACCTGATTCCACCATGATCTCTATAGTTCACACCAAAATGTCCACAACAGAGTCAAAGCAGATCCCGAGTTGGAATTCCACCTGCAATCTCCCTGTGGGAAGTCTCGGCCCAGGCACAGAGTAGGTAAGATGTAGTTCAGCTCCTCTGGCTGGACAGCCCTGCTGCTGGCCAGAGCAATGGAAGGAGATGCTCTACCTGCCACTCACATTTGCTTGGGGACATAAATACGGCGGATCAAGGGATGCTGGGACAGGAGATCTCCAGGTGACTCTTGGAACTGAAGAGCACCTGTCCACTGGACCACAGCTAACAAACTGGCCAATAAGACAGGGAAGGGAATGCACAGCAGAAAAGAGAAAACACACAATGTTCTAAAACCATACCTAGACCCAGACCCTATACATCTCGCCAGGATGGGGAGATGAGGCTTATCTCTCCTGCCCGAGCCCAGCAAATGCAGACAGCTCAAAGGGGCTAGCGGATTGCTTTAAGGAGATGGGTGTTCCCCATAGGTAGGACAGTTGTATTAAAATGGACTCTTGGACACCCAGGAAACTGATCCCCCCGGCCCCCACTATTATAGTTAATGTCTGTGCAGAGTCACAATGTCCAGATGCAAGAGTTTAGAATGTTTTGGGTCTGGTTTTGGTGGATGGAGGTGTGAGGAGGAGCGTGGTGGCTCCTGCTAACTTCCTTGGACTCGGACTGTCCTTTACCTTCAGCCCAGCCCCGGCATGTGTGGCCGCTCCTGCCCTGCTTTAAACCATATTCCTGGGTTTCAGAGAATTCTTTTTCTTCCTCTAATGGGAATGACAGGGACTTCCTGCTATCAGGACCCTCCTGTCCATGTCACCAGCTTCCCATCCAACCTGACCTTTACACTTCCTTGCCGTCATGAACTTTGGCCACTGCTAACTGAGGCTGAGGCCTCCAGTGACATCTTCCCACGCCTTCTCCCTGGGTGTTTACTCCTTAGTAGGAGCAGAATCTGTCACAGGTCATGGGCAGTCAGCAAATGTAATAATTTGTCTACTAGTTATGAACTTTTGAGAGTGTTATGAACTGAATGCCTGTGCCCTCCTGAGAGTCCCACGTAGGAATCCTATCCTGCAGTGTGCTGGCATCAGGTGGTTAGGCCTTGGGAGGTGGTTAGGCCATGAGGGTGTAGCCCTCATGAATGAGATTTGTATCTTCATGAAAGAGAGAGAGGTATCCCCTGCCTCACCCACCATAAGAGGACAAGAAGAAGACGGTGACATACAAGCTAGGATGAGGGACCCCTCTCGAGCTGTACCCTGGTCTTAGCCTTCCAGATAAACCATGACAAAGGAACATCTATTGTTTGAAAGTCGTCCAATGGTGAACCAGACTTACAACAACCTGAACAGACAGTAGACCTTGATGCTGCAATATCCTTCCTTTCATGTGTATATGTGTGTGATACCCATATGTGTGCCTGCGTGTCCGAGTGTGTGTCCGTGTGTGTGTGTGTGTGTGTGTGTGTGTGTGTGTATGTGTGACTACATGAATGCACATGCATGTGTGTTCTAGTGAGTGTGGAAGCCTGAGGTTGATACTGAGAATCTTCCTCAGTTGCTTTTCTACTGTACTCATTGAGGCAAGGTCTATCAGTCAAAACCAGAGCTCATCGATATGGGCAGCCTCCATCGCCAGCTAACTCTGGTCATACTCTGGCAAGTACTTTCACCACTGAGCCACCTCTCCAGCACCACTGGGCATTTATATAGAGGGGTATTGTTTTGTACATCATGCTTACCAGGTACAATCTTTCATTTAAATTTTAAAAGAATAAGAACATTCAGAACTCACAAGCCGGAACACGGTTATCCCTCAGGTTGCTATTTTAATACACAACTAAACTCTCCAACTGAAATTTTGAACGCAGGCTGTGGGCTTGAGAACTGCTTCCTGAGTCTCAGAGAAATGTTGACACTCTTGTCTCTGACCTTTCCCACCCAACTAACTTTAAAAATGGTTATTAAAATATGCACATGCCCCTGGATCCTCATGACTGCCAATTTTTCTTAGCTTTTCAAACACCAAAATAAAGCTAACAAAACCACAAGATAATACAACGGCTCACTCTCTTCCAGTAGGAGTCCAACTTAAAAATGGTGAGGGAGGCAAAGCTCTGGGGGCACCCAAAGTTTTAGACTTCTGGGTGTGGGCCCTACAGACCAAGCTGAGCTCTGAAAGTGGTACTCTCCTCCATTAGGGTTGAATTATAAACCTTTGAAAAATGCTGACAGACCTTAGCCGGAGCAGGGCAGGATGAGTGGCTCTGTGTAACGAACCTCTAAATGACTAGAGATAGTATCTGGAAGGCCAGGCCTGAAATACATTTCTGGTTTGGGCTCTAGGCCAATGTAAACAGAACACATCGTAAGTCAGCCCTGTGATTTGAGTACCTTGAACAAGAGGCCTGCTCCGGCATCAGCCTGGAGTGTAGTCCTCTCTGCAAGCCTGTGACCCTGTCTCTGCCATGCCAAGGCCACATGTGCTTTCTGCCCAGGAACCCCTGAGCAAGGCACAACCAGGACATGTCTAGGGTCTTGCTTGAAGACAGTGTGTTGTTTTGGTACCCTGGTCAGCCTGAGGCAGCTGCCTACGCCATCATAATACATTCTCAAGCAGCTCCTGGCCCCATATGGAGCTGGGTGGTTTTCAAAACAGAAAAATGCGTCATTCTGGCCAGTGAATTTCCATTCCTATGGGGACGGTTAGAGCATCTCAGTTTTCCAGCCTATCTTGATTGAACAGGATCTGAATCCCTTTAGGTGTCAGTCAATATTCCAACTGAATCCACTGAGATTGACAGTCTGCTTTCAGGTTTTCAAAGAATGTAAACTTCTGGCGCTGTGAGTGAGCGCACGGAGTGACCAGCCCTCCCTCCTGGGCATCCCTTCTTGCTGCACATTCTGCAAAGAATCTGCTGACTTGGCCACATCTCAGGCCTCTTTGTTAAGCGTATGCCACCTGAATGGTCTCTCTTATGAATGAGGTGGTTTGGCCTTCAAAATTTTGAAGCAAATTCTTCAACTCTTCTCCAGAGATTTTGCCAAGCTCCAAACCAAACCAAGAACAAGCATTTAGCAATCTGGAGATTAAAAACTAGAAAAGCAGTTGGGGAAATGGATCAGTGTCTAATGTGCTTGCTGTGCACAGAACCCATAGAAAGGACTGGGCATGCTCACATGTATCTGAAACCCCAGTGCTGGGCTAGAAATACAAGGATCTTGGGATTTGCTGGCCAGTCAGTGTAGCTGAAATAGCAAGCCCCAGGTTCAGTAAGACATACTCTAAAATAGTAAGGTAGAGAAGCGATTGAGAAAGACATCTTGATGTCAACCTCTGGTTCCGCATGAGCCTGAAAAGGCAAGTGCATCCATGCAACATGGACACGAATACACACATCAAAGGAACAAACTATAGAACTAATTTCATAGCAGCAGAAAGAAAGAGAGAAAGAAAGAAAGAAAGAAAGAAAGAAAGAAAGAAAGAAAGAAAGAAAGAAAGATGAACTGAACACTGAACTTTCGAGCCTGAGTCAGGCCTTTCTTGTTATGGGAGCTTATTCAGGCAAACAAACAAACAAAAAAAATTACTAAAGACAGCTGGGTAAAATGTCCCACAACCATCTGAACATGTTGAATTAAGAGCCTGTGTGGTCAATAGTTCTTATCCTGGCTAGAGCCAAGCAAGTAAGCATACTATAATGACAAAGTATGATCTAAACCATGCAGGGTACTTAGAGAATCGATTCCCCCGCCCCCCTTTTTTTTTGGTTTTTCGAGACAGGGTCTCTCTGTGTAGTCCTGGCTGTCCTGGAACTCACTCTGTAGACCAGGCTGGCCTCGAACTCAGAAATCCGCCTGCCTCTGCCTCCCAAGTGCTGGGATTACAGGTGTGCACCACCACAGCCCGGCCCCGAAGCGATCCATTTTATAGTGTCAAAGGGGTCTTCAAAGGAAGCCACATTTAGCACCTATGGAGTTTCTAATGAGGGAAGTGATATGAGCTCTATCCTTTAGATCTTTGAGGAGAAAGGAGAGGAGAAGGGACTCCAGGGAACTGATAGGAAAGAACAGGCCACGGTGAGCTTCAGAACCAGGTGGGAGATCAAGATGCTGAATGTTGAAGGAGTTGGGAGAGAGAGGTTTTGAAGTAGGCAGGCTTACTGGGGAGTAATAGGAGTGGTTCTCAACCTGTGGGTCTTGACGCTTTGGGGGGGTGGAATGGCCCTTTTATTGGGCTTGCCTAAGACCATCAGAAACCACAAATGTTGATATGACATTTTATACCAGTAGCAAAATCACAGTTATGACATAGCAATGAAGATTATTTTATGGCTGGGGGCAACCACAGCAGGAAGTATGTGGAATGAGTTGAGAACCACTGTAATAGAGAGACCAAGCAGTATTGAGCTTTTCGTCAAGCAAAGGACAAGAGACGTGGATTAAATAAACAGTAGAAACCAATGAAAATGATCAGAATAAGGGGAAAGGGTGGAAAGAACCACTCTGTGCTCAGAAAGTGAGCATGTCTGGCCTGGGAGAAGAGGGCAGAGGCAGTTGAGATGGGGTAGGGGCAGAAACTGTGTAACTGTTAAGGGGAACAGGACACCCAAGGCAGAGGACAGCCTTGGCAACCTCCGCCCTATCCCATAGCACCCTCTCCATTGTGTCCCTGAGGGGACACCAGTGACACGTTTGGTGAGGAGTCCCTCTTCATGCAGGATTGCCAGCATGGCGGGTGTGTCACATCGTACATCCCTGCTTGATACATATCCATCCTGTGTTCCACTGAAGTTGTTAAGACAACTAACAGCTTATGTGCCAACCACCGCAGCAGCCAGCCCTGATAAGAGTTTACAACATGGTCTCAATAACTAGCTTGTTCATACCACGCCTCTACTTTTAAACAAGGGATCTGTCTTAGAAGATGTGATTACAGAAGCTCCCAGCCTTGTCCTTGATGCCTTTCCAGTGAGTTCACTCTGCTTGGAGTGCTGGAGGACGTGGTGCCCCATGGGGTGAGGAATGGCCAAGTGAACCCCCAGAGGTCTAATAAAGAGTCCAGAATGGATGGGACTCACTGGGAATCGATAAGCACTGCTTGAGGGCAGGCTATGGATAGAGGCACCAGGTAAGGAGGTTGGACAAATAGGCCCTGCCAAAGCTAACAGAAGACTAGAAGAGATGCCGAGTGCAAGCCTCTGGCTGGCTACCAGCAGCTAAAACACAAGGCTAAGCAGAACCCCAGGAAGCTCACCTGGCCAGGATGACAGCTGGGAATGTTCCTCTGACTACATTTCCCGCTTCCAGCATGCGTCACATACAGAAGGAGTTTGCTAGGTTGCCGTATACAGGATGGATGGATGGATGGATGGATGGATGGATGGATGGATGGATGGATGGAGAGGCATTTACAGCTGTTCTCATTTGGGGGTCCTTGTTTCTGCCTCCCCAGTACATGTGACAACATAAATCCAGGGGAAAGTAGTTATAGACCCCTCAAGTGGATTTCCTTTAAGGAGTGGTGAGATTCCTTTCTTACTGTTAAGTTTTACACATGTAAAAAGTTCTATTTTTAATTTTTTAGGGGTGTCTATCTGTATGTCCGTGCTTGCATGTGAATGTAAGTGCCCTTGGAAACCAGAAGCATCAGATCCTCTTCGAGTTGTACACCTAGGAAGTTGCAAGCCACCAGGCATGGACACTGGGAACCGAACTCAAGTTCTCTGAAAGAGGAGTAAACGTTCTTAGCTACGGAGCCATCTCTCCAGTCTTTAGATATACCTTCACATGCATCTTTATGCTTAAAACTTTCTCTTCGTCCTTTGCAATATTTCTTCAAGTTATGTTTCTGGAAGCTTCATTTACTCTTTTTTTATTTTAATTTTTATTTTCTATATTCTATGTTTACATTCCAAAGGCTTTCCCCTTTCCCAGTCCCCCCACACACACACCATACGTCCCATAATTCCTCTCCCCCACCCCAACTATTCCCCAATCATTTACTCTTTTTTGGCAGGACTATTCAGTTCTTAGCATTGAGTTGTATGAAAAATTAAACCACTTCCTCATACTCAGACCTCACCACTGATGCCAGATAGAACTCTGGGAGTTAGTCGATAAAAGAAGTGTGTCTTAATCAGGGTTTCCATTGTTTTGAAGAGACACCATGACCATGGCAACACTTATAAAGGAAAACCTTTAATCAGGGCTGGCTTATAGTTTATCATAGTAGGAAACAGGGCAGCCTACAGGCAGACAGGGTGCTGGAGAGTTAGCTGAGAGTTCTAATCTGGATCTTCAGGCATCAGGAAGAGAACAACTCAGACACTGGGTCAGGCTTGTGCATTTGAAACCTCAAAGCCCAGCCCCAGGGACACATTTCTTCCTCCATGGGCACACCTACTCCAGCAAGGCCACACCTCCTAATGGCGCTACTCCCTATGAGCCTATGGGGCCATTTTCATTGAAAACACCACAAAATGAGCCAGGTGCAGTGTATGTCACTGTCATTAAAGCCTGAAACTGGTAGTCGTTTGGAAATGAGGGAGGGCTTCCAAGTCAAAATCAACGCTCTTTGCAGCGAGCATGGGGTTCTCCTCCTTCCTATCACACATAGATGGGGAATGGAAGCATAGCTATAAAACAGGCCTGCAAATTTACTGACATTCCTTCCAGCAAACAAGACTTTTTTTGTATACCCCTGAAGCCAAAATGATTCTGGACAAGTGAACTCGGGGGTCAAGGTAGAAGAAGCTTGGGGTAGATATTTTAGGGACCTTCAGCTATCAGATACCCAGAGTCTACTATAGAAAGAAAGAGTTTTGGGAGCTCCATCTGTCTAGACCCTAGCTGGCAGTGCTTTTAGTCTGGTCACCAGACATATGAATAATGAAACCTTCAGGAGCTGCAGCCACAGAGGAAACCCTGAGTGAGAAACATTCAACTAACACTGTCCAGTGCCCAAAAGAACCAAGGGAGGTGGTAATAATACACAGTGTGTTTGTTAGCTAACAATAGGTCTCGTGCACAGAGCCCATTTTAGATTCTAAAGAGTGAAGGTAACTTTCTAGAATTGTAGAGACATGTCCTATTAGACTGTGTGCTAGATAGTGAAGGTGAGGAGTCCACACCGTTGGAATGTTCTGGTAGCTCACAGCCCTTTCTTTACACCTATTGTCTTCAGTTTCTTCAGCTATAACATGAGATGATAAAATTAGGCTATCTATAGTGTGCGCTCAACTCCAACATTCCAGCGTACCAAGGAGTTAGTATGAATATAATTTATGTGCTATTTGGAATCTTTATAAGTATACATTGGGCACTGACAGCCTGTCCTCCTGAGACCTGTGATAGAACATAACAGGAACTAACGAGGCTGAGGAAGAGGAGGAGGCAGGGCAGACATGGTTACAGAGGCTTTAACAAAAGCTCACGAGGTTCTTATAGAACGCTGCCAAGGACTCTGACTAAGCTTCGGGAGAAAGGAAGAACTCAAAACCAGGAAGACACTCGGCCAGGATCCTTCTTTTAGCTCTGACTTCCAATTTTCCATGAATCTTTCTTCTTGTAAAACAGCTTTGTTTTCCCTCTATACATATGATAAACAATCACACTTACATACATACATACATACATACATACATACATCTGACAAACACTAACAGGCTGTAGCTGAGAGTGAAATTCACATTTCCAGAGCAGGTAATCAGATTGGTTCTTCCTGGGTCAGGTGCCCTGAGTCTGGCCAATAACTCTCAACACTTGGGCAAGATTATGAAATACAATCACTGCTGCTGGAAGCTCCCCACAATGAGTGAAAGGAGTAGCCATCAGAAGGTAGGGGGGTGTTATACAGATGGACAGCCTCCCTGAATGATATTGAGTATAAAGTCTTATAAAGCATATTCACGATTTTAATAGGCTTATCAGTACAGACACACTAAATTAAAACCACTTTAGAAATGAGGGTAAACCTTTGGGAATTGGGGCAATTGGGAAAACCACTTAATCTTCAAATGTTTCAGAGCTCTTCATAGAACTCTTTTAGTCTCTTTGGGACTTAGGAGCATTCAGTCACACAGGCTCAAGTGAAGTCTGCAGCCCCGGGTTGCTAGCACAGGCTAAGCCTCCTTTCTTTCCACTTTAATCTAAAGATATAAACCCATCTCCACTGAACTAGATGCCAACTACCAAAGGCCACTGGGGTCACCACATCACACTTGACGTTGCTGTATTTGGGGATGGCCCAGCAGGATCAGGGAGTCAGGGAGCTTTTAGGTCACCTTACAGGAAGATAGATGCCTCAGTGCCCTGTTATTGGATCAAGGGAATCAGCTGTTGTTGGAATTTTGACAAAGTTTTAGTGTCTGGGTTTCATTTAGTCTCATTTGTTGCCCTTCGAAGAGCTTTTTAGTCAGTCAGTCAGTCAGTCAGTCAGTCAGTCAGTCAGTAAAAATGTCAGGAAACTTGGAACACAAACTTACATTAAACATATCCCCTGACCTTCTATTTACAATTCTTCCAAATAAACAAAACTACCCAGGGAAGCCTGAAGAGTGCATCTCTTCCTATTTGCTCCACAAATTGTATTGTAAACATTGTATTGGTCATTTAGCATCTGCTTCAGGGGAAAGGGGGTAAAATGGAAAGCTTGGGAAAAACAGGAGAGTGCAGGGAATAAATGTTTGTGGTTGGTGTGTATGTGTGTGTGTGCATGCGCGCACGCATGCATGTGTGCATGTGTGTGTGCATTTGCACACGTGTGTGTGCATGCATGTGTGCATGTGTGCATGTGTGTGTATGTGTGTTTGCAGGTGTGTGTGTGTGTGTGTGTGTGCATGTGTGTGTGCACGTGCGTGTGTGTTTGTGTGTGTGTGCACGTGAACATGCCCATGCATGCACACACGTATTCACCTCCATGGGAAAGAGGGAGCAAGACTCCATAATTCATTTTCGTGACAGATGCTTTAAGATCTTGCAGACGACAAACAGGACACCCACTTTCATATTTTTTCCTGCGACCATTCCATCTTGCGAGCTACATTATTCACAAATGAGACATTGAAGAAACACAAATTCTGAAACAGAAGTGTGCATACCGCCAGTGGAAAAGCAAACAAAAGCAGCTAATGTACTGTGGCTAAAAAAATTTTCAAACAAAATGGCAGTAATTTACTGCCCTTGCTCTTAGCAGGACCCCAGGAACATAATCAGAACCCCCAGGACTGATGGGAGAGGGTGATTTACAGTAAGCGTCGGGATAATAAAAGAAAACGAAAAAGCAAATTGTGCACGAACACGAACGCTGTATTTCAGTGCTTTCAGCGACTGAATCAAATTTCCAGCCAGAATTTCTGGGTGAAACTTAGAAGTCCCTTAAGAAGTAACCTATGAGCCAGTCAGTGTCCATGCTTGGACAGTGTCCCAGCCAGGCTGATGGCATCATCAGTGCTGAGAGATGACAGTGATCCAAAAGACATACACTTAGTAATTGGAGCAGTCGCAAAGCAGATGGAAGAACTGGGTTCAAATCCCGATCCTCTCACTTGTCGCCCCAGACAGACACGCTCTTTCAGATGTTCAACTCATGTAGTATCTGCTGCCTCCGACTGCCACGTGGGTTACATGAGACACGGTACATCACACACAGGAAGGCTGGTTTAAATGCTCAGACAGCTAGCGGAACAGGGAAACGCATGGGGAAGGGAGAGGAGTTTTTCACCCCAGAGTATGACTGAAGCCTCTTACCAGATGAGAAGCAAGAATTCCAGCACAACTTACATTTGCTGTAAGGGCTGCCTACACAGAGGTACTGTCCTTTTGTGTACAGATATTTGATGTTAAAGTTACGACGAACTAGGCATAGGCTGGGATGATCAGGACCCTGAGGGGAGATCCACATTCCTTTCCCTAGATATAACCGGAGGATCTCAAACAAACGGACATGGCTCCGGATCCCTGTGGGTTAAACTTTGAACTAATCAATTGAAATCCAATTAGGTGTTCCTCAGGAACTACTGGGTAACTTCAATTAGGTTTCCTAGCAACCCCTTAAATACGATAACTTCAAACCCCACCAAAATCCTATACAACTACTGTGCTCACACCATCACAGTACTCACACTATCACAGTGCTTACACCATCATAGTACTCACTCCATCACAGTACTCACACCATCACAGTGTTTACACCATCATAGTACTCACTCCATCACTGTACTCATTCTATCACAGTGCTCACACCATCACAGTACTCACATCATCATAGTGCTCACACCATCACAGTACTCACACCATCTCAGTACTCATATACTCACAGTACTTACACCTTCAGAGTACTCACTCCATCACAGTATTTACACCCTCACAGTACTCACACCATCATAGTGCTCACACCATTATAGTACTAACGCTATCAAAATACTCATTCCATGACAATACTCATACCATCATAGTACTCATTCCATCACAGTACTCATACCTTCATGTTATTCACACCATCACAGTACTCTGTACCATCACAGTACTCATTCCATCACAATACTGACACGATCACAGTGCTCACACCATCACAGTACTCTACACCATCACAATACTGACACCATGACAGTACTCACACCATTACTGTGCTTACATTATCATAGTGCTCACACCATTACAGTATTTACACCCTCACAGTACTCACAACATCATAGTGCTCACACCATTATAGTACTAACACTATTGCAATACTCATTCCATCATAGTGCTCACACCACCACAGTACTAACACCCCCACAGTACTCACACAATCACAGTACTCACACCATCACAGTACTCTATACCATCACAATACTCACACCATCACAGTACTAGCACCATCACAGTACTCACTCCATTACAGTGCTTACATCATCATAGTACTCACTTCATCACAGTACTCACACCATCACAGTTCTTACACCATCATAGTACTCACACCATCACAGTGGTCACACCATCACAGTACTCACACCATCACAGTGCTCATTCCATCACAGTGCTCATTCCATCACAGCACTCACACCATCACAGTGGCCACACCATCACAGTGGTCACACCTTCATGGTATTCATACCATCACAGTACTCTGTATCATCACAGTACTCATTCCATCACAATACTGACATTATCACAGTACTCACACCATCACAGTACTCACACCATCACAGTACTCACACCATCACAATACTCACACCATCACAGTACTCACTCCATTACAGTGCTTAAATCATTATAGTACTCACTCCATCACAGTATTCACACCCTCACAGTACTAACACCATGTCAGTGCTCACACCATCACAGTACTCACACCATCATAGTACTCTACACCATCACAGAACTCTACACAATCACAATATATACACCATCACAGTACTAAAACAATCTCAGTACTCATACCATCACAGTACTCACACCATCACAGTGCTCAAACCCTCATGGTAGTTACACCATCACAGTACACTGTACCATCACAGTACTCACACTATCGCAGTACTAACACAATCACAGTACTCATACCATCATAGTACTCTATACCATCACAATACACACACCATCACAGTACTAACACCATTACAATACTAACACCATCACAGTACTCACACCACCACAATGCTCACACCCTCGTGGTAGTCACTCCATCACAGTACACTGTACCATCACAGTACTCACACCATCACAATACTCTATACCACCACAGTACTCTGCACTATCACAGTATTTACATCATCACAGTACTGTACACCACCATAGTACCATAGTACTTTGTACTACCACAGCATTCATATCATCACAGTACTCTGCACCATCACAGTACTCACTCCATTACAGTACTGTACACCACCACAGTACTCTGCACTACCACAGGACTCTGCACTATCACAGTATTCTGCACTATCACAGTACATACTAGGTTCCATTTAAATTCTAGAGAAATGGGACTGGATCTGTAGCACCATGGTTCAGAGCACTTAATGCTTTTCTAGAGGACCCAGAGTTCCACTTCCAGCACCAACTTTCTGCATCTCACACTGCCTGTAACTTCTGTCCTAGGTCTATCCAACCAACACCTCTGGCCTCCAAGGGTACACATACTCATGGGCATGTAACCCCCCAACTAAAGACAGTAAACTTTTAAACTATGAAAAAAAGAATACCATACAGAATAGGTTTTTAAATAAAAACCTTTTGAATTTTCCGCGCTTGTTTTTAAAATTGAGAGCAAAGAATAATTGCTAACTGAGAATTTCACCTTGAGGTTTCCATGGGACTATAGCCAAGCTAATCCAGCCTTGATAGCCTCCTCTGAAACCTGATGGAATTGGTCCTTTGGTCTGGGTCCCATGACAGTTCAGAATATCCCTGAGAAGCTGTGCAGTTAGGGTTGATCTGGTCCTACTCTTGCCACAGAAATACTGATGACTGTGTGATTCACTTTTCTTTCTGGGTCTTGTCTGTTAGACACATGTGAGATCAAGCATGATCCCAAAGAAACATCAGCTTCACATTCACATTTTGAGGATATTTCTGCCTTGCACAAAAACAAACTCATCATTCCCTCCCCAAATCATTCTCAGAAACAATGTATGCTGCATAGTAAAAATATAAGAGAAGGTGAATGTCTGTTTTTCCCCAGTAAAGAGGCCAAGAAAAAAGGACTCCGTTTGAATGTTCCTGACAGTTGATTCTGTATTGTCACCTCTCATCTAACAAGGGGGAGGGGACCAAGAGCAGAGAAGAATTGGATCGCACAGACCTGAACGCTGCCCATATCGCCAGCACCACATACATGGATAAGGGCTAATGCCCAAATTCAAGGCTTCACAATGGATGATAGGAAGGCTGAGCTAAACCATCTGGGTTGTGAGACAGAGATTCATGGCCATTCTAAATTTATCCGCGAAGTAATAGCGGATCGCACATCAGCTCACATGTAAGGCCCATGCTCTTAAGCACTAAAATGAATGTAGCCAAAATATGAGATACTGCAGACCCGAAGGGTTACCCATTGGGATGGGACAACCATCCTTCACATCCTTAGACTTCCCAACTGGGATGCATTTACATGAACAAACACTTCTGGGATGATAGGAGCTGCACTCCGGGAAGGTCGTGATGGCCCACATTCTTCTGGGGGAGACACTTTCACACATGAATCACCCCAGGAAAATGGCAGTTGCTTCAGGATGTTGGCTGCCTGCCCCAGGAGCTGACGCTGAGGGAGCAGTCTGTAGGGACCCACCTTCAGCACGGAATGTCAACAGGATAGTGAGGCTAAGTACCCCATCCCTCTGCTTCCAGTGTCCACTGACAACTCTGGCATATTTTCTTTCTCTCCCCAGACAGCTCAGACTTTGGTTGAAAAACACTGCTCCTATTGTCCAGAATCAAGTCAACGTTTATTAAAGGAGACATCCCCAAAGCAGTGCCCGCTGGACTTTCACAAATACGACAGGAGAACAATGCACAGAATGATTTAATGACAATTTGTAATAATCTCAGTAAGAGTTTTATAATAAATCTTTTTTCATAAAATGATGGAAAGGGGAGGATTTGTGAGTCTGTTTCCATTAAACTCATGTCAAGGACATGCCAAGAATTCCCAAGGTATACAATTTTAAAAGTGGAAGAAAACTGCAAAATTAGCCAAAGAATGTTCCCAGCTCTGGTCTAGATTTTAAATGTTCTCCAAAGGTCATGTGTTAAAGGCTTTGTCCCAGTCTGTGGTATTACTCAGAGATAGTGAAGACTCTAAGAAGCATGGTCTAGTGGGTTGACGTTAGGTCACTGAGGCATGCCCTTGAGTGAATATTAGGACAATATAGGCCTTTCCCTTCTGTTAGCTTTCTGGCCAACATGACACCTGGCTCCACTGTGCACTCCCTAATCTATGATCTGCTTCAAAACAGACCCAAAAGCAGTGGAACTAAACACACTATTTCTATCTGTAGTCAACTTGGCGCAACCTACCACCTGGGAACAAAAATCCCAGTGAGGGATTATTTACATTGGGTTGGTCTCTGAACAGGCCTGTGCAGTATCTTAATTAAGTTAACTGATGTGAAAAGAGCCAGTCCACTTGTGGGCGGCACCATTCCCTAGGCTGAGGATCCTGAACTACTTGTGTGGAGAAATAAAGCAGAGCACAAACACACAACTGAGCATGTGCGTATCGGTACTCTCTGCTCGTGACCATGAGTGTGATGTGACCAGCTCTCTTGAGCTCCTGATGTTGTGCTGTCCCCCTAGCAATGGACTGTAACCTGGAACTGTGAGCTAAAATCGAGCCCTCCTCCTTTAAGCTGCTTTTGGCCAGGGTCTCTTATCACAGCAGCAGATATGAACAGAGATGCTCGGTGCCTCTACGTCCTAGCTGCCTGGAAACCAGCAGGAATATGTCATTTGTATAAAGTGCTATTGATGCTATCTGGTATGTGGAAGCTACTCTATAATCATTGGGAATTGTTGCTACATTTTATTAGTATATCAATATGATTAATGTTGACAACAAAGCTTATTCTGTGGTAAACCATGAGAGCAATATATGCCATTTAGTGATATCAATGCTTATTACAAGCCTCATTAACTAAAGCTTTGGGCACATTCTTCTCACATCTTGGGTTGGCAATTGTATCTCCTAGAATGCCAAGAGTAGAAACCTAACTCTGAAGAAGGAAACACTCTTTGAAAAAATCGGAAAAATCGTGTGAGAAAATGGTTATGTCATACTGATGCTCATTTGTACAGGGAAGAGATGCGGGGCATGGCCAGATGGGGTCCTTTGTTTGCTACTTCTCCGCCATCCTATAATACTCGGAGCTGCCATCCCCACAGAGCTGTGAGAAGTGCATTGCCCATTTACCTATCATGTGCCCACTTCATTTGGGTTCTTTCTCTCACTAGACTATTAGTATCTAAGGGAGAAGTGCATATTATTAATTGTCTTATCCAGTGCTTACTACCACAGGAAAAGAGTCCAGAGAGGGTAATGGGCTGAGCCTACCTCCGGGCTATTATTTGGGGGAAAACAAGGAACATTCAAGAAAACAGCACACACATGTGAGATGACATAATGGGAAAAATAAGACTGCTGACTTCTAAGAAGCTCAGAGAAATGAGAAGATGTAAATTTTGTCCAAATACTATTTAAAACAAGATCTGAACTGATTAAACTTGTAAAAGAGGTAGCTTGCTACACTTGCAAAACAACAAGCTATTGTTTTGTTTTCCAGGGTTCTGTTTAACATCGTTTTCCTGCTTTAAAAAAAATTTCTTAAGACCAAACTAATGTAAGACACAAAGTTCTAAGTATGCTAAGTCACAGAATCAACTACTGCAATAAATCCAAGGGATCATACCATAACAGAAATAGTTCTACATTTTATTAGCTGAGTTACTTCACTCTGACTGGAATATCCCAGAGCCCTGAGAGGGTCAGGTGTAACTTAGGGACCATAAAATGGACTCATTTGCAGAAAACGATGAGAAGTAATTGTGTCACAGCCTTCCTTGTGACAACTAGAAGCAGAGCCAAGAGCCTCTGAGACGCGTAGGGACAGGAACTGTCTCCTGTGCTCAGGCAGCAATGGCTGTGGGCAGTTTCTCCAAGCACAAGCACATGAGCCTCGTATGCAATACAACCAAGCAGAGTGAGATTTAAGCACAAGGTCTTGGCAAGAGCTGTTCTGAAACAACACTGCCCAGAACTAAGGGTAATTAGGGAGTGTCTCACAGCCCTGCAGGAAATCTGGCCTGGCGCAGGAATGCCAGATTTTTCAACCTTGTCTGAAGAAATCCTCCCACCAAGCGCTGCCTGCTGATGATGTCCGTAATGGGTTGCAGAACTCACAGCTGGGGAAGCCGAGCTGTCTTCTTACTCCGTATGTCCCCATCCTCAGAGATTTGCTTCATGGTAGACCAACTTCCACAAGCTCCTGAGGACTGAGCTACGGTCTTAAGCATTCAGACTCTCAGGAACAGGAACATGGCAGAGAGGATACCCAGCTGACCCTACTTCTGGTGGATTTTACTTGAGCCTAGCAAGGAACATGCAAGAATCATGTTTTCCAGAACAGAAAAATCTTGTGATTTGATACTACTCCATTGTAATGCACATTTCTGTTAGATTGGGATGTTTTTGAGTAAATCTATGAAGGTGAAAGTCGTCATTTTAAAGCCTCTCCTCCTGCACCAAAGAGTACCTGTGTAAGTTACTTCCCTCGTCTCTGTCTCTATGATTTCAGAATGAAGCAACTTGGGAGAGAAAGGATTTATCTGGGCTCAAGGTTTGAATCATCATGGAAGGATACGGCACAGCAGGAGGCAGGACTATGCAACTACGAGGCAGGTGCCTGTTACATCACATCAAATCACACCAATCAGGAAACAGAAAGAGGCTGTCAGCGATCTACTTCCTCCAGTCAGGCCCCACCTTTTAAAGGTCCCACAATCTTTCAAAATTGTGCCCTCAGCTGGGAACACAGGAGCTTATGGGATATTTCACACTTGAACCATTAGCATTATCCAAAGGTAAAGCTGGCTTTGTCCTCTTCAGTCTATAGCACAGGTCCTACCTGTAGTATTCACTCAGTAAATCTTTGTTCGTTAAACAAATCTAAGGAAATTTTATTGTAAGACCATAGCTGTCTACAATTCCTGCAAGTGCAATCCTTGCCAACAGCTAAAGTGGATCTACCAGGAGGATCCCTCACCACATCAGAAAGAAGCAGGCTTGAATCCACCCAAAACACCTGCAGGCAGTGAAAAAACCTGAGAAATCCAAGAAACTCAGACTCCGTGCTTTGTGACTTTTTTTTTTTTTTTACTCATCAAAAATATGTCTTGTCTGGGCAAGGAATTGCTGAAAAATGGAACCCAGGGAGTAGGGAGGCTGAGACTCAGAGTAAGGTAAATAAAATAACTGCTCTCACACTACCAAGCTATTGGGCTGCTCTGTCTGCCTGGGCCAGGCTTCTTTTAGGAAGTTGGCCACCTCCTGAGCACACTACTGCCTTCCTTTCTCTCAGCTGAATGTCCTCTACCAACTGCAGAGAGGGCGCCATGGTGTGAGGGATGGCAGTTTCAGTGAGCAGTAAGGGTGCCTGGTGATAACCCTCCCCTGTGGGCAGCTTTAAAGATGGACCATGAGGGTCATTTATTCCTCTCTTTTAAAACAGAATTCCATAGTCCTGACTATAGATTCAGTTTGCAAAACTAAAAGGGTTTGTTGTGTAGAAAGGACAAAAAAATAATCTCAGAGAGAGCTGCTGTTGGAGGGTGACTGCTTCCAGGCCAGTAGCATGTTTCTTTAAAAAGGAGTTACCACAAAGGAAAAGGCAAGTTACCGTGGAGGGAAATTCAGATGGTCAGAAAAAGCACAAGTACAAGCAGACCCTGGGATGAGAAGAGAGCAGCACGGCTGCCTTCTGCCAGCAAAGAGCTTGGTTGTACAGAAGAGCAGGAGGGAGCCTGTGAGGTCAGTGCAGGGCTAGCACGGGGCACGGGGCAGGGGACATGGGGCACGGGGCACGGGGCACGAGGCATGGGGCATGGGGCATGGGGCATGGGCCACAGGGCACAGGGCATAGGGCACAGGGCACGGGGCAAGGTGCAGCTCAAAATAAAAAGGCAGTGGCTGGATCACTAAGCCCTCAGTGCATGCACCAACCCTTAAGCTGAGAGTCTCTGATTTGTTCTGTGGTTCCATTGCTGGCCTCTTGTGTGTAAATAAATATGTGTGCAGATATGGCTGAAGACAGAAAGTGCTCAACTTGGGCATCTTAAATACCAGGCTGCAATCCCAGGGATTTGGTGAGAAAGTTTGGAACACAAGGCTGAGTAAACTCTTAAAGACACAAGTTCTAGGAGGACTGTCGGCATGTGTCAAGGTACCTTTGTAGCCTGCAACCCATGACATTGTTCCAAATTTGTATAATTAGGAGCACGATACAATGACTCTGCCACCTCATTTTTGGTTTGGCTGAGAATAGACCTCTAAGCTATAGGTCACCCAATACCATCAACATGGACTACTTGTGCACCAAGGATGACCTAAACCACGAGATGAGGCAACTGCCCCTGAACTAGGAACTTGACTCTTGGTGGTGAACCACTGAGCTAAGGTGTCAAGTCCAGGTCTGTATATTGTGCTGTATAATCAGCCATTCTAGATCCACACAGACAGAGAATCTACAGGTATTCTTCTTGGCCAGAGAAAGAATCTTAGGCAATAGACACAAATGCAAAAAAAGGAAGCCAGGACTCCTGGCAAGTCATGGGAGCCCATGCTAGTCAGAGTCAATGTCCCTATAACACGTCTCTCCCAGTTGGGCAAAAAAAGCCAGATCTCTATTCAGTAATACTCCCAAATCACTTGTCACCACAGAGAACTCTTTGTAGATGGAGGCAGGCCTTAGAATTTTTTTTTTTGGCAACCATGGTGCAATTTCCAGTCATTTTATCCCAATGAAACATTTGGCTTCTGTAAAAAGCTCCTGAGAACTCTGTGGTTGAGCCTGGGAAGAGAATGGGGCTCTCAACAGCATCCCATGCTGCTGCTGAAGCTGAGAACTTGGACAACAGTTCACTTTAGGTGGTCCTTCCTTCTGAAGCACTCATCTCAGGAATCTTCCCTCTGGCCCATCTGTGGTAGTTTTTAAGGTAAGATTGTGGCGGCTAGGTGTGATGGACAGAGGAGTGAGAAAGAAAGTTCTGTAGGGTGCCTAGCCGGGGCTTTTCTTTCCTTGCTTCTCCATGTGGATGCAGGGAGACCGCGTACTCAGCTATCATGCTGGGCAGAAAGGTCTGGAGCCCATGGCTGGGATCCTGGCACTACCCTAAGAAGCAAACACGCTTCCCACATTCCCACAGGACTTTCCGCTTATCTCCCCATCACTGATCGTCACCGAAGCATTCAGAGCAGTCTTCATTTCTCAAACTGAAAGCTCTCCTTTTCTCTTCTTTTCTTTTCTCTTCTCTTCTTTTCGTTTCTTTTACTTTCCGTGCTAGCCTGACAATGGATTTTATTTACTATTTCCACCCGCTTGCCTGTATGTTTAGGGAATATGCTCCACCCACCATAGCTCCATCTTTCAAAGTAACCCAAAGGTTTTGATTACATATTTGGGTATGACTATTTACCATGAAGCCCCAAGTTCATAGAACAGGAACCCTTTAACGACTCGGCTGTGGATCCTAATTTTCAAATACTACCCAGAAAAGAAACCAATAAAGATTTAAGCAATTAATAAATTGCTTAAGCAGCTTTCTTTCTCATTCTAAATGGGAATTAAAGATTATTCTCCAGTAACCATGTAGCAAAACATGACATCAAGAATTACTAGAAAACTCCCATATTTTCTGGAAGGCCCTCCTGAACAAGTTAAAGAGCTTGGGTGGCTTTTCTCTTGCACATTACCAGAGGCTCCCCACTATACCATGTACTTCTCAAAAGGCAACCACCAAAACAGCAGAGCTGGCGAGGATACTGTGAGCCAGGTAGCGTGAGTTCTCGACCAGCAGCCTTGTGGCCTTTCTGGCCCATGTGGGCTTCTCGGTATAGAAGGCTGATAACTTCCATGCAGTAGGTAGCTATGGGATGACTCCATTGGTGCCACAAGGAGCTTGCTCAATGAGTTCACATACTGAAAGCATTTACCACAGCAGCTGCCACAGAACAGGCACTAAGCAAATGTCTGGTGTTCTTTAATCTCATCTTCCCCAGTAAAAGCATCCCAAATACATGCATTAGAAATCTACTGCCTCCTGGGCCTGATATAGAGAGGAATAACAGATAATCTCATTTTAAAAATCCAGATTCACTTTGATGATAGAAAAAGTATGAGAACTCTCCCTCCCTCCCTCTCCCTCTCCCTCTCCCTCTCCCCCCTCTCTCTCTTCACCCCCTCTCCAGTATTTTGAAATAGCTAACAAAGTGCCCATTAAAATCATGAGCACCTACTGTGTTCTTCTATGAAGCAATCTGTCCTAGACAGAAAACAGATTTCCAGTGAGGATTGGAGCAGCAGAAAGAGAGCCCTGATCACAAAAGAAAACTTGGGTGGTGACTTTTGAGCTGTTAACGGTTCAAACAGGCTCATGTGTTTGAATACTTGCTTCCTAGCACGTAGCATTGTTTGGGAAGGTTGTGAAACCTTAGGGAGGCAAGATGTAGTTAAACATCATGGATCTCGGAGGAGTGGCTTTGTGGGTTATTGCTAGGTCCTAGTTCCAATCTGATTTCTCTGTCCCCAGGTCTGCCGAAGCAGTTTACACTCCCACTGCTACAGCCGTGAACCGCCATGAACTCTACCCTGCCTTCTCCATCATGACGGACTGTGTGCATACAAACTGTGAGCCTAGATAAAGCCCTCACTCCCCTGCTTCCAGGTGTTTGATCATGGTGATAAGAAAGGACAAAAATGCAACCCCCTTTTACAATTGCAGTCCCAGGATTCGGGGCCACATATGAGCTAAAGGATAAACTCAGTAAGTTATAGGACATGAGTATTTGTACACTTGAAGTATCAAAATAGCCTCTTGCATAGCATGGTGAGATTCGTCTTTTTCCTCATGTTTATTGGGGATTTATCATGAATAGAGGTCTGTGGAGGTTTTCACCCCCACTGGTCCCACTACACAAGAACAAGGTAGACTTATAGACATGTATTTATAAATCTCTCCCAACCTTATGGCAAGATGGGTGTTTAAAGAAGAACAGACACAAAGAAATCCATTTCTGATTCATCTATGGATCCTAATTCTACAAATATTAGCCATAGAAAAAATTAATAAGATATTTAAGCAGGATTATTTTAGCTGTCCTGGGTTTTTTGCTCTTCCATATAAAGCCCAGTATTGTTCTTTCAAGGTTTGTAAAAAATTGTGTTGGAATTTTGATGGGGATTGCATTGAATCTGTAGGTTGCTTTTGGAAGATGGCCACTTTTACTATGTTAATTCTAACAGTTCATGAGATCTTTCCAGCTTCTGATATCTTCTTCAATTTCTTTCTTGAAAGACTTCTTTTGCAGGTCCTTTACTTGCTTGGCTAAAGTTACCCCAAGATATTTCATATTATTTGTGGCTGTTGTGAAGTGTGCTGTTTTCCTGATTTCTTTCTTAGCCTGTTTGTATTGGTTTTTTTGTTTGTTTGTTTGTTTGTTTGTTTTTAGTTAATCTTATATCTAGTCACTTCAGTGAAGGTATTTGTCTGCTGTAGGAATTTCCTGGTAGAATTTTGGGGGTGGCTTATATTTGCTATCATTTCACCTGCAAATAGTGTTACTTTGATATCTTCCACAAGAAAACCCTCAGAACTAACCTGGACTCATAGGGGCTCACTGAGACTGGGTGGACAATCAGAGAGTCGGCATAGGTCCAACCTGGGCCCTCAGTATGTATGTTATAAATGTGTAGCTAGGTGATTTTTGTGGGACTCCTATCAGAGAGAGGTGGGGCTGTTTCTGACACTTTTGATTGCTTTGGGGACCCTTTTCCTCCCACTGGATTTCTTCATCCAGCCTTAATATGAGGGTTAATATGAGAGTAGGTGCCTAGTCCTACTGCAACTTGATATGCCACCGCCATATTTGGTTGATATGCCTGGGAGGCCTGTTCTTTTCTAAAGGAGAATAGAGTAGGAGTGGATGGGGAGGGAGGAGGTTGGGAGGAGAGACTTGGAGGAGAAAAGGGAAGGGGAACTGCAGTCAGGATGGAACAGGAGAGAATAAATCAATAACAACAACAACAACAACAATAATAATAATAATAATAATAATAATAATTTCTTTAAAAACCTAAACTAAAACAAATTTAAGCAATGGACCACTGGATATATGAATGAATGAATGAATGAATGAATGAATGAATATATGAAGCATTAGAAGTTCCAAGGAGAAAAAGGGTACTTCCTGCAAGGGACTGAAGAAGCCTGTGGATAGCACGGAGCTTGTGTTCAGTCTTAAAACAGAAAGAACTTGTTCCTCAAAGAAGGGGAAGGGTAGGAATTGGCAAAGAAAAAACAAAACAAACAAAACAGACAGAACAAGGGCAAGCCAGATAGAAGACTAGAAAATACTAGAAGCTACCAAAATCCGGTCAGAGATACAGAGGCAACACGAAGGGGACTAAAAAGAAATAAGGCTGGAGAGGCAGGCAGAGCCAGCGCGCCTGGGCTTTGTTATCCCTGGGCCACAGGATCTTAGATTAGCCAATGCTTAGCATATGGCAAGCCTTAATTAATGCAGCAGCTCTGTGGTGGGAATCTATTCCCCACATGTACATAGGCAGCCGCTGTCTGCACGCACAGGCAATTACAAGCATTCTGCATGCTGGGTCCTGAACCCCACAAGCACATCAAATCCTTGTCCAGAAAGGTCATCCAACCAGTGGTTCTGATCAGTCCTGGCTTAGGCTGAATCTAATCCCCCAAATAAGACCTACTGGGATGTAGAGGCAGGAAGGTCAGAAATGGTCCAGCTTCACATCTTGAAGCATTTTAACCATGTGGAACATTTTAAATGAGGAAGGGAAAAAGAAAAGAAAAAAAATCTTCTTCAGAAATTATTCCAAATAATTAAATGTTAAATCATCACAAAGCAAGCTGGGGGGGGGGTATTTCAACTCCCGCCTCGGCCTATCTGGACAGCAGTTCATCTCAAGGAAGAACGGGCCAGGCTACGGATGAGAGCTTTTTGCTTCCTTCCTCCCCTGGTCTGTGTTTTCCACTTGGCTTACCTTTGTCGATTTCACTTGAAGTGTTCCAGGACGAGGTAGGCACCAGCTCAGCACCGACTGGCAACTCTGTTTCTGGAATGAGAAAGATGGGGAAGGGGACAGAAACAGGGCATTATTTAATAAGGTCACTTCCAGGCTGGAGAAGTATTATATTCTATTATATTCCCTTCAGAGAGACTGTCCCAGTACTGTGACTGAGCATGAGGAAGGCTGCTCCAGTGGCCAGCCGAGGCCCACATCGCAGAAGTTCTCCAAGATAGCCAAGCTGCAGGCCAGACTTAAACTTTAAAATTCCATCCTGAGGGTTAAAATGGAAAGAACTATGTTTACAGAAAACCACAGTTTAACAAATAGTCTTGCCAAGAAGACCAGCTTTGGAGTCATTCATTCAAAAGTCTTATCAGAGGAAAACCATGGACAACATTGTCCTGATTGGTGCTTTCGCTCACTGAGTTTATGATTCTGTGAACAGAGAAATCCAGTTCTCAACACTGGCTCTGAAGTCAAAGCAAATAAAAGCAGTCGTTTGTGGTAACTACAGTTAAACAGTAATTTTCAAAGACACTGTAATTTAGAGCAAATATGCAAATCAGCCGTATGTAGGACATAATGTACTATGAAGATTTAAAAACTTTTCAGTAATAGACAATGCTACACACAGGATGGTTTTGTTGTTTCTGAAAAGTTCCAGTCATGGCAACATTTTACTAACATATTTTAAATAAGGTTGTTGTAACATCTCCTTGGGCTCTATGCATACAACACGTAGACAATATCACAGAACATTTGGAATCTGAGGAGACCAGAGTCATCCGGTAAAGCCCATGTGATGTCATTCCACCTTCAATCCTTGCAAACATCATGAATCTGTTATGATTCTCTTTGCCTATTAAGCTGTACTGCACTGTTTTCAGGAGAGTGTATTTTAAGTAGCTACTAAAACCAGGTCTTAATTGAAAGGCAAGCTAAACTTTATTTAGTAAGTAGAAGGCCGGACATTGGAGCATAGTGCCTGGCTTTACCCACAAACATCCCAGTAGCCTGGGCCATCTAGTACTAGAGGGTATAAAAGCAACCTTATCTTTGATTTCACCTTTCCAGAAACAAGTACTTTCTTTACTTCCTTATTTAATGTTGAGCATCCACCCAAGGATGAGAAATGGTATATGTCCTTGCCATTTTACCAGGGATGTCTGCCCACAGAAACCTTGCAAAGGTCACTCCCAGCCTGTCCATTCATCAAACACTGCAGAAACACATGGGCTCTTTGGCACACCTGCTTCCCTGTCCTAGGACATGTGGAGAGGAAAGCAGATACACACCACACACCCTGCCCATGGTCCCAATCTGCTTCTTCACCCTAAGATAAAACCAGCATAGATTCTTTAAGGCAGTAGTTTTCAACCTGTGGGTTACAACCCCTTCAGGGGACAAATGACCCTTTCACAGGGGTCACATATCAGATAGCCTGCATATCAGATATTTACATTATGTTTCATAACAGTAGCAAAATTATAGTTATGAAGTAGTAATTAAATAATTGTATGGTTGGGAGTTACCACAGCATGAGAAACTGTATTAAAAGGTCACAGCATTAGGAAGGCTGAGAACCACTGCTTTAAGGGGAACTAAAATCAAGTGGGCATTTTATCTAACAGTATGCTACACTGATTAGCTTGTTTCCGGCGTCATGGCAAGCTGGCAAAGAGAGAGTGAAAGACAAAAAGCATGCTGGGAAATCCTTGCTTGAAAACAGGTCTTATCTCCCTCCGGAGGCTCCACTTCCCTTCCTCCTGATTGCTGCGGACACCTGCAGGTCTGAGGACATCACCACACTTCACTCCTGATTTCTGTCTTCATGTTACTTTTCATTCCATGTTCTTCCTTAGCTGGAGCCTCCCGGCCACACGTCCTTTCTCCCCATTCCTCTGTGTGTTATCCCTGGTGTTAATCATCTCCTATTCAGCCCTGTTCAGCCTACATACAGCCCCATTTTATATTTTATAGTAAAAGTCTACTATGTCGTAAGGTCATTTAAAAAAAGAAACAAAAAAGTAAGGTACTCAAGAAAGCAGCCTTTAGCCCTGCTGTTCCAACAGTGCCTGAGAATTTATTCTTGAGTTTTTCTAACCAAAGGAAGCCTTGGTTAAGTCCTGTACACAAGGGATGGAGGTAAATTGTCCTGAGTATTCCCTCAAGCCCAGTGCTTACAGCAGCAGCTGAGAGAATGAATGAATTTAATGCCTCTAAGTTCACTTGTTCATTGATCCATCCATCTACCCACTCAACAAATATTTACTGAACTCTGTCCCCGACGAGCCCAGCAGTAGCAAGCAAGCTCAAGGCAGCACTTGCTTCACAAAGCTCAAGGTCTGGAATGGACACAGAGAAATAAAGAATTTAAACAGCATGAAATAATGCTGTGAGGGGGCCGTGATGGAGAAGGGTGAGCAGAAAGTGAGAGGAGCCAGCCTCCCTGGAGTCCTGGCAAGTCCAATGATTAGAAAGGTGCGCCTTTGACCTTCTGATGGCCTCTCTGGAGGTTGTCTATGAATGACAGTTGCCAAGACCTGTCGAAGCTGTTACCGTCCCTCAGAGACTCTTGTTGCTGGAGGAAGGGCAGTCTCCAGTGACAGATCTCAGACCTGTCTTTACCTGCACAACTTGAGCACTTTAGAGAGCCTTCTGTTGGAAACAGAGAGGCTTGCCCAGGTTATCAAGCCCTGGTAGATTTTCAAACAGCATGGGGTCATTTGTGCTTTTTATCTCCCTAGCAACATTAGCACCTGCTGGGGTTGGAAGGTTGACCTAACACATTAACACTCGTGCGGCGGGCTCTCAGCTTTCATTTCCCTTTACCGGCTCATTTATACTTGCTCATGAAGAGACAGAAAAAAAGCATTGTGTATTCAGCACGGTTCTATGAAAAGTTTAATGGCTTCTACTGAGGACTTAGGATAAGGATTTGAGCTGGTGGGATAGCATCCTGCCAGTGAGCCACAACCACCAAAACATTTTGTTGTTGCTGTTTTTGGAGATGGGCATTCATTGCTAGGTAGCACGGGATGATCTTGAAGTCACCTTACCTTTGCCTCCCAAGTACTAAGATTACATATGCTAAAATTATAGACACATGTGTAGTGTGCATGGATGTATATATGTGGATTTGTATGTGTGGGATACAAGTGTAGGGGGTAGACATATGTGTTACTGTATGCACATATACGCTAATATAGCGCAGTTTATATAAAGATAGGGGAATGTATGCACATGAGTATGGAAGTCGGAGTTTGACATTAGTGGCCTTCTAAGTAACTGTCCACGTTACTTACTGAATTAGGGTCTCTTACCCATCACAGAGATGGCTGAGTCAGCTCATCTAGCTAGTGAGCTTGCCCGGAGAGGCTCAGAGAGCTGGAACTACAAGGGGGGGACATTATACCTGTATAGTATTATACATGAGTTCTAAGGGATCCAGACTCCAGGCCTCATACTTTTGTGGTAAGCACTTGATCCACCGAGCCATTTCCCTAGCCCCAAATAATATAACTAGACACACCTCTGTGAACCAACATAATAGTGACATCAATAAAATCTTTCTCATGTTGGAGCCTCAAACAGCATAGTTGTGTTCTAAGCAGCTTAACTCAGAACAGAATTTCACAATTGAGTAGAAATAAAAAATAAGTAAAATGGCAATTCAGCGATATTCGGTTTATTATGAGTAAGACAAAACCCAAACTGGAAGTGCCTAGCCTTGGTACATTACACGCATCAGTCACCTTTACATCTCTCTGGCCATCAGTGAATGGCCTCTCCCTTTCATTCTGCAGATGCCTTGGGAGCAGGGAGTGGACATCCCCTGTGCCCTCTCTGACTTCAGACAGCTCTAGGCAATGCCAATGTGTGGTAGTGCAGCAGGAGGGGAGGGGCAGGTTTCTGAGTTGGGCAATTTCAAATTCTGGCTCTGCCACAACCTGGCCTATGACCTGGGGAGGGTGGCTTCACATTCCCAGCACCTCCCTTGTTAAGTGGACCCAATTGTAATGATCACAGAGTGTTCTTGAGGCTATCTGGAGATGAGTCAGATGAGCCAGCCTTCAGCAAAGGGGCTCTGATGGCTGTAGATAAAGACTTTTACTAACTACAGACAGCTGAAGGGTGTTCAACCCCCAAACCCAGCTGGGGAGTGTGTCAACCTACACAGATCCGTGGACTGAGCTTTCTCAATCCTTGAATCTCACTGGGTGAGTCCGACATATTTCATAGCTCAACACTCGTCATTTTCAAACCACTTGGGTGACAAACTCAAGTACTGATATGTCTTCTAAGTGAATAAATGATAACAAAAGGCACAAATGAATCTAGAACTGCGAAGTGATTTAAAAATCTGAGGGAAAGGGAATTCCAGGCTGAGATAGCTTCCTGGTTATTAACCAAGAAACAACCTGGTGTTTCTAGGCAGTGTTTCAAAGCCAAATCTTGTTTTCAATTTGAAGCACCACCCCAAACCCCTAATTGCCTGGCCATTAGTTTTGACACGTGGATTTTAGGCTGATCGTGGAAGGAGTGTGGCAGAACTGTCTTAACCATCTTCCAAGTCATGCAGGCTCTCAACGATGGGGATTTTTGTGGAGCCCTTTGTTAGATGGGCAAATTGGGCACACCCTAAAAAACAAGCCATAATCCTACTTGAGGCACAGATAGAGAGAAACAAACGCCCTTTTCAGCCTCCATCCCCAGCCACTTTTAAAGCCCTTCCAAAGAGAAGCCCACTTGGATGCAATTGAGACAGCTATTAAGATTCCAAGCACCTTCTAGTAAGACAAGTACCTTGTATTTAGGTCGCACTTTTCCTTTCAGGAAAGTCAGTACACAGAACAGGCATTATTAACTCATGACTCCGTATGGGAAGGCCCAAGGCCCAAGATTATCACAGTCTGATTAGATTTGAAGAAACCCAGACTCAGGCAGAAAGCTTGCCGAAGGTCCCCTGACATGTCATCAGCTGTCAGCAGAACATACCCATGACCTCCTGTTCCCAGCTCTGCCTCAGTCTGGCTGCTGAGAACACTGGTAGTGAGTGCCTGTGTCACTTTTGGGATTGAGTGTGTGTGTGTGTGTGTGTGTGTGTGTGTGTGTGTTTCCCCCTAAGCTCCATATTGTCAATTCAATTTTTTAAATTTTCCAGCAGGTGAGGAATAAAAGGTGGTGGTGGGGGGGAATTTTCAGGGGGAAACACACATGGAATGTGTAATTTGTATCTTCTGGCTGCCTGTGAAAAATCACATTTAAATTAATGGGATTGAGGGTTCCCGGGACTAGTACAAATTATTTTAATCTGAGAGGTAAATTAAAGAAAGCTGCTATCGTCCTGCAGGATGTAAATGATTTTCCTCCAGTCACATCAGGCTGGGAATGCAGCATCAGGAGAGCTGGTGATTTAAAACTACTTAGTTTGCCTCAGATTGTTTTGGTTTAAGTGTTTTATCTGTCCCAACCGGGTTTCCTGTACTGTGCCTTTATTGGTAGCCTGGGGAGATCAATAATGAGAATTAAATACAGAGAAACATTAAGCAAAGTCCAAACTGAAGCCAGAATCCCTCCCAGAGTCTCTTTTGAATCCCATAGCATTATTCCTCCTGTTCCCTTAAGGCACTTGGCGCTTTGGAAGGTGACCAGAAGGGTTTTGAATATTCGGTTTATCACCAAATATGTGCATCATGAGGCTGGGATGAAGTTTTATGTTATTCTCAGGATCCACCAACTCAGAACTCAGCCAGTAGCCAGCAAATGTGTCCTAAAAGCCACACATGGCTACATAACCTTTGGGAGATATTACAGACCAGCACAGAATTTATTTCTTTGAGGTAGTGTGGTTGACTGTAATGTTGACCTTAGGCAAAGCCCATGCCCGAGTCTGGGTTTCTTCATGTCCAGCCAAGATACAACTGTGGGTTTTTTTGTTTGTTTTGTTTTTGTTTGTTTTTGTTTGTTTGTTTTGGTTTTTTTTTTTTTTTTTTTTTTTTTTTTTTTTACATTTTGGCTAGTGGTTTCAGAGGGATTTGATTCCAGCATGATGAGGAAGTCATGTTGAGGCAGGTTCCTTTATTAACGGCTGCAGGAACTTGGGAAGGACCTTTTTTATGGAGCCACTGAGGTACAACCTAGGACGGGTATTACCTTCAAAGACCTGTCCCCGGTGACCCATTTCTGCCAGTCAAACCCTCCTACTGAAGAATCCTCAAACAAGGTCTACAAGCTGTGGAAGAATAGTTTAAAATGTGAGCCACCAGTACAAGACATTTCAGATGAGAACTGTAACTAGTATCTTGGGTCTTCTGAAGTGTTGAATTTAATACCTATTCTGTGTGCTGGCTCTCAGTCTATTTCTCCACCATCAATTCTAGATGGCCTGTAACTTATGTTAATTCAGAGTTTACAGAGATCAGACTGGCTCAGTGAAGATCAGAAATCACACAACCATGCACTCATGAGCTGAATACATGCTTGTTTGACGTCACTAACTTAATCCCCAGCCTCATGACACTTTGTGATAAACAGAATACTCAAAACCCTTCTGGTCACCTTCCAAAGTGCCATGTGCCTTAAGGGAACAGGAGGCATAATACTATGGGATTCAAAAGAGACTCTGGGAGGGATTCTGAATAATGAATAAATTACTTGCAGGCAATGACTACTTACTATAAGAAAAATGCATCTCAATAAGCTTAGAAAGTAGTCTAAAGCTAGAAACCCTAAAATAGACGAGTACATTGAAAAGGGCAGCATTAGAACATGACTTTTAGGGTTCTAAAATTCTGTCTTAATCTTTCCTCTTAAAGACAAACAAAACAAAAGAGACCAGACTTGAGGCATTTGTGTTCATTCTGAGGTGAGTCTGAGGTTCTAATGTAAAACCTGGAGAAAGGTATCTCTGTTAGTGAAGTGCTATGGAGAACATCTGAGGATGGTCACCCCAGTCTTGGAGGACCATGTGTCAAGAGCTTCTGTGGTCATATTTAAGAGAGGCAAATGCAGGAATCTCTTTCAAAGGGTGGGAAGTATGGGAAGAAGGGTCTTCTCACATGGACCAATTCAGAACTTAATCAACAGCAGTGTCTAGTCAGACTTGGTGCCGTGGCAATTTCCCCGTAACAGCCTTTATATTCTACCCTCAGGACACGAAGGATGATTTTCCACGTAATCAACATTTGATCTTCATGTCCATTTGGCCATCAGTCTGCCAAGGCTGTTTTTGGAGCTAACAAAAAGCAAATTAGTCCCTGTACTGGATAGGAAAGGAAGTAACTTGTACCCATGGCCTCTGTATGCATTTGGTCTAGAGCTGCATGCAGGCTCGGGAACTTTTAACAAACATGTAAGGCCTTACTTCAGATGTGCCAAGAGTCGCTCAGCTGTGAAAGGGGACTGTTCTTCCTGTCTCAGTTGTCACAAGCAGCATCTCAGGGGCCTTGCTAGTCAACAGCAATGAGCAGGAATGGGCAAAGCTACCGTGTGTGTGATGGATGAGGAGCCCTGTTTGCTCCTGTGTGTCACCTACAAGGCAGGCAACTTGATCTTCTGCAGATAAGAAAATGATTTTGACAGTTCCTATGCTGACAATGCATGGCCTCCCTTTCTCGAACATGTTTACCTATCTTCAGCGAGAGAGGACCTTGGTGTTGGAGGCATTTCCTGTGGGTGCTAATACCCCTTAGGGGTATCTGTTTGTCCTTTACTTCCCAGTCAGAGTTCCACCAGGAACACCCCATTCATACAGACCTTTCCCCGCCACACCTATAACCTCTCTTCACCTTTCCTGTCCTGATGGCTATCACGCAGATGTACATTGAGCATGTGGGAGAAATTAAGTCTGACACCATTTCCAAACTCCATAGAAAGAAAGGTGATATCTGGGTTCTTTCCAGCTTCTGGCCATTATAAATAGGGCTTCTGTGAACATAGTGGAGCATGTGTCCTTATTACATGCTGGGGAATCCTCTGGGTATATGCCCAGGAGTGGTATAGCAGGGTCCTCTGGTAGTATCATGCCCAGTTTTCTGAGGAACCGCCAGACTGATTTCCATAGTGGTTGTAGCAGCTTGCAATCACACCAGCAGTGGAGGAGTGTTCCTCTTTCTCCACATCCTTACCAGCACCTGTTTTCTCCTGAGTTTTTGATCTTAGCCATTCTGACTGGTGTGATGTGAAATCTCAAGGTTGTTTTGATTTGCATTTCCCTGATGACTAAGGATGTTGAACATTTCTTTAGGTGCTTCTCAGCCATTCGATATTCCTCAAGTGAAAATTCTTTGTTTAGCTCTGTACCCCATTTTTAATAGGGTTATTTGGCTCTCTGGAGTCTACCTTCTTGAGTTCTTTGTATATCTTAGATTTTAGCCCTCAATAGAGGAATGGATACAGAAAATATGACATATTTACACTATGGAATACTACTCAGCTATTAAAAACAATGAATTCATGAAATTCTTAGGCAAGTGGGTAGAACTGGAGAATGTCATCCTGAGTGAGGCAACCCAAGCACAAAAGAACACACATGGAATGCACTCACTAATAAGCGAATATTAGCCCAGAAGCTTGGAATACCCAAGAAACAATTCACATATCAAATGATGCCCAAGAAGAAGGAAGGAGAGGGCCCTGGTCCTGGAAAGGCTCAGTGCAACAGTGTAGGGGAATACCAGGACAGGGAAGTGGGAGTGGGTAGATGGGGGAACAAGGGGAGGGAAGAGAGCTTATGGGACTTTCTGGGAGGGGGGATCCAGGAAAGGGGATATTGTTTGAAATGTAAATAAAGAATATATCAAAGAAAAAAAAGGAAAGAAAGGTGATAAACAAAATCCATCAAAGAGACAATACGAGACAACACATACTCAAACACTGCGCATAATGAACTAGGGAGAAAAGCATTTTTACCACTCAAAAGGCCGAGGGCTAGCTGCCACAGCACAGGCGCTTCTACACAGCAACATGCTGGAAGGTGTCAGAGGGCACAGCAGGCAAGTGGGCAAAGGGAGTGAGCTGGGAAACGATAGGGAAGAGGAGGCAATGGCTTTGGAAGAAGTCAGAGGGGGCAACAGACGAGTGGCTGGGGGGGGAGGAGATGCGGTGTTCTTAGACATACACAGACACACTACACTCATTGATAAAACATATACAACATGAGGACTTCCATATGAGTGGCTAGAGAGATGGCTCAGTGGTTAAGCTTGTTAATCTTTCTGAGGACAAGAGTCCAATTCTCAGCACCTACATCTTCAGCACACGGATCTGACTCTGGCTCCTGGGGATCAAGCACCCTCATTTGGCTTCTGCAGGCATGTGTACACAGGTGTGCGTATAGGTACACAAACCTCCACAAAATATTTCACTTTACTCTTTAAAATGGTATGTTTTCCAAGTCAGATTGGAAAAATATAAAAGTAGTTTGATGACATGCTGCCCTGAGAAGGCTTCTGAAGAAATAAGCACTGCTGTGTGGTAGGAATATAAATTGGCTGAACTTAATAATATTTCTGTGGAAATTAACTTAAAAGGCAGTTGTCCTGCTGGTGTAGCAGCATTTCATCGGGGTATGCAGGTGCGCTCTAATAGACAAAGGGACACGCGTACAGGACTTCAAGATGGAAGGAGGAAAAGATTGGAAACCACTTGTTTCTCCAACAGCAAGCAAGACCCTCTCAGTAAATTAGAGCTATCTAAATGTCTCCACAGAACAGACAGCAGGACTGTATGTGTTGGTTTGAAATAATCACAAAATTATACCCTTAGGTTAAAAGCAAGTGTATCTAGGAAAAAAAATAAACAATTATAAAACCAAACTGTGTATGGTTATGTTTTCAGGTTCTGTACACACAATGTATTTGCATTCTTACACATATAAATCTACACCCTCATGAAATAGCTATAAAGGGCACATCCAAAATCTAGGAACAATGTCTACATATGAGAAGAGGGGGAGTTAATAGGCCAGGTGCAGGAAGGAGGTTTACTTTCCATTGTATGTTCTTTTAAGTTTATAAAATGTTATAGACTTTATATGTGCAAAATGGGGAGACTATAAAACGACTTCTCATGTCTCTGTGCCAGTGTGTTGTGGGAACCTACAGAGGACCTCATCAGAACATGAGGAAAGAAACAGAAGTGGCTGTCAAAGGTTGTCATGGGATGATAGCTCTTGTCTTGAATTCTGAAGGACAAGTAGATGCAGAGAGTGACATGCAGTCCCCCACACTAGAAGGCTGGGTGAATGGGGGGGCGGATATTGGATGTTCACTTGGTTTCTGAGTTCTAATCTATTTGGTAAACTTGAGATAGTATAGGTGAGAAGTACAGGCCCCACCCGAATGGCTCACAGAAGAAAGGAGCAGGCATGATGTAATGCAGACAGATGAGGAAGAAGAGAAGGTGATGCCATCAGCAAATAAATTAGTAGAGCATTCACATGAATGTATTTCCTATACCTACTGTGGCTCGTAAAGCAAAACTATAATTTCTACACTAGTGATGACAAAACCAGAATACTCTGACAAATGTCACTAAGACCCAAACTCCTGGATCTTTCCCACCCTGTGACATTTCTTCTCCTCTCTTTCAACACAAATGCCCTAACAGAGAAGTGCATGTTATAACAAAACTACTCTATTGATGTTTGCTTCACTCTCAATATTTCAAGTATGTATTATAAAAGATGTGCACTTTTTCTTTCTTTTAAGTTTGCAAATCAAATAAAAACCAATTTTATCAAAAGTATCCTGTCTGAAAGTTATGACAGACACTGCCACTTCTCACTTCCTACTGTCGTATTATGTTTTCTACGTAGAGGAGGAAGGTGTGGGAGCAGTGCAGTTAGTCAAGCAAACAAGGTGAGGGACGGTGAGGTCATCTGTTTTCCTAACAATTCCCTTGAGGTGTCGAAATGGCTTCTCAGACACCTCTAAAACTTAACAGCAACCTTCTTTGTGGCAAACACACTCCTACACAATACCCTTCAACCAAAAGAAACTCAAGTTAGTCAGCCCTGATGTTTTCCAGTTTCCCCTAAGCCAGACCAAAAACTATGTGTTCATGCAGGCAAATTAGCCTCAGACATAGCAGACCATGGTAGGCCCCTGGCGAAGAGACCTGGAGTATTGCTTTGCCCAGAAATTAGCTGGTTCTCTTCACCACCAGATAGAGGAGCTTTCTCTTTTGAGGTTTCCATTCCTTACCAACAACCATAATCTAAAAACACTGAATAGAAAGTTCTAAACACTTCATATGTTTTTAGCAGTACATTATACTTAGTAGAGTAAAGAGATTTCATACCACCTCACTCCTTCCAACTTGGTTGTTAGGAATACCTGTGCTAACTATAGATGGCCAGTTATTTGGTCACAGTAGCTACCTTGAGTATCAAACTGATTGTTGCCATATTTTAGAACTTGTATGCAAGCAACCCCATGGCATTATGTAAACATATCACAAGGCTGACATCATTCAACTCATTTCATCTCACTGGGTAGAAGTCTTGTAGTATAACCTCTATGATTTGGGGCAACTGTTGTGATGTCTGAGTTGGGGTACTCAACCCTCTTTGTTCCACATACACACATGGAAAATAGGTAAGTTATTACCACTTTACCTTGACCTTACCAAATGAAGCCTGAGCACCAGCATTCTGAATGTCCAATATCTCAGTTGGCTGTGAACTCTAGATAAGTATTGTTCTTGGTGATAAAAGTAGAAGTTACGAAGGCCCTTGCCACAAAGGTCGTCCACGTCAGCTGTAAGAGAATCTAACAGCCCTTGATGGAGGGAATGGGGCTTTTATTTTGTGCATGCTTTTCACCTGTTTCTCAAATCTAACAGTGCTTTGGATCAAAGGATTCTGGGAACTCCATTAAAATGTCAATAAAGCAAGCCCTTCCTTCATTTCTCTTTTGTTTTTAAAGTCGGGAAGAAAGTCTGGCTTTTTCTGTTCTTTCTGTCAACATGTGATGTCCTTGGGAGGATACCAGTCAGGGAAGTATATTTTCAAACACTCCGCTGAGGAGAAGGACAAGGGAACCGCTGGAACACTTCATCTTTGACAAAGTTACAACTTCCCTCCAAAGAGAAAAAAAAAGGCCTGGAGATTTTTGTTTTTAAGGGTAAAAAGGTTCACAGTAAAATTTAAATGTTTCACGGATGTCAAAGAGCTCATAAAGAAAGGATGTTTAGGTGAGCTAGACATGTAGCTAAAAGCAAGCCCACATCTTGGGAGCTTTTAGAAGTAACTCTGGTATTTCCAGGGTGCTGGTTTTACCCTCCTGAGGGCAAATGTGGAAACTGGCGATTTGACTTGGCACTGGAGAGTCAATGAATTACAGGACCAGGTGGAGCAGAATCAGACCTTCCCTGGACATTCATGTCTGAAGATTCAAGATCAAAGTGCTCTTTAAAGTTGTGGCCAAAATGGCCTCCCTCCCAGCCTTCTCTCCCTAGGCAAGTCTCCAGGTGTTTACTCAACAATGGAAAAGGCTCAGACTACAGACAATGCCTTCTATGGATCTTATGGCTGTTCTGTGCCAAGACTTTTACAATTTTATTTCAAAAGAATAGTCCTTGTGTCCACGTGGCACCAGTAGACATGAGAAAGGTCCACAGGAGCAGGTAGACTTGGCCCCACTTAAGGATATGACAAAAGATAGCAAACAAAATTTGATATGCTCCAAGTTCATAAAGGCTAGTGTGCGTGTCATGAAGAATCTTAGCCCTGAGGAAAGAGAGAGGCTAGAAAAGTACAAGAAGCAGGGCCATGATGGACCTTAAGTCAGTCTCACTAGCATCCACACATTTATCATTTCATGTTGATGGCTCTGATATGTCAAAAAGAATGTCAAAAGAATAAAGAAAATAGAATATTTGGCTATTCGAGCTCATGGCCAGCGGCAGTCCAGAATGGCAGACCCAGGAAGAGGTCTAGATGCTGTCATTTCAGGAAGCATTGGGTAGAAACTTTAATCACTCAGCTGGCAATAGTGCTTGCATAGCATCCATAAAACCCTATGAACAGACTATGCTAGGTATGATGGTTCATGCCTGCATTCCTAGTATTTGGGGAGAAGTAGGAGGACCATGGGGGCAAGTCATCTTCAGCTACATTGAGAGTTCCGGGCCACCCTGGGACATAAAAAAGCTTTTATGTCAAAATAAAGTTGAGTGAAACCACCCATTGACCAAAGCAACAGTTGACTAATGAATGACTGAGGCCTGACATCATCAGACAGATGGCATATGTGAGGAGCTGCTACTTATTTTGTGACACAGAAAAGCCAAAAGTTAACCTTGATGAACTGAAGATGACCATTATCCATTATAGGAGTTACACCAAAGTAGGCTTTTAAAATTATTATCATTACTACTATTATCACTTGTATAAATATGTATGATACATTGGGTGAGGGTTTTTGGCATCCTGTGCATGTAGAGGTGGAAGGACAGCTCTAGACAGTCAGTTCTCACCTTCCATTTTTATGTGGCTTTCAGGAATCGAACTCAGGACATCAGACTTGCATCATTAAGAGGCAAGCACCTTCACCCGTTGAGCAATCTCATTGGCCCCATACATTTTAATTGGTCCTGACGAAGACAACCCAACAATCAAGAGGGTCCAAAACAATGGACCAGCCAATGATCCTCAGAAGCCCAAAACAGTCACCAAGAGCCTACTGTTTCGAGACACTAAATAAAGTCTCTTATGCCACTTTTCATTTCATTTTTCTAATTATATCGTCAGTATCATCTTCGCTGCTCATGATTTACATAAAACAGGCATAAAAGAAGAATCTCTGAGACTTGGAAAGATCAAGTATTTGACTCAAATTCCAATAACTAATATGAAGCTCAGCCAAGTTTACAGGCCGGAGACCATACTTTTATAACTATATGATACTATCTTAAGAAAATATGTTTTGAAAACTCAGAAACACACTTTTGTCGGGGCTGTAGAAAGTGTAACCTTGAACAATGCTAGGGACTACAAAAATGGCAGAGGCACCATATCAAACCGTAGAGCAGTAGATGGAATAAAAACTGAAACCCGTAATTTCTGTATGAGTCAACAATTCTCTTCCTCTCGTTATCTGGGGAAAGATACTTCTAGAAGAACTAAAACGAATCCTTAGACAAACACATCGATGTTCGTGCTGGTGGTTATGATAGACAAAGGGTGAATGCAACCTAAATGTAGGCTGTTGGATGGAAAAGGAGACCGGTGTATTCCTATAGTGTGGTGCTTTGGGGTCTTCAAAGGAAATGGGACTCCAGAATGTGATCCAACAAGAATGAAGCACGAAGAGAATGCATTAGCTGAAAGAAGTCAGTCAGTCACAGAAGGACATGTGTGGTGTGACTAAAGTAGGGTACTATCTGAAGTACATTAGCAAATTTATCACATCAACAATCAGTCTAGGGGCTGTGGAGATGGCTCGGTGGTTAGGAGGTGCTTGCTGCTTTTCCAGAGGACTAGAAATTGGTTCCTAGTATCCACTCACAACCCCTCCAGGTCTAGGAGATGTAATACTCTCCTTTAGCCCAGGCAGGAACTCCCACACCCCAAATAAGGCAAACACACAGACATAAATATATGCATAAATAAAAAGAAATATGTTTTAAGGTAGACTACTGGTCACCAGGGGTTGTAGTGATGGGGACTGATCCCAGAGGATGAGGCATTAGGGTATGTGGGGATGGGGCACTAGTCCTTGGGAGATAGGGAGACTGATCACCAGAGGATATGCCTCTGACTGATTCACCAGAGGACTGGTCATGTGGGGATATAGTGGGGGGGTGGGGGAGGGGGGAGGCTGATCACCAGGGGATGTAGTGGGGAGACTGGCTATTTGAGGATGAGATATAATGGTGAGGACTGGTCACCAGGAAATGTAGCAGATGTAGCAGGGGAGAAGACTGGTCACTAAAAGATGTGGGAGGGTGTTAGTCACCAGGGTATGTTGGAGTGGGGGCTGGCAGTTTTTAATGAATATAGAAATTAGTTTTAGCCAATGAAAAATATAGGAAGGGAGGGTGCCAATGATTGTACAAGACTGTGAAATGTATTTAATGCCACTAAACTATGTACATCAAATGGCTAAAATGGTCATTTTATGTTCATATAATCACCTGAATCTTCTTAAGGGAGTATACTTCTCATGGCTCGAAGTATCCGTTTGTCAGAGGCTAGGGGATGGGGCTAATATCCTGGAAAGGGGCTCAATTGGATGAACTCTAAGAACTTGCAGCTCTAAGCTTGTATGACAGAATAAATGCTTCATGAATTACAGAGGCAAAACAAGTTTTTATTTTTTTCATAGGAATACAGACTACCTTTTATCCTAGACTGTCCCAGCCTGGTAACTGGGAAAGTGGGGCCCTGGAGGCAATTTACAATCAGATCTCTTATTGTTTGTAAAGCACATTACCAGAAAAACATCTCCACCTTCCTTTAAAGAGGACCAATTTGTTGTTGTTGCTGTTTTTATTATTATTATTATTATTATTATTATTATTATTATTATTAAAGTGTCTAACTTCCATTATTACAGAAAAGGTAGAAAAGAAAGCCAAGGTCTCACCATTCAAAAATTAATGAAGGCCCTGAAACAATTATGCCTTAAATATACAGAGGTCTCCTTAATGTAAATAGAGTATTTCACAGCACATCTTAGAACAAGGGATCCATTTCAGCATGACAGAACGAGCAATGGAGCAGGGCTGTAGTCTGCACTCAATTTGAGGTTTTACTTCTGTTGACGTTGACTAATGCACAAATAGCCTGGCTTAAAGGATCTGAAAAACACTGGGTCACAGTGTGAAATATACGCTAATATAGCGCAATTTATATAAAGATAGGGGAATGTAAATAGCTAACTGAAGCCAGCAGTAGTGACTCCAGCCAAATGGGACCAGGGAACACTGAGAACGCAAAGGGAAGGTTGTTCTCCTGAGAACCTCTGTGAACACTACCCTCGGGTTTTCTCCTAGCTCAAGCGGAATGAGAACCTTCAAACTGGATTTCTGCTGTCTGAAAATATGCGTGTCTCTGCCTCTGTGCTCAGAGCAACCTGAAGACATAACTGAAGTTCAAAGCCAGTATGATATCAGGTCTCCAAGGTTTAGGGCATACAGTCTAGTGGTGGTGGTGGTGGTGGGGTGTTTAGCTGAGCACACGGTCCCTAAAAAGCAGCATGGCTGGTTTGTAGGTGACATCAACAGACTTGACCGAGAGTAGTTAGGAACAGAGAGGTTTAGTGCTCACGGACCAGGCATGAGACTAGGCCTGACCCACACTCATGGCCATATTTAACCTTCAGACTATGGCTAAGGAACCATTGTGGCGTGGAACATAATTTAATTGTTAATAAATATCAGTGGGCATCCTTCCACAGGGAAGCTACAGCTGTGGCAGCTCCCAGCCATTCCTAGAGTTTATATGCACTGATTGCTTGAAACTGTGGTAAAATTCATGGGAAGAGAAGAGAGGCGGACACCACAGAAAAGCTGTTAACAGATTCTAGATAACTGAGGTGGAACCTCAAAAGAGGAAGACGGAAGGGGGAAGTTGTAATTACGTTCCATTGGCCTGTGCTCTTTGGGGTTCCTCAGTGGCTGACTGCTGTCAGTATCAGAATCCCCCAATAGCAGAGCTGTACTTCTCCAAGCCGCCCCTGGGGACATCCTTCCTTGGCATCTCAGGGTGTGAGTGAGTCATGGTAAAGGCAGCAGAGCAGGGAGGGTCTTTATAATAGGCTCCTCCCACATTCCAGCAGGACTGAGTCACAGCTCACCTTGGGGCCACACTCTGCCCTTCCAGACTCTCTTTACTGGGATGCACGGTTCTTTCCCTGAGCTCCTCCTCTCCATCCTTCTTTGATATTAACCAAGCCAAACATCAGGTCTATCCCATCCACTACTGCAATATCACTGAAATGATACAGTTAGTATTGAACAAAAGTTCATTCTGTGTGAAAACAAGAGAATCACAGAAAGACACACAGGAAGAGATAAAAAAAAACAAACTCCCTCCTCTCTTTCTCTGTCAGTCTTCCCAGTAGACGTCATCCTCTTCTCCGAGACGCAAAGAACACGGTGGTGGCCTTCTTAATGGTTTCTGACTTTATGTTATCTATACATTTTCCCCATCTAGACAATCAGCATCCTAAGGGGAGGGGCAATATAAGAGAAACAGCCCTTGTTTGGCTGACTGCCAAGCAGAAAACAAGAAATGATTGAATGTATCTTTTTATAAAATCTCTTTAAAAAAAAAAAAAAAAAACCTCCCAAGTCGTAATGACCCACAGGTTGCCCTCAACGCTGGGATGTGTTCCTGGAGCTCAAATATGGCAGCTGAGTAAACAAGTGTCTGACAGAAGAGAGGCAAAGTGGAGATGCCTTAGGTTTTGGCTAGATTATTCAGAAGGATGACCCAAAGTTCTTTGTTCTTGGGAAAGCTCAAAGCATCCTCATTCAGAAGCTGTTTATATGCACATTTCATGGGCCAGCTTATCAGATCTCCCAAGCCTGACTGACTGAACAGAACAAATGGAGAGCAGAAAAGGAGATGGATGCGAGCTAGAAACTGCTCAGAGGGCACACACGGACCAGTGACTCATGATAAGTAACAGCTTAGGCGTCACTAGATGCTGGTAGGTCCTTCCTTCCAGTAACTCAGTGGCGAACATGCTGTATTGTGAGATGTAGGCTGCCAGAGAAGACTGAGACCTCTGGGCAATCCATCAAGAATGACTTCCACACAACAGCACATTGTTTGGCATTTAATGAAGAGTGCTTTAATTTGCTGGAAAACTCACTTAAGTAAAGCATTAAAGAGCTGACACTGCCAGATAAATAGTGTAACAATAGAAACCAGACACTTCCTATCTTGTGTCTATTCATTTTTAGTTATCCGTCACATGGAAAAGAACCAAAAGAAGTATCATAAGGAAATGCATATGGAGTAGAGATCTCAAATGACAGTCCAGTTCACTCCTAAGCTCGCTGCTGTTCCAGGCTATGAGACCCACCAAAGGTCTCTGAACAGGAACTCCTATAGCAGCTTGTTTGACAAAAGCCAGCCCAGAGCCAACAGGGGCAGTTCACTTCTACCCTCTAAAAATATTCACAGGACTAGGGTCCAGGATGGAATTAGCTGGACATGATTCTGTTTGAGCCCCCAAACAAGCAGTATGCATACAGTCCTCTTCCAAGGATGTGACTCACTTCCAAGGATGGGCAAGTGTCTGCCCTCTAAGTGCGACTGGCTGGAGTCTGCCTGGAATTCAGAGGATAAATCGTTTAGGAAAGCCATGCTGTAGGCCCAGATCTCTGTTGGTGATTGACCAAATTGGGAATCTGAGATTCCCAAGGAAATGTGGGGACCTTTTGAAAGAAATTACCACGACTCTCATTATTTGCCATTCTACTATCTTCAATCACTCCACCTTACTTAGAGGCCATGTTGTCCCAGGCATTAATTAAGCTAGGCAATTTGGCATAAATAAGCTCATTCCCATGCCAAAACCGAGAATGGCATGCTTCAGTGTGGTCTCCATGAACCACAGGGCAGGAACCCTCAGGCACATGCACACATCCATATGTACGGCAAGGATGAAATTATGTTTAGCAAGGGTTACATGCACCTTGCTAAGAGAGAGAAAGGGAGGTTCTGGGAACTGCAGGTGTCAAGCACTTGTATATTTCTTATCGTATTGATCGTTACAGTGACTAGCAAGGAAGCACCATTTAGTGAGTATGGAAACTCCGGCTCTGAGAAATTCACTTCAATCGGAAATCATGCAGTCACTCAATGATGGATTCAGAGCCAGATCTGTGAGACTCTGAAAGCTATACTTCTAGTCTGATGATCCCGAGGAACTAGAATTTGCTCTCCTGGGGAACAGGGAGCAAAAGAAAGCTTTTCCAACTCCAGAGCAGGTGATGTCATCTAAATCAGCCCAGCTGTAGACAGGACCCTGATGGATTGCAAAATGCCAGTTCCATTCTCATGCCACACTGATTATTTCTTTAAACTCCAGTGCAAAGCACTCCCATCAGGTAGAGCAATCATTGATGAGTTCCAGACCCCTGAGAAGTGTGGAAAGCCAGCCTCAGCAGTCCCAGCTTGCTTCTAGAGGGGCCCCCCTACCCCGGGCTGCCCAGCTCTCAGCAGAATGGCAGTGTGTTGGAAGCTGGACATCCTCCCTATTTTTAGTATCCCATCCATGGATGGAGGACCTGAAACTAACCACTGAGCTTTAGCAGTTTGGGGGGAAATTAAAGAAGGAGGGAAAAAATTGAGGACAATTTAGATTATCACACGTCTCTAGTCTTCAGTGTCTCTACCTATGACGAAGTCTTCTACTGCTAAGATGAGAAGATAATGATGTTGCGCAAAGATGCCCTCCAGATGGAAACTGTGTCTCCTGGAGGGAGGGTCTTGAGTCAACTCAGCAGTAAACAACTGCACAAGTCTTACAGAGCCTGGAACACCTTAAGGTTATGGAATTAGAAAACGACTATTGGGGACTGGGGCTGAGGGAGGGGACTCTCCAACACACTCTCAGTGCTCTTGTAAGCAACCCCAATAAACTCACTGATTGAGCAGCTTGGACATGGCTGGAATCCTCCCTTTGCTCTGACTCCCTATCTGAAGTAAGCCCACGTTTGTTCGAATGTCTCCAGGAATAGTCACATAACAAACACATCAGGAGTTTGGAGTCCTAGCATTGCATATGCCAGGCCCTGGATTAGTGCAGCTGAGTTTGATATGATCATTCAATTCTTGCGTTATTCAGGAATATTTTGTGAGCTTCGGAAAGCATGACAACCGCAGGAAGCAACTCTTAGCAGTTGCCTTGCTATGTGCCAGGCTCGGACCTGATGTCTCATCAGATCATTATCAAGACCTTTTAGGATGGGTGCTAATTATATTCCCATTTACCAATGTGAAAACTAGAGTACACAAAAATGAAGCCATTTACTCAGGTTAAAAAAAAAAAAAAAACCAACCATAAGTCTGCTGAGACAGCCAATGCTCCCATGTTACTCTGCTGAAAATTACTGTCATCATTTGACATGACGGCCATACCTCCCGTTAGCGCCAACGGGATCCCCATTCACTACTTGAAAGCCGTTCCTAGAAACCGTCTAACTTATCAAAAGTTGTATATTTTCAACTCCCAGAGTCCATGAAAGAACATTTAATTCCCTGACACTAAACGCTTCTCTTCATTTTAACTTCCTGGCTGTTTAAAGACTTCTTGAGCTGGCTCCAAGTTTGCTGAGCCTACCCAGAAAACAAAACCTTCCTAATGGCTTGGGTTCTGTGGACTTCATAAACATTCTTTCAATGATAAAAGGCTCACATGTGGTGTTATCTTATTGAATAATGGGCTGGTGTGCCTTCTCTTAAATGCAATGCTGGAGCAGTGTTTTTGTAGGCCAGTGATACATTAGAATAATACCATATATTTATATAGTGCTTTGCAATTTCCAAAGTGCTTTCCCAATTACTGTCTCATTTGATCCTCGCCGCAGGCCTGCAAAGCCAGCCTTGCAACTGCTATTACCATCCCAGTTTTATAGGCAATGTGGTCAAGTAGAAGGAATCTCCAGCTTTGAAGGAAAACAGGATAGGGTTCTGCTCCCTGCTCCTCACTGTTCTCACTGTGTGACCTGGAGTTATCTTAACCTTTCCAAGCTTCATCTTCTTCCTTGGACAATGAAGGGCAATAATTTTAGGTTCTGCAGAGCCTCAGTTGAGATGATATATGACAAGCCATTAAAAGGGGGCTTACCCCTGGTTACTGGTATTGTTATTTGTTTTGCTAATTACCGATTTTATACTTTTAATTGTATACATTTAAGTATTTTTTATATAACTTAATACAGTTTAGTTTTAATTTTATTTGCTACTATGATAAGATATCTTCATAAACAGAAAATCAAAAGGGTGGCAGAGGAATCTAAATACTGGGAACAAAGCAAGCCAAGTAGGGTTTTGCTCGTGGGCACAGGAAGGGAGGACTTGAGACCTGAATGGTCCTGGCAACTAGGAGCACAGGAGCAGGGAAATCAACATGATGGCCAAGAAGTTCCCATCTATCCCAAGAACCTTTGCTTTCCTAATGGTTAGAACCAGCCCTTGCCTGCCATCCAGGTCTTTCCTGCGGACCAGGAGAAGATCCCAGTCTAGGTGAAGGGTTCCAGGCACTCGGCTTTCAAGAAATAGCATCAACCTTTGGGTGTAATCTACCTCCTGTGCATTGGAATGCTGTAACTCTCCTCTCAGAGGGTTCCTTTCAGAATATGGCCTGGGGTCCCTCTCTAAGCAAGGAGAGATGACAACTCCAAGAAAGCCTCACCCTCGGGACAGGTACCCATGTCAGCCATAAGGAGATGTTCCTTACCTTTTCCTGTGAAAGCTCAACCCTCTCTGAACTTTCACCCCAGCCTACCCCACAGCACAGAGGGCATCAGAATTGTAGTAAAGTACATGTAAGAAGAGCAGATGGGGGAAGGCTGACAATCAGGACATTTCCCGAGGGCCCATGCTAAATGTTTAGTCACCAGCCTGTGACACTATTGTGGGAACCTTTAGGAGGTAGGACCTAGTGAAACAGAGTGATGTCATCAGGGGCGGGCCCTTGAAGGGGATATTAAGACCCTGCTTATGACCTTCTGCTTCTTAGCTTCCATAGACATGCTCTCTTCCACATTTCCTGAGATGAGCTTCTGCCCCACTATAAACCTAGACACAATTAAGTCAACTGTCTGACCAACATCTCTGAAACAGTGAGCCAAAATAATAGCATCCCTCCTTGTAAGCTGCTTATCTCAGGCATCTTCTCATTGTGGCTTCCCTCTAGGGTGAGCTGTTTTAACTGTTTGCTTTTGGTTTCTATGACTGTAACATACACGGGACATGAAGATGAATGAAGAGAATGGTTGTGAACCTTCAGGCTCTGCCTCCATTAGAGCAAATGAACGAAAGGTGGTGGTGGATTTCACTATCATGGAATGTTTGGGACCAGAAGTGTTTAATATTCCAGATTTCCTCAGACTGTACAAAGCACTAATAACATATACATAATCACTTGGGGTATGAGATACAGGAGAAAACAGGAAACTTGTTTGTTTCATGTATAACATTACACACATAGCCTAGAGACCATTTCATGTAATATCTTTGGAGTACCTGCATTCACATTGTGACATGTCATGTGAGTTTGAGAGTGAGACTTTCCACACATCGAGTCATGTCAGGGATCAGAAAGTTTAGAATTTTGGAGTTGTTATTTTCAGATAGACATGTTCAAACAGTAGTAGTGTTGTGATAAATTATACCACATTGATTTAGATTTTCCCAGTCTGGATTATTTATATGATTCAAATAAATATCTATTTTTCCTCCAGTTGACTACCATTATCTGCTGGGCCTGGTGGCACAAGTCTGTAATCCCAGCTGATGTGACCTGAAGATGATAACAGAGTCACTTTCTAACAATTTTTAGGACCCTAGATGATGTTATGTATAGAATCTTTGAGTAGTCTTAGTTAGGTCATTGTTACTTTTCTCAAAGTCCTTGAACCCTAAAGGTCAGACATGCATGTCTAGAGCTTTTCCCTTGTCATCAGATAAGAAATGGAAAATGGTACAGGTCTTAAAACCACTGCCATCAGTCAAGTATCGTGGTGAGAACACAAAGGGCAGGAGGCCTGAAGGGAAAGGTCACATCCAAAAGTTCCCGCCCCTGGCTTCTTATTTCCTCATGGGATCTTTACGTTCTTCATATCCCAGAGGAGTATCCCCAAATACCACGGGTCTAAGCTGCCTCATTCACATGACTGAAAGCTCAGCTCTGACCAGGCTACTCCTTTATGTTTCACAAGCTAGGTCTTCATGGCAGAGGGTTGAATTAATTGCTTACCTCTGCTCATGGGACATTTATCATCTTCTTGATGGTTCATGAAATAATTGTTCTGTCTCTCTGTGTCTGTTGTCTCTCCATATTAGAGTATGCTGTAATCTGCTTCAAGCATCTATTTTATATAGTGTTCCACATGCAAATTTGTGCCTACTTTCTCCTGCACATAGGCACCACTCCCTTGTGTGTATGTATGTTTGTGTTGTAGAGGGAGTTTTTTGGAACCTTTCCTCCCTTCCCTAGCTAAAGTGTACAACATTTTCAGGATCATTCACATTGTCCTGGGTCCTCCTACTTCATCCCCTAACAGCTGCATGCTATTTACATTGATCTTCAGGGGGCTTGCCCTTTACAGTCATCAGGTCATTCTTTGTCCCACTCTGTGTCTACAAGGCTGATCTCTATGAGCAAACCATCCATGATGCTACAGACAATGGGATCTGGTTGTGTTTGCCCAGTGTTGGGTACCAACAAGAAGCTGAAAAAGATACATTCCATTCTGTGTTATCTTCACATTCCCTGTTCTTCCTTCCTGGCCTTTCTCAGAATTTGTCAGTAGACTCGTTTCTTTATACTTCTGTCTTCTACTAAAATGTTCTTCTGTGGCTCTAGTTCCACTGGGTTCCAACCAACTCACTATATCTCTTTATCCTTTAGGCCAGCTGCTGGCCCTTATACATGTCTCTGCCCCTAGTCATTCCTGAACATTGTCCTCCATTGAAAGAAGCACCTTCACTGGAGTGTCTTCAACTGAACTCTTTTGAACATACCATTTTCTTTTCCTTGTAGGACAATTATTTGATTAAATATCCCCAGGATCATCTTCCACTATAATTTACCAATGTCTTGCAGGTATGGGTAATTTTACATGTCAACTCAGCTGGCCCACAATGATCAGAAGTTTTTGTGAACATGTCATTGTATTGGATTGAAGTGGGTGGATTTTAAGTTTAGAAGACTAATTTCACCACCTAAGTTGAACAATGGACTGGCCCATCCTAGAAAAAAAGGGAGTTCTGACAGTAGAGTCCTTTCCATTCAAACTCCTCTTCTCTAGTTTCTAGCCTGACAGCCCACTGTGTATATTTCAGAGTTGCCAGTTACCATAACTATGTGAACCAATTCCTTGCAATAACCTATGTTATTCACACACACACACACACACACACACACACACACAGAGAGAGAGAGAGAGAGACAGAGACAGAGAGAGAGAGACAGAGAGAGACAGAGACACAGAGACACAGAGAGAGAGACAGAGAGAGAGAGAGAGAGAGAACAACATATACACATCCTATTGATTTCTGAAAAACCCTGCCTGGTACACATGGCTGTCCAGATCTTCCACATGCTGAAGAAACGTATAAATGTTCCTTATGGTATTCTATGCACTTTTCTCTAGTTTACATATCTACAAGCAAAATGTCTGGATGATAAGATAAAAACTTACTTTTAGTGTTGAAGTGCAATGTTCCATCGAAATTACATTCTATAGTTATCTACAGAATATCTTCTCCTTACCAGCCATTAACTTTAGTTATTATACACACAAATATCTGTGAAATAAATGTTATCTTTGTCATACTTAGCTTTCAGCAGAAAAGTATATAAATGATCTGGTATACAACTGGTACCCAACAAAAACACAACTATTCTTGAAACTAAAACTACCTATCCAACACAGGTCACTGTCTATATTAATATCACCTTACCATGTCACTACCTCTATCAACATGACTTATTACAGGAAATTCTTGGCCACTAAGAGAAAGGTTATAAACAGCTTCCTGAAATCTTATTCAATAAACATCTAACTGATCAAATTTTGAATGACAGGCTGTTAGTTTTTCATATCTTCTCTCTCTATGCAACATTAAAGGAATAGGTCAAGATTCCAGGCGTCTAATTTTAGCTATCTACTAATCAGAAGAGCTCTAGTATGCATCCAGATGGACAGAGAAGACATCCAGCCCTCAGTATCCTCATCTGTAAGATAAAGGTGCATCCACTGTCAATTCCTAAGGTGTCAAATGTATGAAAGCAGTGGAGAGCAATTACCATCGACAGCGGCAGGGCCTTGTAAGTCTGAACACTAGCACTCTTACGATCTGAGGGCAGGAAAGAAGATATAAACAGTGGAGTAGTGTCAGAAGCAGAGAGAAGAGGAGTAGAACCACATGACGATAATGGATACCATTTGGGGCATACACATTTTGACTATACACTTAAATTTATATAAAGGTGTGATCTCCAGGATGTTGGTATGGAAAGGTGCTGTGAAATTTTAAGAGGTGATACCTAGTGGGATGTCTTTAGGTCAGTAGAGTATGCCCTGAAGGGGAATCATGAGACCTCTGCTTCTCAGTCTTCTCTGGTTCCTGTTCAGGTTGTGACCACTTACTCCCATGTACAGTACCATCATTGCCACTCAAGACCCATACCAGTGATGCAAGCAAACGGTAGTCATGGTACTGGGCTTGGACCTTCAAACATGTGAGCTTATTTTACTTTCCGTATTAAGCTAGTTGCCTCAGTATCTGTTGGAACGAAGCAAAATCAACTGATAGAGCAAGGTGAGGCACTCAGGAGATAAAGATGCCTCAGTGAGCAGGGCGGTGGTGGTGCACGTCTGTAATCCCAGCACTCTGGAAGGCAGAGGCAGGTAGATTTCTGAGTTTGAAGCCAGCCTGGTCTACAGAGTGAGTTCCAGGACAGCCAGGGCTATACAGAGAAACCCTGTCTTGAAAAACCCAAATCCAGAAAACAAACAAACAAAAAGATGCCTCAGTGAAATATGCCATGTGGTCAGGACTATTATCCTGTCCAGTTTAATGATGAATGTTAGAGAGGAGAGCTTTTTTGGAGCTACAAGACAGCAGCTAACTTCACCTTTTGTTTCCTTATGCCCTTTTGAATATATAATGAACAGGAAACCAAATGGTTGAATAAAAAGATAAAAGATGACCCTGATGATATGGGATCCATATTCTCTATATTCTAGAGCTTTCTCCCCATTAGTGAATGGTGGCCTTTTTATAGTACCACAAGCTTAACAACAGCAATTTTTTCCACTATGACCAAAATACCCAATTAAAAAATGCGTTATTTTGGCTCATCACTTCAGAAGAATATCAACCTAGCACGGTAGGACAGTATGGTTGGAGCAATCTGGTTCATGGCTGTGGTGGTGTGGTGAGTGCCTGTTCACATGGCTCAGACTAGGAAGCAGAGAAAGCAGGCAGGACCCAGGACAAGCTATTATCACTTCTTCAATCTACCTGCATAGACTTGGGGCCTAGGGATTAAAACATGAGGCCATGAAGAATATTTCATATTCAAACCTAACTGCATACATCCCAGTTCATCAAGGAGATGGCCATTTGATAGCATGAGCTGTGCATGTTTTGTTTTGTTTTGTTTTGTTTTGTTTTGTTTTGTTTTGTTTTGTTTTTCAAGGTAGTGTTTCTCTGTGTAGACCTGGCTCTTCTGGAACTCACTCTGTAGACCAGGCTGGCCTTGAACTCAGAAATCCACCTGCCTCTGCCTCCCAAGTGCTGGGATTAAAGGCATGCGCCACCACAGCCCAGAGAGATGTGCATCTTATTTACTAAGCCAAATGGCATCTCATGAGTTCTATCCATTTTCTGAAATAATACTGAAATAAATGTTCTTTTTCTCTCCTCCCTTTCTCTTTCTTCCTTTCTTCTTTCTTTCCTTCCATCTTCCTTCTGGTTTTTCCTTTCTTGTCTCTGTCTCTGTGTCTCTCTCTCTCTCTCTCTCTCTCTCTCTCTCTCTCTCACACACACACACACACACACACACACACACACACACACACACAGTAGGTCACCTTTCCTCCTCTGATATCTACAGTTTCTTGAAAAACACAAATGTAACAACTAAGCGTTCCAGAGAAAGTTTGCAAAGGGCCTCAGATTCAAACCTCCATTCTTCTGACTACTGGCTGGGTTTCCTCTAGCTGGCCTTACTTTCTGTCTTTCAGTTTCTCTATCAGGAAAGAGGGAAGGATTAGGCACTATCACCTCCATAACACTGTCATCTGCTGACACCCCTGCTACTGCTGCATTGTGTGATTCTTCGACTTACAAACATGTCTTCCCTCACTCCAGACCCTGATGCCCCTAAAGAACTCTAAATTCCTCAAGAGCAAAAACTCTACCATATATATTTTTAAACCATATAAAATACATTTTAAAAAATTCCCCATAGTGCTATTGGCCCAGGGAATGATCACAAATATTTTCCAAATGAACAAATGTGCCTTCGCAAGTTTTGACTTACTCTGCAGCCAACAAATACTATCTGTTTTAGTAATCCCCAGCATGAATTTGGGGAGATGTCAGGACACTGATTTCGAGCTGAAGTGATAGTCTTTCTCATCAATCACAGTCATGGGTCCCTAATGCCTGCAAGATGCCACCCACCAAGGGATGGCTGGATGGCATATGGCTAAGGCAGAGTCCACTGCATCAACCTCAGACAGGATCACGAGACCTCACAGCCAAGGAGAAATTACATAAGGCTCAGAAATTTGCTTTGGCACAGGCTGGGGACAGCATGGCACCACTTCGTGTGTGTTCAGCAATTTCACTATCCCATTTTTCTGCCTTATACTTCCAGCATGAGAAAAACATTTCTGGACAGCTGCTTTACTGAGCGAGCTGACCTGAAAGAAACCTGGCTCTCTACAGCTATCCAGCAGGTAACAATGCCATCTTAGCTGTTGATTGATTTTGAAAGAGGACTGAAGATCAGCTCCAGAAGACTCCAGAGTCATCTCTACTTCTTTCATAGGAGAAAATAGATACAACTAGTTATGCCTCAGTCTCCAACCTAACGCTGGTGTGACTCCACCATGAGATGTATGACACTGCCAAACTACAATCCTGAAAAAGATAGAAGCAACCTTTATCCACTTGGGAGGCTATTTTTAGTGGAGGAGACTCCAAGTTTCCTGTTCTAGAATCTTCCATTTTCCTTTTCCTTCTGCCAGCCTTTAGTTTCCCATCCATTTACATCACCACGAGGAGGTGAGAAAGTGAGCCCGAGAGTGACTGCAGCAGTTTACCTGCAGAGCTAAGTGCTATTAAGCATTCACTCTGAAGTCCCCGATTGTTACAGATTATAGAGAGATAGAGAGAGCCCTGCGCAAAGAGAATGCTGGACTGGAGGAAACCCTGTAAGGCCTGTTAGTGTAAACTCCCATTACAGCGTATATAACTGGAGCACAGTTATATATTTTGTCTTTTTGGAGGTAACAAGGATTCAAACTAGAAGCCAAATATTCACACTTTCTGTTCAGTGTTCTCCCTTCTCTTATCTGGTAAAGGGAGAGCAGGGAATGAGAAAATAGCAGCTCATATTTCTAACGCATTCTGGGGAGGATCACATACTGTCCACATTAAACATGCATGTTCAATTAAACTTTCAGGAAGATTTCAGTAATGTTCACATTCAACAATATTTCCTGACCGCTCGGTATGTGTCTTTTCATTTATATTTTCTCAAAGGACTTTCAGCAGAGCCCATCAAATCTAGCTTTTAATACTTTCATTTTTCTGAGAGTGAAACTCAGACTAAGAGAAAAATATGTGTGCCCAGGGGCACACAGCCAGGAAGAACTTAATTCCACATTAATTCATCTTCGGCCTCTGCTCAGAGACTCTGTGCTCATCTAAACACTCCCCAAATATCAGCTGCTGACAGTCAACACGTTTTATTTCTAGAACTAAGATTTCCTCATTATTCTCTCCTAAGTTGATGCACTGTTTTTTTACTGAAGTAAATTGGTTATTTAGCAATGTAACTCATATAATTATGAGTTAAGATAATTAACGTGTAAAAGTTAAACAGTTTTCTTTTGAAATTTAAAAATATTCATTCATGTAGTGCCCAAAACATTATTTGGAAACAGTGATGATCACCCCACATGTTGAGAAATGCATCAGTACCTCACAGGCACCCTGCAGGGCAGAGGAATAAAGGACCTGGGATTCCCAGGGCTCTGCCCCTCTCAACACACGGTGCAGATTAAGCAGCATGACCAGAATCTCCTGAGATTCTACCAATGTGTTAACACGGAAGGGAGAGCTCTCACCAGGCCCCGCCCAGAGACGCTGAGAGCCAAAGCAGTCTTCCCTCAAGGAGGGGCCTCCTAATTGATTATCTAATACCAAGGGGTCAACCCTGAAATTATATACATGCAAGCAACACTGGGTGGACACAGAAGGCTGTATTTATATATTCATGTGTGCATACCCACACATGCAAACACATGTACAATTAAAAAAGATTCTAGGAACCTGTGAGGCAGCAAAGCAGTAGGAAGGGGTGGGAGTAGGTAGAGGAAGGAAAGGGTATGGAGGGAAATGATCAAATTGCATGATAATTAAAACACAACAATCCCAGACACCATATGATTAGACCCGAGAACCAAGGGTGAAGTTCAGAAATTAACTATTCATTTTAGAATGTAGATTTATTAGTGAACATGTTTAGTGGGTGTGGGAAGCCCCCACAAATCTACCATATGCCCAGGGGATCATGACTAGGGATATAGTTATTGATCCCATAGCCATTGGGAGTAGACCACTTCTTAGCTACCAGGTGTTTTAACTCGTCTGCATTAAATTTGGTGAAGTCCCAGGTTTTGAGATGTGACTCTTCTTCTGGTAATCAGAGAACTTGAACTAGGTTCCTGCAAGGGCATCCATTACATGTTAATCATTCTGCAAGTTGGTGCAGGTGGACATGGTGAGCTAGCCAATAGAAACATGACCACTGGGCCCCACAATTTCTCAAAGGCAGCCATGATGACTGTCTGGAACCCATCATTCCCAACACAACACAACAAACACTTCACTGACACAGATGATGTAGAAAAGGTGGAGACAAACTGGAATATGGAATATGGAAGCCAACTCTGTCATAAGGTTTACTACGCGCCACAAATACAGAGGAACTCCTGGGCTTGGAGAGCAATGTTCATATTTATCTGACCCCATAGGTCACAGAGTGAGAGTTTATCTCATTCTGCCCTAGGTTAGAGATATAAAATTGGACATCAGGGACAACTTGCTATCCAGACCTTAAGTATGGCTTGCTCATAGAATAGCTATATGAGTAACAGGGGAATGGGGCAGTGACGCATGATGACAACAGAATCTTGGCACTCCCAAGAAAAGACAGGCACTGACAATCTTAAAAACATCCATTGAACCTGGTACTAAGAGTTCCTAAACCACACCTCAACATCGTGGGCCCAACGCCAGTAATATGACTCACAGATACAAGCATATAGTGGTCACTCAGCAGTCAATAGTTTCCAAGAAGTACTGTTATTTATTTGCAGTCACTAAATACCAACGCTAAGAAGAGATTTCCCAGGAAGCCATCGTGGATTCTGCTTCTGATGATCTTTCTGATAAAAGTCTTCCCAAAAGTCTGACTTCCTAGAGGCGCTGGGAAGAGGGCCCAGGGTAGAACTTGATTTTCACAGATACCGCCTCATCAGAGATGGAGCTTCCCAAGGCAGTGGGGTCGGTCTGAGGGCTACACAGGCTTTCTACTCTCCACACATCCTGACCCATTGTCATAAAGCTGCCCATCTCAATTAGAGAGCAGGATTCAGAATAAGGAACTCCATGAAAAAAGTCCATCATCTACGGAAGCCGGCAAGGACACGAGGCAGATAGGGCCAGCAGACGTCGCTGGGAAGCCTGAAAAGTTGGACCAGTCTCCTGGCCAGTGGCACCTGTATCCTGGCTAATTAGGAACAGGAGGAAAAGGGTGGCTTTACCTCTCCACGGGCTTTCTACCTAGAGAGTACCAACCTTATGGGCTGTACCTCAGCTTGGCATGCAGCTTTTCAAGGTAACACATTAGTTAAGCACCCATAACACGTGTTCTTTAGCTCAAACTAAAATAGTTGCCAACCTTGACTAGAAAGAGTGTAAGTCTATATGCTTTGCTTTTTTCTGAAAACAAACAAACAAACAAACAAACAAACCCCATAATATAAAGCCTACATTTGAATGCCGCTCCAAACGAGTACTTAACCGGTGATCGTTTCACTGGACAGGGGAAGCATACCCAGGAGAGGGGCTCAGTCACCCCTCAGCAGATCGTGCTCACATTCATTATTGGTTTTCTCTTGCTGCCTGCCCTGGCTGGCATATGGGCTTGTGAATTTTATTACATCTGAACTTACTAAGTAAGGCAAAAATGTCACTAAAACGCCACTTTAATTCCTTCTTCAGACATCTATATTTTTATGATGCTGGTGTTTGACACCTACCATTTTGTTGTGTTCTTCAAGAAGTTAAATGAATATTAAAACCTATTGAACTAAGTATTTAGATGCAATATAGAGAGATAAGCATTTGACATCTGATTTCAAAGAAGAAGCCTGGATGAAGGACAGAGGCTACAATCTACCTTGGTTTTGATTTTTTTTTTAATTTGCCTTTGACATGTCTCTCGTGTGTGTGTGTGTGTGTGTGTGTGTGTGTGTGTGTGTGTGTTCTGCCTAAATGTATATCTTGTGCACACTCATACTTCTGAGGAGGTCATAAGAGGGCATTGGATCCCTGGACAGGAGTTAGAGAAGGTAGTGAGACAACACGTGGGTGCTGGGAAATGAACATGGTTGTCCAGAGTAGCAGCCAAGCCTTAACTGCTGAGCCATTCCCCAGGCCCCCGGTATGGCTTTGCTGCTCCTCCAACCCCCAGCCCTCTGGTGTGGCTTTGTGCAGCATAATTCACTTAAGCTCACAGAGCCCTGTGTTTCTTGTCAGGAAAGTGAAGATGAGAACACTGGCCTCCAAAAGCTGTCTTAGGGGTTAAATGAAAGGACATATTTGAGAATACATAGTGGTTAAGAGCCAAGAGTCGGGGCAACCCACCCCCTGTAAATACACTAGCAGTGAGGTACAAAATAAACATGAAATGTCACCGTAGCCCAAAGATGGGAAACGCAGCCTGGTGAGGGACTCAGAAAGAGCTTCAAGAAGGATGTATATTGTAATGTGGGGACCCTGAGACCCAGGGTCAGATTCTACTCATAGACAGGTTAGAAAATTATAAGCAGGAGGAAAGGCAAGAGTGAGCGAGAACAATACAGATGCCAGGGGCGGAGAAGCCATGATGTTCTTCCTCCCTGTCCTCTGACTGAGTCTGAGAACAAAGGCTTCATCATCTGCTGCCTTGCTCTGAGCCTGAATCAGCGCCTCCCACTCACACGCTTCAGGTAGATGAAGAGCCTGATCCCATGGCCACACACACTGCAGGGCCGGCCCTTCCAGCTCCCCTCTCAGATGCTTACAAGGAGGGCTTTAACCCAATCTGCACAGCAATCTTTAAACGTGGCCCCATTTTCATATGATTCATGGGCAGCTTTCAAGTGAGGTTTTGCAGGTGATTTATTTCTATCTTCCTGTGTTATATTTTATATAGGTTATATATTTAAAGTTCATAGGAGATTGGGAAAAAAAACTGGTAAGTTTCTACAGCACCATTATTCACTACCCTGGAACTTAAAATATCTGAATACTGCACTGAACAAATATTAATAGGATTAACTCAAACTGGAAAACTACAGGTGCAAACTGCGCCCGTTTCTCCCTAAGTGTATTTCAAGAATGCCACACGTTAGTTCTTTCTAACAGCCTGTGCTTATGTAATATCATGTCTTCATTGTATAGACAGGGAAGGTGTAGGAAACAGCCAGTCTGAGGTCAAATAGGAAATAAGCAGCAGAGTTGTGGGTTAAGCTCGGGCTCTGAGTCCAGAAGCCACCCTTAAACCACTGTACTGCCTTTCACGAGGAAGGTAAACATATGTTTGAGATTAAAGGTGAGATCAGACTAGGCTGAATCCCAAAGCAACTAGAAGACAGTGTCTAAGGGAGGCGGAGGAGGAAGAGGAAGAGGAGGAAGATGATGATTTAACAGTCCGTTTCTTGGCTGAAGCTAAATGTTCTTTCTAGATCACCAAATGAGGCCGTGGGTATGTGGAATTAGACAGACTCACGCCCCAAGCTGGTTCTCCGTTCTTGGTTGAGCCCAGGAAGTAGCCACTTTTCTGAACCTCTGATTTCTCACATGGGCAATGAAAATGATTATATTCAACTTATAACATTGTTGGGACAAACTTACTCATGTGAATCTGGCAGAAGAGGTTTCCATGCAGGAACTTCATAGTGAATGAATGTTAGCCGCAATTCTTATTTGGTCAGTCCCCCTTTTTGGCCACAGTAGTGCACAGTATCCCTGGTTGTTTTTAGTCCAGTGTTTTAGATTGTTAGATGGGATTGACCTTAGAATTTTAGCACTTCCAGGAAGAGCCTGGAGATTATGGAGGGAACCAACTAGGATGAATTGGCCAGCAAGGTTGAAGGAGCTTCCTAAGAGAGTCTTATCCAGTGTTTGGTCCAAGGAATTATTGTTACTGTTGTTGTTATTATTATTATTGTTATTATAATTATTAAACTACTACTATTATATACTTATCTTTGTGATAGATTAATATAACCTAAAGAAACAAAAGCCATTTTTGATCAATATTTACTAAGTACCTACAGCCATCTATTACTATTCTAGATTCTAGAAACAAACTGTGAAAGGCCCTATCCTGATGGAGCGCAGTTCGTCTGATGAGAGAAAATAGCCCAGGCAGTGTCTTACCAGTGGTGTGAGGGCCTAGAGGTCTGGGAAACAAGAGTATGAGCATTTGTTTCAGTTTCACTTCTGTCACTGATAAAACATGCTGACCAAAAGTAACTGAGGAGGAAAGGGTTTATTTGGTTTACAATTCTAGGTTCCAGGTGTCATATGAGGGAAGTCACAGAGGTGGGTGTTTGAGACAGCTGGTTAGGCAGATGACATCCACAATCAAGAGCAGAAAGAGACAAATGGGCCCACGATGCCTGATTAATTGCTTCTGGGCTCCACTAGCTTTCTGCACTCTTGTGCTTTTATAAGGCCTAGGCTAGGAAAAGCACCACTCAATTCAAGGGGAATCTTCCCATCTCAGTTATCAGCCAAGACAGTACCCAGACTGCCTATGGGCCAGGCTGATCTAGGAAACTCCTCCATTGAGACACAATGATTTCAGATTATGTCAAGTTGATAGTTAAAACTAGTTGGTACAATAGTCAACATAGACATGGGAACATGTGCTTGGGGAGTAACAGATGAATCAAGATCTAAAGAAGTAATACGGTCGAGAGAAATGGCGAATGGCATGAGGAAGGAAGCTGAAAGGAGGAGAATTTTAGACAAAGACCTGTTGCTATATGATCATAAAGAAGCTGAATATGGTGTGGAAATAAAATATAATTTAGCATGGTTGGAGCTTTATGGTTTAAGGCAGGAGGCAGTCACTGAGAGTCAGTAGGATGAGGTGAAAGGGACGTAGGTTTCTCTGGGGACAGTGAGCATCCAGAGAGGAGCTGCTGCATAAGAGACTGGCAGGCTCATGATTTCAGTCAGAAACAGTGATTTGATTGGCATGGGAGAAATCATTAGAGGCAATAAAGCCTGGGAAGGAAGATTAGGAAGAAAAAAAAACCAGAGGCTACAGAGAATAGATGGAGTCCAAAATAAACTACATCTACGCAAGAGGGGAGTCAATACAACTATACATCCCAGGAGAGGAAATGTAGGAGTGGAGAGTTCTGGCTCGGACAATGAGCAACAAATGAGGTATCCACGGAGGCAAGCAACTTAGGAGGAACAGTTGGATTGGGCTGACGAATGGCACCAAGTTCAATTTTGGACTAGTTATGCTTTAGATAGCTGCTAACGATCCTAATGGAAAGCTATCTAGCTGACAACTGCTTGTATGAGTTCTGCAGCTCAGGAAGATTGTGAGATGGAAGGCCAGATCAGAAATCACAGAAAAACCCAGGCATCATGAAGCCCAAAATGTCCAGGCGATAGAGCTGAGAGCAGATTCAACCAGGAGGGACAATGAAATCTATGGGAAAGGGGAAGAAAACATGAGATGCAAAGAAATTAACCCTTTCTACATGAAGCCACCGGGCCACAGGGGTGAATCCCAGCACGCAGCTCAATGGATACTTAGCTAGGTCCATTCAGAATAGGTTTCCTGCTAAGCTCTAAACTACTGGATATATACAACACACTTGGGAAAAAAAATACATTGATTTCTTTCACCTCTGTCATGACATTTTCTGTGCAACAATGAAATTAATGCTGATGTTTATACTGGTCAGAAGTATAACAAAAGATATTTTAAATAAAGTTTAAGGTTTTAAATATAGTTTCTCACGAGAAAATACTCATTGCCAAAAAAACAAACTATCCTTAAAGAAATGTCAACAAGAGAATGAGAATATTTTATTATCCCACAATCTAGAAACATACAATCATTTGGAGCTATTTCATATATATATATATATATATATATATATATATATATATATATATGCACTTTTAAATAGCTGAGATTGCATTTATTTCATCTTTTGGCATCATAAATGGTATGCTGCTAATAACTTTATCATTGACAAATTGTTATCTACATTCCCAAATATTTCTCTAGAACAGAGTCCAAAAAGTGAAGTACAAGGAGCCAGGTATGTGTGGTGATGCATGCCTACAATCTCAGGATCCAGGAAGCTGAAGCAGGAGGTTCACAAGTTCAAGGCCAGCTTGGGCTACAAACCTCCCCACCCCAAAGTGAATTACTAGGTCAGATATAACTACTTTACCTTCCTTGATCTGATAAAAAAAATACCCTTGCCATACCTGTAAATTATAAACAGATGCTAAACTATGCATGCACACATGTGCACATGTGTATACATAAACACGCAGGGAAAGAAAGGAGGGAGAGGGAAGAAGAAGGAGGAGGGTAGAATAGAGTGTCTTACCTGGGGAACCTCTATTGATTTCTAAAGCCTTTAGACTATAACATGAAACAGTATTTCTGGTTTATGCAACATTTCTAAGAGGTACTTCTTAAACATATTTCTGTCTCATTCTTTTCCCAGATAACTTGTGGAAAAATCTATACTTTTTTTGAATGAACGTTTACACACGTGATGGTTATATTTTTAAAATTGAGGTGCCTCAAGCTAGGGTTATTTAGGAAGAGGGACCCTCAATCGAGGAAGTGCCGCCAGCAGTTGGACTATAGGCAAGTCTGGGATGGGGAGCATTTTCTTGGGTGATATGGGAAGGCACAGCCTACTGTGGGTGGTGTTACCCGTGGGCGGGCACTCTATGGTTATGTCAAAAAAGCAAGCTCAGTGAGCTATGGGGAGCAAGCCAGTAAGGAAGTAGCACCCCTCTATGCCCTCTGCTTCAGCTCCTGCCTCCAGGTTTCTGCCCTCTTTCATTCCTGTCTTGGCTCCCCTCAGTGATATACTATGGTTGGGACTTGTTAGCCAAACAAACCCTTTCCTGCCCAAGTTGCTTTAGGTCATATCTTTATTACAGTGATGGTTAGAAAATGAGGGGAACATATAAAACACTGTAGCACAATGCCAGTCTTTAGGCACCCAAATGCTACATCGGAGCCAGGCAGGGCTCATGAGATCCTACAGTCTCACTCCCCTGTACAATCATGGATGAAGGAGCTGAGATGAAGCTGATTTTTATCACCGATTCTGGTGATAAAGTGTCATAAATAATAAGTCGCTGATTGAAGGCTGGGAAGGTCACTTTAGGTCTGCTCGGTGCTAACTGAAAGTCTCCCACGCCCTGGGTGCTGAATTGAAGGCTGGGAACGGTGAGTGAGCACTAACAAGGCTCACAAAGCTTCAGGGAATGGATGACCAACAGGAGTTACAAGGGACCATCTCCATCTTCCTCTGTAAGGTGATGTGTTCCATATGTTCCTCACCATCGCTTTTCTCAGCCTGCAGTCTTATGATATCACTTCTCAAGGAGACATGAAAACTGCTTATACGTATTCCCATAGTTGGATAGAAGACTCAATAACTGGCCTACGAAGCATCACAAAATGACAGCCTATTCACCACAGCCACTGGAATGGTTATGTTTGCTGGGTGCTTACCATGTATCTAGCACCTTTCCACACCCTTTAATTAGAGCTATTCATTTACTGAACTTTTTCTAAACAGCAAGTTCCCTCAGGATCTAATCTTAGAAAATCTAGAACCTGATGCAACTGAATAATATCTCAGAGAGATTTAGAGAATCTGATCAGATGGAGCATTGCCCAGTGTGAGGAGACAGAAAGGGTAAAATTTAGGAGAACAAAGGTCATTAGAGAACAGATGCGAAGGCCTCCCAGGCAGGCAGTAGCATCTGGCCTGAACAACTGACCTGCAGTTGGAGCCTTCTAGTCCCACTGGTTCAGTGTTGGGTCACTTTCCAGTTAAGATTAGCCCCACTATATGCAATGTAAGAAATAAAAGAGAGAACTTAACCAACTCAAAACAATATTACTTAATTTCTCTATTGAGATGTTTTCAGTGACTACCAGACAGCAACAAGAAAAAAAATCAAAGAGCAACAAAAACAAAACAAAACAAAGCAAAACAAACAAACAAACAAACAAACAAAACAAGTCGTCACAAAATGGCAAACAATAACAACAAGAAACCAGAAGTTCTAGATTAGGCCTGCTGGGTGGAGATTAGAGACAAGCATTAATTTTTTACAGGAGACAAAAATACCCTCAAAAACTGTATTCAGCCTTTATTTTCTTCCAGTCCAAAACCTCACCTCAGGATAGCTGGCTTGGTGAAGTCCTAAGGTAGACTGCATGTCCTCTACCAGGAACTGGCCAGCTGAATTATATAGACCTTACATATCTACTGATTCCCATGCAAAAAAGAAGCTTCAGCATAGGACAGGCTGCTCTCATTAAAAGCCATGGTGCTGAGTCAACATGCCCAGCTGGGTGTGCCCTGCTGTCTGTGAGGGCAGCGTGCACATTTATACGACAGGCTTAACACACTCAGCTTGATGTTCAGGGAAGGATATTCTTGCTGATCCTCGGACAGCTGTGGGTAAATGTACCCGTGTGGCAGCATCTCTGATCACTGTTCATTTCCTGCTTGTCTGCCTGTTTGAAGTCTTTGAAAGAAGATCGCTGGTTTTAACCATATCAGAGACACAGCATGATAAGAGCAGGAAGAATGGAATGAAGAGGGATTGTGAGTGACAGGTATTCAACATTTGGTGGCAAGTTCTGCAAACCCCAGTCTACTGTTTGACCCTCATAACAGTCAATGACACTCATAGCCCATATTCAAGAGACTGTGAAAGGTTCAATGACTTGCCCAAAGTCTCACAGCAAGAGATAACAGGTGAGACTCTATATCTGACTCCAAATCCTTAGTAGCATGGTTGGCTTCAGTCTCTGCCACCCAACTGTACTTTGAGATCTCGAGATCTGTTTGATCTCTGGCCAACTTATCGGAAACCCAATAGTCCCCTAAAAGGGATGGTCCCTAATATGTACTGAGCTCACCAAACCTGAGCCCCGAAACTCAGGAAGTAAAGCGTTAAAGATTATATTGAATGACACTATAACCACAAGTGGGTAAATGGCACGTTCTCAGAGACTCTGAAAGCAAATATGAATGACTCTGCTGAGCAATGTCTTTCTGTTGTTTGCTTTTGGAAATTGAAGGTTGTTTTTTTTTTCTTTTTCACAAAAAAAGTAGTACACATTGCAGTTGGTGTTCTCAAGTGAAGGAAGTAGAGATTTCCTCAAGCAGATGTGAAATCAAGAAAGTACTAGATGTAAGAATGTTACTACTAACATTTGCCATAGAACCATCATTGCTGATAATAATCTGTCAGAGCTGGCCATTCTTGCTATGACTGAATGCTAGGCAGCCAAGTGGTCTGACTCTGCCTGTAAGGCTCAGCAGGGATGTGCTATGAGTAGATACATCAGAATTACTCAAGGAGGCAGGAGATCCCAGTGGGAAGCTTTAGACTCCTACAGAGCTACATGGATTGGAGCCCATCTCTCCTATATCCCACTGTGCTGAGTTCAAGTAAAGATTCAGGTTTAAGAAAAAAAAATTCAAACTTCATTGGTTTCATCTATAAAATGCATATACTCTATTTTATAGTGTTGCAAGAATAAAATCATTGTTAAATGTTACACATTTAAAAGTGCTTAATAAGCAGTAGTGGTGAACCCTAGAGTTTTTGGTTGCCTGTGCCTGTTGCATAAGGGCAGAGAGGAAGTTAATTCCTAAGTCAATGCCTGTTAATAGGCCCTTTCAGCTTTTGACTGAGGAGCCTCTTAAGGTTCAAATGTTTGCCAAAGCTTTAGGCCATGCTCTTAGCCCTTACCCCAGTAAGGAGCCCAGACACAGCACTTGAGGTGTGTCAGTCAACAAACAGAATTAAACTCTAAACCACATCCCATCTCTCCGTGATGATGCCACTCTACATGAACGTGTGAGAAGAGGGCACCATAGCTGAGGGTATGCAGGCTTTAACTGAATAGTTTAATAAATTTGTGCCTGCTTAGCATACCATCATCCTGTAGTTAGAACATTAAGGAAATCTTCTGAACTTTCAAAAGTCAACATAAGCTCCTTATTGTGCAAGATGGGATGGCTTTACATGTCCTACACTTGGAGCAGCTTGAGAGTGACAGGTAGATTCTCAAAATTACATGATGAAGTGATCAGTTAGGACTGTCCTGTCAGGCTGTTTATTTTGTCTAAGGAAAGGTCTCACTACATGAGTTGACCTTGAACTCACAGGCAGCCCAGACGGGTATGAAATGTATAATCCTCCTGTTTTATCCTTCAAATGCTAGGATTATCACAATGCTCAACAGTCTCTTTCTGCACATGCAACTGGTCTGTGGCATCCTAGGGTACCTTTGTGGATACTATAAGCCAGAGATGTGCAGGCTCCTTATAGAAAGTGTGATATATTTGAAAATGGCCTATGAATATCCTATGCTTTAAATTATCTCTATGTTATCTATATCTCCTAGGACAGTGCAAATACTATGTAGATAAGTATTCAATTATCTTTAAGGGAATGGTGTCTCAAGAATAATTTATATATTTTAATTACAGGCACAGCAATCATAGAACTACTACATTTTTGATATACAGGTGGTCAATGGACATGGAGGACTGTGTGTGTGTGTGTGTGTGTGTGTGTGTGTGTGTGTGTGTGTGTGCATATTTGTGTGTGAACCCACCTGGTACCAGGAAACTCAACCCAAAGTAAATGTGTGAAAACAGCCTGGTTCAGATGACTCTGTGTGGCAGGCATTGTTGGAACCTGCCCGCTACACAGAAGCAGGCTGAAGAGAAGAGGGATGAACCATCAGGAGACCTGAGTGGTACTCTGAGTGATGTTTCTGTGTTTTGGTTGCTTTCCCTGTCCAATATGGATGATTTAACAGCACACAGGCATGTTGTTAATGTCAAGGGAGACTGTGCGCATAAAAGTACTTTTCTAGGTCCATCTTTGGGATTAAGCTTAGCTACATTTCTCCAAAATATTAACCTTTAAATAAGTAGCTTCAATAGAAGTGTGGTTTTTGCTGGGAAGAATCAGGGACTGGTATGCAGATTCACAGTCTGCTCCCTGTCCACCACCACAGGAATGCCAGCATTTGCATTCTACACAGCATAAAGGAGGCAGGGGACAGTAACACAATCACAGCACGTCTCTGTGAAGATGCTGGGAAATGCATTTTTTTCAAAGCTGGAAAACAATGTAATGTTTCAAGTCAGAATTCTTTTTCTAAAAAAGAAATAGATACCAGAAGCCCACTCGTGCTCCCATGAATAGGCTACTATAGTTAAATAATTCATTAAGTACTCATTAAGCAGACATTACTGAAATTAAATCATTGTAGGTACTAGATACCAATGTAGGATATAAAGCTAACACATTGCGCCCATTACTAAGAAATCCATCGTTCAACGGACAAGGCAGCATCTTCTATCTGGTCCACTAAGCCATTCAAGTCCATAGTCCAGTCATCTTCAAACTCGGTCTCTATCCAAGTTTCAGCCTCCACCTGATCTCTTTAGTTGCTTCATAAAATCTACTGAAAGGCATTTTCTTTTCCCCTTCCAAGCCACTGTCCACACAACTACCAAAGTCATAGCTATCACAGTCACCCTTTTGTTTAAAATCCACCCAGTTTCCTGTCCTTCTAGGCAAAGCCTACTGCTACCCTACAACCTCTCCTAACACCATCTCCACCCATCCTTCCCCACAGGCAGAGCAAAGCATGTTTGGGCTCATGGCCTAGACCACAACACTGGCTTTCTTTCAAGCTTTTCTGCACATTTGGTTCCACTCAAGGCACTCCCCTATCCCCTCACCTGACCGATGGTTGATTATTATTTGAGATGCAATTAAACCATCACTAACTACAGGAACTACAGGAAGACTTTTCTCACCATTGCCACTCCCCAGTAGTAGATGTCTACCTACACAAGCTCCTGTGTATCCATCTCATCTCCTTAACAAACTGACATATTCCTGACTTGTCTCCTCTAGAGTCTGTCTGTCATCTTTCATTTCCATATTTCTACTTCTTGGGAGGACACAGTGTAATAACATCCATCCCTTTGTTCAGTAGGTTCTCTCAACAAATGAGAGGTCTGTCACCTACTCACATAGACCTTATGTTCTTAACAGCCTTAAGCAAAAGCTAAAAAAAAGACTGAAGGAAAGGAGGCAGGAACCACAGGAAGAGTAGGAAAGGTACCAAAAAGGAAGAAAAAAAGAAGAAAAAGTAAATGCCACTTCAGTCCTTTGCTGAGTTGGCTTTGTAAGGGGTTGGTCTGATGCTGCTTGTATTCAAATGCTAAATTCTGTGAACAAAGATCTGGTTGCCCCAAGAAGAGGGGATCCCCGTATATACCAGCCTGTATATACCAGCCTGTATATACCAGCCTTCGCTGTGAAAACCTTACTCCTCAAGTGGATCAAGTGCTCCTCGAGTTAATTGGTCAATAAAAGGCTAAAGCCCATGATTGGACAGTAGATAGAGGTAGGCAGGTTTGCAGTCACCTGGCTGGGGGTCTAAGGAATTGAGGAAAAGGAGAGAAGAAAGGACACTGAGGGAAGAGGAGGAGATTGCCATGACAGGAGATGGACCACGAGCAGGTGACCAGGAGAAACAGCAAGTAACAAGGAACACATGGCTGGGATGCAGGTTAGAATATCCAAAACTCACCCAACCTAGGCTTACAGCCTATAAATAAAAACGTGGGTTGTGTGTCTTTTTTCAGGCCAGCTGGATTCATATTTCCTTTCATGTGATTTGCTTATCCTCATGTCTGTTCCCCAAATATTTGAAGATTGTCATATTTACACACACTCTTCCCTTCCCTTAGGTTAAAAATTATTTTTAGACGTTTTCTTTCCCAATTATTCTTGCATGTCATCCTGTGTTTACTCTTTTTTTATTTTTGAAATCACCTTACTTTTCAAGGTTAGTTCTCTTGATAATAAATACCAAATTCTTGTGATTTTTTTAGAAAAATGAAACAAGCATATTGCAATTGGCGATAAGGGAAAGGCAGGGAGTTCAAATGTTTAAACTGGCCGTCGGAGGGACCCTGTAACACAGGACCCTTTAGAAAGCTTTGACAGGAATGTTAATTACTTAAGCAAAGTCATGCATGACACACACTTACACCAAGTGTATGGTCAGACTTCAACAACAAATGAAACCTGAGGTCTCCGGCTCATCTTTCTGTTCCACGGAGCCTAGGACTCAAATAGGATTAACGCCAAGGACCTATTCCTATCCGAAAATAAACCATTAGACAAAGCCCAGCATTTTATTCAAGTGACTGGTAGTGCCTCAAGAGACCCTTCAGCTGCACAAACTAGGACCCTCTCCCTTGATGGTGGTGACCACAGAATGGCTGCTATTGAGATGTCTGATACAAGTGACTACAGGCAAGCTTTGTGTTCTGAAGAAGACAGAAGATATCTTCATTACTGTGGGCCTGGGCTCTGTCCCTGGAAAATATCCTCACTGGAGAAAGGTCTTCTGAGACCTCTGTCCTTTATGCATCCAACCAGTGGCAAGGCTTCTTTCAGTTGGAAGAAGCTAGGGGAAAATTCACTTTGCTGCCCCTCAAAGACCCTACCCAGGTCTAGTAGGTGAAGACAGGCTTATTACCAATATCATCTAAAGAGGAGCACTCATAAGACTTTGTAACCTCAGAAGGAAATCCTTTCACCAAAAGCTCGTTTATACATCTCAAATGCTATTTTCTGTACGGGGGATATGTCTGTGATGGATGCAGAGAGATGAGGATGTTCCGGACAGAAGGGGATGCCTGGGGACATGATAGATTCAAGAAAGGTGATCAGTCCTGGCTAGAGGAGAGACTGGATGTGGAAAGAAGACAACAGAAGCTGAGGCAGGAGGTCAGCCAGTAATTCCCCGCCTCTGTCTAGGGAAACATGGCTAGCTAGCAAAGATGGTCCTTGCAACAGGGATGTTTTGAAGGAATGCCGGGGCAAATGAGACCTTGAGCAGATGGCTTGTTGTGTTTCTAAACTCTGGCCAAATGCTGGGGCCCGTGTTCACTCAGGTTCAAGAGGTTATTACAAGAGCCTTAGGAGGGAGGAGGCTGGAACTCAGATGACAGGAGGTCCAGAGAGATAAACTCAAACTACTCCACACTCTGTTCTGGGCAGCAAGTTCTGTTCCAGATGTGTGGGCTCTCAGGAGAATGAGAAAGCCAAAGCATGTGAGATAGAGTAGACACTCAGTATTGGCTTACACTTTATTACTTATTAGCCACACCCAAGCTTTATTCAGGGTAATACTCCTCCTAGGCACCACTATTGTGGCTATGTGCCCAAGCTCTAGCCATTGAGCTATAAAGGCAAATATTAAGTGGGATTCCATAGACACCCCTACAAAGGCAGGTGAAGAGTTGGCTCACAGCCCATGTGCCCCTGACCATTCTCCCTTTCCATGGCTGGAATGCTGGGATGCTGGCTGGGTAGTACATAGAGAGCAGCCATTCTGGTGACCCGAAGAGTGAAAACTACACTGGATGCAGATGAAGCAGGAAGTCAAGAGCATCCCCCAAATCTCACAATGACCCGGGGATCCCGCACCGATCCCCGCATCCCAACCTTTCCTATGTAAGAGAACAAAACAGTAAATTGTGGGAGCTATTATATATTTGGATTTGTAAGAAATATTAACTCTGTCTGAAAATGTGTTTCTTTCCCTTGGGACTCAGGGTATGTACTTAAGGAGAAAAAAAATATGTCCTGGGAAATGTGAGCTTCTCCTGCTGTTTTTGCTGTTCCTTCTAAAACTATAATCTCTGGGCTCTGCGGTCAAAATGGTCAAGGAAGACTTACAGGTATAAGAGATGGCTAGACAGCAGCAGTGGGACCCATGAGAAAGGCATTAACTGGCATACGGCTGTTGGCATGCTCAGTGATGTGCAAAGGAATTTGTATAGACAAGGAAAAGAAAACACAGGAATGAATATGGGGTATTCCCCGCTATTCTTGCATAACTGCACATAGTCTATGCCAGTCAATGACATAGACAATGAGCAAAGAAAACTTGATATATGCTGCAACAGAATTCATTACAGCCATGAAAAGATTCAGGGTGCTCTGGAAAGCTTCATGATGGATGGCCAGTAAGGACTGCCATCAGCGAGAGAGCAAGTCCCAAAACACTGGAGTCAAACCAGGAATGAATGAATTACTGAATGGTCAGCCCGACAGACTTGTGTGATGGGTGAAGACATGCATCTGTGTGCTGTCAAATTCCTTCCCAGCAGGCTTTGACCTTTAGACCCTCAGGGGGACTAGAGCGGAATAGGATGTAAGGATCCTCACCCTTCTGTGCCTTTGAGAAAATGTGAGTGGGAGGATGGGAGAAAGACTTGTTGGCGTCATGGGTCTGCATCCCCATACAAGACTGATCCTCTCGAAGCTGAAGTACAAAGGCTAAGAAGAAAGCAACACGTGCTTGCAACATGAACAACTTGGGAGGGACAGGAGAACTCCATGCACACAGGTCCTGCCGCGACATACAATTGCAACATCCTTGAGGGAGCAGGTGCGTACGGGGGGGCTGCAGATCAATCCAAGCCTTTTCAGAAGGAACCGGCAATGATGGTGAATATTAGCCATACTTATGAATGCATATAACCAGGGTGAGGCTTCTGACTCAAGGCTTCCTATAGACTCACCAGTATGAGCTTCTTTAATAGACACCAGACCCTGTCAGGTTCAGAGGCCAGGGCCTGGGTCCAGGGCTCCTTCCTGCTTCTACTGGTTTACCCCAACAAGCACGATGCTTAATAAAAACCACATTCTTAGACCAACCGTGAGGCAATGGTTGCAACTGCAATGCATCTGCATAGGCATTGTATTTAACTCTTGGAAGGGTATCTAAGCATGATTTCGCCATTTTACAAATGGAACGGAGAATTGGGAGAGAAAAAAAAGAGACCTATTTCTTATTCGATGATTTTTAACCAGCATCAAGTTCTTTTGCCACAGCCATCGATTGCTTTAAGACATTTGAAAATAAGTTTTCAGAGTGTGATTTTCAGCAGAGTTGGGTCCACGAGCTTTTTCCACAAGGCATCAGGGCCATTATGAACAATTCACAAAATAAATAAAGGAGAACCAGGCAGGGCCTCAGGTCCACTGAGCAAGACTAAAGATTATTGAGGTTGAATCGAGGCTGCCACTTTGGGCCCATCGGATAATAAATAATAGATAGCTGAAGCTTACCACATGTTGGGAACCAAAACAAACCCTTCACTTACGTTAATTCATTTGGTTTTGTTGCTGAATAAATTAGATTCTGGGACTCAAAGAGACCAGGGCTCACTGTTTTGGCAGCCCCTGGTTATGCTCACTTTTCTCATCAGTTTTTTTTTGGGGGGGGGTGAGTTCTGAGTCTCCAAGAGCAGCAGAAACAAGCTGGGCAGTTTAGACACTGGCTCTAATCCCACTAAGAGCCAAATACCCTGCAGGGACTCCATGCCCATACAGGAACTCATCCAGGGCCACCCAGAAGCAAGAAGAGAATGGCAGCACCTTTTCCTCAGGTCAAGTGTGAGACACGTAGTAAATAAGCCCACCTTCCCCTCACACCCCAGGCTGCAGTGTCCTGGTGGGTACCAAGGCAAGCCATAGAAGCAGGCTGCAGAATAGAAGGAAAACATGGGGTCTCCTGGGGCAGCACTTTCTCTCTCTCTCTCTCTCTCTCTCTCTCTCTCTCTCTCTCTCTCTCTCTCTCTCTTTCTCTCTAACAGTGTTCTGTGGACAGAGCTTTGCAGAGATAATCCTAGGTTAAGACATTTAGCACAGACATAAGCTACAGAATAAGATGGCCTTTAAAACTAGGCTTAGTCACTGACTAGCTGAAAGTCCTAGGACCCATTCATTCATCTCAGATGAACTAAGGCAACTGAAATAATCAAAGGCTGCCCCCAAGGAAGCTGGAAAACTCCAGGACATGTCATGATTCCAATAACCAAGTGTGCTTGTCAGGCAGGCTTCCTACCTAGGCTTGGGACCCTAGCCTTGAATAGCAAGCTCCTGCCTAGCTCAGTACCAGGAGCAGAGTCAGGATGTAAGCTGATAAGTTCCTGTCTAGTGCTCATGGGAAGATGAAGTTGGAGCTTCAAGAATCTCTCCAAAAGGGGAAAAGGGGGCGGGGAGCCCATAAAACAGGAAGCAGCTGGATTTATCCCTCCGGCTTTGATATATGTCCCCTTTCAGTGTACAATCATTGTTTTTAAATTAATATTTCAACTGTCTATCCTAAGAAAAAGGAGGGATAACTTATCTGCTTTTAAAAAGAAAGTAAGTCCAAAGGGCAAAGAATCTGCCCTCTCAAAATAATTCTCTCCAGCAAAGCTATAAATAAGATTTCTGATTCTAAATTGAGATAAGATTATCTGAGAGAGAGGAGAATTTAAAAGAAAAAAAGAGAGAGAAAACTGCCAAAGAAAAAAAATTTATGCACACATTAGCTTACTCCCCAAAAGGATCCACTCCTTTTACTTAAGAGGGTTTTGTTTTGTTTTGTTTTAAAAGCCTCTTTCCAATTACAAAAAAAGGAAATTAACATCCTCAAACTCTTTCAGACATGTGAACTAAATTTCACTTACCCAGGCTGCACTGGGGTTCCGTCTTCTTCTGAGGTCCTTCTGTCTGCTAACCCTTCCCACTGTGACCCAGGTTCATTGCGTCTGCTTGTCCCTGGTTAATGGCTTCTGCAAGCTAGTCTGTACCTGCTTCCTCACATAAATGACTAGGTACTGAGCAGACACCTCTGCCTGCATCTCTGCTTCATGGCCATCATCAGCCTGTCCCAACTATGTGTCTCACATCTATAGCTTACCTTCCTCAGTCCCTTCTTACTTAACGGTCTTACCCAAATCCAATCACCTTGGTTGTATTCTTTTGTTGTATGTATATTCAAACTCACATATGTGTACATGATCACCTGTGTGCAAAGGCCAAAGGTCAACCTCCAATGTTATACAAGATACCTCACCATGACTGTATTTTATTATTTTTGTTGTTGTTGCTATTTTAAGATAAGGTCCCTGAACAGCAAGCTCCAGGGATCCAACTATCTCAGCTTCCCTAAGAGCTGGAATTACAAGCACCTACCACCATGCCTGCTTTTTATGTGGGCACTGGGGATCAAAGTCAGATTCTCACGTTTCCTTTGCCACTTGAGCCATCTCAGCCCCATGGCAGTCTCTTTCTCTGGATTTTACTTGACCTTAGATCTTGACTTAACTCTGATTATGGCGAAGACAACTGGTAGACCTGAATACCAGTTCTCTTCTTCTTCCAAATATAGTAGAATTATAACTTAGAATATAGAGCCCTTGGCCAGCCTCTCTTATAGCTAAGTATGCTCATATGACCATGTCTGATCTTGAAGGGGATGAGTGTGGTTTCTCTCTACTCCATTTCCTTTTTCTCTGGGTGGGATGTAGACATATTGGCAAACCATCTGGGTTCCATTTACATTTTGTTAGGTGGAGCAACAGGACAGGAGTCTAAAGAGCCCTTTCTACAGCTTGTGCTCTCACTTTATATAAGTTACCTCTGTCTGGAATAAAGGCATCCTTTATGGCATCCAAATTTATACTCTATTACACCACAGCAGTCATGGATATATGAAGCTGTGTGCTTAGCACAGATCTCACTCTTGAAATCTATCATATCTACAAATCGAAAGACTATTCCCCCTTGCTCCCAAGGATGCTTCCTTCCACATCCTCTATTTTAGGGAGAGAGACTAGTTTCACATTCCTTCACTTAAAGATTTCTTATTATTTTTGGGTCAACATTCTTCAGATTGCAAGTCCTATCCATGATATACCTTCCAGCTCAAAAACTATTCCTTTCCATTTAGACCTTGAAATTAGTTAGGAGATGAGAGAGAGGAACAAGAGGTGTTGGGAAGGAAGGGAAGACAAAAGGTTACATGGGACATGAAAGTAGGCAGAGGATAATGGGAGGGGAAGGACTCAAGGAAGGGAGGGGAGGGGTCCAGGGGTCGTAAAAAAACACAAAACAAATCTTATTTTAAAAACAACAAAGCTTAATTCTTTGCAAGCTAATAAAATGTTAGAAGAGTATTAGTAAACTTTCTTTTAAAAGAAAGAAAGATATCTCTTCTCTTATATCCCCTACTCTTACCCTAAAAAAGGCCTCATTGAAGCACATCTATGCTGCATGGTAACAGCTTTCTGCTTAAAGTGCCCCTACTTAAAGAAACTCAATAGGATTTTCCACTCATTGAGCATCTGAGTACCAAATATTGGCTCTAGTACCAGTACATATTATCTCTAATCACAACCATGGCTAAGGCAGTGTTGTCAATTACTCACAGATTCTAGGAAACAAAATAAACCTTGCTAAGATCATATAGCTTGTAAGTAGCACCTTGAAGCCTCATAAAAGAATTGCATGAGGCTGGGTGGTGGTGGTGGTGCATGCCTTTAATCCCAGCACTTGGGAAGCAGAGGCAGGTGGATTTCTGAGTTCCAGGCCAGCCTGGTCTACAGAGTGAGTTCCAGAACAGCCAGGACTACACAGAGAAACCCTGTCTCTAAAAGAACCAACAACAACAACAACAAAAACAAAGAATTGCATGAAATTATGGCTGCATGGATGGTACATAGATGGTGTATGGGTGGGTGGATGAGTGAATGGATGGATGGATGGATGGATGGATGGATGGATGGATGGATGGATGGTTGGGTGGATGGATAGATTGGTGGTTGGATGGATGGATGGGTGGGTGGGTGGATGGATGGATGGATGGATGGATGGATGAATGGATGGATGGATGGTTGGGTGGATGGATAGATTGGTGGTTGGATGGATGGATGGGTGGGTGGGTGGATGGATGGATGGATGGATGGATGGTTAGGTATATAGATGGGTGGATGGATGGGTACATGGATGGTGGGTGGGTGGGTGAGTGAATGGATGGATGGATGGATGGATGGATGGATGGATGGTTGGGTGGATGGATAGATTGGTGGTTGGATGGATGAATGGATGGATGGATGGATGGATGGATGGATGGATGGGTACATGAATGGTAGGTGGGTGGGTGAGTGGATGGATGGATGGATGGATGGATGAGTGCATGGATGTTGGATGGATAGACGAATGGGTGGGTGGTGGATGGATAGATGAGAGTTGGATGGATAGATAGATGATAGATATATGGATGGAAGGATAATGGATGGATGGGTAGATGTATGGGTAAGGTAGATGGGCGGGCGAGTGGGTGGATTGGTGGATGGATGGATGATGGATGGATAAATGGGTAGATATATGGGTAGGTGAGGGTGGGTGGGTGGGTAGGTGGGTGGATAAATGGATGGGAAATGCTGTTCCCCACACTCTATCAACCTTTCTAAATCACTGCTTTCCTAAATTACAGTTTTTCTAAATCACGCATTCTCCCACTTCAGAGTTAAAGATTAAAGCCCACAATTTTCACTATCCCCACCCTTTATCTAAATAGACTATCATTCAAGCAAAAGCTGTGAGGTTATTTACTATGCAGCATAGCTTTGGACAGGAGCTCAGATCCTTGCCATTACCCCTCCATGAAGCCCTTCAGAGGAAATACACATTCTGGCTCCATGGCTTCTGGCTCTGCTACTCCTTGCCACTTCTCTCCCCAACAGAGAGCTTTCCCTAAGTGGCTCAGATACAGTTTGGACTACCCCTGGAAATTTCAGATTGCCACTGGACTTGTGGAACCTGTTCTTACTTATTAATATCAAATTTCTCTGGCTGCCCTCCAGGCTCTCCCTGACTTAGGAAACAAGGCCTTGGGACCTCGTCCCCACTCCCTTCTGGAGGAGGACTCCAGCCCAGCAATGTTCATCACTTCTGGGACTCACGGACTGGTGTCCTTTCCACACTTCATCCTCTGCTCCTGTGGTGGTTCTGTCTATTCTGCATTGTTCCTGCCCTACTGGATCATTCCATGGCCAACCCAAAGTCAACCCTGAGGCCTCAGATAGCCAGTGATTTTTCTTTACTTAGATTCTTAAAGCACTGGTTGTCAAAAGTATGCTTATTACTCTTAGAACAAAACCCAAGTCATCCAGCAGTTCAGTCTGCTTTCTACTGTCTGGAATGTTCTTCCTATGCTTCACCCCTGCAGGTCTCACAAGAACTCTGTTTATTCCTTACATAAGAGCAACCATGCAGGTTCTACCCTCAGACTCTACCCAGATCCACATCCCCCATGGTCACCGTGCACTTGGTATGCATTTATTCTTTTTGTCGCCACTAGACTAAAAGCTCATCCTTCTTCAGGGGCCTTTGGACATCATTCCCAGGGCAGATTGAGGTTTTATAGGGCCTGAGGATATAGAAACAGGAGCCAGTAGGTGGGTAAAGTTTGACTTTGAGAAAAAATTCTAAACACAAAATAGCTTAGTCTGCTCCCAGGGCCTTGGTGAGGCTGTGCCAAACATAGCAAAGACCATCAGACTCTCAGCTCTCTGGCCAACACTTGTGCTCCTGTTCTGCTCCTTTCAGTGCTCTGAGAAACTGCTTCCTTCCTTCCTCTGTCCCTCCCTCTTTTCCTCCCTCCCTTGTCTTCAGGTGGCACTTGTCTTGCCAGCTAAGTGTCTGTACAAATTGTTCTCACCTTGGAGGTGAGTTCTCTATAAGTCCCTTCCATTACTCGGTACGTACTTCACGTCACTTATCACGAACTAACATGTTCTTTATTAGTGTTTCATTTACTTGTTTATTGTCTGTCTTTACCGCAAGAATGTCGGCTCATAAGGACTTGGTCTGGTTCAATGGTGCAGCCTGCCTGGAGCAATGTTTGTCACATAGCCATGCTTGAAAAAGATTTGCAGTGAAATCCAAAGGGCTCAACAGCCACCTCCCACGGCCTACGAAAGCCCAGATGATAAATAAGATTGGGACAAGGGAACTCGGTAAATTAACTGGCCCTCTCTTGCATGTTGCTCTGCAACCTCTGGGAAAGTAAACCATGATGGGTCTATGGCGAAGGACCAAAGGCGATGAATCACATCAGCCTTCGCTGGGCTCCTCTGGTTTCTGAAGGAAAAGTTCACTCTCACATGCCTAGAAAAAGGTTCTCACAAAGGTTAGGGCTTTATTTGACCTGGTATTTTGGAGATGCTAGAATTTTCTAGTAAATGTAGGGAGTCTATCCCAGGACAGCTTTTCATTATATTTTAATCATGCTTTGTTATAATGACTAGTGATCTTGCTCTTGTATACTCGAGTATTGATGGATTTTTAATGCCAGATTTTGCTTCCTTTGCTATTTTGAAACAGTTTAAAACATGCTGGCTTTACTTGCATATACCCCTCTCTCCTTCAAAAGGGTCTAGACCACTGGTTCTAAAATATGGCTGCTCTCACATTCATATGCAGAGAGGGCTGAAGGCGGAATTTGGGGTCAAACTCATCTGAATATGTAGAAGCTGGCAAGAGCGTTCAGTGTCTGAGCAAACACTTCAGGGGATTCTGATACAGTCTGGCCTGGAAATGGATGGGATTCCAAAATATTTAAATACTAAGAAAGAGATCTTCAAGGCATGTACAGGATGGCTTGAGAAACAGGTACAAGTTTACATACGGTATCTAATGAAAAAATGAAATCCTTCTTCCTAGCTTTATCTAGCCCATAAGACTAATTTTCTTCTCCTTAATCTATACACGTGGGGTTCTGGTTAAACTGGGTAGTTTTAAAAGGAAAACAACAAGAAGACAGACAAGGAACAAAACTTTGTCCATAAATCCCCAGCGTATCCATTTTGAGACCCATAAGCATTTCTAGAAATGGTATAAATTTGGGAGCACCAGGCTGGCCATTGAAAGTGGATCTTCATGCCCTCAGCACCTTGAAGAATTCTAGCACCAGCTGAGACTACAGACATCCTCAGAATGATGTCCAGCCCGTGACAGGGGTGTGGGTCAGAAGTAATAGCAGCATTGGTTAGAACGCCCTCTGTGCAAGCTCAGACAAGCTGTATAATAAAACTCAATGCCTTGGCTTCTGCATTTTTTAAATGAGCAGAAGAATAAAACAAGTTTGGATTACAAACTTTTCTACTATGGTAACTTTTCTCTTCCCAACTTACTTAAGGCCTGCCTCTTGAATCAAACCACTCCTAGAGATGGAGTAGGGAAAAGGGAAAATGTCCTTCTGTGAGCAGATAATCTTTCCTTCCTGGTACCACATTGAGACCTGATTTCATGTATTTTAACATTTCTCTCCTGCTTCCATGTGCCTGAGTCCCAGCTCTTTCCTTGGAGAAATCAGTTATACAGGGCAGTTAGGGACACTCACTCTGGTTCAGAGAAAGGCAGCATGCATTCACTCCTGTTCTGCCCAGCATACTGAACACTGCACTATTTATGAAGGATGGCCATTAAACACACTGTGCTGTGTCACTGGAACTATCATAATACAATGGCTATAACCTACTCACTGTCTGCTGCGACAGACTGTAGTTTAGGGACAGCAGGAATACATTTCTCATCTAAAGGCTAGGAAGTTAAAGATTTGGGGGTAGTGAGGGTCAGAGTCTAGTGCAGCTACATGTTTTGGTCATAAGAAGATGAAAAGGGGAGAAGGGGCTTCCTGAGATGTCTTTGTAAGGGCTAATCCTACACAAGAGGATTCCACAGTCCTGTCACCTCCAACTGCTCCCTGTCCTGTGGCCATCATATTAAGATTACAGTTATGGTTTCTTTTTTTTTTTTAATTTTATTTTCTATATTCTTTGTTTACATTCCAAAGGCTTTCCCCTTTCCCAGTTCCCCCCACCATACGTCCCATAAGTCCTCTCCCCCCACTATCCCCCAATCACCCCCCCCCATCATTTGTCTGTTCTGGATCTACAAAACTGGATCTAATCTTTTCAGGCCCAGGGTCCTCTCCTTTCTTCTTCTTGGGAATCATTTGAATTGCTAATTGTGCCTTGAGTATTTAGGGCTTCTGGGCTCATTAATATCCACTTATCAGTGATTGCATTTCATGTGTATTCTTTTGTGATTGGGTTAACTCACTTAAGATGATATTTTCCAGATCTAACCATTTGCCTACAAATTGCATGAATTCATTATTTTTAATTGCTGAGTAGTATTCCATTGTATAAATATACCACATTTTCTGTATCCATTCCTCCTTTGAGGGATATCTGGGCTCCTTCCAATTTCTGGCTATTATAAATAAGGCTGCTATGAACATAGTGGAGCGTGTGTCTTTATTGTATGCAGGGGAATCCTCTGGGTATATGCCCAGGAGTGGTATGGCAGGGTCCTCTGAAAGTGACATGCCCAATTTTCTGAGGAACCGCCAAACTGATTTCCAGAGCGGTTTTACCATTTTGCAATCCCACCAACAGTGGAGGAGTGTTCCTCTTTCTCCACATCCTCGCCAGCACCTGTTGTCTCTTGAATTTTTAATCTTAGCCATTCTGACTGGTGTGAGGTGGAATCTCAGGGTTGTTTTGATTTGCATTTCCCTGATGGCTAATGATGTTGAACATCTCTTAAGGTGCTTCTCGGTCATCTGAATTTCTTCTGGTGAAAATTCTTTGTTTAGCTCTGTACCCTATTTTTTGATAGGGTTATTTGGTTCTTTGGGGTCTAACTCTTGAGTTCTTAATGGTTTCTAATGAAACACATGAACTTAAAGGAATCACATTATAGGTTTCTATATTCGACTAGGTTCCAAACTTTATTATCGTCTTCCATATTGAAGCCTGGTTCTGGAATATGGTGGTGACCAAGCAGACAAAATTATCTGCCTTCAAGGGCCTCATACACACTGAAACCATCAAATTTCCCATGGTAGTATTAACAAGTTACCCATTAGGAAAAGAGATTTTTTTCTTTTCAACTCAACTTCAAAGTTGAGTTCAGGACTCCCCAAATTTGAGCTATCAATAAAAAATATTTGACCACGAGCTTCTATTATATGTGCATTCACTTATTCAGAAATCACACAATACAGTTCTATATCATTGTAGTATATGTTGTATAAAATTTACATAAATAAAAATGTATAAAAGATGACATTAAAAATAAACATAATTATAAACCAATGCTTTCTTGTTTTGTTTTCTTGGTTATCTCAGTGGGTCGTCTTTTTCAGGCCAAGAGAATTAATTGTAGCTTGTGTGGCCTTGCACAAAGCATCTAACGTTCTGTGTTCCAGATTTCTCAAGTGGAGATAACAGCCCATCTTGCAGCATCCCTGGGAGGGGCAGAAGGGGATAATTTAGGGAAAGTACTCCTGGCATATTATAAACACACATAATGACTGCAATTGTTACCAATATGGTATTATTATTTCTAAATAGAATCTGCTCACAAGCACTTAGAAGACAGATTGTATATCTCTAACGCAAACCTTGAAAGGGTGGATGGCACGCTGCTTAGCCACTGGTATCACCTATCAGAAGGGCCAAGAGTTCAAGACCCAACTGGGGATCACATTCTCGAGCGTGACAGATGGAGGTAGGACATTATAGTATATGGTATCTGCTCTCATTGTAAATCTTCCCGCCTCGGCCCCTGGAAGGTTCTCTAGCTGATACCAGTTCACACAGGTCTCAGCTGTCACCTCCCATCTGCCATCCTACCTCTGTCACAGACTGTGGGGGGTCTGCATGGAGCTGGCTGGTGCATGCGTTATAGGTTATTAAAGGAGATGGAAGAGCGCTCAGGCTCCGCGGCAGATCCAGGAGTAGTTTTCAAATGTCCCTGCTTGCATGAGAATGCTCTAAAGCTGGAGCCTGTTTTCCTTGGCAGAGGTACCCCCATTAGATGCAATTTCTTTCTGCCATTTCAAGAATTGCTTTGTCTGTGTTCTCTATAACAACAGGCCATAGAGGTCAGAACAGAAATTATATTTCTCAGAATGTTCGTTCACATTAGCATAGAGGGTAGGACATAAGCCCCCAAGCGAAATCTCTCCATCCAGGCCAGCCTGCTGGGACGGTGATGATTACCAAGTTAGGCTGCAGCACCAGGGACCACACTGGGCCCACTCCCTGGCTGCAGCTCCTCGGCCAACATGGGCAACGTATGTTTAGTCTATCAGAGTATTTACGCAGGCTGCCTATCGCCATGGAACCGAGACAGCCGTCTGGGAGAGGACGCTCTCAATTCCCCAAGGAGAATAAGTCAGGAGAGGTACATCTATTTTTTTCCACAAGATTCTTTTCCCAGCTTGACTCTGTCTCCACCGCTAGAAAGGATTTAGTATGTTGGTCAATCATGGCAGCCTTAGGCAAGACTATTCTTGGGTGGGAGGGTGTGTGGTGGTAGGCCCATTGCCGGGCTAACCCTTGCCAGGCTCGTGCCTAGCATAGGACACCCTCTTTATGCAAACTGTCCTGAGTCTTGAGAAAATAAGGATCATCAAAACTGTGACAGACATGCTTAGCCTGTGCACAAGAGAGGGGCCTAACTCAGAATCCAAAGACAGTGGTTCAAATCCCAGATGCTCAATAGCCATGGAATTTCACTTGCTAATCCAACCCTCTAAAATGTGAAAATGATAATCCTTTTCTTCAAAGATTGCTTTAGAAATTAAATAAAAATAAATCCTGAGTATATGATCAATTATTATATAGAAGATTGGATTTAGCTATTCTATAATGTACATACATATAAAAACATCATGTTATATACCACAGATTAAATTCAATTTTCATTAGTCAATGAAGGAAAATCTTTTCAAGAAAGCTGAAAAAATATATATATATATGGTTTTGTGCCAGCGTCAAAAAAAGACTATAGCACAAATGAACTAGGATCCCCTAAAATAGTTAAATGGAAATTGGGGGACAACTTCCTGGTCAAATTTCCCCAGCAGAGATGGGTCAGTCAGTTTGACTGTTATGCACTGTGTCCTAAGAGCACCAGGAGCCTTGAGCTCTTGCCTAAAGCCACAGAAGAAACTGTAAGCCAGTATTGGACCAAAGAGAGAAGCTGAGATGAGCTTGTGACCCATAAAACCCTTCTTATCACAGCACAATATCCCAGGGATTCCCAGACATCACAGAAGAGGATCTGGTCAGAGAAAGAGAGAGGCTGTGTTCCCATCTCTGCAAAACCAAGAAAGTGGGGTACCACCTTCTTTGTGCTACTGCCACAGCACTGTAGTAACTACAACTCCCGGCATCTTTGTTAAGGAATCTCTCTAATAAACTACACCATAACTAAATTAGCAGTGCGCATTAAGTCTGTTGCCTAAATCCTGTGAGAGAGAAGAGACTATGAACATAGTCTACGATTTGGGCAGTTAGAGCATAACAGCTCTGAGTCACCCACAGTGGGACAAGAGGGATGTAGAACCAAGCAAGAAAGGCCCTGCCAGCTGTATTTGTCACAGCAAGTAAAGGCACAGGAGGATGACAACGTGGAGATGTTCTGTCTGCAACAGTATTTATGTTATGTGACAGCAGACTCCTAGAGATGAGGGGGAAAGATAATCCACGTTCCAGCGATGCTACGTCTCAGAACTATACCACCTCTAGTTCCAACTATAAACTACAGGTCTGAACTCATTAGCAAAGTATGGCGTCAATTGTGTGGCTCTCTAGCAGCACAGAAAAGAGAAAGGCACAGGGAAGGAAAAGAGCACTTTAGAGTAAATGGATCCTGGAGAGGGAAAGCATTATCCCACAGAAACTCACAGTGTGGAGGCACTCTTAAATATGCAGTGTACATGGAGACACAAGGGTGGTTTTAGGTTTCCATCTAAAGATGTGAAGTCCATTGCCCTGCTGCCCTTCAGTTCAAAGCACCGTGCAAAGTGAGCAGCTTTCATCTTTTCTCATGACCGAGAGTCCCAGTCTCCAATCAAAACGCTCTGTGAAGCACAACAGCTTTCAGCCCTCCTTATACGATGTAATCTCATGGTGTATATGTCCATGTGTGCGTGCATGAGTACACACTCATGTGTGAGTGTGTGTGAATGTACACGCATGCACATATGTGCACTAATGCCCAGGTTCCATCCCTGCAGATTGTGGTGTCGCGTTGTTCAGACTGGGCACTAGTCAGAGGTGGTTTCCTAACCTTCCCAGGTGCTATCAATGTGCAAGTGAAATTAGGAGCCGCCGATTAGGTCACAGCCTCACCATCTTCAGGACAGAGGTGGGGGGAGAAACGATTACTGCCATTTTTCAAGTGAGGAAATGAAGGTCCCACACAGTCAGGAAACTTGGCCACAGCTGGACCCATTATGTCAGTGACAGAAGTGGGTGTGAAGCCAGGTCTCCTGTGTGGCTTCTCCTTGCTGCTTGGCACTCACTGCCCTGGCCAAGGTCTCCCAGCCTCAGAAAGGCTACCAAGGAGAGAAATGGTCAGAATCCCAGCATTCCTTTGCACAAAACTTCTCGGAAATGGATGAGCAAATATCCATTCCTCCTTACAGGAATAGCAAAATAGACCACTTAAGTAAATCAGGCCATTTGATGGGGGCCAAGAGAGCTATTGATACTAGTTTGCCTGTCTCCAAGGAACAAAATCCTGAAAGGCACGGGCTTAAAATGAATGAAAATGTATCCAGTACACAATCAAATGAAAATGCTGTGGGCCTGGGGCCAGGGACTATCTGCCAATTGGACCTCTTTCAGCGCCCTAAGTTTAACCAGCTGGATTCTGCACCACCACCCCTATTTTTGTAAGTATCATCTTTTGCAGCCTTCTGAAAGGAAGAGGTTTTACTTTTAATGGGAAATCTGTATTTCATCATAAAGATAGAACACAATGTGCCGGGTTCAGCCAGTGTCTTAGGATGTGGGTCCTTTGTGTATTGTACATTTGGCAACAGAAAAAGACTCACACTACACAGCAAGTTCATGTCAGGAATGACAGGCTAGAAGCTCGTTCCTACAGAACCCAAGGCACAGCTTGCCTCTATCCCTAGCATTTGAGTAATGCTTTCTGTTTGATGGTCTCCCGATCATTTCCACAAATTGACATAATCTCGAAGCTTCCAAGCTATTCCAAAATACAATGAGCAGAGGAAAGCGAGGCTTCTGTGCGTGTGCTTACCCAGGAGCACACACACACACACAGAAAACTGAAGGATTATACTTAAGTATCTATAATAATTATGACTGGGAAAGATTATGTTCTTTAATATCTCTTCTGTAACAAGTACTTAGCACTTAGCAATCTTAAAAGAAAGTTATTTTAACAGGAAAAGGATTATCATCAATTACAAGTAAAAGAAAAGTTGGAACGAGACTACCCACTATCTACTGACGTGGCCGTGAGGCTTTCTGTGGCCAACTCACTTGAGCGCCACTTGGACTAGTGACTCTAAGCCCAGTATGCCAAAGTGGAGCTATCAACCCATGTCTGTGGTGGTGTTAAAACCAACAGTACCATGCAAGTTCCCCTGGCCCGGGGAGTGTGGCCTACACAATGGGACCACAATAGCATTAATGGCTATTTTCAAACTGAAGTTGAGAGAGCGCGGGAGTCAACTAGACTCTTAGGTTTCAGCCTGCTGAGGCCACCTGCTCTGTTCTGGGTTTGGGTCCCTATTGCCTGAATCGCCTTTTGGCTTCTGCTCAAGGACTGTTCCACAGCCCCAAAGGTAGCTTTAGGAAAGTTCTCAGGTAGAGTGGTGGCACCACAGTGGTCCAAGGAAGCCATTATCACCTGTCACTTACCCATCTACAAACATTCCTGAGTAGATGATTGGCAGAATAGTATCAGTGGACTACACAGAGTACACACTAACAAGGAGTAGTAGTTTGTGTGTGTGTGTGTGTGTGTGTGTGAGTGTGTGTCCCCTTTCTCTCTCTCTCCCTCCCTTTCCCCCTCCCCCTCTTCCCCTCCCTCTCTCTCCCTCTCCTTCTCCCTCCCCCCTCTCTCTGCCTACCTATGTTTATTATGAGGATGAAGATGATCAGAATACATCATATCCACACCACCGGGTTGAGCTCTCCAGCACTGTTCTGCCTAGGCCACCCAGTGCTGCCATCAGCAGGAGGCAGGGTCAGCTCTCCTTCTCTCATGCCCTCAGACTACCTCAGAGTGTCTGTCTTCTTCTAAACTTCTTGAAAGTGTAATGAGTTAGCAATGCTCCTCTCCAAAGGCCACTGATTGCACCAGTCAACAAAACCACAAAATCTTAAGACAGGCCGTCTTTGCCTTCAAGAAAGCAATCTAAATGGAAGCAGAGAGCAAGTGACTTCAGTAAGGTCACAACACTATAATGACACATTGAGACCAAGGAAGAACCTCAGCAGCGAGAGCCCTGCTACCCTGCAGAGGACCTGGGATTCCCCATAGGGTAGTCAACAATCATCCATATCCCAATCTGATGCCTCTTCTGCCCTCTATAGGTACCGGGCACACACATGGTACATATACATACATACACACAAACACTCATGGACAAAAAGGAAGAATAAATAAATGTTAAAAAAAAAACCAACAGCACATGAAACTCACAATAAACGTGATATGAACACTACCTACAAAGAAATACTCAGAAGTAGAGAAAAGAATGAATGACAGCAGGGGAGAATCATGACTCTCCGGCTCCTCTGTGCTAAGACTATTTCTATCAGACATGGACCCCAGGGCTCAGAAAAGAGGAGAGCAAAAGGTATGGTGAAGCAAGTGCCCAAGCAGCTCCAGCCAGTCCCAAAGTGCTAGCACGCTCTGAAACACACCTCTGTATTGTTCATTGTATAAAAACTTAGTAGGTCTGTTCCAGGCTGTGCCAGGAGGGATGCTGGGTGCAAGGGCTGAAGATGTCAGCATTGCCCGAGGTTTCCGTTTCAGAGCCCAGAATAGACTGCCTATATCTGAATCCTCTCTGGCTTCATCTCACCTCAGGTTCCATCTCTGTAAAGCATATTTATGTAGTTAGCCCTCCATTTACATGGGTTCTGTAACCACAGATTCAAACAATCCAGGATTAGAAATACTTACGAAAAAAAAATGAGTCTGCATTGAATATATAGACTTATTTCTTGTCATTATTCCCTGAATGTAACATATGGTTTCAAGTTAATGGGAAGCAGCATATAGGTCATTCGCAAGCACAATATTTATGTCAATGATACTCTTACAGTTTCAGCATCCATGGAGTTCTGGAACCAACCCTCCCTGCTGCCCCACCCCCACCTCCACTGAGACTGAGGACAGTTACACCCTACCTAACAGAGTTTGCATAAAGATTAAACACACGTATAGAAGTAAAGTACTTGGCACACAATGTATGTCACAGGAAACTATGCCGGGGCTAGAATGGTGGCTCACCAGTTAAGAGCACTTATTACTCTTCAGGGTATATAGCTCAGTGGTTCTCCACCTTTCTCACAAAGACCCTTTAGTGAGTCCCAACCATAAAATTATTTCATTGCTACTTTATAACTGTAATTTCGCTACTATTATGAGTTGTAACATAAATCTCTGACATACAGGATATCTGATATGTGAACCTAAGGGGTCATGGCCCAGAGGCTGAGAACTGCTGGTATAGCTGTTTAGTTTCTACCTCCCATGCTGAAGTGAGTGGCTCACAACTGCCCACAACTCTAGCTGCATTGGGATCTGAAGCTCTCTCTGGGTTTCCATAGACACCTGCACAAGGCTATAGAGTGGTGTGTTGTGTCAGACACAGCTACCAAAATGCTGTGGGACAGTAGCAGTGACAGATCCTCGCCCTTTATAAGCTTAAAGCAACTCAGAGAGGGGCTGAGGTCTCAAGACCAAAACAAAGTCTGGGAGCATGGGCGCGGTTAGAGGCCGGCATCACTAACAGTGTCTACAGTTTTTTGCAGAAAGCCTGTCACACATATATCCCTGTAAAGCAGGAAGCTCCGGGGCTATTGGCACTAGAAAGATCAGGAAACCAATGAGATGAACTGCTCCGGGACTTGCCCAATGCTAAGAGAGCTAGGTGGAGGCAGGTTGCTGGGCTGTGCTTAGTTAGTGTGCCCCAATACCTGAAACCAATGAAATCAAACAAAGAAACCCACCTCCATTGACACAGAATAATCCAGAGAGGTCCTCCATGCACTAGTTAAACAAATCCATCAGTTTTGCCACAGCTGGTACTTCATTCTATGTAGACATTTACTTCTTAAGCTAGTGAAGAGTTAAGTTGCCTACATCACATATCTCAATACTTCAGCATTAATATAAAGCATATTTTATAGTATATACATATAATTAATGTTGGTATAAATCTACTGTCATGGCTCTATTCCAAGCTTTCCAATTGTTTCAATAATGTCTTTCATTGTTATTTTTTTCCCTCCAGCATAAAACCCAGCCCAGGCTCACTGGCTGCATATATTGGTCATGTAGCTTTCGTCTGTTTTAACTTGGAACAGTTCCCCAGCCTTTGATTTTCATGGCATTGCCTGTGATGAATGTAGGTCAGTAATTACACAGAATGTTCCTTGCTTGCACTGGCCTGGTATTTCCTGTGATTAGATGCAGGTTACTCGTTCCCAGCCAGAATGCTATGCAAGCGGTGCTGAACTTCCTTCGGCTTGCCACATTCCGACATCTGGACATCTGGATGCCTCATGACATCCATCTGCCTTGTGGAGATATTGACCTGATCACCTGGCCATGATCTTATACATTTTCTCCACTGCCTTAGTTACTATTTTCTCCATCACAATCCATAAGCAATGTGAGGGGATCATTTAAATCTGTCCAAACATCCTGTTCTTTAGCAAACCTACTCATTCTAGATGTAATAGCCATTGATAGTTCTTGCAAAAGATACCTCTCCAACACCACTACTTCCATATTGTAATGAAGAGCCATTTCCCCTCATCTAACTATCCAATCTAGTCTCTTTTGCCAATCAATCATCTATATACCCATCTTTGTAACTGTCATCTACCCACCATCCCTAATTATATCTATTTATCTATCATATATCCATCAGCCATATATCAATCATATATTCATCTTTGTGCATATCATCTATCTACCATATATTTATATTGTTATCCATAATCTACCTACCTATCTATTTATCTATCTATCTATCTATCTATCTATCCATCCATCCATTCAACCATTCATCCATCCAAGCATATATTATCTATCTTCTATTCACCTTTGGGTCTATCATCTATCTAGCATCTATCTATTATATATCCATCATTTAATCCTATCTCTCTCTCTCTCTCTCTCTCTCTATCTATCTATCTATCTATCTACCTACCTGCCTACCTATCTACCATTACAGAATATACTTATGGATCCCTATATTAGTTAACAAGTTCTTATATATTTTATCACTCAAATTGCCCAGGATGTGCTATTTCTAGGTTGCCTCCTATATCCTCTAGACATTGCTGATTATGTTTGCATACTTTCTGGCACAACGAAATGTTCTGAACTTAATTTGTACCATCCCTGCCCAAGCCACGGAATCAAGCTTTTTTCTCTGGTTCTTTATAGAGGAAAATTTTATAACCTGATACTTCTATTCTTAGCCTGGCCCATAGTCACTTAACAAATAACTGAATGAAGGGAAACCTGCCTTTCCTGTCAGGCTTGTGAATCACCTCAGAAGCAGGAAATCATCATTAGACTCTTATACAGTGTATCAGAAGTGCCTTCAGCCTCTTCAGTCTGCCGGGCATTCAGGCCCATCTCTGAGTTCTTCCCTTCTCAAACTTTCACTCCACAAGACTGTCAGCGCAGAAATCTACTGCAGCATCAGTGGGAATCCAGAAAGCACTTGGGGAATTCAAATTCTTTGAATCTCAAGAACCCAACAGGACTGTGCAGTGACAGATTTGGGAAAAATAAGCTGGATCCTCAAGACATTGGGGCAGCACTGACTGGGAACAAGGTAGTCAAGGGCATAACTTCTAATGCTGGAGCACCCTCCACCCCTATTTCCGAGTATTCGGAAAGGTGTAATGTCCCCTACTGAAGGTCATACAGGAGCAGCCATGGAAACAGAGTCCAAATCCATGTGCACCTGACTGCCAGTGCACTCTACAAGTCTGCAGACACTTTGCTTCCCATCTCTTTCATTTTCTCTAAATGTCCGTGTTTCGTACAAACGTTCTAGTCCATTTCCTATGGTTATGACAATACCACAGACTGGGTAATTTGTAAAGAATAACATTTTATCAGCTCACAGTTCTGAAGCCTGGGAAACTGAGGAGAAGCTTTGGGTGACTGCAGGGTCCTGAGGCAGCTCAGGGTATCAAATATGATGAGAAGGATGATGCTAAATTGGCCTTGGTAAGAGCCCAGTTTTTTGAGCTAAGTGGCTCAAGCCTTTATAACTTAGTCATCTGGTACCAACTCTTAATGCCTCACAATGGGGATAAAATGTCAATATAAATGTTGATGAGGGACATGGAAGCCAAAGAGGTGGGCAGTTCTGTCTCTGAAATGTTCAGACATTTTCTCTTTAATCAAAATCTAACGAGTTTTCTTTCTGTGGGTTGGGGCTCGGGGAGGGTTTAGTTTAACCTCCTTAGCGACCAGATATCTGAAGCCTCATCTTCACAGAGAAGGGATTCACACTATTCCATGACTTATAGCGCATTGACTCAGCTAAGAGCCTTTAAAAAAAAACTGGCAGACTCCATTCTCCCAATATCTGATTCGACTGGGTTGAAGGTAACCTGGGCACCAAGAGATTTAAAAGTTCCTCAGATGGTTCAACTCTAAAACTACTGCAGGAAATCTCTAATAGGAACAGTGCACAGGAGGAGGGTCCAGCAGTAACTAGACAGGGCCTTCTGGATTGCTCAGACAACCCGGAGTCGACCTGACTCCTTTTCTTTCGGTGGCCCAGGGTTATTTGGGACCTAGCTTCTTAAACTGTGGGTCAAAAGTCCATGTGGTCATTGAATGTGCCATGGCAAAACATTAATTCATAATCTACGGTGCTTCTGGGGACTTTTGCCCATGCTGTGCACTGAAGCCTCACTGTAGCTTGCTTCTGAACACAAAGTGTGTGCACTTGGCACTACAAGGTGAACAGGCTCGCCAAGACCCACTGACCACTCCTCAAACACCAGCCCCAGATTCAAGGTGATAAGTGAGTAGCCTGTGATATTTTCAACGTATATACAAAGCTTTCCGCTTATAGAAACATAGTAACTCCGCTATGGAAAGCAAGTTTATTACTGCCATTTCTTGTGGTACAAGTGTTAAATTGGTGTATCTTTGGATTGCATTGTTGGTGTGTTTGGTATTTTTTTAATTGCTATTTAATGCTACCTGGGCTCTATAAATATATTTAATGAAATTTTCCATGACATTGGGGTAGAGTTTTTATCAATTTTGGAAACAGCCCTAAACACAATTCTACAATTTTATACTGCATATGAACTATGGCATTCTCTAAGTGGCATTCTCAGCATCAAAAATTATAAGATCAGTGTTGAGTAGTTCTGTGATACACTGGAGATGTTCCACATCCCATCATATCAAACGAACACCCAAGATTTTAGTTCTTTATTTCAAGGCAAACAAGTAACACCCATCTCATTAGTTGGCAGATTTGATGTTTTCTTTTAAAATTCTATGTATCCCTAAAGAACTGTTTTATATTTATGATTTATTTAAATTTTTTTACCATCAGTTTGATATGTGGACATATGCTACATGTCTATATATGCAGGGTCATAGGAACATTTCCCAGCTGTAAAGGAAATGTGAGAAGAAGCACTTAGGAGCCCTGATCTAGAAATGGGAAATGACAACAAAACAGAAGTTTCGCTAAATAAAATTCTAAATTTTAAAAACTAAACTGAACAATAATATAATAGAAAAATAGTCAAATTATGTATGTATGTATGTATGTATGAATGTATGTATGTATGTATGTGTGTGTATCTGTCTGTCTACCTACCTACCTATCTATATATTTCCCCTCTCTCGTTTCTCTATCTCTCCCTTTCTTCTTTGTTCCCTCCCTCCCTCTCTCTTCCTCTCACCATTTCTCATGTATGAACAGGCATGCATATGTGTATGTATATGAATGTGCACATGCGCAGGTACACACACACACACACACACACACACACACACACCAGAATACTTTCTCCTCTGTCATATGCCTTGCTTGTGATTCAGATAGCCTCCATTTTGGAGAGCACTTTAAGTATCAATTTACAGCTGCCCATGTGCCTGCTCTCTTTCTGTGAGTGTGGCCATAATCACTCCCTTGAGCTAGGAAAGCCAATGTGGTTATCTGGAGTAGCTTTTGCTGAAAGATGAGGTAGGGTTATCACACTTATGTAAGGAACTTGGGCAGTTAGTTTTTAGAGCTTTCTTGTCATCTCCAATGACATCTGCAAAACCGACAAGAGTCTCCAGGCTCTCCAGAGGGCAATTAGAGACACTAATAGAAGAGTCCACCTGACATAGTGAGGGGGAGGCTGAAGAAGTCCATTACAATTCAACACCCAGTGCAGAAGAACAAGTGAGAAACGGTTCTGGGATAGCACAGAAGGAAAGGCCCAGTCTCGCTGAAATAGTGATAATATTCCAATTCATAATAAAGCAATAATTATTACTGATAATAAGTCAATATAGAAATAGTGCTTATTCATTGCCAAGTTCACATCCTATTAAGTCTCAGTGACTAAGAAACAGAAAGAGGAGCAAGCCTGGTCTGAGTCCTTGAGAAGTAGAAAATTCATAACATCTTTACCCCATTATTTTTCTTTAGTCAATGATGAGACAGCTTCTAATGAGAGACCATGTCACTGAGCCCAGTTCTGAAAACTGTCAACCCAAAAGTTCAAGCAAGAAATATACTGGGCATGTACCAAAAACCAGGCAACGGATAAGATAACGAGGTATGCTGGCTGGCTGCCTGGTCATTCAACACACATGGCCCTGTGCGTGGTGGAGGGGAGAGGGAGAGGTTTGTGTAAGATTCGGCCTCTAGCCTGGGGAGGCTACTTTCACCACTGAGCATCTGAGTGGTACCTCACAAGTATTCAGAGAATTGAAGACACTGAATTGTTTTTCTTTCTTTTTGCTTCTCATGGTAGCTGGGTCGAGAGCTAAAGCAAATGCTCATCATCCAAGAGTTTAAAATGGTCATATCATCTTCTTCAGATTTTTAGCTAGAGATGCTATTGTTAGGACCAAGCCTCTCGTTGGTTTGAATGTACACTGATAGACAAGAAAGAAACAAGAAAAAGACTCAGTAGACTGCCAGAGGCAATTTCCTTCTTTCCACTTCAGTTCCACATTTCCATTGTCAACGAGAGGTGTTGAAAAAAGAAAGAAAGTTTCTATTTTTTTCCTAAATTATGTGTATGTATGTTTTCCTGTAAGAAATAGGGGAGGACTCTCTGGTGGCTTGAAGTAATGGGTCTCCTGGAACAAGAATTACATGTGGCTGTGAGCCATCGGAGGTAGGTGCTGGGAGCTGAACTCAGTGCCTCTGAAAGAAGAACACATTCCATGGAGCCAACTCTCCAGCCCTTAAAGAAAACAGTTCTTAAATCAGTCATGTATCTGAGAGAATGCTAGCATTCCAGAATTTTAAAGAAAAGATTGCTGACTATGGCACTGATTTGTCTGTCTATAGCCTAGATGGGAAGAAGTTAGAATGTCAGGAAATCAATGATGCCTGTTTCTTCATTTCTGAACACTTTTTCTTGTCTCTGATAAATCAACTCAGTTAATGATTAGTTTAGTGAGATTTTTTGACAAGAGTTTTGACATTTTGGTTGTGAGCCTAGCCTTTAATGGTTAAGCCATCTCTACTCCCTGTGACAAGAGTTTACAAAGCAATCAATATGCCAATATGTTATGTCTATAGTAACCCTTGACAGCAGAGACAACCAATCACAAGGTTGAAGGCAGAAACCTTTCTCAGAGAGGGTCTCTGAATGAGTAGCTCCTAACTGGGACCCATCTCTGCCTTACTGGTTTTCCTAGTTCTGTCTTGGCGAGTCTCTCTTGCACCCCATCTCAAGAAAGCCAGTGATAACAAATCTCCAACTGAGATTTGTTAGCAGAGCCTTCACAATATACAGGGATGGATTTTTTTCTTTTACATTTGAAATCATAGCTACCTCATAAATAACTCCTTTTATCACAAGTGTGGATGTTCCTGTATGGTTACCTGCAACTTGTCAACCATTTTCAACATTATCTAATGTGCTAGACAGAAACTGCTTTGACCTCTGGGTTAACCAAAGTTAACCAGCAAATCTGAGTGCTTTCAAGACTCCTTCCTGCCCCAGCTGCTGTTCAAGCTATAAATTACTGCCACCGGGCAGTGACAAGACAGAGTGTCAGGATCTTTTCTGACACTGAACAGTCTATGATTAAACACAGCCTTGGCTCCTTTTCTCAGCAATCAAGCATGTAGACACCATATATAATCCTGAGAAGAGGCCTTCTCAGCAACCTAACCACAGAACGAAGAAGAAAATAATCTACAGAGTAACCGAGCACAAGGAAACAGTTCTTGACCGCATCTGTGCTTCTATTGGAGACGCCTGAGTTCCTCTACCTCAGCACAGCCAGGCCTCATCTGTGCCTATCCTGACCACTTCACTGGCTCTCCCAAGAGCTGTAACATCCCATCATGTGCTCCCAGAGGCAAAGCCTTGATTTATTTTTCTTTCAATGAGAAACTTGCGCCACTAACCTCAGAATGCAGTTTAAGCAGACCGTCCTCTAGGAGGGTCTAGGAGAATGAGCCCAGTATCCTAGGCAGAGATGAGCCTTTCTCACACTTCTACCTCAAGTTCACCAACAGACTTCAGCACCAACAGACACTGCACTCTATTCCAGCAACATCCTTCCAGATTTACTTTTCTTCTTGGGCACTGCAGCACAATGCTTTGGAGATCTGGATTGGAATCCAGGATGACTGACTTACTCCTCTGTGAAGCTGGGTAAATGCTTAGATATCTATTAGATGAGGATGAAGAATGACTACTTCAAACTGGTATTTGCTGTTATAATGAATAGGAAAAGGTACCAAAATGGCTGGCCAAGATGCTGTATAAATGTCTGTTCTTCCCTGTTCCCTCTTCTGCAGAATCAGCGTCACGTCCTTCCACAGTACCATTGATTTCTAAGCAGAGGCAATAAATAGCATTAAGTTCTTAGCCCTCTAAGAATCTTGTCTTCCATTGCTGATTATTTATTCCGTCTCGAGTCTCACGATTAGGGGATCCAACTATCAAACTATCGGACTTTATTAATAGTAAAACTATTTGCTAGTCTTACCACTAGTTTATTACTTTTATTAGTATTTGCCCCAACTGAGAGGAAAGGGACCTCCTGGGCATGCAGTATTAAAGATTTTCACATACATTTCTCTCTGCTTTGCTCCCATAGACAACACTGAAATTTTAATCCTGCTATCTAGGGGACAAGGTGCTAATTTTGTTCCTCAGAGGGAATTCCACTTTATATTTTATTTAAAGAAAAATCAAGCAGATTGCTTTTTAAAAGGATTCATAAAAGTTCTCCACACTCTCCACCCCAACCTCTCCCAAGTCAAAGAGCTGTAGATAAATGCAGATTGGTAAATTCCTGCCTGGTCAAAACGTAAAAGAATCATGACAAACTGTTCCCTGGCTCCTTCGTTCTTCCTTTGAAAAGATAATTTACAATGTGAGATGGGTTAACTCCCCTTTACATCATCTAAATCCTCTGAAAAATCTATGGCAGGCTCTGTCTGAAAGTCCAATTTCAGCGGGTAGGCCTCCCTCTTAAAGATCTTCTCAGGCCCAGACGTTAGACATGGGCTGGCTGTCCCTCAAGACCCTGATATCTTAAAAGCAAGGGGGAAAAAATTAAAACAAACTTTTATAAGAAGGAAACCTTGCCAACACCAACCCAAATATTTTCTTTCTGTGAAATATAAATGTGTTGATTTTGATTCTTCCCAGCAGTCCTTATAAATCAAAGCCAGGGTAAGAATTTGGTAAACAGCCTTATCTGTCAAAAATCATCCCATAAAAATCCATTTGGGAAATGAGGAAAGTTCGAGGAGGAATGTGCTCTCTTGGCCAGTGGTAACACCTAGCATTTGTCACATGCTTACTGAAGGGGCTCAGATGTCATATTGAGGTCTGTGCAGATCAGGTGCCCTTTTGACATCCTATAGAAAGCACATGAGCTTGGTGTCACCAGCACTGTATTCAACAGAACAAACTTGTCAATAACAAGTTCAAGGCTCACAGCAGGTGAGGAGCAGGGCTGCTGGGGCTAGCTCAGAGCTGGAGCCTCCCTAGAAGTTAAAAGTCTCTATGTGCCCCGTGATAGATCCTGTTGGGTGTGTCCTCCTCCCCCATGGATCTTACTGTTAAATCCCACCAAGGCTACCTGCTCTCTCCCAGAGAACTCCGTGCCACCATCTTGCTCGCTGGGAATCTAGCGCCCATGAAACAGCAGCTAAATGGGGATGAGGCTGAGGCAAGACCTGATCCCCACGCCTGGGCCTCCAGTCGTCCTTCACTCTATCTCTCTGTACTTCCTCACTCCTGTGGCTCACTGTCTACAGGCCATAGTGATCCCACATCCAATGCTCAAGTGCTAAAGTTGTTTGAAGTCCGCTGTTCAGTTCAAGCAGATAGCCTGAGTCACCTGGACTGTGTACATCCGACACTCTCAACTACAAGGCATTTGTGAGCGGTGACACAGGCTTTGGCCTTAGCCTCAGATCAGATGCCAACTCAACCACTGAGGACATGACCTTGACTTTCTCACTGAACCTCTCAGAGACCTAATGCCTTCATTTGGCATATAGGCATAAGTGTTTTTCACAACTATAATTAAAGCAAACATGTAAAGCATTTTATAGTAGCTGGTGCTCAATAAATGTTATATGACCTTTGCCCACAAAGATTCAGGATTTGTCTTTAGCGGTGTTGAGAAATGATGCCAGGGCTTTATGTACACTAGCCATGAGCTATAACCCCCAGGCTGGAAGGCAAGATCTTTATAACCCCTAAACCAGTTTTAGAGGTAAAACCTTTGTTTCAAAGAGAACAGAGCAATTATGCTCACAACTGTCTCTGAGAATGATTAAATCCTCCTTAGCACCAAGCATTTAACTTAGAATCTCACTGATGGTCACAGGCACTATGGTCAGTCTTTATATGTTAAAATAAAAAACCTGCTTATAGGACTTACTCTCATATGACAGGCCAACATCTCATAGACTGAAAAGCAGCAGCCATCACCTACACACTGCCTTGCCCCTAAAATCCCATTAGATACCATACAAGATGGTTGAGTTTTTCTCAGGATTCTCTCTCCAGCATCTCATCCATCCACAGTGTTTAATTTGGGGGAAATTAAATGAGGGTCAGTTCTTGTAACTTTCAGCACAAGTTAATGAAGGATAGCCTGGTCCCTGGCCTCAGACTCAGGTCTCACAATAAGGTGAGGAAAGGGGATCTTTCTGGACTCTTGACAATTATAGCAGGGATAAAGGACTGATGAACAGGAGAGCAAAGAGGGGTCAGGTCCTGTCACCAGCTCTCTAAGGAACCTTATCTGCCTACCCACAATATGGCTCCAGTCTTTTGGATGCTGGGTAAACTGAGGTATAGATCCCCACAGATGGAGTGAGTATCCACAGAGAATGAGGGAAACAGGACAAATCCATCAGAGCTGCAGGGTCAGCTGGGTATATGTTCTAAACTGGCTGAGGGAGTCATGGTCCCTCACTAGGACAAAGGTGACAGGAGATGATGCTGACTCTGAGACTGGGGCAGCCGTGCATGTCTGCTACAGGCCTTCCCTTGTAGGAAGTGCTACCTGGAAGGTCATTCCCCCCTTGGCTTTAGGAACGATAGAGATGATATCTGTGCACCAGGTGGGACTATGGATCTGCCCCTGGCATAACTTGCTTACATGTGGGCCTTAGGCTTCACTCACCGTGAAACAGCGTCTGTGGAACTTGCAAGACAGGCTGAGAGAAAAGAGACTGGGACATTCTCAAACGACTCCGGTGCTCTCTTGGGCCTCTCCCACTGCCAAGCAGAGCCCTGCTTTAGATTCTGGCTATTGGAGAAGTCCAATCTATCAACCGCCATCCCCATTCCTGTCTAGCATAGCCCAGAGGCCTGCTAAGAACCTCCCTTACCACACTTCCACCTCCCCCGAGGGCCAGGTAGCATCACCTTCACTCATTTCACAGGAACCTGCTGAGAATCTCACAACATGACAGGAACTAAGGTTGGTTGTGTGAGCACTTCGTGTCTGTGGTTCTGTGCTAGGCCCTGAGATAAATGCTTATCAATACCGTACTGGTCCTCGCTGAAGCCTGTGTGGTCAACAGTATTACCAGGACTTGAGAAGGGGCCACTTGCCCATGGCCACAAGTGAAGGTGGAATATCACATCTGTGTCAAAGCATCTATCATGACCCAGTGTTAAGAGAATTCGGGGTCTGCGAAAAATCTGCCAATAGGAAAAGTCTCTGAATGTGTGATAACTAAAATTAATTTAAAACCAAACATGCCCATCTGAAGGATTTCAGGCTGTGTTTGCTTGACTTGCCTCCTAAACTTCATTGCAGTCTTGGTTCTGAACACTTGGCGTCTGTATGTGGCTTAGACTGTCTGTGCCATCACTCCACAGGGCACCAGCACACACTGCCCCAAACACCTCAGTTCAAAGATCACCACGTACTATGAATTACAGGGTTTCCACAGAACACATGGAGTTTTCTACCCGCATGGAAACATACTGATTTCATTATGGAAAACAGATTTCTTTCTAGTATTTTCCTACCATCATTCTTCGGCATGTAAGCAACTGATTAGTATATCTTTGGGTTATAATGTATTTGAATGTTTGATTTTGAAAATTGAGGTTTGGGTTGCTGACTTGAGCTTTCTTTAAAAAAAAAATCAGTAAATAAATTTTGGCATGAGGTTAGGCCAGAATTTCCAACCATTATATAAATGGCCATAAATACACTTCTGCCATTTTATAGTACGTACTTATGCAAAGTGGCACCCTCTGCATTGATAATTATAAAAGGAAAATGCCAATCAACTGAAAAAGATTGAGAATGTTCTACACAGTGCAGTATATCAAAGAGCCAGCATTGAATTCTTAGTGTAAGAGTTACCAAGTACATACATGACATCCCTGTGCAAACTTGCCTTTGACTTAGAAACTGGTAAAATCAAATATACACAGGAATCGTTTAAGAAAACATTTCTTTGTGGTTTATTATCAGCAATCACTTGATTTGTATATGCAGTCTATATATCTCCATACATAGGTGCCCATAAATATTTCTCAGGCAAAAATGGGTAGTAAGGGTTTAAGAAGCTCCATAGACCCTCTGAGCATATGTTGCCTGTGATTTATTTCAGAGTTTTCTGCTGCTGATAGCTAGATGCCCATATATATTTCTAAGTTGCATTTGGTTATACAATGGATATGCTATTTAACATTTGGTTACCATTAAACAGGGAATCAACATTCCAAGGGCCCTTACTAACATCTCAAGTAACCCAATTAAGAGTTCACATGTGAGGGATGTGATTTAGAATAAAAAAGGATGAGACTTCAAGTATGTCGAATGCTGTTATCTAAAATCTGCAGTTAGAGGAGTCATTAATGAGCGTAAATTAATAAAGGGTGTTAGAAAGAAGTTTTGGAGGATCTGGAGGTCATAAGTTCTAGTCCTCAGCACCCAAATAAAAGGGCAGATACAGCGGCTTGGGTGTCTAAACCGCACTACTAGGAAAAAAATGAAGGCATGAAGATTCCTGAGGTTTACTGTACTGCAAGCCAAATTGATAAACTCCAGGTTTGGTGAGAGACAACACCTAAAACAGTAAGGTAAAGAAGAAGATCTCATGCCAGTCTCTGGCCTCCACATGTATGTACATCCGCATACATATACTCATACAGAGAATGCATACATACATACACACATAAAGCAAGATGACATTTCGTAGGTAAAACAAGTAATATTCAAAAACTGATTGGCTTATAGCATTTTATGGCATCTGCATACTGGCGTGAATAGGGCTTAGAGTCCTATCTGTGTTCGAAAGCTTTTAAGGCTCTGTGTTCCCTAAACAGATGTCTATCAGCTGATGTAGATAACAGACTGGCTAAGCATGACATCAGAATGCTATCGTGTAGTCTTAGCCTAAGTGTTGGATAATGTCAGTGGACTCAAGGACAGCAAGAAGGCCTTACCAGAGACTGCAAGAAAGGACTTTATGAAATGTAGACCCGTAGACTGGGAAGTGTTCATACTTGGGGAAAATATCCCTCTATAATTTGCTTTCACAGGCCCACAGGTAGTCATTGGGAAAAATACATTTCTTGAGCCAAACAAAAAGAACTTGACAAGAGGCGAATGGATAAAGGTTTTGGTCAACATACAAAAAAGTGAAAAAAAATATTGGAATCCCTGCCTCTCAAGGACCAAGAAGAAGTCCTAGCAAAACCCTATAGCGTTGTCCGAAGACTGGCTGTAATGGAAGTTAGCATTGCTGCCGTGGTTCCGGTCCTAGGCTGGACCTCCAAGTTAAGATTCCAGTGTCAATTTCTGAGATTCTAGGAGACCCTGCCTCTTCATCTGCAGAGGAAATAGGATGCCACTTCCTCCAGGACAGGAGGACCAAGGAAGCTCCTGAAAGACAAAGCACACAGAGAAAAAGGCCCTAGAAAGTTAGCTAGCACTCCAGTTTAGGGGAATTAGAACTGCTCTCCAAGAGGCACTCAGTGTTTGATACCATTTCTTTCATTTTCCAGTTCAATCAACAAACATACATTAAGCACTCAAGTACTAGGAAAAAATGGAGATATAAGAGACTTACATAATATACCTTTTAGTTGAGTCCATGGACTGTGCCCCCCAGTAGCTCACAGTCTCCTGTGTAATCAGATTCACTTCACAGCTCATCATGCAGGAAGTCCAAGCAGGCTTCCCAGAGGAGGTGGGCTTTGGAGAGGGTTTTAAGGATGAATGGAGCTGGCCCCAGTCTACTTGCTCACACATGTGAATCTATTGCCCAGTCTGCTTAATGTCCCAAGGGGACCAACTGTGCCTTCATCTCACCAAACTCTGCTATTGAAGAGTATAGATGTCCACGGCTCGGAGCTTATAGACAGACAACGGAAGGAAGAATTTCCCTAAACATAGAAAACGAGTAAACATACCAGGCAACGGAGCAGGAGGGGTCGGCAAAAAGCAAAAGTATATCTGTCCATGTACACCACACCCCCTGACCAATCCCTGAGACAGGAAGTATTGTCTATCTATTGGTGTGTCTGCTGGTATAAACTGTAACAGTCTTTTAAAATCAACCCCTTTTTATCTGGGATGCCCCAGCTGTGTCAAATTTCCAAACCTCTGCCTCTGACTTTCATGAGCCTGACCTCTGACTGGGGTCAACCTGTGAGCATACCGTAACCGTAACCTTCCCCTGGTGGAATGAAGAAGCACAGTCCGCAGCAGGGTGCAGATTTGAGGCTCAAATGAGGTTTATCCCAAGGAATTCTTTAAAGGTCTCTGAGTATGAGGTGAAGTATGGAAGCTGAGACAGACGCAGGCCAGGGCCAACAGGAGGACCCAGGCACAAATGAACAACTGGGTACTCCTTTAAAAAGCCCCAGGAGGTAGAGGCTGGAGGAGCTGAGGGAGTGCTTCTGTGGTATGCCAAGGATCTTGAGCAGAGGGCGCTTAGGGGACAAGAGATGCAGGCAGCAACTTCTCCGTGTTCATCTTCTTTGCCTGACTTCCTACAGAGACTGGGGAGTGTCAGCAAGCCCAGACAAACTTTGTAATAAGCTCTTCTTCTGAGGGCCCATTCATCTCTACCCCCAAAACCTTCCACTTTCCCCCCTCCCTCTGAAGAAAGTGTATCAGTTTCTAAATCTCACCACGTCGGACAATTCACTTTTCTTTCATGGGCTGCTCTGTGCTTGAAATAAATCTATGTATCTTCCCTACCGCTAATCTGATGTCAGTTTGTCCCATAAACCTTCAGAGGGGAAAACAACAGTCTTCCTTCCCCTCCAACACCATTGACGTTTCTATTTTCCAGACAAGAACAAGGATGTCAGGTAGCTACATGATCACAAGTCTATCAAAAGCAAGTGGTAGGCGTAGGATACAGTCACCACATTTTGGGAGCATGGGACTGCCAGCGGGTGGGTCTCTCTGGAAGCAAGTATATAAACCCAGCGCCACATCTGTGAAAGGTGTTCTGTTGTCTCCACCGCAGGACCTCTGCTCATTCAGGTCCAGCCATTCCACCGACCCGAAGACCCACATTAACATCTAGAGTCTGCATAGGAGGCCCTAAGCTACATCTGCTGTAAAATGACTAAGTTGCTAATAAAAGCAATGTCTCTCACTATGACTGGTGCCAACCCTAGTCGCTAAATGCCAATGGCCTCCTGGCTTTTCCCACCAGCTTTTCTGGATGGCTCTAAACAGACAAACCACCCAGACTGCTGCAAGCAGTACAGGAAGTACACGTGCCAGGAGCAACAGGAAAGGGGCCCACCCTCCGTGCAGTCGGAGCTTTCCTAAGTAAATCCATCCTCCAAAATCAGGAATTATTCCTACCTAGGGTTTTTAGAAAGCTTGAAATTGCCAAGCGTCCTAAGATCAATTTCATGAGCACTTCCCCCAACCCCCCCCCCCCAAGAAAGCCACACTGGCCATTTTACACAGCTTCGGTGATGGCATGATGGCAGAGATGGAGGTACTTACAAGGGGCCTCAGGGTTCAAAACCACACGCCAGTGTGGCACATCATCAGACTAGCTGCCACAAGAGTGCCAACTGCATTTCAGTTTTTCCCTTTCCGGCTTTCAAAGATTGTGACAGTTTGTTAGGGCCGGAAAAGGCATCAGCCAACTTTTTAACTCTTCAAAAGCTAAGAGAGGACACATGAGTGAGGTAACAGGAGCCACAGGATGGGACATCCTAACTATAAATTCCTCAAGACTATGGAACACCGACACCTAAGTCGTCGACAAGGGTGCGGGCTGGTAAGTCAGGGAGACCCGGGCCTCACCTCCCATTTACAGTGGTGGAAATGTGCGAAATCACCTTACCTGCACTGAGTCATGGCTTTCTCATCCACCTGTACACAGGAACTTAAGGAAAAAGGAAAGAAAGTGGTGTCTTCTGGGAGGTAGAATACCAAAATAATCTATTCCCTTTTTTTTTTTTTTTTTTTGTCCAACCTATACAGATGTGTGCCCTCCTCAAGAATTAATTATAAGAAACCCATGAAGAAATGTGGGTAATCAGGGATCCATCCAGTTTTGTTTAAATGTCACTTACTATATTGTTACTTCATTTTCTGTTACAATAGAAATATTTAAGGTGAAGTACTCTATAAAGGAAAGAGGCCAAGTGATCCGACGGTTTGGGAACTGACAGTTGAGTTCAGGTTTAGATGTTCCCCCATCAATCCCGCCTCTGGTGGAGGACTCCAGGGCAGAAAGCATTACAGAACAGAAGTAGAGATCGAGTGTTGAGACATGAAGCCAAAGAAACTGAGGGGGTAAGCTAAGCTTATTGTTTATGTGTTGCTGGCTGTTGTGGTAGTTTTAAATAACAACCAACTATTGTGAGTCCTAACAAGGGTCCTGAAACACTACATTAATCCCTTCCAAAGATACACATGAGCACACACACACAACACACACACACACACACACACACACACACACACACACACACATTATGATTTACCTTTTCATAAACCCCACCTCCTAGAAGTTCCCACAACAGTGCTGTCACACAAAGGACCAGCTTCCAACACCCAAGCCTGTGAGGACTTACTCAACCTACATCTGAACCATAAGACTAAGGACTAAACGCTGATACTCCAAACGACCCTGCTACTAACTACTCCCAGGGCCTTCAGCGGGGTTCTCCCTATTAAAGGTAGGTGCTTGTTCTACTTAGAAGTTCCTGCGCTCAATGCCAGTCCTCTTTGTCAAACTACAGCTCAAAGTTGAGGCTGCATCTCTCAGCTGTGGGGTTCTGAGTTCAGCACACGGAACAGGCTCTTCTTCAATAACTGGACAAATAAAGCCCTCGGGGGCAGTGAACTAAATAAGATAGGCTCTCATCATACCCTATTGCTCTGAACAAAGACTCATTCCTCCGCACACTACTTCTTATTAGGCCAACACATGAACAGAGATTCTCAAGGCTGAGGTGGGAGAGAAGTATTAAAGTCATCTCTTGTGGTAGTATCTTGACTATAATGGCCCTCAAAGGCTCATACACTTGAAGGGTTTTGTCCCAGTTCATAGACGGATCAGGAAGGATTAGGAGGCGTGGCCTTGTTGGAGAGGTGTGTCATGGGGGGGCGGCGGGCTTTAAGGTTTCAAAAGCCCACCGGAGGCCTAGTCTCTTGGTCTCCGCCTGGCAGATTCAGAGACAATCTCTCACCTATTGCTCCAGTGCCAGGCCTGCCTGCCCACCGTGCTTCATACCATGACCGTGGACTAACCCACGAAAACTGCAAGCAAATCCCTGATCAAATGCTTCCTCTTCATATGTTGCCTTGGCTGTGGTGCCTCTTCAATTAATAAAACAGTAACTATGACACTTGCTTAGTCTCATTTTTACCTTAAAATAACTTATGGTCAGGGGAGCATTCATTCGGTTTGCCAATACATGTTTTCTTAGTGTCCTGTGGATATTCTTTGCTAGGCAACAGAGAGTTTACCCACGAGCAGAGTCATAGACTTGGTTTTCCAGTGCAGGGGAGACAGTTATAAACAAACAAACATGAAAATCGGGAACTGATGAATGCAGAAAAAAAATTTTAAAAAAAACCAGAAAAATGAAAATCTGAGCAAGAGAAAGAACGTAAGGTTGAGTGGGTAAGGAGGAAGGGGAGCTCTGGGAAGGATTGGGGTAGGAAAAATATGACCAAAATGCATTATATAAAAGAATTTGAAGTAAAAAATAAATAAAATGAAAATAGGGTCCAATTAGAAGGATATGCAGTGACTTCCCACAGAGAAGATGGGAACCTCTGGAAATGACAAGATGTTTCCAGCCGTGCAGTGACCAGAGAAGAGCAATAGAGGGAAAGGGGGAAGATCCTAGGGCCTGTGGCTTCAGTGAGTCAGGAAGGTTGTCGTGTCTGGTGCTCCATGACCCAGAGCATAAGAGGTATCTGCGAAGGTAGGGAAGTGAGCAGAGACCAGATCAGGCGTGACTTTTCTGGTAAGAGCTATAGATGGATCCCACGTGTGGTGGGAAACCACAGGAGGAGGTAAAGGGTGGGGGAATGACGCATCCCGTTCCTAGAGACGCTGCCACGGGAGAACAGCAGCAAGCCCGTATAGTCATCTAGGCTTGGGGAAAGGCTGGCTCAGACAAAATGAGTGATATATCTAAGTGAAATCTCAAGCACAGTGACAGAACTTGTTGATAAACTCTAAGTGACAGGGGGAAAGGAGGCGTGAGGATGGCTTAGACTGAACTCTTTGTGGATTTGGCAGCTTTGGGTTGACTACCCCTCAGCCCTGCGAGGGGGCACTGCCGGGCCGGCATGTAACTCATCCCAGCCAGCAGGGTTGTGCCAGTCACCATTTCTAGACGTCACCTTGAGACTTTGGGGAATCTCAACACTCTGTCTATAAATCAAATAGGCTGTGAGCAAAGTGGAACCGCTCCAGCATGCTGGGCCTCCAAAGGGCAGGTGTCACATGTAATCCGCGTTATTCCGTCAGTTGCCCAGGGTCTTTTGAGGCCCGTGATCTCACCCACCCTGTGACATGATGAGATGTGACAGGTCTTGGCTAAGGGAGCCTGACACACCGCAGAGGAAGTTGGCAATCACTTCCATTATTATTGTTATTAGTTGGAGTAGCTCTTTTCCTCTGCAGGCCACTGCTAATTTCTAAGGCCAGATGGTCATCATAGTCCGCTGGCTGTGGGGCTTCATGGGAGCAAATACAAATAGCGTGGCTGGAAGAACAGAACTGGAGTCCATCTGGCCGGTTTGGAGGTGACGGACCTATGCTCTCTAAGTATCCGACTTCCTCTAATCTGAAATGCAGGCAACGAAACCACGGACTCGAGGGCTGTGGGGGCCGCACAGATGCTCCGAGCATAGGGCTTCACGTACTTTCAAGCACACGGAAACCACTCAGCAGAAGCCCCTCTTTACCACGCACACCACCATGAGGAAAGAACAGACCTGCTGTCTCCTGCTGCAGGTCTTCTCTGTTCCTAGGGGAGGCAAGCTGTAGAGCTCTTTGTGAAAGTCGACACATTTAAAAATCAAAGACTTCTGAGACAATGCTTTCTCTTGCAAAGGGATGGGTATAATCAAGAAACTCTTGGCTTCATCCTAAACTGGCATCTGGCCCTGGAAGAACAAGTACACAATGAACCGCTAGCCAGATACCAGAGGCTGCTGACGTCACAGACCTGTAAGAGCTGAGCAAGCACAATCTGGGAGCTATACCATTGAAAGGGATCCCCCCACCCCCTCTTTTTAAAGAGAAAGAGAATAAAAACATATGCAGGTGAGCCTGCCCAAGCGGTAGGTGCCTCGTTTATTAAAAGTACAATGTCTTCTTCCTAAGAGTGTTATGAAGACTATGCAAAATATCTTACAGGAAATACTCAATAAATATTAACCCCTATCAAATTTCCCTTCTCAACAGGCTCCTATAATAATAACAATAATTATTGTTATCATTATCGAAGTGCGGGTGTTCAAACCTAGAGCTTCTCAAATGCTTTATCACTGATTCCCCCACCCCAGCTTGATCTTCCCTCATTCTTAGTAGGCTCAGCACAGAGAGGGAAAAGACAGGAGAGTTTTTTAGCTATCAAACAGGGTCTAGGGTAATTTGGAGGTGAGCTAACTTGTTCTAGAAAAGTCTCCAGCTTAGCTTCCCTACAAAGTCTTCACAACCCATGAATCCAGAATAGGCTGTGATCACACAATGCCCCCTTGGACAGACATACAATAGTCACTCTCAAGGCCTCATCCCCCTCACCTAGCCATTTCCTTTGTGGCTTTTCTGTTTTCTGCACCAGTCTCTGCACAGCACTGTCATCTGCTAGCACTGGGATAGACAGAGTTCTCCCACTCTAGAGCAGACAGAACAGAAGCTACTAGGTTTGTTTTACTAGTGGGGAAACCCAGACACGGAATGAATGCCTATGACTTACGTAACTCCCAGTCTCCAAATGAACCCTGGCTTTTGGTCTACCACTTGTCTCTGCTATACCATATAAATCACATTCTAAAAGGGACAGCTGGCACTGCTCCTTTAAAGGATGCTGGGAGTGCCGCTGGGCTTCGAGGAACCAGCCAGCGGGTACATAACGTGGTGAGGGGGACTGTGAGGACCATGCTAAGCTGAGGCCTGCTGCCTCTGTGGTGTGCAGGCAACCACCTCTTCCTGCTATGGTCCTTGGCTCGCCTTTGTCCTTCATTGGTTCCCTTGCACCTTGACATTGCAAGAGCTCCCATGAGAATCTAGCATCACCACCCCCAAGAGAACATGTTAGAAATACAAACTCTTAAGCTCTACCACATCACAGCCAACCCAGAGCCCGCATCATCACGTGATTCTCAGGAGAGCCTCATGAACGATCAAGCTGAATATAGTAGTGCTCTCACGAACACAAAGTGTGCTGAATAGTCAGTTCAGAATGTGAGATGCTGATAAAAAATATCCATACTGGCCGCTTGGTTATGATTACTGACTTGCTTCAGTCTTTGATTGTCTACTCAGGAATTCTGCCAGACCTGAGTCCTGGTGCCTGGCATACAGTAGCCTTCAATAAATATTTATAGGAGGAACTGAAGATGAATTATCTAATAAATTGGTACATTCATAAGGTTTCCCCTTGTTCCTACTGTTTTTTTCCTCTGGAGAACTAGCTGAAAAAATAAAGAATAGTGCCAGACAGATACAAAGCGCTCGGCCTGTGCGAAGCAGCCTACTAGCAGAGCAGGAGGAGCTGAATTCATGCTTTGAGAGGTAATTTTGACTTTGAGAGGTAATACGTAGCCTGGGCCACCTTGGAACTCTATGAGAATGTCAGCTGGTTGAAGAGAGGAGAGAAGTATACACTCTGAGGCACATACTAACACATAGAGAAATTATTCCAGAGGATTCCAGGGAAATGATTAAGTGTCCAGGAGAGGTGGGCTGACAGGTCACCGGCTGTGGTATGTAAACTATGTTTGGCATAGTAGCAAGGAGCAAAGTACTTCCTCCTATCTGTGTCTGCCTCTTGTCTTGCTTTTGATACGATGATAAGAGAGACAGGGTAATGAATCGTGGTGGTGGACAAGGGCATGACGGACAAGCTTGATCAGAGCACACACACAGACACTTTAGGTTCAAAGGGAGCCTTGGATGTTAATGAGCGTCTCTTGCTGACCACTTCTCCTTCCCTCTGCCCTGTGAGTTCCCAGCAAAGCCAGCTTCCTTCTTGAGTTTACCCTGACAGTCAGGAGGCTTTCCATCGCTCTGTTGTGGGGTGCAGATCCTCCCCCCACTGCCAATACTGCAACCCCAGGTCTGCTGGGGTCTCCATTCCCCGCTTTTCCTATTTGGCAGCTAGGTGTTATTTTGATATTTAATTTTTGTCTATTTAATTTTGCAAATATACTAAAACTTCCATCAGGCCAGAGTCTATATCCAGTATTTCTTTGAGATTGCCCATAATGCCTAAACCTATGTAGTGTGTGCTACAAGAACGATAAGAGGTGAGAGTTTCCCCGTGGCATTTAATAAAGTAGCAGAACCTCTCTAATAACCTCGGCATGCAGCGTCTTAAGCTATAGCTTATTTTGCCTCTGCTAAATGTAGATTTGGTAGTTGTTCTAGACGATTGAACCATCTCACTTTCTCTGCATTCTTAGGGCTCACCAGATCACAAAGGAAGCATTCTCTGGGGCAAGTTTTAAGTTATTATATCATTTATGTATCACAAATACTTAATGACTACCCAATAATTGCCAAGGGCTGTGTTAAATGTTTAGCCACATTAATCATTATGACAGCATGATGCTGCTGGCACACAAGACACAGACTCAGAACTGGTCACTCAAGGTCACAGAGTCAGGAAGCGTGTGAGTGCTTACCTGTGATCCTCCTGTCGTCGGGTGTCTTCATGTTTGGGGAACTACTGAAAATATTACCTAATAGATCAGTTATCTAACGCAATCAAATCTACTCAGTGAATATTGTACATAGGAAAACTCTACCTTTAGGGCAATCCAGCGCTGGCTATAAAACATACTCTCTAGGCTGGTTTTTGGCATAAATGTCAAGGACAAAATAAATTTTTTTTCCTGATTAAAAGAAAATGTTCTCAGTGGCAGTTATTAAATTCTACAACTAAAGAAAGAAGGCGTTCATCCCCACCGCCCTCTCTGGGCCTTACTCACAGTGCTAAGCTCCTATTAGTTGTAGGAAAACAAAAAGCATTTTTTTCAACATGTCAATATAATACAGTCCTGCCCAAAACTATGTTAAATTTAAAAAAAAAAAACAATAGCTATTTTTCTTATTGCATGAAGAAAACCAGCTCTACACGTTGACCCCAGGCACTGAACCATCATTTCAAGGATGTTTCAAAGCATTCTTGTCCCATTATTTACTCTTTAGATAATCCTGTTTTTTGTTAAGAAGCGTCAGTTAAAAAAAAAATAGAAATCCAGATATGCCTTAACAATAATTGATATTGACCTTTCAAGACTAAACGGTTGCATCTCCTTATCAAACTTCGCCTTTTCCGAATGAACAATGAGACATTTTTTTGGATCTTTATCTTTAGGCCTGCACAGCCCTATCCACAGATCCTGGGAAGCAGGTGAGGTCCCAGGACACTCCCTGAGCCCTGGCTGCCTGTGAAACCGTTTCACACACTCAGCCTCATGCCTCACGACTTGTGTGGGCAGCACTTGGCCGTCTCTCTATTTACACAAACTCCCTAACGGTCTGGCACCACTGACGTCTCAGAGGGAGGCACAGTCCACAGAGTGTTTCACAAGAAAATCTTTAAACAAAAGGAATTAAAGAAAATCCCTGTTTAATAGTGAGTTTTTACCAAGCTCCTAAATTCTGGAGAGCAGTGAAATATTAACTTTCCCCAAGTGGGAACACAGAGCTCGCCTTGTTTCTCTTCATGCTGTTGGGTCACAAGCCCTCTGGAGAGGAGCGTGCTCGTTCTTAAGAACCTACTGAGATTCCTCATCAATAGCGGTTAAGAAAGCACAGGACCTGGGCTCACACAGACCTGCGTTCAAATTCTGTTTTCCACCCTCCGCATGTCTCAAGGGCCTAGTGTATAAATCAGGGATGAAAGTGGTAATGACCTCATTGCTCCAAGATTCTGCAGCATAAGGTGTCCACTCAGAGTAAGCGCACAGTGTGGGGCGGCTGAAATACAATCAGCCTGCCATCATCTGGACCCGTGAAGGGATCTTTCTTCAGCAGACAGCACAAAACAGTGGCAGAGGTCAGGAATCAGCCCTACTCTGTGTCTCTAGCTCTGGTTTAGCGCCCCCTTGTGGCTGCCCTTCCTAGCCCTCCTTCCTTGCCTTTGTGGTAACCCAGGCCATACCCAAGTCTTTCAGGGTCAGTCCAACAGAAGGTGCTGCGGGGATCCGGATCCGGGGGATCCGCATTACAAAGTCACTGTTTTGTGCTATCTGCTAAAGGCTGAATTAGTGTCATCAGCTTGATTGATCACCCCTCTTCCACAGCACTGTGGGTCCCAAGGGAGCTTCTCCTCACTGCCTCAGCACAAAGCAAGGAAAGACACTCTCTCCGTCAGTTCCCTGTTCCGAGCCCAAGACGGTTCTAGAGAATCCCGGGCCAGCCATTTTTCAGCCCATGTCACTGAGCCATGACGGCGTTCCACACAAGAGGCCCGCTTTTACCAGGAGCAGGTAGCAGCTCTCACAGGCCACCACATCCCCCACTCCCAGCCACAGCCCTTTCCTGTGGCCAGCGCTCCCCACACACGGTCTAGAGAACCTTTGCCACATGGCTCCATTTGCCTGTACAGTCAACCTTGATTTTTTGGAAGGTAAGATATTGACTCACTAAGGTGACATGATGTCATTTCTGCATCAATTTCCATGAAATAACATATCATATAATCATGTTGAGGGCGGTCTCACAACAAAAGGCTGATTAAAAAAAAATGATTGGAAGTTAAATACAGCTGGTAGGTATTCAATCGTGTATAATTCACTAAATGAAAATCCATTTTATTTTTATAGAATGAAAAAATTTTAAAAGTATACACTAAAAAAGTAAAAAAAAAAAAAATAGTTTCTTCCGTTGTGGAATTGTTTTCCTTCTCATTTGTTTAAGTGTTTTACCTAAATTATGTTCTTAAGTTCTTCAATCAACAAACATGTGTACCTTCTAAGTAACAGGATTTGAGGCAGTACCGATATCACCACAGAGCCAACTTAGCCTGAATGACCCCACAATCTAACAATGGTTCTCAACCTGTGGGGCCATGATCCCTTTGACAAACTTCTGCCTCCGTGTTTACATCTCTGTGAGTATTCACATCATGATCAGAACAGTAGCAAGATGACAGTTATGATGGAAGCAGTTTTATGGTTGGGGTCACTGTAACATGAGGAACTATATTAAAGAGGCACAGCATTAGGAGGGGTGAGAACCACTGGTCTGGTAGATGTCACAGAGATCAATCAAGTAATTCTGCAAATTCATAGTTATAATCAGGGACAAGGGCCACCAAGGGAGGACATGGGGCACCAAGAGCGTAAGTGTAAGAGAGGGGCAGTATCTCTGGCTGGTGGGCTAGATTCAGAGAAAGCACCCTAAAGAAATAATGTAGGACACTGATGTTGGACAGAACTGAGGCTGACGGGAAAAGAGGCTCTGCAGGCCGGAGGCAAGCACAGGCTCGGTCGGGGGTGGCCAGTGCACGGACATCCGGGGCTGAGCATATGATGGATGGACGGGCGGGCATAAGGCCCAGAGCAGCCGGGGCTTCTGTAAGAGAAGTTAAGGGTTTCTGCCTCTGTTTATAACATGGTGGTGAGTGTGGAAGTGTGACAAGATCAGGATTGATCACGTGGGCGACGGCTGGGTGAAGTCAAGGGATCCGGGCTGAGACACGGCGAAGGCAGAGAGCTGGCTGGGGTGAGACCTTGAAGCCAGTCAGGGCTGTCTCCCTTCTCTAGTTTCTGCTGGGAACAAAGTGAACAGCAGTGCCTGGGCACAGGCAGGCGAATTCCACTGGCACAATGTTCAAAATGGTATTTTATCTCAAAACCTGGAACCAGTGCTTTGGAGAACAAACGGCAGGTGTATTTACATTAAACATGAAACCCCTTCCGCCCCGTGTTTGTGAAGCACACAGTCTTTTCTTCCCGGCTTCACTGGGGGTTTGCCATCTATCCGATTACCACGCTGCTATACTTTTCCCCGTCACCACAAGCCCCCTCTCTTACGCCTTTCAACCTTTTTTTGCAATTATATACCCGTTTTCTTCTGCACCCACAGAAGTATCGGGGCCCCACAAAGTTCTTCTTTCCCCCCTTCCCACCACAATCACACCACAGTGGCCAGATCACGGGGATCAGGTTGAAGTTATTGTTCCTCCTGAAAGGATTCTGAGAGCCTCTCATGTGAACATCTTAGCACATCAGGTCACGGAAAATCAGGGTTGGGGGTGCCTCTTCTAGTTGTAAGCCTTGGGAGCAGAATAAAGGGCAGGTTGTGGAGGTTAGGAATGGAGTGGGGATAAAAACAATTCTCCCATACTAGAGTGTTCCCACAGAGAACCAGTCCCCAGAACCGAATCAGATTCCCAGGAGAACACATGTCCTCGTAGACAGGGATCCCATACTGTTTCTTACCAAGAAATACCATTAAGGCTTAATCCTTCCCTGGGCATGACTGACCCACTGACTAGCACATTGCAGGGTGTTTAGTATCTTCAGTTCTGTTAAGTACCAAGTGCCAGTAGGAAACACTCTTCAGACACCACGCCCTCTGCCATCCGCTCCGCCCTGTACACCAACTAGCAGTGATTGTCTCGCTTCTGCCTCGGATTGGAAGCTGTGCAGCAGTGATTGTACTCCGGTGGAATACTGCCTGTGGCTCAGAACTGTGGTGTCAGAATCAAAACAGGATTTAAAGTCCGACTTTGCCACTTGTCAGTTTGATGAGGACATGGGCATACCGCTCCTCCCTCAGACACTGTATTTCCTCCTCTTTTTAAAAGGTGTTCGCATGGGGACTGGATGAGATAGCCACCCCCTTGTACCCTGTAAAGGGGGAAGCCATTCTTGTCCAGGGCCCTGCTGGGAGCAGCTCACTGTGAAAACACTGCCCTCCCAATCCCATCCCACCCCACCCCCCACCTCCATGATGCTTAGCAACCTCCAGAGGCTCAGTTAGATCCAACTGCTCTCCCAAGCTGGGTTCCTTCATTCCAAAAAGTGTCTATCAGCCATGTTGTATAGAAGCAACACTTGGAAGAGATCAAGTCCACCTAGGACAGATGCGGGGCGAGAGGAAAGGAACCAGGACATATTGCAGCCCGTTTTTTTTCTTCTAAAGATTTACCGCATTGATCACTTCTAAACTGACCTTTGAGAGGAATTGCCCTTGGCCAAGGAAAGAAGAGGGCTTCGAGGTTCCTGTTAGGAACAAAACATTTGGTACTTGGCCAAAGCAATAGAGCAATCTGGAAAAAAAAAATAATTTGACTCCACTTTAAAAAGCCCGAAAAGTCATGCAAAGGTATCTTAACTACCTACAAAGGGATTTCTGAGTTCTCGGCTTCCCACTTTTACTCTTACCCCCTCCCCACCTCCCTTACTTCTTCCCTCCATCTTCTATCCCCCTCTCCCTCCCCCTTCTTCCCTCCTCCCCTCCCTCACGTCCTTCTTTCCTCCCTCCGTCCCTCCATCACTCTGACTTTAAAGCAGTTGGTTTGAATTCAGCACTCAGGCATGGGCTTACTGCCTTCTCTCTCCTCTTGGCAGCATCTCTGGCAGAGAGCTCAAGCCACAGCGACACCCAGGCAGCCCATCTGACCTCTCTCAGGGTTGGGAGTCACCGCTCTCTGCGTGGCTGGATGGAAACTACACGTATCACTTGTCTGCACTGAAAAACCCATGTTCATAAGGTGATTTCCCTTCTGTGTCTCAGCATCCTGAATTCTCGGGTTTACTTCAGGGTTCTGGTTGTTCAGCTATACTAATAAATAAAGGAAGAGCTACTAAATCCTGATCATTTTAACCATATACTTCCAAAGTCCTTTTTTATATGCTTTGATTGTAAAGGCATGTAATGAGTTAGGTGCCCTCGTGACATCTTTTCAGATGAGGACTATTTTAGCTCTTCTGCTTCCTGGGCATGACCTCCTTTAGCACGCGGATCCAGCCACCCTGGGAGCCTCTCCCAAGTCTGTTTCTCTCTCACGTCCCACGTGACCGCCCCCTTCTCATTACCTGTTATTGCCCTCATTTCTTTTCCATATTTTTAGGCTTTACTTCAGTGGTCCTCCACTTTCCTAATGCTGCACCCTTTCAATACAGCTCTTCATGTCGTGGTGAGCAACCCAACCACAAAATTATTTCCTTGCTACTTCACAACTGTAATTCTGCTATTGCTATGAATCATAGTGTGAGTATCCGATGTGAACGATATCTATTCTGCAGCCCCTGTGGAGGTTGTGAACCACATGTTGAGAACCACTGCTTTACCTATTGACACAAATGCACATGTTATGATAGCCTACCAAACACTTCTAATTGTTTTACATAGAGTCTATCTGGCCTAGGCCGGCTTTGAACTCCCGGTATTTCTTCTTCCACATCCCACATGCTAGAATTACAGATTTTATGGTATACCACCATACCTAGGCTCAGAGAACCTGTTTGAAAATACTGACAGTACTTCAGAACTTAATTAGGGTTTTGTCACCTAATCTACAGCTCCCAACACTGGCACAGTATTTATTCTCAGAAGTATGCCCAACTCTCCCCCTGGGATTGCGTCTGCCTGGCTAACAGAGGCTCTGGACACAGCAGCACTGGTGGGCAGTGGAGGGCTAGGATAATGCCCTAGATGGCAGACAATAGGGTACTCTCGGATCACGAAAAGACATTCAGAAGCATCAGCCAGAACCAGTTATCCTCCCGGGTTTGTCTGAGACCCTTCCATTGCTCTTACCCAAAGCGAGGAGAGGTTGTTTACGGCACGCTCCAGACCAACCTCACAGCAAGGGTGGTGATAACAGAACGCCAGACTGTTATGATCATCCTGAGCCCAGCTCGGAAAACCACAGACTGTAGCAGGCTAGGCCAGGGACAGACTTAGAGTCCAAACTAAGCCAGCACAAAGGGGCGTGTGGTTGGTGGCTAAGTAGTTGCTCAACAAACACATTGACAAAACGAGAATTGTCACCACCCTGGGGAAAGGCAGTGAGTGACAAGAGACAGGTCATTCTCTGCTAAATGCTTATCCACCCGAGTCGCTCCTCTCCTTTCAGAATGGTCTCTGTGGCTGAGGTTGAGGACAGCACTTATACCTAGAACCTTTGTTTAAAGCGTTGGAGATTTACTGCCTCCTCGGAGGAGCCCGTAGAAAACCCAGAAGAAAAGTTTGTAAGGCAGCAGGCAGGCCCTTGGCGTCACATATGCACCGGCAGCTTCCCCTTGACGATCAGCTCGGAGAAAGAATTTTGCAACTACATTTAAGCCTTCTTCCCTTTATCAAGCCATAGAGAACCTGAGAAGCTCAACTTTCTTCCCTTTTTCCCAGAAGTAAAACCATGGTGCATTCCTGAAAATGCAGGGTTTGGGTTTGTGTGTGTGTGTGTGTGTGTGTGTGTGTGTGTGTGTGGTTTTCTCCCTTTTCTTTTTTTTTTTTTTTTTTTTTTTTTTTTTTTTGTTAAATGTAACAGTTTTCAGGGTGAAGTGGAAGAATGAAATGACCCAGCTAAGGAGAGCCAGCAAGGCTGGCGGTCACTATGGGACACAGAGGAATCTGCCCTTTCCTTATCCAGGGTGCTTCCCCTCGCGCCCAGGCTAATCTGTTTGGATAATCCCAATCATGATGAAGGATGCCCTGCCTCCCAGGACTGACAGCAGATGAGAGCCGCCACATTAACCCTTAGAGCTCCCAGCCATTTCAGCTAAGGTCCAGCCTCCCTGGGCAGGCTTCATCTCAGCCATTGCCTGAATCTCGGCTTTCCACTTCTCATCCATCCTTTTTAAATGGCTAACTCCTCCCAGTGACTCCTTCTCATCGTAGCCTAGGTTAGAACAGGGCTGCCTTTAGCCAATGCTCCCAATAGATCTCTCGGCCTGGAGGCTCTCTGTAAATCCTGCCTTTGAGATCCATGGCCTCTTTGAATGAAGATGAACTTTATCTATCACCACAGGTCTAAGAACTCTTGGAGTAGAGGTCAGGACTATGTCTTGGTCCTTATTACCCCCATAGCACCAATACATGCCACACTCATTAGATTCTCAAGAAATATTTCCTGAGAGGCTGGAGAGATGGCTCAGCAGTTAAAAATGTTTACCACTCTCTTTTAGAAACATTTTTGTTGTTTTTATTGTTTATTTTTTCTAGAGTTTCTGTTTTTGTTTGTTTGTTTGTTTGTTTGTTTTTAGACCTGAATTTAGTCTCACAACCATCTATAACTCCAACTCCAGGGGATCTGATACTTCTTCTGACCTCTGTGGGCTCTTATACCAAATACATACATATATATGTATATACATATATACATATATGTGTGTATGTATATATACATACATACATACATACATACATACATGCATACACACACACTCAGGCAAATACACACACATAAAAATAAGTAAATAAATAAATATATTTTTAAAGAAAAAAATGTTTTCTGGATGAACACAAGAAAACCCATTCTCATCCTTATGGCCCCTTTCTCTCAATACATCCCTTATGTATTTAAACTTTCGGTATTGATGATTTTATAACAAGCATGGTATCCTCTACGCCGAGTCCACAAGCCTAGCCCTCACAGGCAGCAGCTGTTTTGTCTGTTTCACACGTAGAAGAGTGAGGCCCGTGAACGCAAGGCTAGGTGCAAACTCAGGACTTCTCAATTCCGAGTTTACACTATGAGCTTCCTTGATTCGAAGTGGAGTCTACAAGCTTGTCAGCATTAGGATGAATCATTCTCCTGTGACTTCTGTCCTTGAAGGTCACCTGAAGGCACCAGGTCACATACAGAACAAACCATCCCTTGGGATCCTGAGAGTCTTAATTCCATCTTACACAAAAATACAGACGCATATATCCCAGAGTTATGTAAAAGGGATGTGGTGGAGCACAGACCACATTGGGCAAAGGTCCCCATCTTCTGAAGGACTAGACAGCAAGTCTGAGTCTACACACGTTCATGAAGGTCCTCCATAGATCACACTGTGCCGGGTACCCTGAGGGTCACTGTCCTCTTTCAGTCACCCAGAGCAAGGTGCAAGCCAAAAGACAAGCTTTCAGCGGGAAGCAGGGCCGGCAGACAATCTCAGTGTGGGGCTAGTCTTTACCCAGCTGAGTTAGGTGGTCCACAGAGCAGGGAAAGGCTCGAAGGGACCAGACTTCAAGACCACAGTTCAAGAATGAACTCAGAATTCTAATCCTAGTTTGTCTTCCTTTACCCCAGCACATTCTGAAGGCAGGATAAATTGTAAGTCAAAGTTTTTATGGCTGGGTTGGTGTCCTAATCCCAGGAAGTCCATGCCTGACATTGCCTGGAGGGTCAAGCACCAGAGACTGGATAACCCAGAGGCCTGGGATAGAACCAAACGCAACTGTCCCCTTCCCCCACCAAAAAAGTCAATGAAATGATTCCTAATGATACTCTGCTATAATCACAGACTGGAGCCTGACATGATAATCGGCATCAGAGAGCCTTCATCCAGCGGATGGGGGCAGATGCGGGGACCCACAGTGAAGCGTTAGGCAGAGCTTGGGAATCCTGCAGGAGAGCGGGGGTGGGGGGTGGGGGTGGGGGATGGGGGGTATTGTCGGAGCCACAGGGGTCAAGGACACTACATGAACACAGCCCACAGCATCAACTAACCAGAGTTCATAGGGGCTCACGGAGACTAAACCAACACTCAGGGAGCCTGTGTGGGTCTGACCTAGGCCCTCTGTATATGTTACAACTTGATGTTCATGCGGGTCTCCTAGTAGTGGGAGCGGGATGGTCTCTGACTCTTTTGCTTGCTTGTAGGACCCCTTTCTTCCTACTGGGTTTCCTCATCCAGCCTTAATACGAAGAGATATGCCTAGGATTATTGCAACTTGATATGCCATGTTTAGTTAATATCCCTGGAAGGCCTGCCCTTTTCTAAAGAGAAACTGAGGGGTGAATCTGAGGAGGTAGGGAGGGGAAACTGTGGCTGGGATGTACTATATGAGAGAAAAGAAAAAAAGAAATCTAGTCGCAGCCCTCCCTCCCATTATCATGTCCAGGAAAGCCTGATCTCAGGGGCCTCCTGCACCTTTTCTGCCTTCTTGCCCTTCTCCCAGCCAAGGAGCTCTTCCTGTGCCGCTAATGGGAAGCTCTGCCCGACATAAGTGTTGGCTCAGCGTCTCCCTGCTCACCTTCAGTCCTTTAGCTGCCCTGGCATTTGCTCATTGGGTTTGTTGTATTTGGTGATAGGACTTGAGACTTCATTCATGCTGGGAAAATTCCCATCGCTGGGCCCCATGCTGAGCACCCCCACCCTGTCCTTCATATGTGGTTATCTAGGGCGGTTCTCTACGGGTGCCTCGTCCAGCTGGTGAGGTCCCCCATCCACTTGTCATCAGAGCCCAGAGGGATCTGACACGCATAGCATTGCAGAGAACACAGACCCCAAGGTAGTCATTCCGTCTCCGGGAGCCAAAAGGTGACCAGGGCACTACAGACTAGATTCAGTGCACTGCATATGCAATCGATGAGGAGTCCTAGGAGGCTAGTGCCCAGGTGTGGGGACCACCAGGTGTGGGGAAACTGAGGCAGGATGAACACCGGAGCCCAGAATTTGAAAACAGTCTGGGCTATATAGCAATATCCTGTTCTCCTCAACATAAGAGAGGGAGGGGGAGAGAGAGGGAGAGGGAGATGGAGAGGGAGAGGAGGGAGAGGGAAAGAGAGAAGAAGAAGAAGAAGGAGGAGGAGGAGGAGGAGGAGGAGGAGGAGGAGGAGGAAGAGGAAGGAGGAGGAAGAGGAAGGAGAAGGAGGAAGAGGAAGGAGGAGGAGGAAGGAGGAGGAGGAGGAGGAGGAGGAGAAGAAGAAGAAGAAGAAGAAGAAGAAGAAGAAGAAGAAGAAGAAGAAGAAGAAGAAGAAGAAGAAGAAGAAGAAGAAGTAATCATCTTTGGAAAACTGTTCAGCTCTTGGGGGTAGGGGGCTGCACCCCAAAACCAGCCCCCTTCCTCCCTCTCCTACACCCTCAGAGCAGAAGGAGCACAGATCAAAGTTCTTACACATTAGAGAAAAGACTATTTTTTTTCCAGCATGCCACACAACTCTTAAGGATTGTTCAGACCCTTTGAATGTTTTAAAATCAGGCCAGGAAGTGGAACGGCGGAGAGTCAACAAGTGCCGATCAATTTCAAGCACTTCCAACATATTTATTCCATTTTCTCCTCGGTTTCATGTAGCAGTTACTCACGCTGATTAACTTGAAAAAAGAAAACGGGAACAAAGCCGACCCAGATGTGTACAGCGCCTTGCCCTGGGAAAATGTGTGTAGACTTCAAACCTCCCACACTTGAAAGGCAGCAGGGAGGTGAGGCTGGATGGACTGGGCTCTGTCTGCGTCTCTCCCTATACATATATACTGCAGCCCATAGGTCACATAGAGGGTAAGATAGCTACCATGACTTGCTTGTGTGTGTGTGTGGGGGGGAGGGAATAAGGAGAGATACGAGGTGGATTTCAAGGGGTCCTTTATCAAAGGACCACGGAACACGGCGTCGACACACCAGTTCAAGTGCAGTCACATGCAAGGTATAATTAATAAACTCCGCACTAACTAAAAGTGACTGGATTTTGTCTTCATATGTGGTGGGTCTCACTTAGCTCATTTTGAGGAAGACAGGAGGGAAGGAAAAATAGAATTGATGGAGGGAGGGGAGGAGGGGAGGAGGGGAGGAGGGGAGGAAGGGAAGGAGGAGAGGCAGGGAGGGAAAAGAGGGAGCTTTGAGGGCAGGCAAGAGAGGATAAGCCCAGGGTAGAAAACAGGTCGGGAAGGGACCTTGGGCAGAACAGAACAACTGATACGAGCCCTACCATGGCTCAGAGAGCTTCCCCTCTCCTACCTCACCTTGACCCTTCACTCGGGGCTTGCATTCTCTGCACATCTGGCCTGTATTAGCCAGCCCCTAAGGAGAAGTCAGGTCCTTGCAGTACAGTCTTCATCTGAGGCCTGGCCTGCTAGAAAAAAACAGGGCTTTGGGGGGGGGCAGAATATGGGTCCCCCCCTGAGAGCCAAGCTGCAGGGTTCCCCCACATCTGGAGCCATGCAGGCCAATGTGCAGCCTTTCCTGAGAATAAAACACACAAAGTTGTGGGGAGGGGAGCGAGAGCTGGCTTTCCCCAGCAAGCAGCCGGGAGCGCAAGAAAAGAAGCAGAGAGAACCTGTCTGGGTAGGTGAGCCATCTGAGCCCCATGCTACCTACAGCCCGTGGACAAGGGCAGCATGCTTTATCACCGGAGATCGGTTACTCAATGGCAGGGGACATTAAGATCACTTTGTGGATGTGCATTCATATAGGATAAATATAAAATGTAACATGCAATAGTATCTTCAACAAAATATTTACACTATTTATCAACAATGTATGAAACATTTTAGTCCATTCTTATTTGTGCGGTTGAATTTAACCTATATAATCCAATGATAAATGGCTGTTCACCCAAGAAAACGACATCCTATAGCAGGATGGGAAGCACACATCTGCACTCGTGGGCATGAGCAAGACGGGGTGTCTGTGTCCTCTCTCCAGCTGTGACCTCACCAGGGCTTTTTCTTTCCCCGTTTATAAACAAAGTGCTTCAGCCTTTCAGAGGAAGCTTGTTTCCGGGAGAGATGCAACAATTTTTTTATGGCAAAAGACCCAGGAGTCGCTTCCACACCTGAGAACACTTGACTGCGTGGTCCCAGCAAATGCAGGCCTTTCCTAATCTGCTTCATAGAAGTGTTCAGAGTTTAGCTAATTATGTCTTGAGTATTCAGAGCTTCTGGGCTCATTAATATCCACTTATCAGCAATTGCAATTCATGTGTATTCTTTTGTGATTGGGTTGACTCACTTAGGATGATATTTTCCAGATCCAACCATTTGCCTACAAATTGCATGAATTCATTATTTTTAATTGCTGAGTAGTATTCCATTGTATAAATATACCACATTTTCTGTATCCATGCCTCCGTTGAGGGACATAATTGGCTAAGCAAAAGGGATGGAGAGGACCCTGGTCTGGAAAAGACTAAATCCGGTTTTGTAGGAGAGTACCAGAACAGAGAAATGGGGGGGGGGTGATTGGGGAATGGGTGGGGGGGAAGAGGACTTATGGGACATATGGTGAGGGGGGGAACTGGAAAGGGGAAAGCCTTTGGAATGTAAACAAAGAATATAGAAAATTATTTTTTTTTTAAAAAAAGGGAAAAAAAGTGTTCAGAGTTAATTTGACAACGTAAATCAAAAGGCCCTGGCAGTCAGGGCGCTAATGTGCCTTGCAGAATGTTATCACAAAGAAGTTAAGGACAAAAGGAAGATTAGCTACTCGGCAGGAAGGAAAAATCTGGTTTAGGAGTCTCCAATTCAGAAACAACCCTGGGAGGCAACAGAACCCTTTCCTTCCTCCCACCTTGTATGAGAAGTATTAGCCTGGCATTGACACTGTCTGTAACCTGTGCAGGTCCTCATAAACATCTGGGAATGCGAAGTGTTTTGACTCTTCAAACATCTTGACAGGAAGCTAATCTGAACATTAGCCACACTGCACACCGCAAACCACGGAGCACATCTGAGTATTCCCTTCTAGGCCTTCCTAAGACTGTGACCCTTTATTTAGTTCCTCATGTCGGGGTGACCTCCAAACCATAAAATTATTTCCTGGCTGCTTCATAACTGTAATTTTGCTACTGTCTTGAATTGTAATGTAAATATCTGATATGCAGAAAAAAAATCTGATTATTCGACCTCGGTGGGGGGTTTCGGCCCACAGATTGAGAACCACTGTCTTGGAGTAAACCAAAGGTCATATAAGTGACTGAAAAGTTCAGATTTATGAGGGGACAGCAGCACAAAGAATTATGTTTTCCAAAGCCCAGCCACCTATGCCGAATGGCATATCTCTCTCACACCTGGGTTGGGGACAGAGTTTGTCCAAATACATCAGTTCCCACTGAATGTCTTAGACTAAGGATGTACCAAAGAGGAAGCCTAGCTGGCTTCATTTCGTCCAAGGTAAGTATCAGTGACCCAGGTACAGAGAAGGAAACTGGGGCCCAGAGGACACTGGCGACCTGCCTGAGGCCACACAGGAGGCTGGAGTGCATGCGCCTCCACTTCCGTGGACTCTGCCAGGTCCCTGTGCAGGGGGCTGCTGCTACGCCTGCAGTACTACCACTCCGGAGCTAAGGCATCCCCCACCCCTCGGATTCTACCTCAAATTCACACCAGAGAGATCCAGAGTACCCAGGGGAGAACCGTGGGGAGAGCTGGTCAGGGTCACGCCCTAAGCAGGAGGCCACCTCACTTTCAGCCTCCTCTGCCCTCCCCGATTCTGGCTGACAAGCACCCAAAAACACGCCTTTCCAGTCCTCTTTGAATTGAATTTTCACAATCTTTCTCCCTTGTCTGCGGTCCTCAATAAAGGAGCAATCCCATAGTCATTTTCATTCTGATTTGAGGAAAACGCGTGGCTTTTCTTTTGACCAACACTTAAAAACTTTTCATGCTCAACCAAAGACGGTTTCCTGTTTTGTGCACATGTGTCAGAGGTGAAGAAAATGAAGCCTGTTGTTCCAGGGCCCTAAAATAAAACTGAAGCACACATGCTCCGTGAACGCATGTCTGACAAGATCAAGTGACCTCTGGGGAGGGGTGCGATTTCACTAACTCTGCCTCTCTTGCACACGATTCTCCCCCATGGCTCTGGTGGAGAGGGTGGGGTGCGATGGGTTAAACCCCACCCAGGTGCATCTGGGTAATTACCCTCTGGACATTTAAAGAGCTGACTGCAGGGTTAGCCTTGAGCAGCACAGGAGGCTTAAGGGAATGAACACAGCTGGATATGCAGTTAGGAGAAACTCAGGGGGAAGGCCAAATAGCCACAAGCTGTGTGAGACTCTCGAAAAGGTCACTCTGAGGCTTATATAACATGCCTTACACACACACACACACACACACACACAGAGAGAGAGAGAGAGAGAGAGAGAGAGAGAGAGAGAGAGAGAGAGAGATCTTAACAGGGAGTGTACTTCAGAGGTAGAACCAGATGTTTCCAAAGGGATTCCTGCTATCAACAAAAGAGGCATGGAGGGGAGTGTTAGCCCTCCCCCCCCCCCCGTCATCAATCCCAAGCTGTAGCTTTGGGGTATCAGAATCCTATCTATGCACATAAGCATAGAAGAGCAAGTTCTTGCTGCAGGGCTCACGGTGGTGGGTGGCTTTTCACCGAGTCCTAGAAAGGGACCCTGGAGCGAGGCCACTGCCAAGCTCCGTTCTTCTGTGTTATCCTGGAGTTGGGTTTCACCCGTCCTTGCAAGCCATCTCTAGGAAGTGGCCACAGGAATCCAGATAATGGAAGAGCCCTGCAAGTGGCACCGTTTGGGCATGCTTCGCTTAAGGTCGACAGTGATTATGATATCCCCTAAACTATTCAGCACCAGTAACCTCAAGTGCATTATTTTGCTTTAATTATTAGTGAGTTAAATAACTTGGGATCCTTAGCACAGGAAGAAGGAAGCTGTACATCAGCTTGAACCTGTTCCTTTCTCTCGGCTCTACGTGGCTGTATCCGCCGTGCCTGAGTCTTCCCCCTCTGCTCCGGCTCTCGCACTCTGTGTCCTCATCCCTTCCTTTGCGAGGACAGACAAGGCAGAGAGAAAGGGTGGGTGGCTCTAGGATGCTGTGAGTCCTGTTATCACATGTACCCCGCGGGGCACAGACAATATATCATAAGTAGATACTCGTGACTGTAGACACTTGCCATCCTCAACCTTCCCACACGGTGCATTATCGTACATCCACATCCGCTTGTGTCCACTGTGTCAGTTAAGATGAGTGTGTACGTCCAATGCACTCCTAGTTGCATTGGCTAAATGATTAGCTCCCTCCATGTATAAAACAAGCACGAGGAAGAAGGAAAAACTAGGTCTTGTCCCATTAGTTTTAAATCCTAATTATATCACAGTATATTAAGATCTTTGATGAGGCATAACATTTTAGAAAAATTGAAAAGATAAAAAAGGGCATGTGTATGTATGTGTATGTGTGTATATATATGTGTGTGTGTGCGCATATCTATACATGAACATATATATGTATATATACACATATGTAATATATATATATATATATATATATATATACATACATACACATATGCCTTTAACCCTGTGTGTGTGCATTAAAACCAAAATGCTGCTTCTTTCCACAGCGTTGAATTGAGGAGCGGGAGGAGATGGTTGTAGCTGGAGATGCACCCAGAGGCTGCTAGCTCACCCGATGCATGGCACTCAGAGGGGTAAGAGAGTCACTTAGCAGCGAATGGTCACCTTAGAGCCTGGACCTATCCTGAGTGTCTTCCTTGCCTCTAGGATGGGATTCCTTCCATTGCCTTTGAGTCGCTGTGGCTGTGACGGGGACATGCAATGTGATCCAACAAGGACTCGTAGAAACAAGAGTGCTTAAAAGCCATAACACGAGGTTAGGTCAGGGTAGGGACCCTAGAATCCCTGAAGAGGAGTTTGGGGCACAGGTTGGTTTGTGGGGGAATATCATAACAAGGCACCACAAACTTGCGGCTCAGACAATAGAAATTTATTTTCTGACCATTCTGGGGGCTCTAAGTTTGAAAGCAAAATGCTTCTCCGGATGGTTTCTCCCGAAATCTCCCACCTTGCCTTGCGGCTCTCTGAAGCATGCTCACAGGGCCCTTCCTCTGTAACCACACCCTAGCATCCTCTTCTTTAGGGGCACCAGTCACATCCTTGGGTGAGGCAGAAAGAGGGACAGAATCTAATCCCTAACAGGCCATCTGAAGACTCCTGTCAGTCTAGATGAATGTGAGTATTTGGTATTAAACAAATTGACTAGTCCAAAGAAGGCAGTGAAGGTTGACAACTAGCAGGTCTGAGAAGCATGGGGCCATCTTCCTCTCCCGAGTAATTGGGTTCAAAGCATTGAAGAAAAGGTCACAAGAGTGTAAGATCAAGCTTCCTGCTCTATGGGACTCCACTACTAACTGCCTGTGAGAAAGTTCTCTCGAATATCAAGGCCTGATTTCTTCTAACATGGGCATGTGATGTTAATTTCAAACAAATCACCAGAAAACCCTCAAGATCTCCATGAACCCCATAAACGAGGGAAAGGTACACAACACTGCAATCCTGGGGCTCTGCCTTCTAGTCGATAACCTCCTATCCCCATAAAGATACTCAGAAGATCACATTCTTCAGCTGGATGGTGGTGGCCTCCACTATGGGAATCCACTGCTGGCCTGGCCCCTCTTTGATGCCATATAACTGTCTACTGACTCTTCTTCTATTTTCTATCTATGTTGACAAGAACCTCTCCAGGCCTGCTATGTCAGCCCTTTGTAGACCTGCTCAAATACAGCTGCCATCATAAAGCCATTTCTAAGCAGAAGTGACCGTCTCCAAAGTACTATTGGGTTTTATCTCTCACTGTATTTTCATCTTTCCTTGTTCTCAATAATATTCCATTTCACAGAATGATCTACACTAAACCCTAAAGTATGAAAGTTTCTATAGCTATTATGTAAGAAAAGTGTGTGTGTATGTGTGTATGTGTGTGTATGTGTGTACCCTTTATGTGTATGTGTACTTCCATATGTGTGTGTGACTACGTGTATATATAGAACACAGGAAAGTGTGATGGTTTGAATGAGATGCCTTCTATAGCCTTCTATAGTCTTGTCTACTGCTAATGATCCTGTTTCAGAAGGCTTAGGAGGTGTGGCTTTGCTGGAGGGTGTGTGTCACGGGGGCATGGGGTCGCAGGTCACTTAGTCTCCATTTGCTCTCTCTGCTGCCTGTTTACGGTTCAAGAAGTCATCTCTCAACTATTCCTGTTCATGTCTGCCTGCTGCCATATTTCCCTGCCATGATAATGATGGGTCCTTATTCCTCTGGAACTGGAAGCCCAAAAGAAACCCTTCCATTTATAAGCTGCTTTGGTCATGGTATTTTATCATAGCAGTAGAAAGGTATCCAAGACAGAAGTCTAGGTCTTAAATGGATGAGACTGGTCTGGACTGAATGGAGTTGAACATGGTAAGTGGGGGTGGGGGACAACCTGGGAGCAAACAAATGAGGTACAGGGATGACAAAGGGGGACATGTAGCTCTGACTCAGAAATCCATACTACAGCTTGACACATAAGCAGAAACAGAAGTATTCATAAGTAACAGTGGGACTGGGATGAAATACAACTTATAGATAGTACTAATGAATCAAATTACATTTCAGATGAATGAATCAAGGACTGGGTAGGAAAGGAAAAAATAACCTGGAGCCCACCCCCAACTTCAACTTAAAAAGACAAAACTATATATGGTTCTATGAAACCATAATGAAGAAGAGGCAGGGAGCTATCTAGACACTTCCTGCTTTGCATCTTGATTAAACAATGTGGCATGGCTATCCAGCCTCAAGGCAATATAGAAAAGTTTTTCATCAGAGTGCATTGTTGACTTTAACAATCAGAGAGTCCTCTTAAGAAAGAAAGAAGGGAAGACTTGATATTGAGTAGGAAGCCAATAGCTTACCATGCCAGCTTCAGTGAACTAAAGCAGGCTAATTTGGAAAAACAGAGGCCCTCAGATAGTGCTACCTCATAGGGTTGTTATTAGAGTAACTGAGTTAATAGTCAGAGCATGCATTAGGAAAGTGTCTAACAGAGAGCAAAGGCCTTATTAAATGTTAGCCGCCGTTCTTTCTTAATTGTAAAAAGAAAAAAAAATCACTTATTTGGCCGGGCGGTGGTGGTACATGCCTGTAATCCCAGCACTTGGGAGGCAGAGGTAGGCGGATTTCTGAGTTCAAGGCCAGCCTGGTCTACAGAGTGCATTACAGGACAGCCAAGGCTACACAGAGAAACCCTGTCTTGAAAAAAAAATCACTTAGGTGGAGGCTGATGGATGATGACCAACTCCTACATAGCAAGTCTCTACCTCAAAAAAAGAGTGACAGATGGATGGATGGATGGATGGATGGATGGATGGATGGATAGGCAGATTCTAGACAGAATGAACATAAACTGAAACCACATCGGTGAAAAATGTAAGCATTAACCATGGTTTCCCTTTAAATGTGGAACTGTGTGTGATTGCTATTTTTTCCCTATGGCCTTCTTTATAAGTTTTACCAAAACAAAACAAAAAACAACAGTACAGAAACACGAGCCTCATTATTTTAATCTATGAGATGGAGACAGAACTGATCTCATCTCTGAGACTCAGCACGCATGCCATGCTCGGACACATGGTTACCAGATACCCAGTCAAAGAAAATCAAGGAACCCACTGAAGCCAACATTTTCTTTCTGTATGGCGAAAATGGCTAAGCTCTTCGTAGTGCTTGTCTTCAAACCACATCAGACCATGCTAAGTATGGAAATGGTACAAAGAGCAAGCATACTTGCCTGGCAAAGGGTAATTCGGCCACAATGAGCTACTGAACCCAACCCTCCACACTTCCCCAGACCCAGATGAGCTGCTGATAGGCCATGACTGTTCTATCACTAGGGGGAAGAAATACCACAGCCCTAGGAAAGAGAAATCAAAGCTCTGCTGTAAGGTATCTGTTCTGTACTTGGGTCCTTTCCCCTTCTTTAACCATGAGGTGGTCCTTCCTCCCACCCCTTCAACTAGATCGATGTTTAAACCCAAGATTAAGAGCTTCCGTTATTAAGAGCTTTCTGTTTCTCAGCAGTACTAAAGTGGCTTTAGCCTTCCCACATTGCCCAACTATACACTGGTACCCGGGCTACAGAACCGCTGAAAAGAGCCTTGGCATTTGACTTTAAACGAACTAGGTTGTATGCTCTGCCCCAGAGGCAGCCCCTTAGCTTTACCTCCTCTGCAGAACCTGCTGAACATTACCTTTGATACATAAAGAGTTAAGGATACAAAAGGAAAGGTAGGCTGGGAGAGCCTATTGGATTTCCAGCTGGGCCACACTGAATCAGATCAGAGTTGAGGCGCCATGAATGTTCAAATAGTTGCAAACGATCAAATCACCCCAAAACTTCTAAACGTAGATGTTGTGGAGAAACTGGGTGAGTCAGAGATAGGAGACTGAGCTGGTGGAGGGGGGAAAGAAATGCACTAGCTGGGGGTGTCCTCAGGTGACTGAGTTCACCTCCCCAAATCCAAAAACCTGTCTAGGTGCGTAAAGCAGTCTGACCTTAGAAACCTGGGACTGCTTCTCCTTGGGTGGTGAGGGCGCTTTATGGACTGTTTCCGTACAGCAGCACACACGTTCCAGAGATTCATTAACTTCATTTGCCCATTCTAGGATGGGGAGAAACTCATGTCCTCTCTTATGGTGGGCAGATGATGAACTCAAAAGTGGGGTAAGGGCTCCTGGAAGGGAGGAAAGTCAAACAGCAAGATTCCTCTAAGGCCTTCCTGGACGCAGCAGTCACCTTGACTCACTGCCCTTCCTCCTCTCCTCTCCTGCCTTGTTCCCTACTTCCTAGCTGCCTTCCTAGGTGGCTCCGTCTCCCAACCCACTATAAACAAGGTTTCCCCTGAACAAGAAAAGTGCTTGTATTGTCTTTGCCTGTGCAGTTTCCAAAGATTCCGAGTTACGACTAGCTATTTTTATCTGACACAGCGCGACAGTTCATTTGACAACTATTAGAGGCCTGTATGTAGCAGATACCGTTCTGGGGATATGTTGGTGAGCAAGCGACGCTACAACCTCTGACCTGGTGGGGCTGGGATTCCCCTGGAAACCTGGCGTCAGAGTAGGTATTAAAATAAACAGTTATTTAAGGTACAGCTTGGAGGCTCATAGAGCTTATATTTGAGAAGGGCAGAGAGAAAGGAGAAGTAAAAACATCCAAGTCAATTCAGTAAGTGTGCAAGTAGGGACTTATTCGAGGATCAGAACTCTTTTAGACTATTTCCCAATAGGAAAACACTCCCGCCTTTGTCTGTTTATTCAATTCTGCCCTCTACTAGCAAACCCGACCAATGGTTGTCCCAGAAGCTGACATGTGTCTGAGTATCTCTAGGACCCTCATGACGTCAAGATTTTTACAGATCCTCCGTTAAGTGTTGAGGGACACACAAACTTATGATTTAGAATTTGCATGTGCCATGCATAGCTTTTTATCAAAGATGACTTTTTCAGATAGGGAAAAGTTAATTTTAAAATATTGAAGCTACAATATCACTATACTAAATAGGTCTAACCTAGCCAAAGAATTAACCACATCGAAGATGAGTATGTGAAAGGAGGAGAGGGTTAGTGACAGTTGGGACTGTTGAGCAAGGCATTCAGACAGCTGAGGTAGGCGTAGGGAAACACTGTTAGTAATAACAGCTCAGGTTTTATGACCTTGTAGGGTTTATAAAGCATTCTGATGTCTTTTACTTCATTTGACACATTTAGTGGCTCTCGGGGCTCGTTATTATTGAACTAAAAGAGACTAAGAAAGTTACCTAAACGAAACAGTGAATAATTAAACAGTCAGAACTTGAACCCTGGTCTTTTTCCTGTGCATCTGGAGTGAGTTGAGACATGAGACACACTTGAGCTTTGCTGGGGGAAGGAGCCATCCTGGAGCAGAGAGCACACCTCTCACGGTCCCAGTGGCCAGCTCCGCCTCCATGTCTTAGAAATTCCAGGGTGGCTCATACAGAACCCCAAGACTAGTAAGTTCCCCACCCTCACCCCAGCATCCTGTCAATCAGTCCCCGTGCTTCGCCAGCTGATCACATGATTTGGAAACAGGATCCAGCTCCTGGCTTAGATGAGGAAGGAACACTTTTAAAAGTTTGACAAGTCAATTTAAAGTAGAAGCGGCAGCTGGCGGAAGCAATCTTTAGTGCCTACCAATTAAGGAAATCATTCCAAGGGAAGGAGTACCCAACAAATTACTCCGATACAGAGCTATGAACCAATTACCCACATTTTTGTCCACTGCCTCAGTCAAGCAAGCTAATAGAACTTTGTGCTTATGGTGGCTATATTTCAGATGTGAAACTTTATGCCCAGGCTGACACCCACTTAAGAAAATGTACTCTGTATTTTGGCCTCATTAAGGCAATGGTTAAACATTTAAATAAATAAGTAAATAAATAAATAAATAAATAAAGCACACCTGTTGACCATGTTGTAATTTAGAGTTGAGGAAGGATAAACCTAGGATGAGATTTGAACATGTTGAGTTAGGGGGGAAAAAAAGAGACCAGGAGTGGATAGCCACACGTCTTTGTATGTACCCAGCATCTTCCTTGAAATTACAGGATCAGGGACTGTTTCAGATGATGCAGTTCTGAGGTGCCCGTGAAGGGTCTAAGGCTCAGAGCCCTGAGACCATCAGTGCTGAATATGTGTGTCATTACACAGAATTCTTTTTGTTTGGAAAAAATATTGAGTTTTAGATTGGTACACTCCTCACCTTGTGTGTGTGTGTGTGTGTGTGTGTGTGTGTGTGTGTGTGTGTGTTTAATGAGCCTGCTTCAGTTTTGCTTTATCATCTCAATTTTATATGGTGCTGGGTATAGTGGGAACTTTTCATAGGTTAAATAAATGCTGGGTCCCCGAGAGGCCTCCTTGGTGGTTGGTCATTCAGGGATTCTGGTTGAGGATTTTTAGTAGTCATGGTCAAAGAAGAAGCAAAAGGAGAGAAATTAGATTCAGGGCCACCTCTCCTTCTCCCTCTCCTCCTCCTCGTCCCTTCCCTCCCTCTCTCTCCCTCCCTCTCTCTCCCTTCCCTCCCTCTCTCTCCCCTCCCTCCCTCTCTCTCCTCCCTCCCTCTCTCTCCCTTCCCTCCCTCTCTCTCCCCTCCTTTTCCCCAACTTCCTCCCCCTCTCTCCCTCTCCCTCTTCCTCCCTTTCCCCCTCTCCCTCTCTCCCTCTCTCCCTCTCCCCCTCTTCCTCTTTATCTCTGTCTCTCTCTGTCTCTCTATCTCTCTCCTCTATTCTTTCTCTCCTATCTAGTGTTAGGGGGTAAAGCTGGGGTGAGGAAGGATACAGGGTGGAAAATGACAAGGCCATAAATAGCAAAGAGCAGCTCCACCATCCTCTCTGCTCCTCCTTTCTGATGTTTCTGCTTCCTCCCAAACCCCCACACCTCCACATTAGACCCCTCCTTCTGAGCAACACCAACTGCACAAACAGATGTGGCACAGAGAAGAGACTGGAGAGGATGAGTGAATGGACGGGATGTTTACTCCCATCACTAAACTGCTTTCCTTTACAAACCTGTAGAAGCGTTCCTATCCCCTGATCCTCTGCAGGAGACTGCCAGCTGCAGATCACCACTGCTGTGATGTCAATCACTGATGAAAAGATTGCATGCTCCTTCCTTTTCCCTAGAAATCCTGATGCCTGAAACTCTACCAAAGACCAAGAGAACCATGTAGTAAAAGAAGGAACGTTTTCTAAATCATGCACGCATTTTTATGTGATATTGTAGAAAATGTACTTGAAACAAAGTTTAAGCATCCACCTGTGTTCTATGCATTTGTCCTATACGCAATCACGGACCAATTTAACGCATCCTTTCCGAGCTCCAATAGCCCAGGTTCTGTGCATCCTTCCAGGAGGTGGAGCATCGATGCTTACCTCATGCTTAACCTTTCTAAGCAGAGCAGGAGACTCGGGCACCCAAGTCAGGAGCTCTGAGCAGCCAGCCCTTGGTAGCAGGAAGTACCACAGGAGTCTGAGGTTTCATGCCTCACTGCCCTCAAAATGTAAGTCCTCACAGCCATGCTGGACCCTTGCCTACACACACAGTCCATGACTCATCCCAGAAACATTCTCCCCACCGTAGACCGTCCACCAGGACAGTCATAACAACCACACCCAGCATGGCTGGCACCAGGGAAGCAAACAGGGCCATCTGCAAAGACAATGCTCTTCCTCCTTCTGCCATTTGATCCGTAGCACAGGTATCAGAAGAACACAACACAATCTCTCCAGTGGAGCCTCAGGAAACAGACTGCCAGTCTGTGACTCTAGTCACTCAGACCTCCCAGCCACCCCCTTTCCCTCTTCCCCTTCTCTTTTCGGAAAACCCAGGCTGTGTAGCTGGAGTCCTACTGGAGCACAAGAGCACTCTGGGAGTCCCACTCTAGTCATGCTTCAGATGAGAAATGGAAGGATGGAGAAATATGGCAGCTTGTCCAGACTCAGAGGACTCATTAGTGATGGCGGGGTTGAGCCAACCCAGACCTGCTTACTCTATCCCAATACAGGCATGGGGCTTCCTGTAAGAAAGGAAATGAAGGAGCCCAAACCTGGACTTTCTACTCACTAGTTGAGGACTTTGAGGAACTAGCATGTAGCAGACTGTGCCTTCCCAGGTTCTCTCACCTGCTAAGTAGTAAATACAGCCACAGCGTTCTATAGTGGATCGTGCCGCAGGTGTACCGTGTGAAGCACATAGACAAATAATAGCCGTGCTCTTCTTACAGACTTCAGAAGACACGCACAGTTGCTCTCATTTGCTTAAAGACCCATTCAGCCTCCAGGTCAGATGGGAACCATTACATAATCAATTTCACAGGGAGATTTTCTTAGCAACATGGAACTTTTGACAGCTGTAAACCTCGAGTGCACTGCAGGGATTAGCCTATGGTGGGTTTGCCTTGAGAACATAGTTTGATAGGAGACACTCCCGAACTTGTCCTTTAAGGAGCCATGTGACACTTCATAGACCTGTTCCCAGGGGGTCATGATGATCATCAAGCAGAAAATGTGCTCTTAAAGAGTTATTAACCATAGCATGGAAATAAATAATAAGGTATTATTATCCTTGCCATGGAGTGTCTTCCAGGATCAACGATGCAACCTTGGGAAATGTGACAGGCCTAGAAAAATACGGCATTCCAGTTGCTGAAGCTATAGAAGGCAGAAAGAGAATTGCCACCCAAGTCATCGACACATTGTTCCCAAATAAGCCAGACTGTCTCTCAACCACAGGACTTAGAAATGACTCCTTCTGCCAGCCTCCCCCTTCCCAGCTCTCTCCCACACCGCCATCCCCTGGTTGCTGCTCCTTTCCTCCATAACCACACCCCAACACTTCTAGTCTCAGTTCAGCCTTCATCACACCTGGGAGCATCCACACACCAGCACCCCTCCCCCAAGCGAAGGACTCCTTCCTTTATGACTTCTCGGAAAGTGACGCTTGTTGTGGCTGAAGCCATATTTATGTCGAGTCTCCTGTGGACTGTGAGCCACTTGAAATCAAGAAGTTTGTCTTTTTCACCTCTTCTGTCCACTATGGAATTTTATACCTATTACTTCTAGCACAGAAATAGCATAAAAATAAGTGTTAAAGAAAAGAATGTGTGGACTGGATAATGAATGAATGCCCTTGAACTGCTGGGAGAAACCTGAAAATTAAGAAAACAGTTCCAGAACGATAGTAAGATGATGACATCTTCAAGTTTCTGTAATATTTTCCAAGGTCTCTAAAGAGGAGAAGTTTCAGCAATATGTGTAATTTACTTATTACACACACAATGGTTGGTATACACATTAAAAAATAAATGTTTCCATTTTTAACCACCCAGCTTGAGATCATGTAACACCTCCCATCTCCCCAAATTCTTTTCCTAAAATGAAGTTCCCCTAAGTATGGCATGACAGGAAGGTTGATGTCAGTGGTCAGGTCCTCTTGCAGCACAGGCAGCTATATAAATGTCCTCTCCCAGATGTGATAGGTGAGGCTGGCTGATATGGTCAGGGAAAACACCATCCACTCACCAACTACTTCAAGACTAAAACACACTGGCTACACTCTCATAGTTTACTAGTGTACTCAAAATACTTGTGAATGAGATTTCACTTGACACTTATCCCAGAACAGAAAAGCAGAGTCTTCCCTACAGGGTGGTTTCATCCATATATAATCAGAATATGTATTAGTATAGTGGTTCTCAACCTTCCGAATGCCATGAACTTTTAATATAGTTCCTGCTGTGGTTGCTCCCCCCAACCATAAAATTATTTCATCGCTACTTTATAACTATAATTTTCCTATTTTTATGAATCAAAATATAAATATCTGGTATGCAAGGTACCTGATAGGTGACCCCTTTGAGAGGTTGAGAACCTCTGTATTAGTGTATTCAACATAATGAGTTCTAGGCAATATCAACTTCAAATCACCAACAGGATGATCACGAAGAAGTAAAAGTTTTTGAATATTGGATTCATGAACATTTTAATTAAGTTGAGTGTACATTTTTTCCATTAATACTCATACCTTGGATAACACATGAATTATAAAAGATTGAGTATGTATGAGCAAATGGTAATTTGGGCATTCTTAGGAATATGCATTATTCTTCCTTGAGGCTTCCCAGTCTTGGGTCTTCATTTTGAAAAGATCGGCTATGTGGGTCATTAGATCAGTGTTCAAATCCCAGCCTGCTTACTTCTTGGATGTATGATTTAGGAAATTTTGAATCTCTCTGAACATGGTTGATAATGACTGGGGTAACTATCTGTCAAGGTGGCCCTGATGTGTATGCATCATGTCCGTCTGTGATCACTTCCTACCTTTACCATTCTGCAAGGCTAAGCAACATAACTAGAAGTAGGCAAGTGACTCTTCTGAAATTAAGTTACAAAGAACTTTGGCATTATCCTGGGCTCTCTCATCGCTCACTCTGGTCCTGGTTCTGAAGAGGGCATGTCATGAATGGCGCTTTGGAGATGCTCATGAGCTGAGGAACTCACACAGGACATGACAGCAGTCACCAACTGAGCCCAGAAGCAGAACTTGTAACCCAAGGTCAACTTTCAAACATGGTAGAAGCAGCAGATCAGCTTGACTTTAACCTCATGAGTCCCAGGATTACGTATCTTTAAAAGTTATGAAATATGCAAATTATTTCAAAGATTTTTTGTTATAAAGTAACAATGCATAATGTATTCCAATTCATCTTGTACAAGATGGTAAGTATCAAAAACAGTGATGATAAAACAAATGCTGACCATGTGTGTGACTCCTGCTGGGCCTGCAAATGAAGGCTATGAAAGTGAAAGGCACACTATTAGTAACTTGAGTCTCAATAATTATTTTATTGCAGACTAAATAATAGCAATATTTTATTTTAGGTTGATATTAATGCTTCTCTTTGAGAGGAAAAACTACTAGAAAAAATTTGTCAGTTTTAATGACAAATATTCTCAGGCTTCCTGATGTTGGCAACAGCTTTAATATCAATACAATGAGGTCCAATTTATAGATACCCACTGATACTAAGCATTCAGAGGGGTCTATAGGTTTTTAAAATGTAAATAGTTTAAAGATAATGAGAAAGTGACAATATTCTCTAATAGATAGTGCCTTTAAAGTGTAGTTGTATCTTGCTGCTTATCAGTTAAGGGTCCATCATTCATAGACCTACCTTCATGACACTCTGGACATAGTCTCCTGATGTTAAATCAAAACTGATAGTCCTAAGGCCCAACAGGTTTGTCCTTTGTCCCTTTAAGCTTCAGTTCCACTCCATGAATAGGAAAACATGATATGTGTCTTAGAGAGTCACAAAGCAACATTTAGAAGTGTGTAGAAAAGTGGCCAATACACATAGGCAATGATTATTGGCATTCCCGCTCTGTGGGAGAAAGTATTATTAGACTCCTTTCAGAGATAAACCCCATTCATTGAAGACTTACTCAAGTGGGGGAAGACTGTTCCCAAAGGGGCATTCATTTGCATGAATAAAGCAGAGTCCAGAATGGATCACACCTGTTCAGCACTTACACAACTAACACTGAAAGGTGCTTGCTTTCTTTAAAAAAAAAAAAAAAAAAAAAACAAAAAATTTCCTTGTATGTAATTGATGTGCTAGAAGTGAGGTAGTGAATGGGTAGAGGTGTGTGGTTAGGGGCCCAACCAGGTAGAAAGGACTGGAAAGGCACATAAGGGAACCTTCTGAAATGACAGAAATGTCCCTGACCTGTTACAGGAAGTAATTTCACATTTCACAAATGGAAATGTATAATTCATCCATGTTAATTAAAATGGTAAATGTTAACAGTCTAAAAATTACCTGGTAAATGTGCCGCCTCCCCCCCCACTTTGAAAAAATTGCTTTGCTTTGAATCTGTCAGGAAGTCAAGCTCATGCCCTCCTCTTCCTTGTACATAGTCCCATAGGCAAGCAGTCTGTCATGAACCCCAATTTCCATCAAGCTGTCAACCTAAAAAGGAAATGACAGGGCAGAGTAGGGTGAGCCCCTACATGGTTCTCTCCCTCCCTCGGAGATGGACTGGACCCACCTACCAGACTCATGCTCCCAGCCATCCTCACAAGTCATTGTCCATCTGTCCAATGAGACAGAATGACTCAGTCTCCTACACTGTCAATCTGGCACCTCCCACAAACAGAAAACTCATCTAAGAAAGGGAGGGATTGTGGGAGGACCAAAACTCCTTCCAACCATCTTCAAATGGGGCAAGAAAATATCACCTATCCAGATTAACTACGACCATCTGCCTAATCACAGACTCAGAGATCTGAGGATACTCCATTAGGGCTCGATCTGGTCAGGGGTGAGTTACTTCTTAACATTTAGAAAAGAGTCTCTTTTGGATAGAAAAGAAATGTCAGCCCTAGGAGAAAAGCATTTTCCCTTTCTAGGTGTAAGGGACATGGCATAGTAGCCAGCCCTCAGCAATGTCTAGGAAAAGACCCAGAAACCTGCAACACCCTAGCCTGGGAACATCTACTGGCCAGCCAGCCTTATGCAGAAGGATTATCAATAATGTCGTCCCAGCTCCCATGCAAACAGTGGGGAGGGGGATGGACAAGAGCCAAACAGCAATGACCTGAGAACAAGAATGGAAGGGTCCTGCTAAATGACCCAGCACTGACGCTGCATTTCTCAAGAGGAAACATACCCCTGTGAGGAAAGAGTCTTTCACACATGTTAGTGTCACAACCAGAAGGATCAACCTGCCCAAATACAGTAACACTGTATCCAAGACCATTACGGGACTTGGATTCCCAGACAGCAAACAGGCGAGGGCATGAAAAAACAAAAACAGCGGCCTCGTGCCAGACGACATTACTTGGATAAGTTGCTCTCTCCTGATTTCCCTCTCCAAGACACAAGCATCTGTGGCCCTCTTGTCCCTATCCACCCCCCAGGGACACACAGAAAATAAGCCACCTACCCACCCACTCACCCTAAGGTAGCTCAGCAAGACAGCAAAGGAAGCCTGAACTCAGTCATCCTGCCACTCAACTGCCCCATCCCCGCACATTACCACAGCGTCTTCTTCATCTCTCCTCAATAAATCAGTACACAAGTAACACACAAACAACACACACACACACACACACACACACACACACACACACACATTCTCAGAGCATTTTGTTCTTACCTCTCTTTGCTAGAATTTTCCATACTGAGTCAAAATACTCTATACAGATGCTATCTCCTCCCTTGAACTATGAGCTGTCTACAGAGACACATTTTATTCTTCTTTGTCTTGGCAATGCTTTCATGTGAGAGACAATAAGTCCCCTCCAATGTGACTTAAGAGGCCAGGTCTTAGGCCTTGTCACCAACTGCCTGTATAATCTTGAGAAAGTAAACGTGTATCTCTAGTTTTCAGAGTCTTTACGGCCAAAATGAAGGACTTAAGCCCAGTGCCTGTCAGCTAAGGTGTCCTAGGTCAGTGGCACTGGGGCAGGCCTGTGAAAGAAGACACTGGAAGCAAAATGATCTACATCCCTCCAGTGATGCCCAGAGGTGCAGACTCCAGCAGTCTGACCTGACACAATCTCCAGGGACAGCAGGCTGGCGGACCAAGTGGGAAGAGTAAAGCACAAGGCTGGGAAAGCCCTGGAGAGAGGTCCCTGAATGGTACAGAGTCCAACTTCTTACTCAGGGCTGCTAGCCAGCCACCAGGGAGAGAAGCAAAAGGCCAGCCACTCTGTCTGCACCCAAACCACCGAGTGGTCTGCATGGCAGGAAGGGATTACTGTTCCGGGGCAGAACCCAGGATGCTTCTCCTCCCCTGCCTTTGTCTTGTTATCATTAGTCAGTCAAGCATTCTTGGCAATGGAAACAGGTGATTAGCAGGCAAGTTTTGGAAGAAACTATGAGCAAGTACTAGATCCCTGCTTGGCGTGTGTGTGTGTGTGTGTGTGTGTGTGTGTGTGTTCTTCTGCCCCTCCCCCACTCTGAGAGCCAGCCAATCAACAGAGTAAAATCACCCCCGGCTTCTAAGCTACACCACCTCTGTAGATTACCATGGTGTATATCAGCTACTCTCCTATCCCCAAAGCCTTCTGGGTAGATTCCTCCTGGACTGGAGTTTGGGGTGGGGGGGTGGGGGGGCTGGGGGGGTGGGGGGGTAGTGTCAAGTCATGATGATGGGAACCCCATTCATACAATTTGCACAGCAACAAAACAACCTGCCCTGAGAAATCAGAGTCAGCACTGAAGCTGCCAAAACAGGGGCTGGTGGCCAGAGACAACACAGGCTGCAGTCTAGACTAGCAGAGGCCGCCATCCAGCAGCAGCGGCAGCGGCATGGCCTGTGGTCTCAGGACTTCTCTTCCTAAATCAGCTCATAACAGGGTAGCGAAAGCTTAGAGGTAGGGAAAGAAGCTTTTGTGTCACCTCCTGTAAGCTGTGGCTACTTTTACTGCAAAGTGCCTTCACTCCTGCGGCAATGGTAGGCAGTCTCCGGCCCAGGAAGGGTGGGAAGGAGGAGGTCTTTGTTTAAGAGAGGGTGGAGACTCCCGGAGAAGAACAAGAAAGGTCCCGATGAGAGACAGAAAGGTCTCATTGTCACCACAGCAAGGCAAGAAACCTGCCCTAAGAGGAAGGCTTCCCAGGCAAGAGACACCTTGAAGACAGGACTCAAGTGTGCAAATGTTCATTTTCTGGCTTTAACCAACAGTACAGTGTTGAGATGTAGTAGGATTTGCTGCTGTTGTTGTTGTTGTTTTGTTTTGTCTTGTTTTTCCAAAACGGAGGAAAAGTTCTCCCAATTGGAAGGTCTTATTTGGGCCCAACCCCTATGCAATCTGTAAATTCTCTCGATAACATCAAAAACGTGCTTTTTACGATTGTCTACCCCTCTCTGTGTGTAAGGGGGTGTTCCATCCATACTCCTGGCTTTTAGATGACTAAATATCTGAGGATAAGATATGTGGTTTTTTTTTTTTTTAGCCCCATCAACCCCAAAATATCTCAGGATCCTAATTCTCCTCTAGGCATACGTCAGTTAATTTTTACCTTTATAATTTTCTGCACACACACAAAAATAAAGGAGTGTTCCCTCCACGGCCCAACCATGATGGAAGTAAAGAGGATGGCCGTGCGTCTGTCCCTCACACTCTTGAATTCACCTTTGTGATTTCTCAATGGCCATGTCATGATTGTCACTGGCGGGTTTGTGACAAAACTCTGCTCCTTTTCACATGCCTTCTTCCCGCCAGGCCAAACAGCCCGCCATACTATAGCTCGCTTGAAGCAAAGCAAAATTTCATTCTTCCCTACTCAGGCTGGAGTCTTTCAAGCTATTTGTCCAACTGCCTTCAGAAGCAGCTGTCCGTGCATTCACGCAGCTGCCAGACTTGTGTGTTTGGCTAATAGAATCACTGGATACACCATCTTGGTCTAATCGACTCACTGATCCCAGAAGTCAAAGCGGAAGGGACACCACTGGGGATGCTTTTCTAGAAAAAATATTTTCAAGATGGTGCTGTGTCAAAGCCTTTCTGGGCTTCCTCGCCCAAGCCTGGCCTGCAGTGTAGCCGGAGTGACAGCCAGGCCCACCTGCCCTTAGTGAGGCTGAATATTCTCCTAGCATTGAGGACCACTGTTGCCTTTCCTACAGTTCTTGGCCCTCTTCTATCTGCGCTTCCTTTGCCTGACTCTTCAGCTAATTCACCAGACAGACTCCTACAAATGTCCCATACTTCAACTCAAAAGCTCCCATTCTGTGCTCCACACACAAACTTGGCTGTTCCAACAGCACTTTACAAGGTTTTTTCCTATACCACTGGAGACCCTGAACCACAGTAGCTTACCTGTCACCTAGAATCTCATTCCTTCCTTTTCTCTCCTCTTGAAAAACAGTGGTAGTCACTCTCTGCCTCCGAACCATTTGCCACACAACCCTCCAGGCAGCTGTTACTCATCAATTCACTGGACTGGACCCTCAAGTGGAAAACTTATGCTAGGCTATTTTTCTTTAAGGTTCTAAACCAGAGTCACTTTCATACTGCTAGGCCTAGAAAATGGTCACATGTGAAACGAACTCAGTAAAAGGCTACCGAATAAATGGCTTTGTTTAACAGAGGGCTGACTTATCAAAATGAATTTCCACATGTACACATACATCGCCACACAAAAATAATTCTGATTGTGACAAGAGGTGGCCATTTTGCTCTCAGTTTAATTCACATTTGAGATCACCAACTGACACCTGTGCTTACGACCTTTCTCCACCTGGCTGAGAACAAAGATGCCTGGGAAGACTGCCCAGCTTGTTCGGCTGTGCACAGCTCTCATTTCATCCACACGCATGTCGTGAAGCCTGTCCAGGGCTCTGATCTCATTCCTTACACATGCCTAGAACCAGCCTGAGCGCCTTCTCAACTGTATGTATCCTACTAGTTTATGGTAATTTTAGGAAGTCTAAGTGACAGGGTTAGAAATGGATCTGCCAACCTTTGTGCCTAAGAAACCTGTTTCATGAAGATTGTTTCCCCATGGAACACTCTACAGACAGCTGCTTAGGCCAGAAAGCAAAGGTCATAAGGAGATTCACTTATCATCCCACTGTGGGGCGGTTAAGGGACAGCCCCAGTGAGAACAAGAACAGCTATGTGCACAGGAAGGCAGAGACAGCGGCAGCACTGGCCGCCTTTAGTTATCCACTAATTAGCACCCCTATCTGTGGGAAGGAAATCCCAGGTCTTCCACTCCATCTCCAACACTATATGCACAAAACAGAATTTTCCAATTTGAGGATGAGAGAGGGCTGAGGCAGAAAGATCTCCCTCATTTCCATAAGTATCGTCCAGAAAACTAGGGGATTTCAAGAACTGTACGCAAACCGCATTCTGGGACCTCGTATGGATGCTTTGTGAACTGAAGGTGATTACAGAATTGACGGGAAAAGGGGAGGAGGGAGGATGCTGTGGTTTTGTCGGAAATGTCTCCAGTGGGTGTGGAGCTCACAGCTTGTAGTGCTGGGAAGCCGTCAAGGCCTGCCATGCCACAACGAATGGGCCTTCAAAGCTTCTACCCATCTTTGCCTTCGGTCTGTTTTCTATGCTTCTTGTTTGGTTGCCACGTGAGTAAGGCACTAACTACTGTCTCAAGATCCCACAACCACAGGCACGCCCTTCCTTCCACAATGAACTGAAAGTTCTCAACCTGTGAGCCAAAGTAGCCTTCTTGTCACTTGGGTTCTTCCAGGCATTTAATCACTGTGGTGAGGAAGCAGCCACAGACACATATGAAACATTGCTCATGAAGTGACAATCTCAGGCGTGCCATTGATTCATCGGACTGCCTAGAAATCAAAAAGACCTTAGCATGATCAGTATCGCAAATAAAACTTAGATTAATTCATTAGTAAACTTATTTGAAATCCCTTGTAAGCCAAGTAATCTGCTTGGGTTTTTGAGACAATCAAGCATAGCCTGGACTAGCTATGACTATATAATATATATAGTATATATAATATAATATATATATATATATATATAATATGACTATATAATATAGCTATTACTAGCTATAATTGACTATGTAGCTAAGGATGATCTTGAACTCTGGATCCCATTGCCTTAATCTCCCAAGTGCTGAAGTGGCAGGCATGTACCACCAGGCTTAGACAGAGTATCTTTTAAAGCAACGATTTAAAGATGTTAAGTTCAGTCATTAAGACTGATTACAATCATTGATTACCACGTCCTTGCACAACAGGACTTCCACAGCAAGACTGAGAGAGTATACCCAATGTGGTCCTCTAATCATGGGAAATGCATACATTTTCCCTAGCTCAGAAACTCTTACCCCTTTAGCTTCTAAACATATCCCAGCCTCAGGCTGGACAGGCTCCATGAGAAGAATACTTTGGCCATTAGGCATTTCTGGATTTTGTTCTAAGTAAAGGCTCTGATCTTTCCAGGCTTATTAATTCTTTGGCATCGCTTAATCAGCAATACTAATAATCATAGCCAACATACATTATGCCGTTTCTTTGAAGCAGGGCTGGTTCTCAGTGTTGCATGGAATCATCACATTTAACCCTGAGGAGACCCCTCATCATCGCCACCATCATTAGCAGTATCCCACAGCTGGGCAAGTGGCCGCAAAGATGTTAGGATGCTTTTACTGTCCTATCGATGAGACACAGCAGACCTGGCAACATAGCCCCATCATGTCCAAAGCCATCCATCTAACAAGTGAAGCCCTCACCAGCTCCCTCCAGGGAACGAACTCTCTCTCTCTCTCTCTCTCTCTCTCTCTCTCTCTCTCTCTCTCCCTCTCTCTCTCTCTCCTTTCTCTTTCTCTTCTCTCTCTCTCCTTTCTCTCTCTCTCTTCTCTCTCTCTCTCTATCTCTATCTCTATCTCTATCTCTCTATCTCTCTATCTATATCTCTCTCTCCCCCTCCCTCCCTCCCTCCCTCCCATTACTCTTGAGTTTAAAAATTATATCTCAACTTTCCTCTCACAAAAATAGATAAATGACTTTCTCTACTTTGATCTCAAACCAATTTGTTCTTTAAGAAAACATTGGCCTTTGCTAGGATTTGTGTTGAGAGACGTCTCAAGGTGAGTTTTTCTCAACGGGGTATAGAACAGTTGCTTAGCATGCACAAGGCCCTGAATTTTAACCTCCAGCACAGCAAAAACAAATAAAATGGAAGTTCTGCCATTGTACAGGTTTGAAGAGCGAGGAGTTTTAAAGGCTGAACAATCCCCCTCATAATCAGACTTCTCTGGGTCTGTGGATGTGTATCACCATCTTTTGAGAGCAAGCTCAAATGTAATACGGGATATCTGCCCAGGAATCCTTCCACTGTAGAATATCTTCCAGTCACACAGAATACACAGAAGAAACATCTCCAAAACTTGAGGGTACCCCCAACCTTTGTGAGCTTAAGCCCTCACCTCATATCACAGGCTATGTCTCTAGGTGTCTAAAGTTCTCCACTAATTATACAAAGGCTTTTATTTCTACCTTAGCCTCCTGACTTTCTCTCATAAACTCCCTTCCTATTGACAAAACCATACTAGAAGATATTGGATGTCATTCACATGAAATAAAGGGTCTGTGAGCATGAGATGGGCATGTGTATTTGTGAGTACCTAGTGCATCTGTGTGAAGAGCGAGCTCACTTTTGCAGCTATATGTGGAGACTGGGAGTTCACGTGAGGGTTTCTTCCTCTGTTGCTCTGCAATTTATGTTTTTAGGCAAGGTCTCTCATGGAGCACCGAGCACATCATTCTGTCAGACCTCCACGTCTCTGGGTCTCCATGGGCAGATGCTGGTGTACTCTCTATGCTGACAGAGAAGGGAGAGAGTAGCATTATGGAGTCACTGATGACACAGTGCCTGACCAGATGTTGGCTTGAAGTTGTGTCTAAGCAAGGTCAGGAATCGGGGACACAGGAAAAAGAGGTGGAATCAAATAGAGCAGAGACAAAGAGCTCACTGGAGACATACCCCAGAAGCCCTGGGTGTCCTGTGATGACAGCCAGGCTCTCAGTAGGGAGAGTGTGGCATCTCAAAGATGCAGCCTAGTCTCACCCTGAGCATCACACTAAAGATGCCTTGCTTTGTCTTCCCACAAAACCCAGCAGGTCCTTGAGGAACTTTGGTGGTGCACAAGAGGTAACCTGGGCATCATCCATTTATTGGTTTTCATTGAAAAATGTCTTCACAAGTCACTTCTGAACTAAGAGCTGATCAGTTTTCGGGTTTATATGTGAAGCCTAAATCTTCCCTGAAAGCTGTTTTCAATAGAAATCCCAAAGGAAAATACAGGTGTGGTCTATGGTCTGCAGTATGCAGCAATGTCATTTCCAAGTCATCCACCTTGCTCTGAGCTGCTAATGTCTTACCCAACATTGGAGTGTCTTCCCTCCTGTTATCACCCCTTCTAGGGACAGTCCTTTCAGCACAGCTTCATACACAAAGGAGAAATAGGCACTACAGGTTAAAATATACTATCCTATTACCTTGTTCTATATTCTACACAGGTATCTTCATATCAGTGCATCACCACGTTATATAGACAAAGAAAGAGAGTAAGCCATCTGCCTCATCAAGCATTATCTCAAACTATGTGGATCTCATGCCAAAGGACATTTTTAATCGCTATGGCTTTCCACCCAGAATGCTCTCACTGTGCATCCTGGGTAATTTTTCTTTCAAGTCGGGGCAAAGCTATTGCCTCTTTGAGACCCGATGGGTGAATGAAGACAAAACTGCCAGCCGCTTCTCTTTCCATGACATCTGAATGGAAATCACCTGCCTCATGTCTGCATTGAGAGAGAACTGGGCATCTGGGATAGAGATGTGAACACTAATCCCTTCCCAGCCTAGATTTTCTAAGAAGATCTTTCAGAGGTGAAAAATAAACAGACTTTTTTGTTGCAGGAAAGCCATTGCTCTAAGCCGGCCCTGGCTGCTCACTTTCTTCTGGCAGCCTTACTGACAGTGACAAGCAGCCAAGATTCCTGCTGGATGAGCTTTTCAATCTTCACTCATTGAGCCTTGGGCTGTCAGCATGACCTCATTTTGGTCCAGCCAACCTAAGTCGCAGCCTCAACACTTCAAAAAGTATAATGAAAGGGGTCGGGGGAGACAAGCACATGCATGTACACATGTATGCACTCACAGCCCTATGGGCAGACATGTTTCACAGCTCTATGGACAGACTGTTTCATGGAAACAGTTTGCAATTTGTTTCCCTGTAGCCCTGCACCATCTACATATATGCCAAGACTGGTACTCACATCCACTCTAACTCTTAAATACAGGAAAATGGGACTCTGAGGAAAATTCTCCAAACTGAGTAATGGTGGTGCATTCCTTTAGTGCCAGCACTTGGGAGGCACAGGCAGGAGAATCTCTGAATTCAGAGCCAGCCTCTTTATAGAGTGAGTTCTAGGCCAATTGGGCTACATAGTGAAACACTGTCTCAAAAAAATAGAAAAGAAAAGAAAAGAGAAGAGAAGAGAAGAAATGAAATGAAATGAAATGAAATGAAATGAAATGAAATGAAATGAAATGAAATGAAATGAAATGAAATGAAATGAAATGAAATGAAGAGAGGGAGACAGAGAAAGAAGGAGGAGGAAAGGAGACAAGAGGATGGGGAAGAAAGGGGAGGGGAGGGAAGGGGGGAAAAGAAGGGAAGGGAAGGGAAGGGAAGGGAAGGGAAGGGAAGGGAAGGGAAGGGAAGGGAAGAGAAGAGAAGAGAAGAGAAGAGAAGAGAAGAGAAGAGAAGAGAAGAGAAGAGAAGAGAAGAGAAGAGAAGAGAAGAGAAGAGAAGAGAAAATTCCTCTTCTATGTCATCCTTTTCTCCGTAGGAAGCTGGATAGAGACAGGGAGAGAGAAGAGGGAGCAGAAATGTTAGAAATCGGGGTTGATGAATTGCAAACGTGTGTAAGTAATACACAGGGTAGGAAGGAATGAAAAATGAAATTTTTCTGTGAAAATAATGCACATGTCCCAGGAAAATCAGCCACACATTTTTTATGAGTCTACAGACTAGTGTTCTCTTTATGTGGGTGCCAAGAGGCATTCCTCCGTAACAGTTGTGTGTCTCATGAGGTGTAAGCCACTTCACTCCTTCTTATTAGAAACATTCAAAACAAGGCAAGGGGTTTGAAAGCCACAAAATTTATGGAATTCTAGGCACACCAAAGGCAGAATGGGGTAGGAACTCCTCTGTTTAACTGGTTTTAATTTCTATTCACTTTAGCATTTTAAGCTACCTTTAAAATCCAACCAGGATTTGAAAACATTAATAACTACAAACCATTTTTTTAAAAAAAAATAGTCTAAAGTCTCTTGCTCAAAGCTTTATGGACACAAGAAAAATGAACCCCAGAGTCCCAGGAATATTGGCTGTAACCTTTGCCACTTACCTGATTACATACTAAACTCACAAGCCATTTGAAACACTAGTGGACACCAGCCTAAATATTCCCTTGGAATTCTCAACAGCAATTACTAAGGAAAGAAGGGATCATGAAGACGAATTTGTCCTAAAGCTCCAGTAAACTGCATAGTATAAAGACGACATCCTCCCACACTAGGCAAAACACCGGGACCTACGTGCAAGCCCACAGTTTGAAGTAACACGGAAGAACATCCCTCTTCCACTAAATGCTAACACCCAAAGGGGAGGCTCAATTTAAATATTTACTCTCACAGTTTAGCAGCACATATCTGCACGACATAGCCAAGTAGAACTTAAAAAAAACAAAAAAACAAAACCAAAGATGCAAGAACAGCTCTGGGAGCTGGCGCACACCTGTAATCCCAGCACTTGGGAGGCAGAGGCAGGCGGATTTCTGAGTTCGAGGCCAGCCTGGTCTACAGATCGAGTTCCAGGACAGCCAGGACTACACAAAGAAACCCTGTCTCAAAAAAACAAAAACAAAACAAAAAAACAAAACAAAACAAAAAAAAAAAAACAAGAACAGCTCTGGATACTATTCATTACAGACTCAAGAAGCATAAACACATCTACTGTCCTCAAGCATCTTACCTAGGGAGGGACCAACATTGCCATGATGCTTACTTTTTACACATCTTCTGTGGATGAGGGAACAGATGCTTGGAGGTGGGTGAGAACCACACAGGAACAGACACTGTTAGAGTGAAGATTTAAATGCAATCCTATTGACCTGCCAAGCCTCAACAGAAAAATCAACTGTTTTTTTTAATCTAGATGTGAATGTTTTTCTTAATGATGTCTGTAAAAGTTAACATGACATGCTTATTTTTGTTGAAGGCAATGTTATCAGCACATAGCATAAACTCATCCATTTACTTCTCACAAAAAAACTATTCTTAGATATTATTCTAGCCCTCAATTTTCCAGACGAAGATATTGAGGAATGAAGAGGTTATAAAGCCCGCCTTGGGCCAAGCATTTACTAAGTGGCCACTACATTCAGAGGCGACTGGCTTCACACTATCCTCATTGATGTCACTCTATTATCTACTACTATCATCTATTATCTTAAACTCAACTATGTTGAACATGGTGGCCTCCCAGAAATCTGAGAAATGCCCCTTCCCAGCAGCAGAGCAGTGACTCTGCCTGGGCTATGAGAAAAAATGCCTTGGGCTCACAGGGCTCATCAGCCGGTGTCTGAATCCTGTTGTGCAAATGCTTGTACAGCACTTTATGAAAAGCACTGACACACTGTAACTCATTCAGCACAGAACGAGGATAGTGTCCAAACAATGCCTATGTGTATGAGTTTATACTCTTACCAGGGCCAACAAAGAATATAGAAAATAAAAAAATGTGTAAAAAAAAAAAAAGATTATGGGCAAGAAGAAAGGGTAGTAATAGAAGGGTATGGGGAATATCTTAAAATATATTAACATAAAATTAATAAAATAATATGCAAATTTTAAAAAAAAAGAAGTGTGTTTGCCATGTTTCCAAATATGTCAAGAGGGTCTTAAGCACACCAAGAAGAGGAGAGAAATCCCTGGGATCGATCATCCTTCTCCTCATCCACTTGCCTGTCATTACACTGAGAGGCCAGCCTGCACCACATGTAGGGAAGGTTCCCAGGCTTGGAATCTCTGACACACCACAAGCAGGAGAGCTATGCTCACTCCTTCGACAGAAGTAACAAGGGTGGGTTGGCTGAGACCACTCTCGCCCCTACTGGAAGGCTGGAGAGTGACCTGGGAAGCCCTAAGGTCCCTCTTCCTGTCCTGCAGTGCCAGGGCCCTAGATGCCACCAGTCCTTTTGCTCACAGCTTCATCACGGGGAGGCTGAAGGAACCCGCCACTAAGGAGGAAAGGTTTTCAAGTGGAGTTTACATCAGGAATTTAACAAGTTTGAGCAACAGTGCAACAAACCGTGCTGTAAATGAGACAAAACAAGAGAGTTCTTCAAGGAGCGGTAATTATGTGTGGAAAATACACCTTCCCACCTTCACTTCCTCCTCCAGCTCCTCCTTCATTACTGAGCTTGTGAAGGTATCTACCTAGCAATCACCTTGCTCTTGGAGAGGGCCCTGTCCATTGTTTATATTTCACCATAAACAAGGAAGCTATGCCTTCCACACAGGGCTTCACAAAGGATGGGGGCATTCCGCACAAGTCAGTGCTGGTCCAGACCATGGCAGCAGCCCACACTCGATTCTGGCACCTCTATCAAAAGGCTTTCCAACTTCTGAGTCAGGAGAAGCATCCAAGGTCAAGACCTATAAATACATGCCAGAATAGGAGCACTTCCAAGCGGAAAGACCCATCAAAACCATCACGATGATTTTTAATTTGACGATGCTTCCCAGGAATACAGCATTGTCAAACATGTCCATATTTATTAGCTATTCATGTGTATGTGTGTGCCCATGTGTTGAGAATACACATGTGCATGTTCAAAAGAGGATGTCGAATCCTCTCAGACACTGTGAGCCACCTGACAGGAATGCTGGGACCTGAACCCAGATCCTCTCAAGGATAGTAAGCACTTTAAATCACCATGCTATCTCTCTAGCTCCAGATGGCATTCTTCATTAAAATCAAAGGATATACAAACCTTCAGTGTTGCTCTAAGCATGTGTGTGGTATTTTTGTTATTGTTTTAAGTCTTTTTTTTCCTTTATTTTCTTCTTGGACAATATGTTACTTAGAGACATTATGAAAGAATCTTCTGTAATTTCAAGCATCCTTATGCATAGGGAGATATATTTTCCAGTGAGAGTTCTTTTCTTGAACTGGTTCTAGGAGTTTTTAGCAGGACTTTTTCTTTGGCTCTCTCAGTGGCCCTGGGATATTTGCATAGGTCACTCTTAGATTGGAATTTGTCCACCAAAGGGAGGTTGACTTTGTCAGAGTGAGGTTCCAGACAATGCTTATTAACCCTTTCTGGGTATTACCACTGCAATAGAGATAGATGTTGGTCCGTCCTTTTCATTTTGTTTTTTAAGAATAAAACATGGTTGGAGGGCTGGAAAGATGGCTAAACCATCAAAGTCTTTATATACCCACATGAGGACCTGAGTTCGGTCCCAGAACCTACATAAAGATCCAGGCATGATAGTATATACTTGAAATCCAGATCTAGAGATAACTAAATCTCCTCCTGGAACTTGCTGGTGACCTATCCTTGTCTAATCAGCAAGCCCAAGTCCCAGTGAGAGACTTGACTAAGAAACAAGAGGAAGGACTCCTAAGATAGCTACCAAGGTTGACTTCTAACATGCACATATACCCCACATACACATACATGCAAATGCACATGCATACACACACACACACACACACACACACACAGAGAGAGAGAGAGAGAGAGAGAGAGAGAGAGAGAGAGAGAGATATGAAAAGACATATGCACAAATGGGCATATGGGGAAACAAAAGAGGAAGCTACTCTAAGAAGAAAAAATGTTATCCCAATAAAAAAAATTTCCTTATACAATTGATAATTGTATTCTCTGAGGCAGAGACACTTCTAAGCCCTATACTTACACACCACACACACACACACACACACACACACACACACACTTTCTAAGTTTGGGGAAATAAGGAAACGAATAAAAGCACAACGTATTTTTGCTATTGTATGATTTAAAAAAAAAAAAACCTGAACAAGAAATCACAGCTAACAAGGAACACTTAGCACCAGGAAGATAAGCACTCAGTGACTCAATACCATTTGCACCTTGCCATATCCTACAGGAAATAGAAGCATCCTTTGGCAGTAGGCTTGCCTTCCTTCTCAGCCAATGATAAAATCAGATTGCCTTCCAGAACACACACATAACTGATAATGGATGAGAAGGCCAAGAAAGGCTGGGTGGCCTTGAGTAAATCTGGGAGTTCAATTAGGCGGTATGTAGGTCTTTAAGCCTTTCTTTAATGAATTCCAACTATATGTCAAGCATGCTGTTAGCTACTTGCACCATCTCTACTAACCCTCTAGATACCAATGGCCCATAAACATCAACACCTTGTATTATAGAGAACCAAAGAACAAGGAGGTTGATGGGCTCCTTACTGGCCAAAGATTTGGACCTATATCTGTGTGGCCCCAATACCAGAGTGTCCTGCTTGCTTCCCAGGTTTAAGAGATAATTCTCACAATAGATGATCTGCCAGATGACTACCAAAAAAAAAAAAAAAAAAAAAAAAAAGATGTATACTGATTGCACACCAGATATAGAAGTCTGCAAGTTTATCAGGAAAAGTGATAACTAACTGTTTCCTGATAGGACCTATTATAGACCACCTCTGTATATAACATGAAACAGCTTTGCCAGAATTTCTTTATAGATGCCGACGTTAACAGTTTCTGTTGAAACCAGACACTTTGTTTCTATTTCCCTACCAAGCTTATCTGCAGCACTGGTAGAGCCACAGTTTACGTTGGATCTCAAATGTTGGCTAGGCCAGAATAAGAGTGCTGTTGAATCTTGACAGCATCTCATTAGTGTGAATTAGTGGCTCAATATTAAAACTAGAAAACAAATGGTTAAGAGACCCCAGCTAAAACAAGTTTCAATACAATAATAATGACTTCATCCACCCCGCACCCAGCTTCAGAAAGCTGCAAGCTGCCTAATCACTTTCTGGCTGATTTCCATTGCAACTAGCTTCCACAGTGGCGTAAACCCATCAATCTCCAGTGAGGATGACCATGGGAAAAATGGACAGAATGTTAAACCTACAGAGACCTCGATAGATTGTCAAAAATCAAGTCTTGTCAGTTTAAATTATGGTCAAGAGCGGGGACGGGGAGTAGCGTCAAGACTGTCTCCGGGACTGGAGTCTGCCTGGGTCGCCTAGAGCAAATGCTCTACCAAAGTTGGGCAGAGAAACCGGTTCCCATTCTCGCTGCTTCCAGGTTTCCAGTTTTTCTCATGGCTTCCAAGGCACTTGGCGGGGAAAGCATGCTGCACAATCCAGTAAACACAACTGCGTGACTGGGGCAGCAGAGAGGGGAATTCTGGAGCTCTCTCTCTCTGCTGGGGAATGATCATTTGTAGCAAGCCATCAAGCCCTCATCTCAGAACACGCCCCACTTGACTGCCATTGTTGCCAGAAGCCCACAAGCTTTCACCAAAGAAAGAGCTAGCTTCCTCAGCTCAAGTTCTCCTGTTTTTAAAACCAAAGACCACTCTTAGAGTCTTCCTCTCTGGTTACCATGTTTCAAGGACATTATCTGCTGCGTGCTGATTGCAACAGCCAGAATCATTTATTTCTCTTAGGTTTTAAACTTCTAAAAATAATCCGCAGATCCAATAGTATCTTAGTCTAGGGATACATAGAATTTGGAAAGCTATAAAAATGGCGATGCTAAGCAGGAAATAAGCACAATAGAGAACATGTATTGGCTACCTCTTGTCCATGCCAGGCATTGTGCTTTGGATTTTATTTATATCATCCAGTTTAATCCTCCCCACAGCCATGTGGGGTGGGTAGTATAATTGTCTTCCTCATAGGTTCAGAAACATTAAGTAATTTTCCCCAAGGCTACCAAACTAGTGCCAGAGCCAAGACTTGAACCCCCATTGTCTAACTTCAAAGACTGCTTCTCACTCCCAGTTGTATTGCCAGCTTCTTTTGGTTGCATAAAAATGTCAGGTGCACTGTGTGCACTTTGGAACATTTTGGAAATGATTAAGTTATCATCTTACTGCCCCAGAACCCTACCACCCGTCAACCCGAGATGGATCACTACTCATCTTCAAAGATAAAACAGACATTGATTAAGACAAAACCCACAGCATCCGAAGTGTTCCACCCAACTAAAAACATTCCAGAGTAAGCTAAGGAGCTAAGTATGTTCTATTTGCACACACCCAGCTTTCTCTGCTTAATGTAGAGATCTCCTCACTCCTGCACATCCAAACACTGCCTCCCTGTTCTTTGACTTTGAATGCAGATGACAAAGACGCTTGTTTCACTGTCTTAGACAATGCTGCTAACTTTCTAATCAAAGCATCTAGATGCGTGCGATGATGATGAACTAAGGGCTCTCTTGCTCCCATCTTTAATTCCTTCTCTCACTCCAAAGACCAAAGAATCACCCTGAACCATGATGGAACCGCTTCATAGTCAAAGTTTGAATTGCAGAGTCTCTAAATATCAGTATAATGAATGTTAACAGCCCACGTGACTTGTATGGTGTGTTTGTTCGTTCGGTGGGAATCTGAGGAGACCAGGAAGCCAAGTGTATGCAAAAGAACTTCTGTGTGTAAAGTGCACAGGGTCCACTAATGAGCCCAAAAGACATTGGTGCAGAAGGTGACACATTCAGTGCTTACTATTTTTGCTAGACATTTGCCAAGGGTGCTAACCCACACACATTCTTTCTTAGGATTGGAGTTCAGTTTCTGTGGTAATATTTATGCAATAAATAATGATTTCAAAGCATACTATATACAGAGTATATAATTACGTGACACAACTATAAACAAATTAGCTTTATAGCATGTCAGCCAAGCATTAGCCACTCAGAAAGTATGAATGAGGATGCCTAGCTGGAATCAGCACCCTCTCCATCTGAAAAGCAACTCTGCCCCATTGAAATATACTGTTTGGTTGCTCTCTATGCTTCTAGTGTCAGCCATGTCGCATGTACTCCTCGCCCAGGAGCCTAACTAGAGATCTAGAATAATAGAACTATGAATCTCACAGGTAATCCACAAAAAAATGTCCAGGGAAGTACTACCATGAATACAAGAGGAGATGCTTAAAACCCCTATGCCACAAAGCTAAGTTCTATGGGGAAAGTAAACAGACTCTAGTTCAGAAAGCACAAAAAGGAGTGAACAGTATCTATCAGACTTGTAGGCATGGCCTCTTATTGGTGCCTGTTCTGCTCTGTCGGACATGCCTCCCTTCTTAGCAAGCCTCACAAGAGATGGTGCACATTACCTCAAGAGCATGGCAGGGTGGCGCAGGAGTCAGGCACATGGAAAATCCAGGCACAGGGGACAAATTTAGCCAAGCTCATGGACCCTGAAGGCCAGGACATAACACTGTGGACTGATGATAGTATAGTTGGGCTCAGTAATGGAGTGCTTTCTACAAATTAAAAATTCTGCATCACTAGAAGTTACAGACATTAATGGCCACCACAGTTGTCAGCACTGTTAAGAGCTTGTCATGCACACGGATGCACCCTGTTCTAGCAACTCCAAGTCTCAGGCAAGAACATCAGATTTGGCGCAGGCTCTAAAACACCTCCATTCATTCCAAGAATTGCAAGAACGCCCACAGTAATACACAGATCGCACTATCAGACTATTAGATTGCCACGCAGTTGAATTGAGAGGGTTACGTAAGATGGCAGATGAAAACAGCAGAAATGTAGAAATGGAAGGAATGTGGTGCTCAGCTTCAGGCTAAGGCTCCACTAACCCGGCCATTTGATTGGTAAACTGCTAAGACTAGACATGCAGAACGAGAGCTTGTGTACTTGTGTACTGGTAACAAGAAGATATAAAATACATGTTACAGATATGATCTGAGGGCTTGTTCCCCCTCATTACTTTCTGGAGCCCACTATCCCCCTGTACTCAGTGAAGAAAGAAATCCCCCATGAAGTGCTTAGTTGCCTGCCCCACCCTCCCACCCACCCCCCACCACCCACCCCACCCCACCCCACCCCACCCCACTCCCGCGCATCCTCATGGCCCCGGAGAATGGCGTGGACCTCCTTAGAACTTGCATAGGGGCTTATCTACTTCACCTACTAAGTAAAGCAATATGAGTTGCCACATCTTGGCGTCCGCTCTCTTTTAATTGAAAATAATTTTCAGTAATTTCAAATAACTCCCTCATCCCCTCCCAGCTCTTGGCCTTCCCCTCCAACTCCACACCTTCTTTCTCGAGTTAGGAAATAGACAGATTTGTTTAACAACCAACAAACCAGAAAGGAAAAAAACAAAACAAAGAACCTGGGAAACACATGCCAAGCAAAACCAGAAAAACACAAAATTGGAGGCCATCGTAGACAAGCAAAAGATAAAAACAACAACAAAAATGCCCAAACAAAGCAATATGAGACAAAAACAAAACAAAACAAAACAAAACAAAACAAAACAAAACAAAACAAAGCAAAACAAAACAAAACAGTACCTCCAAAAGCATCGAGTTTGTTTTATGCAGGTTTTCTACGGCTGGCCATGGGACTGGCCTTTAACCTTAAGCATGGTCTGTATACTCAGTGAGACTCCATTCCAGGAAGCCCATTGCCAGCAGCTGCCGACTGGGCATAGCGTCTTGGCTACAGATGGGAACTCCTGTCCACTCCTTACTTCCCTCAAGTCCCAGGGAAACCCTGGGACCCATCTGGCTTGTGCAGACCCTGTGCATGCGTTGGTGCCAGCTCTTGCTCGGGCTCTTCCTATGGCTTACTTCAAACCCTCAGGTGGCCTTCCTGGGAAGGTGTGTAGTACTCACTCCTCAGAGGCTTTAAAAGATTAAGGAACCTGCCCAGAGCCAACAGAGCTAAGAAATTCTTCTTTCAGAAGGCTGAATCAGAACTCCAGACTGTCAAACTCAAAGCCCCTTGGTCAATCCATCTCACTATATCCTAGGGACTGGCCATATTCCTCGCCTATTAAACGACCAGACCCTTGAGGACCAGCCTGAAGCCTGTACCACACACTCTACCAGGATCTATCTTAAGTCATTGCTGAAGCACATCGAGCACCAGAGTCAGTATTTAATACACCTTTGTTATAGGAAGCATGTAACCACAGAAAACTTAGGGAAGCTGGTAGAAAGGCAATCATTGGAGTAATGGCCACAAAACAAAGAACATTTTTCTGAGCCTTTAATTGCAAAGAGTCCTCGTCACTAAGGTCACCGTGATTTGTCAGGAGGCTCAGCCCCACCTGGGTGCCAGAGTGAAGCCCTGCAGGCAGAGAATGACCCTTTTTGCCACCGAGGGCAGGCCACAAGTCTCAATACCCCCCACCAGCTGGCACTGGGGAAGGAGCGAAGCTGAGAGAGGGTTGGAACAGTGGGCCCTGCCCCCATCTCTGTGGTCCGAGGGTAATCATGAATCTTCTTCTAGATTTATTTTTCTGTTAAAGCATAAAGGACAAGTGGCCAGGAGCAAGTCCATAAATCTGCTCTGACTTTTATTAGATGGGGAATATGTTCTCTCGAGAGGTCAGCACGACTTGGGAGTGGGGGTGGGGGTGGGGGTGGACTGATGGAGACCCACCATGCTACTCTTGATATAAGCCAGACCTGCCCTTTACTGACAAGCGAGCCGCCGCTATTGTGCGCAGCTATGACTTCTTAAATGTCACCAAAGTGCACTGGTTTTCCCTGCCTGATACTATCTTTTTGTATATGCGATGTGCACTTCACATCTCGTACAGCTAATATGCAGGAAAGAACAAGCTGAGTCTACTTAATTCTGTAGCCTGAATTCTTTCAGGAAGAAAGAGGAGAGGAATTCCTGCATCCGCCACCTTTGAGAAAAGAAGTAAGGCAGGAGCTGAAGCCCAGGAAGGGGCCCGAGCACCCCAGAGGGGGCCCAGGAAGAGCATGCTCAGCTCTCGCTGCGTGAGACCACCTGGTCTATCGCTCAAGTGTTATAAAAATGCCCCCTTTCATTCGTTCACTTTGAAAAAGCGTCGGCTGTGTGTCCGATGAGGTACTATGCACGATACAATGAATAAGGCTTTGTCTCTTTCTCCAGAAGTGCAGTCTGGCAGGAGCGAGACTGTCCTAAGGAAAAAAAAAAAAAAAAAAAAAAAAAAAAAAAAAAAAAACCTCCCAAGCAGTGAAAGTGCAGGAGCTGAACAGTTTCCCAACACAGTGCAGCAGAACTAAAATTAATTAAAGCAACAGCGCACAGCGGCTGGGCACCCAGCAGTCTCGCCTAGTTTATCTGATTTCAACCTCAATTAATCCACCAGGGGAAAAAAAAATTCTTCCTAGTGCAGTGGAATCCAACCTGGCTATCAAATTTATTCCTTTCAAGTCCATATAAAAGAACACCTGGATTTCACAGAAAATAAATTTCTACACAAAAAAGGAAGCAGTTTATGACAAACTGATATTTCCCGAGATAAGCCAAGGTTCCCCCACAAAGCCTTCTTAATAAAGATTGTTCCCAGCCACTGAGCTGCCCAGTAGTAGAGCCTGCACCATAACTAATGAAAGCAAAACCCCCAAACGAAGGGCTCTGGCACTTCAAGGGAAGCAAAAAGTTGCTAGGACTCCTAAACTTGACTGACAAGATCCAGGCAACGCCCCCTCCCCGCCTGCCCGCCCACCCCGCCCTTCTCGGAGGGAAAAGCACAACTCTCATTTTCAAACGAAACCACTTATTCAAGATGATCAAGTAGAAGTAACGTTCGAAGTCACGTGGGGCGGCTCTGCAGACACCTCGGTGGGTTCTGCACTGGGCACATTCTCCTCACCCATGTTTCTTGATGTTTGATTCTTGGATTACCCCAGCAGGAAACGAGCAGTCTTTTGAATAGAGGGTTTTGTTCGGATTTCTAATAGCTTCCAGCGCTTGCCCCAGACCACAAGGAGTATACCAAATTTACTTAGACATCCAGGCCAGACGTGAAGAATTTCTCTGTCAGATCGTGTAAGCTGCACCAATTTAACATTTTGGCTTCTCCTGGGCAAAGAGAAGAGGGCCAAACAGCACCAATGGGGGTGGGGGGGGATTGCATCTGGTGACATGTGGCCATTCTCAAAAGTAACCTCTACTCTCCTCATTCTTCAAGGGAGAAAACTGAGGTTTCGGTGAGGGAAGGGGGGTGCTGCTCCTTAGCACAGATCCAGGTTGTTCGCCTCGCTCTCCTCACTGCAGAGCTCCCTTGTGAGACTCCGCACTGTGAAGACAGCTGGCTTCTAGGCAGAGCCTCCATTTGCATCACTCAGCACTTCCGCCCGTGTGTCTGGATAAATAGAAAGCTACTGTTGGCAACCTGATTCACTCACAGAAGAGCATGCGCCATTGCCAGAGTCCAATAAAGGAACCTACTATGCGGCGAGTGGTGTGTCTCCCACATTACAGATGCTAATTTAAGGATGATAAAAATCAGTAACAACAGCAGCGCTTATCAAGCGCTTATTCTATAAAAGGCCAGTGCTAAATATATAAACATGCCTGGTTTCACTCCCTGCGGCTCTCTGAGTAATATATAATTATTGCCTTCTCCTCTGAGAGGGAGAAGGGACTCTTAAGAGATGAAATAAACTTGCCCAAGTCACACAGCTTGTCAGTAACACAGCTGCAATTTGAACCAAAGCCTGACCTCATAGGCAATGGGTAGCCACAATATCAAAGCTCACGCGAAAGCACATTATAAGCTTATTAGGAGAGTTAGGCTGTAGATCAGCAGTAGAATGCTTGCCTGGTATAGAGAAGGACCTGGTTTCAACCCCCCACACTGCAGGTAGACACACACAGAGACACAGACACACACAGACACATACACATGTTTACATGCATGTGCACCACCTCATTGCAACATATAAACCTTAAATGGTAAAATTCTCCAAATTAGAACAAGAGACATGCTAGCTACTCATTTCAACCAAGAGCACATCAAAACTATTTTGTAGTGGAATTTTGTCATCTTTCTAATATTTAGAACTTTTTCAAAATTTCTCCTTGTCTGTGCAGTTAGTTCCTCAATTCTGTAGGTATGTGTGTATGTATGTGTATGCATATGTGTGTGTGTCTATGTGTGTCTGTGTGTTTTCTAATTTTAATACACTATTCTATATGATAAACTATTTGACAAGGTATTCGAACAAGACAATTTATTTTTCAACATGAAACAGGAAAATGCACTCACAGAGAGGCTGAGAAAAGCTTGTCTAAGTCAGTAAGAACGAATTAAAACACAATAAAAATCTTGAGGCTCCACAATTTCAAAGGAAAAAAACTGGCTGGGAAAGTCAGAAGGCTTCCAGGGATAAAGAAGCCATTGTCCAGTCAAGCCAACTGAGGTAGGGGACAGTGCGAATGTTTCCTTCTTGTGGGCTTATCTGGCCTCCTAGTCAGCAACCCAGAACGTTCATCCGGGTGTAGGGCTGGCCACAGAGGCTCCCACTAGGGACAGAGCAAGGGCAGGCCTCGCAAAGCGATGGAAGGTACCAGGTGCCCGCTCTTCCCCACACTCGTACCACAGACACAGCCGGGCACATGAGTTCGATACGCAGTCACTTCTCTGGGTCTCTGAGTCCTCGGGACAGGGCCTTTAGATGCCAGGCTTGGTGCACTTCAGGACAGGGCTGGGGTTAGAGACAGAGCAGGAGGGTTCATCCGGCTTTCTTAGGCTGTGGCCTCATAACAAAAGCTGTTTTCTCAAACGTGAGCCGAGTTCGAGCACTCTCATTTAGGCCCCTAAGAATGCAGGTGCCTGAGTTCAAATCTCTCCTTCACCTCTGAATGCCTATACAATCTTGAACAAGTCTTATTTTTAAATATAAATTTATTATATTTCCATGCCTTATCTTGAAATACAAGTTAAAATATCTACATTAAAATACTGGACAAATTAGTTCATTAGTTACATGCCTCTGTGAGTGTGTGTGTGTGTGTGTGTGTGTGTGTGTGTGTGTGTTTGAGAGAGAGATGGAGAGAGAGACAGAGAGATGAATGCTTGGAACATAGCATATAGAAATATTCATATATATATATATATATATATACATATATACGTATATATATATACACACACTGATTATAAATGTTTCTATCATTAAAGTCCCTGCTCCAATGGAGACAACAGTGATAACCACAAACATGTATTATGACTTGAATTAAATTGAGATTTATTTATGCCTTGGGGGGAGGGGAAAGGTCAGCTAAGGTTAACTGTTTAAGTGTCACCATCTATGGTCCAGTGTTTCAAAACAAGAGGAAACAAGACAATGCTAGTGCTCAATGCTAGATAACGCAATTAGACTGTGAGATTTATCACAAATAATGATCATTAAAAATATGCTATCAGGAGCTAGACGGATGCCTCAGTGGCTAAGAATACTTGCTTTTCTTACAGAGGATTGGAGTTTGGTTCCCAGTCCCACACACCAGGAAGCTCACAAGTTTCTTCATACAGCTTTGCTTAGGGACTTTGACAGCCCTCTCTGGCCTCCAGGGGTACCTGTCCACATATGCGCCAGGGTGCCATCAGGTTCTGCCATTTCCTTCATTCAGTGCGCAAGGGCTGCCGGGCACACAGATTTGAGTTATCACAGACAAACAGACAAGCACTTTATAGGAGACCTCAGTGCTGGAGGTGTTCCCACCATCGTTCTTAGACTTTTACTTTTTCACCTGGGAAACCTACGCACGATTTGCTCTGAGACACCTTGGCTGTTAACTAGTAGGGGCTAGAATGTTTGTTTTCTCCTCCTTACCCTATAGTATTAGCCCACCAGAGCCTTGTCTCTTCTCACCTCATGCTAGGGCAGCCCATGAGGAGAGAGAGGTGGGTGGAGGAACACCCTCATAGAAGTAGGGGGAAGGAGGATGGGATAGGCGCTATGGGGGGGGGACTAGGGAAGGGGATAACATTTGAAATGTAAAGAGTATATCCAATAAAACAAAAGAAAGAAAAAAGAGAAAGGGGGAGGGAGAGAGAAGGGGGAGGGAAGGGGAGAGAAGGGGAGGGGAAGGGAGGGGAAGGAGAGGGAGAGAGGGAGAGGGAGGAAAGAGAGAGAGAGAGCGCGCTGGTGTTTGACATCTACTGGGGTACCATTTTAACCTAAGAAAGGACAGCCAACCTGGGCAGATGTCACCTGAGAGTCTTCCTGGGTGAGTGTGAAATCCTAAGCTTCCATCTTGTTGCTGCCTAAACTCCTGTAAGCCACTGGCAAGCACTCACTCGACTTTCCTACAGGAAGACGACTAGGCAACACCCTATCCTTGCCAGAGCTGGAAGGAGTCAAATTTTATGGGGTCACGAAAATAGAATTCGCTAATAAAAGCTCTGATGATTTCTATGTCGCTTTATGTTTGTTCTATACTCAATCATTCTTAAAAGGCTTCTCGGTATAGGGTCACTTACTCCTCACTAGAACCCTACGTAGTTCAGGAAATACCTGATAGCCCCGAGCTATGAACGGATGACACCAAGGCACAGAGCGGCCTCGTGCTCATAGGAGTCGCATAACAAAACCCACCCACACAGAGAGGAAAATCCACCCTAACAGAGGAGAAATGTACTCCGCAGCCATCAAGGGCCTTTGAGAGACAGCGTGTGGCTGCACACAGACTGACCCGGAGCCATGGAGCCTGACCGCCCCTCCCTAACCTCCAGATTTCTCTACTCAAAATTCTACTTTCAAAGATAAGCCTCCCCCACAGCCACAGGAAGATCAGCTAGGTTATAAGAGCTATGAAGACAAGAGATTTGGCAGACAGATCAGACAAAGAAGAAGGCCCTCTTTGTGCATCCTGTCTGCTGGAGAGCAAAGAAAACTCCTAAAAAAATAGAGGAGAGGAAGGGCAGTAAGTAGAAAAAGAACCGTACATCTTATTCACTGTTGATATCAGACCAAAATCTCATTAATATCTCTTATAGATCATGCTAAATATTCCAATTTCTTCCATTTTAGTAAACCTTAGAAAAGATATGAGATCAATCCTGACCTTTGTACATCCCAGAAAGAATGGGAGTACTGGTGGGCTAGTTAACTGGAACAAATATTTACCTTTCACGATTGCCTAAAATGCTTTGAACACTTCCTGCGCATCTTGTTGGCTTCCAATTTTATTGATAAGCGATGTGATTTCAAAGAATTCCTCCAAACCCGTATTTTCCAGGTCTGACAGCAGACAATCACAGGTGCAGTAGAACGGATCTCCCTGAAAGCTGCGAGTGGGAGGGGGAAGGGGGAGGGGGATGGGAAGCGGTGACGGGGGGGGGGGGGGGGAGGAGGGGGTCTGGTTTCTCCCTGAGCAGAGGCATTTCAACACGCTGGACTTGTCTCTGGACTTGCTTTGCAGGGTAATTAAGTGGGACTGCAGAGTGTTCTCGGCTCTACAGCATCCTAGTGTGACTTCTTGGCCCTTATTGAGACACAGTACTCTTGTCAAGCATGTTGTGCAGTATACACAAAAGGGGACAGAAATAAATCAAATCATGGGAGAGAAAAGTCAAAGTGTCTATTAGCAAAATGGTAACTGTTACCTTTCGATCTGCATTTCCTATAATTATCTACCCACCCCCATCCCCACCCCCACCCCCATCCCCAACCTCACACGCGCACGCACGCCCTAAATTCAAGAGGAACACAAAGATAAAAAGTTCTGGCAGCCGTGTCTCAGCGGACAGCTTTGTTTTATCACATGTTCCCAGTAACAGCTTGCTGCTGCTGCTGCTGCTGCTGCTGCTGCTGCTCCTACTCCAGACTCTTCTCGCCCAGCTAGGCTCTTTCTGGAGTGAAATTCCTTCCTAAACAGGGACGGTCTAGTTTTCTGGTCCAGTCATATTCAAGACAGACAAATTTAATTCAGTCAAAACACTGTCCTGTGCAGCATCCTTTCGACTTTCCCATTAGAGTGACAGGAGGTCAGTTACAAGGGCAGACTGACCTCTGGCTAAGAGAGAATGCCTTCCCATGCGTTCACCATAACCGCCACGAGGTATCCATGGGACTGAGCCACCCAACTACTCCATTGCTTCTACGTACCCACCCCACCCACCCACTCCCGGCCCAATTTCCCAATACAGAATCTTTTTACTATTTTGCTTCCCTGGGTTCCATTTGACATTTTCATTATCTCTTTCATTTTAAGATAGCCGCCAAGCATTGCCCTTTAGGAACGATAGAGTCACCCAGCTTCCGACACCCATAATCCAACGAAGTTTCGTCAAACAACATATTCAAGACTTCCCAGGCTTGACAAAGGCCTGGATTCTAGAATAGCAGCAGCTACTATTCACTCTGGGCCTGTGTGCCAGGAGTCTTAGCGTGTTTATAACCATGACAGAGCTTGGCATGGCACGGCAGCAGGTGTGGCTTGGGCTATGCTGCGGGCTTAGGTCGACTCAATACTACTGCCGTCTGCTCACCTTCCCCCGTTCCTACCTGTTGGCTATCGCCCACATGGTTCTTCTTTTTCAAAATGCCCCCCAATTCCTCCACAAATTCCCGGGACTCTTCCTATTCTTTGAAGCTCACCTGGGCCAGCTTATAGTTGGCTGCCTCCTGGTCACTCCACGGAAGAGGAAGAGACTGAATCTGGGGGTTGATTGATAAAGGAGCAGGTTAGGATTCATAGCTACCCTGGCCCATGGAGAGGCCTCTGCTCTTGACCCTGCCTCATTCTGACCGGGAACATGAGGGAGAGTGTGAGGGAAGGGAGGTGCTGGAGGGGTCAGACCAGCCCCCTGCCAGGACCGCTCTCCAGGGACATGGCAGATGGCCAACCCCAGCTCTATCTCCAAGCTCCATAGCTTCCTCATTTCTGCATCCTTGTCAGACCCAAGGAGGAGCAGCCCAGCAGAGAGGAGACAGAGGGCTCAAATGGATAGCTAACAGGAGTTAAATAAAATTATAGCTCTAGGTGTCTATAGTACTTGACCGCATTCGATGCTGGGCATGGTTCTAAGACAATAACATGCATACCATTTTATTATTCATCCTAAGAACCAAATCTTTTGTAGAATGCCGGGAGAGCCTATTTTCTTGCCACCCTTTTCTCTAATGGTGAGCGTCAAAGAAGAGGAAAATTCAGGGGAATTTGTGGAGAAACTGGAGTGGGGGATGTTCTGAAGAAGAACCAGGCATGCAATGGCGGAGATCTTGAGTTTTCTGCAGGCAAGTGGAGAGGAATGCAGTCCAGTGGTGGAGGAAGGCTGGCACAAGTTAAGCCTACAGCGCCGGGGTGCGTGAGTGATGGAATGGGAAGATAAAAAGCCTACTATGTACCTGGCGAGACTGAAGACATCAAATGATAGAGCAAAGAAGAAGCCTCTTGGGTAGCATTCTGGACAGCACTGAGGCTGGATGCCAGGGTTGCTGAGGCACCAGGGGTGAAGGAAGCTGTACCTGACCAGCAAGGAAAAGATTTGCATCCAAACAAGACAGGAGGAGAAGAAACACTGTCATCAGATTTAAATACAAAGTACGCTTCAAAGCTAAACTCAACTAGTAGTTTGGAAAGCAAGTTTACTCTGGGAGTGGAAAGTCAGATTCTTTAAAGTGACAGGGTCTAATCTCGGTTTAGCCACAGAATCTCTGTCATTCTAGGAAAATATGCAAAATACACCCAGTCTTCATTTGCACAATCCAGAGAGGTCTCATCCATGTCTAGGAAACAGAATCCCTTGGCTCATGTGGACTATTTCTGTTCCTGGGCACCACCCAGGACCTGGCCATAGATTCTAAGATGAAAATGAGGGGAAGGATGGATGTAGCTTTACTTCAATAATGAAAAAGGGGTTGTTTTAGAATAAGGAAACTATTGCTGGGGAAAAAAAAGAGCATTTTCTCTAAAAGCAATGAACACACATCAAACTGTTAAGAGGAGAGAATAAATAGGAAACACGGGTACCGTGCCCCATGTGCCTTTAATGTGGGTATTCACTCAGTATAAGTCAACCTCAGAGGTGGCCATCTGCCTTCAGAATAAGCTACCAAAGAGAGTAAGGGGTCCTGTGTACAGCTGAACTACAGTAGGAAACTACTATGTAGTACTGCATTTGCTCCCAGAAGAAACATGGAAGATGAGATGCTGCGATTTCTACTTCCCACATAACGTTGCGTCTACATGCAGCCAACTCTAAGCCCCTCCCATCACGCCCATTGTCAGAGTCGCCTATGGTACCAACATCTGCTGAGCAGACAGAACTAGATAACCTTGAGAGGCTCACCAAACACAGGCCCAGGCCCTTTAAGACCCAAATATATGAACTTGTCCTTGGCTACGGCTCCAGCGGTACATATCCACTGTCAGATTATCTCCAGTTGACAAGAATGCACTGGCTCGAAGCTATTTGCAGACCAGGTACCCGAGTATATCCACCATGGAAAGGGCACTTGAGATAAGAACAATTGCCTCGGAAATTTTCAAGTTTGAATATCCCACAGTTAAGAGTCTGCCACGAAGTAAGTTACTCAAAAGTCAGACAATGTCAACTGTGCATACATTGTGCTGTTCAGTTCTTAGTTCCACGTGTCATTTCAAACACCATCTCAGTAATTAAAAAAAAAAAAACTTCCAAGTGAGAAGCTAAAATAAATAAATAAATAAATAAATAAATCCAATTGTGTACATCATAATGTAACCTTATTTCTGTTTAAAAGAACTACAGCTAAAACTCATCCATAAATTGCCACTTTAAAATTGAATTCTCTGTGTCTGTTCATTCATTAATTCAACTAATACTTATTGAGAAACAGCAGGTGTTAGAACCCAGAGATGAAATCCATTCCCTGTTCTCGAGGACGCAAACTTTAAAAGAAAAAATTACAAATAAAAACTGAGTTTCAATAAGCGGGCATAATAGAAAACACAGAGAAAAGCCCCCTTACCCAGTCTAGTGGAAGCCAGAACGGCAAGAGTTGTAGACATCGGATATGGAGGCAAATTCCAAATGGCTAGAATTAATAAAAATAAATAAATAAATAAATAAATAAATAAATAAATCTGCCTTCCACCTCTGGCCAGAAAGAGAAACAGGTGATTGACAATCAAGGCCAAGAAAACTGTCAATAAAGGGCCATGACCTCAAGAGAGGGGAAATGTGAACTGAGTCCTATAAGAGGGACCAGGTCAAAGAGGTTGGAGAGGAGGAGGCTGGAAGAGGAACCAGAGGGAGCCCAGAAAACCTCCTGAATCAAGTGCACAGAGCTGACCATCCAGGAAACCGCCGGCAACAAAAGTTTACAACACAAAACTCATTAAGGATCACTGCTTTCAAGCCAGCTAACTGCATCCCAGAGTTCAGCTCATCAATAAAAACTAAAAACAATACGAACTGTTTGGCACCCAGGAAGATAAAATGCCTGGCAGACGATCAACAGCTACCAGGCCTAAAAAAAAAAAAAAAAAAAAAAAAAATCTGGAAAACAGAACCTGCTGTAGACAGGGAAAAAGCCAACCTATCAAAATGGACCTGGAAGTCACATGCCAGGGTGCTAGAATTGCAGGCAAGAAGAAATGTCACTATAAGTCCACAGTTCCGACCTTTAATTAAAGACACTGAAGACTTTTTTTTTAAAGACCCAAAGCAAACAAAGTGTGAAATGTACAGTACGCGCGAAGACAACACACTGGGCAGAACCAACACAGACTTGTTAAGACACTGCTGAAGGTGAGGGTGAGATTGAAACTTAAAAACTAAAATAAAATAAACAAATGGAATCAAGCAGAGCTTCAGAGAACAATTAAACTTGTAATCTGAGCCCTCCAAAGAACAGAGACCCAAACAATAAATATTTATATTTGTATTTGCTTCTGGCCTTAAAAAAAATTTATAACTTCAAGAGAGAAACAATTTGTAATAAAGGAAGATAAGAAATAACTGGGGAAAACACCCTGAGGCAGTACATTATTAACTGCCAAACAGAGAGCTTGTGCCTGCTTAGAGAAGATTACTTCCGGGTGATGGGGTCAGGTTAGGCAGTCACACAGGAAACTGAACTTTCTGTTTCAGAAGTGGGTCGTCTCAGCCTCGAAGAGCAGCAAAGATTTAGAAACGCAAAGCTTTCCCTTTGCCACGTACTGGGCACTATTTGTACATGAGATACTAGTATTTGTACACAAGATAGCATCTATGACAGTGCACAAAGGGAACGTGGTGGCTTTCATGGCCTTCATCGGAGCAGCTGTGACAACTTGCAAGAAACCTTCAAGATCCAGCCTGTCAGCTGTGGATGCTTTCTCATGGTGGTGGGGAAGGTCACTGGACCCTCAGTGGAGATTCCAGACACTCCCTCCTACACCTCCGAGCCAGCTGTATGCGATTCTTCCCTAACTGCATACGACCTCGTGGTCTTGGATGATGAGAAGTAGATCACATGGGGAAGTTAACTGACGCTACGGGGGAGCCAGCATTCACAATGGGGGTGAGACTTTTCTTCAGTGCAATTGCTTTGGGATCAGTCACATTTCCACAAGAAACCCTTCAACATGGCTCCGTGACTAAACCAACAGTCGCCATTGTTTCTCCAAGTTGGATTTAGGTAGAATTTATACCTTGGTTTTCTGCATTTGTTTATATCTTCCTGGGACAAAGGTCACACAACATTACCCAAGTCCAACATATTCTGCCTCTACGTATGATAGGTGAATGACTAAGAGGCAAGAGAAGAAAATGCCAGTCGATCTTCTTGCTAGATACACTTGAAAGGAAGTAAGTTTGGACTATTGTGAGGAGGCAGGTAGTCAACTCTGCTGAGGAAAAAAAAAAACAAAACATGCTGAGCAGAAATCCATGAGATGAGGGACTGCCACCTATGTCTACAATCTCTATCCTCTCCAGCCTCCAGGCCTGGTTGAGGAAGGACTTTCCAGAACCACCTTGGAAGGTCTACCATGGCAGACAGCAGACAGCCGGGCCATTTTATCTTGATTTCAATTCACTGAGGCACACACAAGGCAGAACCTCACCAGTGGGACAACCAACTGTTCCCAAATGGGGCTGGGATTTGGGTAATTCCAGACAAGTTTGTGGCCAAACTTCATAAATAGATGGGCAGCGTGACAGCTAAGACATAGGTTTTTAGAAGAAGCAAAGGAGTAAGAAATGCAAAGCAAGAGGCTGGCATCAGACTTTCATTAAAGAACAAAGACATCTTGTCCTTCCCAAAGCTGAGAGTCATGAATTATGGATCATGCAAAGCTAGAAGGACTCTTCTTGCTCAGAGTCTATAACTCACATTTTATAGATGGGAATACTGAGATCTGGAAAGTAAGGCAGTGGGCCACTTGGTGGCAGTTGCTAGTTAAAATCTGTGCTACCTTGCCTCTGGCAATCTGGTGATCTCCATATTGAAGCAAATGCCTTCATCCATCTCTTAAAGTGACCAATATAGGAAATCAGAGGTACATTTGGCTATGGAAATAGATGCTAGATAAGGCCTTGTGTTAACAATTTTAATTTAAAAAAAATGTTCCATTTAAGGACATTTTCACAAATGTTAATTTATAAAGATCCTTTATTATGACAACAGCATACAGTTTAATGTTGAATATACAGTCTGTTTTGATTGGAAGAAAAACATGGAGCAGGGTATGAGCTACTTCTGCTCTGTGACTATGGACACTGTGGGATAAGGCTAGTGATGGCATCTACTTCCCAAGACACAGAATCCGATGGTGTAAAGTCCATTTCCAGGCACACCACCAGGATTCCAAAGCTTAGAAGCACCTATGGCCACACTCTATGGCTATAGGAGGTGGGAAGGCTCCTGCTCCTATCTGGTGACTCAATCACACTGGATATCATTTCAACTCTAGTTCTCAAAAAGAACTCTCTCTCTCTCTCTCTCTCTCTCTCTCTCTCTCTCTCTTCCCTCCCCTCCCCCCATGTTCACACACACATGCACACCCACAAGTAGAGGACAGGAGTACACTGGCAATGTTCGGATATTCTACTCTCAAAAGTGCCTCACCCAAAGAGTCTGCACCTCTACATAGATGCAAACTCTGTTTATAACAGCAGTATCCTCTGTGTCTGAATAATGCGTGTGTTAGGTCATCCAGCACCTCATGCTGCAAACCCGGAATGGGTCTCAGGGTCATAAAAACAAAGGCTTAGTACATTTCCTTCTGCCTCTGCAAAGTCCCTAAGCAAAGGCTGGGTTCCGCTCCAAGTGTCACCTGAGTTTCCCATGGTTAAAGCGTGTGGCAGCACTGAGCTGTCACGCTAAGGATTTTGTCCTGACAAGAGCCTTCACATCAATGACTGCCTTCGCCTGGTGAAAATGAAATTCTTTCCCCTTCTATACCAAAGTAGTGGATCTGCATGAGCTGATGCCCACCCGAGGTTTTGTTTTTGTTTTTTCTCTCTCTTCTGAAGAATTAATTTATATCACCTACATTTTAAAAAAAAGGTACATCTAGGCATACTCAGTGTGAGTCTGTAAACAGTCAAGATCCTCCAAGACTTCTGTGAATAAAACACCCCCCCCCCTGAGGGCTCTCCAGAAAGGATGGGTAAGGGGGAGGAGTGAGGCACAGCCAGGAGACTTCCCTTCGGAGATCTGAAGGGGTGCCCAATGGCAAAAGGAGAGGACTTTGGAAAGGAGTCCTCCAGAGAGAGCACACTCAGCTGTGGGGAGGGATGCCTGGCATTCAAAGACACATGTACACAACACCCCAGATGAGGAGACTTCAGGGAGAGCCATGTGGCTCAGCTACCTGTAACTGATCATCCCCTCATTCTACGGTGGGTCTAGAATGAGGGGAAAATCTCCATCATTGGTGCCTGGTTGTGTGACCCCCTACACCACACTCATTATTACCTGGCACACAGTAAGAATTCATCGGACACCCCTGGAATGGGGTGCGTGCGTGCGTGCGTGCGTGCGTGCGTGCGTGATCTAACGGTGACATCTCTCTGTTTCTTCCTCTTTCCACCCAGTCTGGTCTTTGAATCTAGAAAGAGACACTGGGGTTGTTCTACTCTGTGTCTCTGCCACTGCTTTTGTACAAGAAGCCAGTTTGGCTGTCCTTCCATCCTATCCGAGTCTTTCAACAGCAACACAAAGACAAACGTCACATGCCGACCTTCACCGAGGATAGGATTCGAGGGCTCATCTGAGACTTCACAACCGACTCTTTTCATATACAGGTGTTCTCCCTTTCCCTGGCATATGTTTTGTGTAAATTTTATTCCCCTTTTCCTACCAGATGAACTTATAATTGCTTACACATGCTTATTATTTTATTTAAAGAATATTACTACATGGCTATTAAAGAAAATTTGGAAAACAGAAATATGGGATAATCACCTACAGCCTGCGCATTATTATTCTCCCATCATCTTTATGCACGAGTGGCACTAATCTTTTGCTACACACATCTAACTTAGATTGCGATTTCAAAGTAGGTTTCCTTAGCATGTTTAACTGTTCTTTGCTAAGGAGGTTACTTCTGCATAAATCTCCTCTGTCCTCAAGATAAATTGAGTATTCATGGTTCAAAACATTTTGAAGCACTGAGGGACAGTGCCAGTTAGAAACAAAGAATGCTGAAATGGGATAAAGGAAATCAGAACACGAAGGGGTGTCTGATGCAACGGCTCATTTTATAGACATGGACTCTAATGCCCAGAGGGAAGCAGGCAGCATCTCGGCTTCCTTGCAGACCTAGGACCCTCTGTTCTTTGGCCAACACAATGAATTCACTATAAATTTGGGATACTGCCTCTTGCCACCCATCCCCCTGCCATCTGCCTCTTCAGTCCTATGAGTATGGATCACTTCCCTGAGAATGGTACATAATATGTTCTGTGCCGCAGATGCACAACAGACTAGTCAGACCATCATTAGGATTTGGTGAGGATGGCTACCCAGTCAAGCACTCAGACATGGCTACCATAGAGTTAATCCTGGCAAGAGAAGAAACGATCTCCATTTTTCTTTAACTTTTGGCCTATCTTTATACATACATGTTTCAATTGATCACTTTATACCCACCCAATAAGCAAAAACTTCTAAATATATCCAACACCACAACTATAGAGGGGACAGGACAATCAGAGCTCATCTGTTGCAGAAAGGCATTCACAGTAGCTCAAGACCATCTGGAGACCATTCAGGAATAACATTATTAGCAGAAGATAGGCACTCTCTATTCTAATTCTAGCTAGAGGCGTCACCCCATGCCTTTACAAAACCTTTTGTGCGGCACTGTTTTATAAAACAGGGAGAAATAGAGACAGGATGGTACATAATTATTATGTGGTCTTAACAATAACAAAGCTATTACACAGCATGTAAAATGATTTCCAGGATTAATACATAGATCCTAAGTTAATAAGGTTAAAAAATATAAAACATATAACACTGAGTGAAATTTAAAAAACAGCAAGACAGGAGAGGATGAGTCCAGGTAGCCATCCCTTATTTAAGCATTGAAATGGCAGGAAAAATGTGTTATGTTAGTGGGTTTATATGCTCACAGGAACAAACACATACATGGCAATGTGAAGGCCGAAGACATAATTGACAGATTACCTCTGGAGAAGAAAGCATGGCAGAAGGCTTGCATCTGACAAGGCGCTGTGTCACTTTTGGGTTTATTTCATCATACTTAAAATAATTCAACTTTTTGTAAAAAAAAAAAAAAAAAAAAAAAAAAAAAAAAAAAAACCAGAACATATATCATGATGGCAAAGCCATAAAGCTGTCTAGAAAACAAAAGATCCAGTGTGGCTGGGGGCTAGAATGCCCAGTGTGATAAACCAAAAACTGCCACTGTGATTTAAACGCTTCCTCCTGATAAGGCTTGGCAAAATTAAGCCTTTGCCATCACTGGCTCCTCCCAAATGCTCAGGTGTGCTGGATTAAAAGGAAGACGAAGGTAAGACACGTACGTGACACCTTCCCTAGAGGTCAGCGACCAAACACAATGAGTCTCAACTATCCTAAAGATATTTGTTGATTTTTTTCTTTGTTATTAAAATATTTACTTTCATATAACCTTGGGCTGGGCAGCAGGATGGTTCAGCGGGTTAGGACAGACAGTCTGCCTTCAATCCCAGACTCTAGAGTCTAGGAAGGACCGAGTCATCCCTGGCTGCCACGCGCTCGCTGTGGCATTCATTACGTCACACACACACACAGAGAGACAAGTAAATGTTTAATTTTTAAATTTTAAGCCTGAGGTTTCCTTCAAAATATCTTCTCCGTTAAAAGGAGCACGCCCTTACAGCCCCTGTATGTTCCACAAAAGGAAGAGTCCAAAGGGCGCTGCCTCCGCTCAGCAGACAGAAGCCCCTCACAGCATAGCCAGCCTGCACCTCACAGAGGCAAGCTGGGAAATACCTGGGCTGCGCTTCTGGAGCTAACAATGGAGCCGCCTTTTCCTGCCCATCCGGGTCTCCTTATTTTAATAAGGTGGCCGCACCAAGTCAGAAATCATAACCATCTGCCGAAGCCATTAAATGCAGATCCGAAGGCCCCGTGATAAAGTGACCTCTTTATTGGTCACAGAAGGCAATGAGCAGCCACTACCCAGATTGCTCTGCAACTTAAATCCGTCCCGGAAGTGCACGCCGATGCCCACTTCAGCAAGCGGCCCTCGCATCTTCTCTCCTCCCTAGGACTGTTTTCAGCCACGAGGGACACAACATTGGAACTCCAAAGCTGTCCTTTGCTGGGAGTCCTTACCCCTGGTAGGACGCGAAGACACCATCTTTTGTTTCTCCACATGCCACATGCTATCTAGTCGTGGGACTTGGAACCAGTAGTAAGTTGGTATGAGCGGAGGACTTGGAGGCCTATGAGAAACTGGCAGTCCGCAAAGGGATGCAGTGGTAGAATGACTCTGTACAGCTGTGTATTAGCGTTTCAGTTAGTGTGGTCCTCAACCGCCAGGATCCACATATTAGAACCTGCATTATCAAGCCATCAAAGGATGGTGGTGCCTTTCTACTGATATGGAATTGACTAAACCTAGTCTCGAAGGGAAGACAAAGGTGTTTTGTTTTGTTTTGTTTTGTTTTGTTTTGTTTTGTTTTGTTTTAATTGTACTGTCAGGTACATGGAGTCTCACACAGGCTACCATCCATGTCCTCTGCCCCAGGACTTTTGACAGGAGGGCACTTAGAACATGGGAATCTCTTTATGCTCCTGATACTCCTCACTTACCACACAGGCTTGTACCTGGAGAATAGCGGAGTAAACTGAAGGCCTGGGATGAAGGATGCTTCCGGGTGAAACGTGTTGTAACAGAGTGGAAAGGAAAGCAAGGCTTCCCCTCCAGAAGGGTAGAGTCCCCAAGTCCTGTTCCCACCGCAAAGTGATAGCCGCTCAAAAGGCATAAGCGACAATCCTGATCATCCATCCCAGCCCCTCCTTCCGTCCCTTCCCTTTTCCTTCCCTCTCCAGTCTTACTGCTGCCACTCCAGAGGGCGTGGTCACCACTAGCTAAGCAGAAGCCATGCATGGCGGTGAGGACAAAGAGGATACCGGTAGAGGGTTTGACCAGAGACAGTGGGAGGCTAGCTTGGCCGGGAGAGTGGGAATTCTCCAAAGTGGCCAGGAGACTCTACAGATCCACCCTAACTGATGCCACCCTCCTGAGGCTGTGGACAGGCCACCAGTGAAGAGTCGCTCATGAGACACTGTGCTGCTTGAGGGAATGTGTAGACATCAGTTCTTGACTCAGTGAATGGGAAGGCAAAGCTATGTCAATGTCTCAAGTCCCTGGAAGTCTCAACATCCTAAAACCTTAAATTACTTCCTTTATCTGTTTCCATGCTTCCCTCAAGTTTCAAAGCAGAACAGCTGATTTTCAGGTCCTTTTCAAGAGTGAAGCCCTGGATTCGGCTGATGAATCCAGGTCTGAAGCAAGGATTACTCCAGTAATCTCAGGGGCTCTCTCTTTGCCAAGTAATGGGAGGAATGCGCTTCAGTTGAGTGCCCCGGCCCCAGCTAGCTACCCTGCATCCGGCTGGCCGGGGAGCACGCTGCTACTTCTATCTGCCTGCTTGCCAACACAGGCATCTCAGACAAAGGCAGGCTGATGAACAGCCTCTTTAATGACATTAAATCCTGCACAGGGTTATCAAGAACAGCACACAAAGAACAGACTCACAGCCTTGAGAGCAAGCCAGAGAGAGTGAGCTAGAAACTATGCAGGTGCCTGGAAGGAAACCCCTCCCCCCTCCACCCTCTGACATGAATTACAGAGGGAAGGTGCACTGGCTTAGTAGAAATAAGCCTGATGTTGAGGGAGGGGCTTTGAGCACAGATGTGAGGGATTGGTCACCTCATCACCAAGAGAAAGCAAAGCCCGGGACAACCCATGGTCTCCTCTCACTGGCTTTCTTGCTCTTTTGTTATTACTCTCCCTCCCTCTCTCCACCCCCATCCCCTACCCGCAAAGCATACGCCAGCACTCTGAAGAATGGCATAGGACAGAAAGCAAATGCCTGACAATCCCAGAGGCCAGTACTCCCAAAGGGTTTAGGGGGCCAGGGAAGCCATATGGAGTGGGATGGCGATTCACACCCTGCGGAGGGGATTGGTCATAATGACTAAGTTTAGGCCCCAGAACTTTGTGATCTTTTATAAATCACATGTCTAAGTTTAATCCTTTCCCCTGTGGAAGGGTGATAAACATCCCATTGTCTGATTTTTAAGGGTGTAAAATAAGCACACATTTTGAGCAGAGCTCAGTTTTACATGTGACAAAATGAGAACTCAGTATGAAGGTCATACTAGGGGATCAGAACACAGGTATCAATCTAGAAAGAGGAATAAATTAGGAAGGGCAGAGAGGGGTTGGCGTGTCCAATGGTAGAGTGCTTGCCTGGGATGAGGGAAGAAGGCCTTGGCAGAGAGAGACAGAGAGACAGAGAGACAGAGAGACAGAGAGACAGAGAGAACAAGGAAAATGTGTGGGCTAAAGGGTAAAGAGGCACACAGCAGCTAATTCTCTCACACCGTTTCTAACAAGCATTAGCCTTAAGAAGAAAGCAGCAGACTCAACTACAGAATACGGAAGACAGGGTCCGGAAACCCATCCCCAACCCCTGCAGTCGCTATTGTTAGGTCACAGCTAAAATGGGAGCTGTCTCAGTCTCAATGTGTGCGGTGCTTGAGGGAATGGGATGAGCAGCCGCGACAGAAAAGGCGGAGCCCCTGGAGGTCACCTGGCCTCTGACGCCAAGACTCATTCAGAAAGTGTACGTGTTAGTATGGGGATAGCCAGACAGTAAGAACGGACAGCCTTCTCAACTCAAAAGCACAACAACCAACAGTTCAGGAGAAAGACAAATTCCCAAAGAGCCTCCATCTCATAAGAAAAAAAAAAAAAAAATAGACATGCTCACATAAAATTATAACTTCCAACGTGAGATGCCCTGGTGAGGCTGGAAAGTCGGGGCAGTGATTTGAGCTAACCCTTGTAGAACGAGGAGGCAGGAGGAGGGATAAAGTCGCTTTTTGAGATAGAGACAAGTTAATTAAAGGGAAGCTCTATTCCCCCTCCCCATCACATAGGTAACAGGGGCTTCATTGTCGTCTGAGGTTCTTACAAGAAGGCAGATTGCAATGGGTTCTTTCAGGAGAGGGAGTGATTATGGTCACACAGAATAAGCTGCTGTCTTTCAATGAAAAGGTAACTTTGAACAGACCTTCTGAGCCACATTCTACATGATCACCCCACTGGGCCGCCAGGGTGCTTAATTCCCATCCCTGCCCCCAACATGAACTCAGATTCTCTTACCTGTTACGAACCTAGACAGACTGCCTCTACAATCCAAATACTCCAGCAGACCATGAAGTCCCCTTATTCGTGAAGCCATTTATTTATCTTTAGCAAAACCGATTACATCCCAGTGAGACAAAGAGAAAGCAAAGCAGCCACTAATCAATCCTCAGGAAGCTGACAGTCCAGCAGCAGAAACGGGCTCATGGATAGACACAACCGCCCTGTGCCATCTAGTCATCCAGTCTAGTACCTGCAGCCCATCCAGGCGAGGGAAGAGAGGACTCATCCAAGCAGCCTAACCTGACAATAGGGATGCCTCCTCCGAATGAGTGGGTGGCAGGGACAAAGGCATCTGTTTGTATGGTGAAAAGGGTCTGGAAACCCATGTGGTCAGATGTTTGATATGTGTCCAAAACTGAGAAGACCCAGAACAGCCAATCTTCACCCAAGTCTAGCTACGTGGGAGCTAAATGGATCCTCACAATCACGCTGTGGCTGCGAGGCAGGCTCTACTACTTCAGAATTACAGATAACAACACTGACAACAACAGCCCCCCCCCCCAAAAAATGGGCAGGAACTTAACGATGCCCAGGGCTGCCTCCAAAGTCTAGAGAGGCCGGGGAACTGGTCTAAAATTTCCTTTGCAGTTATTCTAAAGAATTCTGGAATCTGTTCATAAACAGTGAGGAAGACAGTTCATTTGTTTAATAAATTTCTCTTTCTTTCTTCCTTCCTTCCTTCCTCCCTCCCTCTCTCCCTCCTTCCTCTCTTCCTTCCTTTCTTCTTCCTTCCTTCCTTCCTTCCTTCCTTCCTTTCTTTCTTTCTTTCTTTCTTTCTTTCTTTCTTTCTTTCTTTCTTTCTTTCTTTCTTTCTTTGTTTTTAAACAGGACTTTGTTTTGTAGTCCTGGCTGGCCTGAAACTTACTTCATAGACCATATTGGGCTATGTGGTTACAACACAGACTGTCCTGCTCCCGCCCCCCCCCATCCCTGTCCCCCTTCCTGCCTCCATCCTTGCAGACCCACTAAGTGCTGAGATTAATGATGTGTGCCACCATAGCCAGAGGCACTTTTGTCATTGTTTTAGAAAGCATATAAACAATGGGTTTCGCTGTATTTTCATGTGCATGTTCCATCATACTGACTTCACTCCCTCCATTGGCTTTCTTGCCCCTCTCCTTGCCCAAATAGTTCTCAGTTTGCTTTCATGACATATATGTATCTAAATTCTCCAGGAGAGAATGTTCATCTACTTTCTCACCATTGCTTTACTCTCCCTCTCATCAGCGCCCTTATCCACCTCGGTGTCTTTCTACCTTCATGTTCACACACACACACACACACACACACACACACACATACACACACATGCATACACATACATGCACACATAAACACACATACATGTACACATACATATACATATACATACACACAACTTAATATCTGAAAGAAAGCAGAATAATTGTGAATCTGTATTATTTTGCTGAATAGGAGGATTTCCATCTCTATCCATTTCCTTAGAGATGCCATGATTTCACTCTACTATATGAGTGAATAAAACTCCATTTTATTTACACAATGCAACACACACACACACACACACACACACACACCATCACATAACAGTCCCTTTATCCATGAGCTATTCTGTATTTTAGTTGTTGCGAAAGTACCTTAAAACACACTGTTAGGCTGTTACACAGGTATCTCTGGAAATGCAATTAAAAAAGAAAAGAAAAGAAACTGCTTCACAAACTTGCATAAATCTTCATGCTCCGGCCATGCTAACTTTCTCAGTTCCATCCCAACTTTATTCTATGTGCTGCTGAAGAGGGCATAAGAAATGACATCAAGTAGGAAGGAAACCAACTCAAATTTGTATCCCTCGAACAAACCCCCACATGATATAGGACATAGAAATGACGAGAGATCCATTCGGACTTAAGCAGACTTGTTAGGAAGTTGTCAAAGTAGTGCTGAGAGCAATGATTGGGGCAGCCTGGTCCAGTGGGCTGAGGAAGCAGTGGAGGGAGAAGACCGAGGCCTCTACAGAGCTTTGAGTCTGCACAGCGCATCAGCATGCTGCTGCTGCCTTGGGTTTGACCTGTTTCTGTAAAGATGCTTCTGTGCAGAGTAGCTTTGGGAGGATGGTTTTCCTGGGAAAAGCAGGCAAACACCGGTGTTGCCCAGGATACAGTATTTGGTTTCTTAAGCTCAGGCTTCATCTGTAACCCGATGCACTCCATGTGTAAGCGGCAGACACTGGCTCTATCCATAACTCTCTGGGAAATGAGTCATGGAGAAGGAAGAAGTTGACGTTTCTCTGCCTGGTGTTGTGACATCCGGCATCCGTGGGACCAACTATTTGGGTGTGAATAAAAAGTCTTAAATCCTTCACATTCTTGACAATATTTAGGAGCAAAACCAAATCAGCAGGCTTAGAGACTGGCAAGATGTGGAAGGGGGCGGGGGGGGGGGCATCTAGTTTTTTGGTCTGAATGAAGGAGGGGCCTAGTTTGCACTATTGAGATGGAGCCTCTGATGCAAATTAGAAGAGCAAGGGCTGCTGGGAAATGGCAATCTATGAACCATGAAACTAGATGATGAAACTTAAAAGAAGACTGCAATTAAAGACACAGTCACAGGAGTCATTAACATCAGAAGTGCTTGAAACCATAAGATTGGATAATACCAACTATCAGCCCAACATCTAAGGCTTGTTGGACCCTCACTAAGCTCAGGACAGAGCATTCAAAAGAAGAGTCGTTATGCCCAGTAGAACAGGCATGCTTAGCACAAGGGATACACTAAACACGTAGCTACGGATAAAAAAGCCAGAAACACTTCTAGACTTTGGCTGGAGTGGTTGTTTAAACTAAAGCTGTGAACACTGCCTGTCTAATGCTAATCCTGACTTCCCAGAGTCAGGGTGTCATATGGCATTTATCCAGTTCCACACACAGATGATTACAAGTCTATCATACTCTCGTAGGAAATACAGAAGCAGAATGTGGTCCAAGGAATTTCAATGTGTGTGTGTGTGTGTATATATATATATATATATATATATATATATATATGTATGTATGTGGGGTAGCCTATAGTAGCAAAGTTCTGTTATCCACAGATTCATTCATTCATCCATTTGAAAACAACAAATTATCCACTCCACTGAAGACATACTAAATTAACTCAAATCTAAAAGCTATAAAGGACCTAAATGGATAAACATTTCCTTAAAGTAATTGCCAAGTCAGCGATGGCCAAAGCATCAGGCTGGAGCTTAGTTCCTTCACCTATAATTAGTCATCTCAGTATCTTCAGCAAATCACTCAACCTTTATAGCCTTCTACTTCCTCATTATAAACAGATCAATTTAAAAACACGCACTCATAAATGAAGCCATGTTTGATAACAAAGCACCCGGAACCTCCTGCCAATGTGGTGGCTTTTATCATCACTGCCAGCAGTGAGGCAGCCAGGGGAGAATTAATTACCCACAAAAGGCCATGCAGGAGCCAGTTACAGTGGCACACACCTCTATCCCAGCGTTTAGAAAGAGGAAGCAGGTGGAGCTCCATGAGTTCAAGGCCAGCCTGGTCTACACAGTTCCAGGCTAGCCAGGGCTACAGAGTAAGACCTGGTCCCAGAAAGACCTGTCATAGGCTGTCTCTTATCTTTGTCTCTTAACTGCTCATCATCAGTTGTGAGTGTATAGAGCCTAGGATAACTGGTAAAGCCAGAAAAGTAAGGCAAAGTAGGGGGAAGGAGAGAGAGAGAGAGAGAGAGAGAGAGAGAGAGAGAGAGAGAGAGAGAGAGAGAGAGAATGGTAAAAGAAATTTAAAGAGGAAAATTAGGGAAAATTTAGGGGGTTGGTACTTAGAATGGAGAAGGCAGGTCAATGCAGAAGGAGAGGAAAGGAAGAAGTAATGTAACAGTAAGAATTGCTGAAAATGTCATAAGAAGTCATGTTATATCTATCGGCCTAAAGTCTGTATATATTCATATGTACATTATATATAATGTACATATATGTACATTTTATATATATTATTATATAATGTACATATATATGATACATATATTATATCCATCCCTACAATAGTCTTGTTAAGTCCCCTTATGAGCTGCTGGTCAGGGAGACATCCAAAATATTATAGGCTACTGCTGCTGTCCCTCAGTTGCCCCACAGGTGTACAGGTAAGCCCCTGTTTCTGAAGACACCATGCACTTCATACATGGAACGCAGAGGATTTGAGTTGGATCTGACCTGAAAGCCTCTTCTTGCTGAGGACTAGTTTTTATGATACTAGAGGACACCAAGCAAGCTTCTAAGGGAATGAAACCACCCACAGTCCTACACAGCTTGACACCTACAAGCCACAACGGTGGCCTGCATGGCACAACCTCTCTATGAGTACCATAGTGATGCTCATATCCTGCCAGTAAGAACAGCTCTTTCATTGGACCCACTAGACAAGAGGTACAGGAAGGCTAGGGAACTTCTCAGGGCTAGTGAGATCATAGGTCTCAGAGAAGAACCTACCACTGCCACTAAACCAGCATTACTCTTAGCTGCATTCTAAATATTTATCCTTTCTACCCACAGAGAAGTGTAGCTCTCACTCCTCAACAAAGAAACTTCTCTTTGCAACAGATGGAGACCATTATAGAAAGCCACAACTAATCAAACTGCAGAGAGCTGGTGACTGTGTGGTGCCCCGCCCAAATGATGCATCTATAGCACAAATCCTGGACCCAAGCTTCAGATGCATCATGGAAAAGAGGACAGAAAGACTGATGAAGGCCAGATAAATGGATGTCTTCTGAGAGATCATGCCTCACATGGGAATCTACACCCATGACACCTCAACACTGTGATCACCTAAAGATGACACCTGCAGACATGCTGACATGGAAGGGGGGACTCTCACAGGGCCCCAACTCTAGATAAGGAACTACAGGCAACCAAGGAATATTGAGAGTGGGAGAACAGTCCTCTGTAGGGAAGAAGCCCCAAACTGGTTGTCCAGTACCAAGTAGTCATTTCTTGAAACACAGAATGAGCCGATTATATTTAGGAAAGCACACACACACACACACACACACACACACACACATACACACACACATGTAGTTACATATGTAACAACAATTAAAGAAAAAGCATTCAGAAGCCATGAATTTAGGGGTGGTACATGGGAGATGTTGGAGGAGGAAAAGGGGAAATAATGTAATTACATTTTGGTGTACAGAAGAAGTCACTTACTAAAGAACAGTGAAGAGCCTTATCAATGCCACTGAAGACTCAAAGAACTTGACCCTTGGAAATGCAGAAGCACAGCAGAAGTAATAATCAACACCACTGAGTCCCACTGGTTTCCCTTATTTCACACACCTCTAATACACAGAAATGTATGGCCATTATTCCCATTTTCCAAATGAAAAACCAAAAACCAGCCACCAGAAGTTGGAAGAGCAGGAAAGAACCCCCAGATGTTTGTTTTCCGAGTCCCAAGCCACCCAACGGCCTCCTCCAGGTGACCAACAGTGTGTTTGGTGGCCATGTTCACAGGGAGGACGCAGACGCTCTGAGACCACCCACATCCACCCTACCCCCACCCCACCCCCACCCCACATGACCTTCGTGTACTCAAAGCCAAAGGGCTGGGGATTGGGGCTTTGAGGCAACTTTATGGGGAAAACTTACTCTGTCTGCCAGTTTTCGCTCCCATTGTGTAGACTGCTTGACTTAGGTTAATATGCGTTCCTCTCGGATGCAAAGTTTCCTTAATTTTTCCCCCTTTATGTGAATAAAGTAACATATGGGTAAGATGTAGCCGCCCTGATGGACCATCCGAGTTTATTTAAGTGTTGAGGAGGGAACTCAGTGCTAGAACATCCCCTTGTATGTTCCAGGCCTTGGTGCGGGACACCCAGCAAACAAACATTAAGTAAGAAAAATACTTCGTTTTCTCTAGCACCACACCTAAGAATGTTTTATTTAATTTTATTTAATTTTTAAAAAGAATGGAGGCAAAATACCCCAGATAGCCAACTAAATAAACTGAAGGTTGTGATTGTTCAGAGTAATATTACAAAAAACGTATTGTCTTGAAAAATAATATTGATACAAAATAGTTGTGTTTAAGATGGTCACAAGTAGTTGGGTATGGTGGTTCACATTTGTAATTATGATACCTAGGGTGTAAAAGCAGGATGATTGGAAGTTCAGAGTCATCCTCAGCTACATAGTGAGTTTGAGACCAGCCTGGGCTGCACGAGACCCAGTGTCAAAAAAATCCACCACAAATAATAAAGATAATAATAAGTTAGACTTGTAAAAGTTATAGCAAAATATTAAGAGTGACTGTCATTTGAGGCTAGTGGAAAGTTAAGTATTTTTGTTTAATTTTTCATTGCCTTTAATTAAAGACAATTTTTCATGCAATTTATTCCAATCATGCTTCCCCTCCCAAATCCTCTTAACCTCCCCAACCCCATCCAATTCTATTCTCTCTCTCTCTCTCTCTCTCTCTCTCTCTCTCTCTCTCTCCCCCACCCCCTTCTTGTATATTTTTTAATAACAGCACACTAATTTCTAAACAATTTAGAAAGAGGAAGTGATGGAAAAAGGAGAACAGAGCAACCCAAAGCATGGTTTTTAACGTGTATCTGCCTACTTGTATGCATACATACCATGTATGTGCCTTGTGACTGTGAAGTGCCTGGTGAAGGCATGAGTTCTCCTAAAACAAAATCACAGAGAGCCGCGTGCTGCCATGTGGGTTCTGGAGTCAAACTTGGCTTCCCTGCCAGGCACGCTATCAGCTGCTGCCTTACATCTTACATCTTCATCTTCTCTCCACCAACCTTCTCAATTGCCTTAAAATATTGGGCTCTTTGAAATATTGTTTTCCTTGTTGCTTATAAGTTCATTACTGGGAGACTCCAGAGACGGCTCAGCAGTTAAGAGCACTGGTTGCTCTTCCAGAGGTCCTCAGGTCAATTCCCAGCACCCACATGGCGGCTCACAACTATAACTGTCTATACAGTCTATACAGTCCATACAGTTGATAACTGACTATAACTCAATACAGTCTATACTGGTAGTCCCATGGGATCCGGGAATGTCTTCTGGTGTGCATAGGTACAGACAAGACACCCATACAGGTAAAATACATGAATACATCTTAAAAGAAGCTCGTTGCCCAAAAGCACTGTCTACAGTTTGTAAACATTCTGAATAGTTGTTTTATGGCTAGATTAACAGAGAGAGAGGCAGGAGGGAAAAAGGGAGGGGTAGGGAGGGGGAGGAGGAACAGAGAGATGGAGGGGGAGGGGAAAGAGATGATGGCTTTCCCTCGCAAAAACCATTCCAGAACAGCCCCACTCACAGACTTTTGACTCAGCCTTTCCCTCCAGCTCAGCTCTCTTTAAAGACATCAACTACTCAGTATTTTAAAGGCATACATATCTAATTTTGAAACCCTGAGTGGAAAGAACAGGAAACCAGTTACTAAACTAACTAGTCATCCTGCAACTAGGACAGAAGAGTAATTTAACTCATACAAAAGTCTAGACATACTTTCTGTCCGTCACAAATATCAAAATGGCAAGCTAAAGCTATAGCTACCTTGTAGAAAACACCATCCAGAACTGATTTTCTTAAGGAAGAAAAAAAAACTGGCTCAGCCGGCCAGAAATGTTGAATCTAGTCTGGCAGAAGGGCTGGGGTAGCTAGCTACACAAACTATATAATGAGCTTCAGCAGCTGTTTACATCTGGGAATGTGTATCACATACACATGACTCCATATGCAACCAGAAATCGTTTAACCACTTTCAAAACACCAGTCATAACACAGCCCGAGGAAGAATAATAGTATGCATATTTTTTAAAAGAATACAATGATTGGAAGAGCTTTGGGAAATTAACACAGCCCTACTGTGGAGGTCAAATTCATATGTAATACAAAATGGAAACAAATCCACACACTCAACATTTGTCATGTGGCTGTCATGGACAGACCACGCAACTGTGAAAGAGATGAAGTGGGAAGTAGGTGGGAACAGGGGTGTGCCCATCTGGGTGGGCAGAGAAATGCTCTGCTTGCCCCACTGCGTAATGAAGTCAAGCCCAGTTTCCCCTGCCACTTTCATGAGACAGGTCTCCAAGTGCACACTTCCTTCCACATAAAGTGCCTCTAGGAGGGTGTGAGCCATCAGCAATACCAATGCTGAGCATGGCTCTAGGGGTGGACCAGATTGGGGAGGCAAAGAAATGAAGAAAAGGCAGACCAACACAAACAGATACACAGAAAAGCTAGATTTGGATGGATTGGGCCCTCGGATGGAGAAACCCGAGCACCCCACATCTCAGGGTGTCTATTATATAGAATTGAAGAGAGGATAGGGCTATTGCATACAGCTGGGAAAGGAGGTGGGGTTATTAGATACAGGTAAATAAGTAGGTGGGGTTTATGGTATACAGCTCAATCAAGTGCCTGGTCACACACAGTGTCTGCTCACCCCAGGTCACAGTCTCTGCCTTTGGCTTGTGTCAGTCTTCAATGAACTGGGCTGCGCCATAGGTCTCAGGCAAAAGCAACCTCACGTGTACCTTCCAGCCAAAACGCACAGGAGAATGTGTGCCGTGCAGCATGCCGCCCACACGTAAATGAGCGTCTGTCTCAGCATTCTCCATATCTTCCAAGGAGTACAGACTTGTGTACACAGCCAGTCTCAAAATGTTCACCGAGGGTGCAGATGCCAGTGAGACTGAGAACACAGAGGAGTTCCTCTCACTCGTCCCTGCAGCCCTCAGCCACACTGCCAGGCAGTAAGGAAGCCGAGTCAGCTAATTTCCTTTAACTTGGAGTTGTACCAATGAAATGAAGCCATAACCTGGTCTAAGAAAAGGAGGATGGTAAGGTCATGATGAGTTATGGTCCTGCTTATGAGCCCAGCGTCATTGCCCTAGATACATTCCAACAACCCTGCAAATCAGAGACAACTGCAGAATGAATGAATGAATGAATGAATGAATGAATGAATAAACAAGAGTTCAGAATGATGCAGTGGCTTGTTCCAAATCCCAAAGCCCATGAAGAACTGAGCTGAAAATTGAACCTTCTGGATAACAGGAAGGAAGAAGGAAGATGCTAAGCGGACAGCATCCCTGGTCTAAAGGGAGGCGGATGCAACCATGGACTCTGCTGAGGGCCAAGGCTGCAAAGCCTGGCCTGAGCCCCCTCATCAACGGTCCACCACAGGGCTCACTCTCTGCAGCCTGTCCAGCAGGAGAGAGGGAAAGAATGCTTGTTAATACGGTTCCCAGCAGAACTGGCCAAGCTAGTGGCTTGTGTAACGGCAGGGCCAGCCTGCTTACTACAGACAGAACCCTCAAGGGCAGGCCAGCTCAGCAAAAGCATTGCAGCATCTGGGCTCCCAAGTGGGAGCTCTACGTACATTTTCCAGATAGACGGCTGGAAGGAGACGGTCCTGAACAGTTCATCTTAGAGGAAGAACCATAATGACTCTTGAGTTTTGTGTTGTTTTTGTTTTTGTTTTTGTTTTTAAACCAACCTCCAAACAAGCCTAGTTCCCACATGGTTTTTTTTTTTTTCACAGAAACAATAAGAAAAAACGTACTTTTTTAAAAAAAATGCAAGAGCAGGACAGCTGCTGTTTCTTTAGTGGCATTTTGCTAAGTGTTTTTAATAGTTTTGTTAAAAGTTAGCATGTAAACAACTCTGTGCCTTCTATGATTAGAGAGCAGGCTAATCTAACAAAATCAACCCTGTTTAAACGTCCCCTATTCTTAATAGTGACATCAAACAGAAAGCTAGAATCTTAAATATCCATAAACAAAACAAAATGAAACACTCGGTATAATTCATTTTGAATGCATCTAGGAATCCAGGAATGGTTTTTCCTACAGAGATCTCTGGTGTGCCAGCTCAGAGCATGCCATCCTAAAGATTTGAGGGTTACCCAGAAACCCTCTCAAATGCCCTCGGCCTCCTGCTGCTCCCCTAACTTAGTCCCAGTAAGAAGATTCAGGAGTAAATGGGCATCTTCCATATCACAGGGGCTTAATGTCCTGGGTGTCCTGGGAAGGTAAACATGATTCGGCATGCTGGAGAGAAATTAAAACCAGATCAAGAACTCATTAATTTCCCTGAGATGGAAGAAGGAGGAAAAGAAAGCAAAATAAACGGTTAAAAAGAAAGAAAGAAAGAAAGAAAGAAAGAAAGAAAGAAAGAAAGAAAGGAAGGAAGGAAGGAAGGAAGGAAGAAAGACAGATAGACAGTACTGATGCGCTTTCACTGTCCCGGGCTCACCGGAGACAGGACTGTGTGAGACATGGTCATTCCACATTCAGTATCCAAAGAGATAACCAAATGAATCAGTGAATACGCACATGGGCTTCCTTTCCTAGACTATTGAAAGTGGCCAAGTATTGCTGGGAAAGACCGGGTTGTTTCTGTCTGAAATCAACTCTGGTCAGCCCTGTAGCATCTGCATTTGCAATACTACCTGTAGGTAAATAAACACTAAGGTCAAACTTTGAAGCCCAAGCTCGACTCCTCTCCAGCTGCTCCCTACCTAGAGCCATCCCGAGGAATCCTGGAGAACACTGTGTGGGGCTCTTCCCAGTACTGATCAGATCCCTGGGTCCAGCGGACCTGACCCCTCCCCTCACAGAGCCTTCCTTCTCCAGGTTCTCCAGCACTCTTTGCCTGGCTTGCACTCGAAAGCACAGACCTGGTTTGTCACTGTTTCTACCCGGAAAGCTTTCTAGCGAGCAGCAGACACACAGGAAGGAGGAAAGCATCACAGTCCTCCATTCTGGAGCCTATCTGACCTACTCAGTCAAAGCTTAAATGAAGCGTTTTAACTGCTGATCTCTGTCCCACCCTAAGTCATACTGAAGTGGACTCAGACTAACAATAGAAGAGTCACCGTGTATTGTCTGCCAGGAATTGTATGAGGTGAATTAGATGTAGTCAGTTCAGTGGTAACATACAAGTTCCCCAGAAAACACCATGCTAAGCAAAATGGTTCATTAAATATTTCAGGGATCGGGAGGGGAGGGCAGGAGTGAGGCGACCCACTCAAAACCAACTTTAAAAGACAGAAATTGAAGAAGCTACACCTGTTTAGTAACTGATACATAATTGTTATTTTGCATTGAGAGCAACCTGAAACATTCTTGCAAAGTGGGTATCAGAATGGGCAGGGGCAGCGTATAGTTAATATGAGCTGGAGGAGGGATAGTGGCACCAGCTATGGGCAGGTGTGGTACCCAACACAGCTGGGGAGTGGAGGTGGTTGGCAGATGATGGCGGAGGGGAGGATCTGAGTTTCTAGGTGACTCACGTTGGCTGAGTTTCCTTAATGTTCTTCAGTTCTAAATAAATGTGACAATTATATCATGAAACACCCTGCTAAGCCAGGTTCATATTGTTTTCTGCGGGTTTGAAACATGTCATGGTAAAAAAAATAAAATAAAATAAAATAATTGTAGTTTTAGCTCATTGAGCCTTAGCAGCACTAGGAGTGCTAAACATTTTTTAGGAAGAGAAACTGAGGCAGAGAGAAGACCAAGATATCCCTGATGCCACATAGTTGCTAATAGATCAGCGGCAGGTCAGCTGGAGCTGGGTCACAGGCCTTCTTCCACGGTCTGAAAGACTACTGTTGCCTGAGGAAGGAATGCTCATCTCTTCTGTGGTTCTGTGGGAACCAGAGCAGACTGCTCGCCCTGACCCTAGGCCACTGAGAGACAGGTTTTGTCTGTAGTGATGTGTGGTCCCTTACTCACACTGAGAGCTATGTGTGGAAGGTAACTCAGCTTCCCACCAAACTTTTGCTGTCTGTCTCTTAACTCACCGCTTTGACACTCAGACTCCGAGAATTTTCTGATGCTGGATGATCCACTTTTAGAGAGACCCCTTTGAACTGTTTTTACAAGATCTCTTCCTGGAAGCTAATGTTCCCAATCTTTCACAAGGGAGAAGAATACTTTTACTCCATAAAACAGTCACTGCACAGGGAAAGTCTGACCAAGTTCTCCACAACTCTACACCGCCCTCAGGATCAAATACAAGCCTGCCCTACTCTCTCCAGAGAGCATGGCCAACCCTGTCTCTGTTTTTTTTTCTTCCCCGGCACACTGGCTGTGGCAGCCATAATGGATCACGGACTGCCCTCCAATGTCCCACAGCGTCTCACTCCCAGACTCTGACCTTGTGGTTCCTCACTCCCACGTCCCATCCCCCTCCCACCCACACGCGTTACACATGTGTTAGATCACACCATTTCCATCTCCAGATCTCGGCCTTCGTGTCCTTCTCCCAAGAAGCCTTCTGTCCTCAGATGTAGATTCAATGCCCTTCCCTAGCTCCTGGTTTAGTGCCCCTCGGGCACATTCCTAGCTCTTGTAGGTTCCTACTCTGCTTTTGAACTCACTTTACTGAAATCACTCTTCCAGTTGCCCGGTTGCAGGGCATGTGGAGGTGGGGACCGTGTCTGATAATGAATAAGGGAATAAATAGCATATTTCACAAGAGAACTTCAATGCGCAACAGCGCCTCTGGTCTGATCCATTTTATGGACCAGATGGAGAATCAAGCAAAGGATGCAGGACAGTGTGCACCGCCCATGGTCCCGTGGCCAGAGAAGATAGAGTGCACATGCTCTTATCGACTCAAGTTATAAAAACTACGGTGTCCTAACCCCTCAACACATGGTAATTACCAAATCAGAAATCCCAGGCCATGTGGAACTCACATTCTGGAAGTATGGGAGACAAGCAATACATCTAACAAATGAAAAGAGGTACACTCTACATCATATGAGTTTATCAGAGGGAAAACAAAAGAGAAGAAAGACTCATCTCCCCGAGATCATATCATGAGAACAAAGACCGAGGTGAAGAAACGATCTCTGCAGGTACCTGGGCTTTAAGGAGAAAGAACAGTAAGTGCCAAGGTGCTTCAGCAGGAGGAGGCCCAGAAGGTTCCAGAAGGAACAGGAGAGAGTCGTGTATACTATGAGAAGTGAGCTAGCTGCACCTCCTATCTAGGGATGAGAATCAAAACAGTTAGCATCTCCTGCCTGCCTCTGTGTGTCAGAAGAAAGGAGGGACAAGTCCCCAAGTCACATTCCCTGTCCTTGAGGGCCTTACAGTGTACCCAAGCTGGTTTTTCCTTTGTCAGGGTGAAATCGTAAGCTCCAAAAGACAGTGTGCTCTCTGGGAAGTTAATTCACTCCTTAAAACCAACCGGAGAACAATCCCTTGAAACTGCTGGTCAGGACAGACCTTCTACTGAATGAAGAAACAGGTGGAGAAAGCTGGTCCCATTGGGGCTTCCAAGGGACTAACCAAGAGTCATCTTCCACGTGTAAGCGGTGCCAGCAGCCACATCACAAGGTGGGGGTGAGCTGCGGCTTCTCGTCAAACATACGAAATGAACAGAGAATGGTTTTAGAATGTATTAGTGCTGGGGAAATGACGTCATAAAGACAAAGGCTTCCCTATTACTTAAAGTAATGAGAACAAAAACAAGAATTTATAAGCTTCCCAGCTTTGACCGAAATTTGCTGCACAGTGTTTTTCTACATCTCTTTCTGCTTTGGAAAAACCACCACTAATTGCATTCACATTACACCATATCAACCAAACGTGGATTTCAGTTTCCCCCCAAGACCACCAACAGTCTCAGGTTACAGCGACTTTATTAAATACTTTCCCCCCCTGTTCTGTTTTATGAAAAAAAAAAAAAACTAGAATGCTGTTACCTTTTGGGATAATTAAGCAGATTGATGCCAGATAAGTAACATTTTAAGAAAATTTCCGACCTAGAAATAAGAGAAGTGTGCACATTTTTTTTTTTTTTTTAAAAAACTCACAAAATAATGAAGGATTTTTTTTAAGAGTATATAGTTTATTGGTGGCTGGGAGCCTGGAGCTAATGAAAAAAACATTTATGAGTTTGGTTTCCATAGCTCTCCTTTGGGTTTTCTGGGCACTGATGCTCCTGGCTTACTCTGGGAAATCATGGAATCGGAGAACAGGGAGACCTAGAGAGCCCTTCAGCTTCATCGGGCTTCCCACCCCGCTGCCACAGGGGCTCAGCTCCCTGACGAAAGGCAAGCGAGGCGTGCTTGGTCATTTTTACAGCCACATTGCTTTTGATTCTGGAAGTGTTTCCAGCGTCAGTCTTCTCTGCTCCTGGCACTTCAGAACATGGAAGCCAGTTTCCCACCAACTGCATTGCCCCCCCCCATAGAGCTGCATTGATACCCCAACAATTAACAGCAGGAAGTTGGATGCTTCCGCTCACAGAGCGCACCCAGGCCAAGCTCTCCTCAGAACAGCCATCTCTTGGCCTCTAGAAATTCGTTTCGGAGTGCCCACTTGGGAGCTCCCCATGGTTCTTACTGACTTTACATCAGTATAAGGAGGGAGAGGGCGTCCTGAGGATTGGGAGGGCTGAGAGGAGGTGTTCTGGTCGCAGTCTTCGAGATAGCCATTGTTGTCTGCTGTTTCATTTCTCTTCCCTTTGGGGCTCTGGACTTCTTTGTGTCTGTCTCTCTTCTGGGGTGTACTCAGGAAGAAGCCGTGTCCACCATATCAAACCAAAACTGAATTTTTAGTATTAGAGTGTATTGTTCTATCATGAGACTATTCCATGTTTAACCTATAACTTGAAGAAACGTTCAGTTTCCATTTTGTTTTCAGTCAAAATTCCTGCTCAGGAGGTTAGGTTTGAACCACTGGGTTAAAGAAGGCTTCTGTGGACCAAATGTGCCTTTAAACGGCCTTCCCTCTGCTTCCGGCATGGTGGACATGGCTTCTTCCTGGTACTTCTTCCTGAGTTCAAGGCTAGCCTCAGCTACAAAGTTAGACCCCATCTTAAATATAAATTTTAAAAAAAAGCAGTTTTCAGAGACTATTCTTAACTTCTGCCTTGTGCTGTAAATTTCACTGGACAGTTGGACAGTAATGCGAAGCTTGGTTATTTTTATTTTAGTTCAATGGTACAATGCCATCACCATAGCCCCTCCTAGAACATGTTCCTCCCTTAGGAACGTCCCAAAAGGTTCCCCTTCCTCTTGCCCCTTCTGCTAGGTGTTTCGATTGGCTAGAAATGTGATGTAAAAGGACCCAGACACCTGCAGCAATGCACCTGCAGTTTGTCTGCGCTGTAGCCCACACAGAATCATATCCTACTACATGAATACACCTCGCTTAGCTTAGCAACTCACACATGTTCCTGTTGCTACGGCACTCTGGTTATTGTGAATAGTATTGGCAACACAAATTGGACTCGGTCGATTACCTTTTTTAAAAAAAAGATAAAGTTGGGAGGAGGAGATGGTGGCGGGTTGGGGAGGAGTTGGGGAAGAGGTGGAAAGCTCATATGACCAAAATAGATGGTATGCATTTATAATTTTTTAAATAAGTGCCTAAAATATTATATTTTGAGAAGAAACTGTCAAACTAAGAATAGGGAGACAGGGAAGACTAAGGGGACGTGGGAAGGGAATGGACCCCCTCCCCTCTCTCTGCGGTCTAAATGGTGTCTCTCAGCAGCCAAGTGTCAAGCAGTCAAGAGTCAAGTTCTCTAGCACTACTAACAAAACTCGCTGCAAAGTTTAGCTCTATCCAGCCAGCACCCTTTCTCAAGGAAGAGCGTTAAAACAGCACCGCTCCGTGCTTCAGGACTGAAAGTATATGACCTCCCAGAGTGCCATTACTCCTTTCCCGGATGCAAACTTGGGACTTTCTGAGACTGTCAGGAGCAAAATTACGAACTTTCCATATTGTAAAAGGATCTCCATAGTTCCCGAACTCAGCCCTTACCATCTATAGATTTAACTTAGAAGTTGTAATCCTAGCCTGTGCATACCATGAAGGGCTCTATGGTCTCAGATGGGTGTCTTTAACTACCCTTTGAGATGAAACTTCAGAAGCCATCAAAATCCTACATTTGGCTATTAAGAAGATAATAATGACTCTCTCGCAAGTTCCTGTCCAAAGCACTCGGTGTGTATTACCTTGTCCTAACAACCTATCTTTCCACTAACCTTGCTGCATGCTGACTGGTCTGAAAATTCCTTTTTTGCAGTTAAGTCAAAAATCTCATCTTCCTCTGTGTAGCTGTCACTGCAAAGAACCCTGCTGGCCACTGCAGGGAACAGTGCACAGCTGTGTGCCCTCTGTGCCCCACTGATGCCGACTAACACTGTGGCCCAAACTGCCTGTAATAGTTTATATTTCTTCCAGAAATCTATCACAGTTTGCATCTCCAAATCCTCCCCAGCACACGGCACTGATAACTTGTTTTAATTACAGATATTCTATGGATGTGTAGCAGTATCTTCCTGTGGCTTTAGTTTACATTCGAATATCCCCAAAACACTAGGAAATGCTTCCTATATGATACTGAGACATAAGTCAAGTATCAACATTGTCTATACAGAATGATCTTACTTATAAGTACTACACTGGCAAGACTGAAAAGAATCACATTAAAATCTGGACCCAGGGTGTGAGTGTATCTTTTCTTTTAAGATTTCACCTATGAAATTTTTTTGTATGATCAAGTATATAGTAAAAATATAATCAGGAACTAAAAGTAGTACCAAAACAGTAGACCTACACGCTGAAGTTTTAAGGGTCAAGCTCCAGCTGCCCTTGGTTCTGATATCCATTTATTACAAATTCTGGGTATTATTTGCAAAACACAGATAGACTTCTCTCTGTTTCTGAGGCCCTACACCAACAGTCAGTAAGGGGCAAACTACAGCTCTGATGAGCTCTGTTTTCATATGATCTATAAGTGTATGGATATTTTTTCATATTTATAAATGCCTAAGGAGGTGCAAAAGACAACTAACGCTTTGCAGGTCATGAAAGCTGCATTGCGATTCTCCTTTCAGTCCTACAAGCACCTCCAGTAAACAAAATAGGCAGCTCTCTACCTTGATGGAGCATGTAGAGTATTTCTGAGTCCCATATTTCTGTGTCTCCTATATCAATATACACAGCCCTGAACAATAAACAAAGCCCCCTACATTAGAAATTGATGGTTGACTTCTGAACCAAAGGACTCTGCCCAGCAAGGTACCAAGAGTGTGTACTATATGTGTAAATGCCTCTCTTGCTTCTACCTCTATCTCTCTTCTCTCTGACTCTCCTCTCTGTCTCTCTCTTTCCATCTCTCTCCCTGTCTCTGTCTCCATCTCTTTTCCTCCCTCTGTCGTCCTCTCACTGTATGTGTGCCTGTGTGTGTCTCTGTGCATCTGTGTTTGTACATCTCTCTGTGCGTCTGTGTCTGTGTCTGTTCATGTGTCTCTGTGTGTGTCCCTGTGTATGCGTGCCTCTGTGTGTGTCTCTGTGTGTCTCTGTGTGTGTCTGTGTGTCATGTGTTCACATTCATGTACATGTGTTTAAGCACGGGTAGGTGGTACATGTGCTCCTGATACATATCGCATGAGAGCCAGACAAGCATGTGGTATCTTCTCTATCAATTTCTATCTTAGTTTTGAGACAGGGTCTTCCAGTGCGAGCTGGGTGTGATCAGTGAGTTCCAGAGAGCCCGTCTACCTGCACTGTATCCCCAGTGCTGGAGCTTCAGACCTGCCTTTGTGCCCAGCCTTCTCACATGGGTGCTGGAGACTTGAACTCAGCCCTCGGATCTAAGTAGAAGGCTCTTACCGCCTGAGCCATGTCTCCTGGCCCCACAGAATGATTTTATATTTCCATACACAGAAGCTATTGATGCTAAACCTGGCTTTCCCTCGCAACTCTCTATGGTACAAAGTGGCTAAACCCAGGATACTAAGGAACCAGCCTGACAACCCAGGGTCCTAGGGCAAAACTCTGAGTCAGCCTCCAGCCACCCGGGGGAGGGGGAAGCTGCCAGACAGTATTTCATGAATAGCTCAGCTTAAGTTACTTGGACCAGCTGGGGACTTTCCTTAAGCTACATTTTCCTCTGGCCAAAATCATCCTGGCTAAAGCTGCCTGTTAAGTGTCATACCGCAGAGAAGTGGGTCTTTCTGTTTTCCTCATAACTCTAGGTACTGCCTCTTTGGGCAAGGGAAACCCACAGACCTGGGGTTCAGCTTAAGTAATAAGTGGCTCCCCGCCGAATTAAGCCACCAAGAGAGATGCACTCTGTTTCAGAAGACAAATTTCTCCTTTTGAGCCAGAGTTGTTCCTTACAGTTCAGAACTCAAAATAAGCTCACACGGGTATTTCAGTCCCCCGCCGTCCTGAGTCATGAGCACATAGACTCACTAGGCTATTTTTCAAATGCAGCAGAGAGAACGCAACAGTTTCCAGTGGGTACCAGCTATAAGAACTATGCAATAATGTGAGGGGCCTTTGGAACCCTTCTTGGTAAATAGGAGTCACCTACCATCAACCAACCTGGTAGATAGGAGTCCCTGAGAATGGAAAAATGGACACAGGTCCTGTACTCATCTGGAGGGGGTCTTACCACCACAATTCTTTGCCGGGGTAAACTCGGGAGGAAAGGAACCTGGCTCCTTGATGTGCATGGGTCAAAACAGAAAAAGTCTTACACTTACCAAGGTGAAACGTAAGAATTATGCAAAGCACCGTTTTGACCCAGGCATAGCGGAAGTACTTTGGTACTTATGCCAGGGTAGAGCCAGAGTGTCTTCCCTGGCATTATCTCAAAGAGGTGGGGAATGAACACAAAAAAATCCCTACCCTTGCTGCACTCCTTGGGTGTGCTCACACAGCGCCAGCTAGAGAGGCCAGTGAGTGGGAGAGCTTACTCCAGGCTAGAGGAAGGGCCTGGTGCCAGAGGGCTGCATCCCAGACCCCTCTCTAAGTCCTAGATGAGCTTCAGGTGAGTTACCACCTCCCCCACCACCATCCTCCTTTTGTATCTATACAAAGACCACAAAAACAATACCCACTTTACAACAAAGGTGGACAGGTCCCATAAGGAAATAGTTGTAAAATCCCAACACTTTAGTCTGAGTAGAAGTTGCTTCTAGACATTCATCTGACCTGTGGAACAACACCCTTTCAATTCCTGGGATGTTTCTAAATCCACATGCTCCCAAAGGGAAAGAGAACCACTTCCCAGTAATGTAAAATCACATAAAACATAATCCATACATAACAGAAAGAGAAGTGAGTGAAGGTAAAACTCAGTCTCTAGATGTTCTTCGGAACAATTTCTTCTTCCTAACCTCGCTAAGGTCCTCCATATGCTAAAAGCAAAGCAAACGACAACCACAGTCAGTGGGATTGCAGCTTCAGTGGCCACACTCCATCTTACTGTGCACTGGTACAAAGGCCAAGAGATTTCACTAAAGAGGATAATTCTGTCAGACTTCACGGAGGGAGACGGCGGAGAGAACCATCTACTGCATGATGAGCCTTAGAGAGACCAGCAGACACTACAATGGCTTCAGACACATCACTCAGGTCACCAATTCCATCCTTGCGTCCTCACCAACCTGGGCTTCTGCCACTCTTGAAGCCTCGCTACTTACATCTTACCAAACAAGTTGGAAGGGGAACGTGCTTGTCGTCAATCACTAAGCCATCTTAGCAACCCCTGAATTATTCTTTCAGGTGCAAATAGATGTCAAGTACTCATGAAGAATGCTAAAGTCAAAAAACTTTAGGGGCCACTCAGGAAGGCAGAACAGCTTCCTCTTCCTTTCAGACCACCTGACAAGGATCCTGAACCTAATCCCAGGACAGCTCCAGAAGCCTCTGGTAGCTTCTGCTGAGACATTAGCAATTCTGTTGTGTGAGCAGCCTTCCAGATGTCTCTCCTAGGCCATGGAACGGAAGTGTAGCAGAGCATAATCAGAAATCCAGAGCCATCACCACAAAGTCTACCCACCTGTTCCAAGCTCCAGCTCAGGAATTAACTACTGGCTGGCTCAGTTTTATTTCAAAGGCTGCATGAGATAAATTAATGCAGAAGTTCACGCTAGGGTGTGGTGGAGAAGAGGAGGATGGTTTAGACCTTGTGTATTTGTCGTCAGCGCCACCACCACTTCCACAGTAGAAGTAGGAAGATAAAGGTTTAGAGCTCCACCTTGACCTGAGGGCACCTTTTCCTTTTTTTTGAAGATGACTGTGAAACAGAGCCACACTTTTTTATGAATAAATTCCAGTTTGTCTGTTGCCATGAATAAAAGAGCCAGAGGGACTGGGGTGATGGTCCTGATGAGAGTGGGTGCAGTTGGGGAGTAAACAGAAGTACAGACAGAACAAGATCAGTGGAGGTGGAAGGAATAAACAGATGTTCACCACTGAGTGACCATCTCAGCCTTTCATCTTGGATGCTTTCCATGACACAGCCATAGCGGGGAGAAGCATATCTCTATGACAGTTCCAAAAATCAGGGAAAGGCCCCTGGCTAAAAAAAGATAGGGCTTCTGTAGAAAGAAATATCTAGAAAGAATCCTCCAGACTCAGGTTATACAGATTTTCAACCTTTCCACCACTTCCTCAAGAAACTTAAAACTCCAAGCTCTACCCCAGAACCCTAGTAAGTACAGACCTGAAGTCTGGAAAGAGTAAGAACCTTCTAAGTAGTAGAACTGAGTTCCTACTCAAGTTCAGATGATCGGTGATGGGGGACACCCCTTTTGCACATCACCAAAGTCACCCCCAAAATGTCAAGAGCATGTGTGTCTCACGGGGATGTTCTGAAGACTCATCACACCACACACAGAGTCTTAGTCCATGTCTCTCAGCACAGAAGCATCATTCTCCTCAGGTGCCTCTGGGAGACACTTTACTTCTCTCCTTGACTCTGTGGCAGGGAGGTGGATCCCATGAGCCAAACTGCCAAGAGGCAGGAAGTCCCGAGAGAAAAGAGGCACAGGGGCCAGGCCACACATTAGGACATTTGACAAATCAACCAGTCTCAGCTTCCAAAGCTCTCCCAGAGTCAAGAGGAAAATAACCCAAACAAATGGAACGGAGACAAGAGAGCTGAGTTCTGCCCTCCTTCTAACCCTTCTCTCCCACAGTTCCTGCCCTTTGGTTTTGATTAGAAAGCTCTTCTGTAGCTCCATGCCCTTGCAGCCCCTCAAGCCCCATCCCAAACAGGGATGGCCTCTTATTAAAGACAATCGCGCTTTAATCTATGTACCAGAGCTGGCTAATGATACTGTACTGGGGTTTGGTCCCTTGCCAAGAAGCAAACAGTGCCAATATTTGCAGACTTCCAACAGGAAATTAAATAACTGCCCTGCTGGAAATATGAACCAATTTACGGTGGTCAAACCTGAATCTTCCAAAACACTGGCATGGTTTGTGTGCACGCAGCACTTAGGGACCTTTGAAGGAGACAGGGGGAGCGGGGTAAACTCCACACTTATCTTCAAGACAGACCTAGAAAGCGCTCCTTTCTCCTCTCTGCCCTGCATGCATCCTTCTTGTGGACAGAGACAGTGGGGTGTTTACAACAAGCTGTCCAGAGAAAGCACTGCTGAAACCTCAGGCGGAACAGCAGCGCAGAGTCACAGCCGCAAATCCAGCAGTGCAGGGATGCCGGAAATGCGAAATTCCACTTCCTCCCAGAAGACCCAACCCGAGTTCTACCCGCTCCATTATGAAATGCATATTTAGAAGCTGCCCCCTTCTGCTGAAGCTTTCCTTTTGCATACGTGATGTTTTGAAAATGTTCTTGTTGGCACTTCTCTTTGGCTTCCTCCCCTGGTAGCACCCAGAGCCAAGCACCCAACACAGTACCCGGTACACAGTAAGCAGTCAGTAAAGACTACTCCTTCTCTCTCCTTATAATCACCATCTGCTGGGTAACAACAGGTGTGCAGGGCATCAGGCACATCCTTCCAGAATGCCAGCTGGACAGGCCACAACCCTGCCAGCCTCACAGATCTGTCGCACACAACAGAGGAAACGCCTGTGGCCTCAGCATCGAGACATACGAAGCAGCATGCAAGGGAGGACTCCTTCCTTGTCAAATGCAATGCTCACCATAAACACTCACTCTAAATCTCACCCTGCAAATGAAGATGTGAGGCCACAGGGAGGCTTACCGACCTTCGCTATAAAGAGGCAGCCCTGAACCAGTCTCCAGAGACTGCTGTGGGTATACATCTTCAGCCTGACATCATCGTGGACAAAAAAAATGAGGTTATTGAAACCCACTTCGATGAAACCATGCAACCCCTTTGCTTAGGCCACACCTCCTGAACCCAGCAGGATGTCTGCTGTCCTTCAGGGCCAGCTGGGAGGACACTGGTTTAAGTGACTCTGTGAGCTAGTGCTCACATGGGGTAGGTGTCTACTGGCAGGCAAATGTCCCCAGCACAGACCTTGAGCTGTTGGCAAAATAGATAGTCCGGTTCAGCCCATGGCCAGATTCCAAGAAGGGTTGTCTGTGGGTTCCATACAACCCCCAAATAAGGACTCCGTCTCCTTTAGTTCCGACCACAGATGCCCTGGCATCTCTCACCCGGCCAGATGGCAGTACCATATTCCCCAAGTCCCTGAGACTTCAGTAAAGAGAGTTCCAGAAAAACTCTTCCAAATGGGCAATCCCCATTCCACATGGATCTGTCAGGGTCCGGGCCTAGGAAACTGTCACTCGCAGCAGCTCTCCTGGGTGGCTCAGGACTCACATGGAAGAGGAATCCTCGAGATGAAATGTCTCAACTCACCTGCACAGACAGACAAGCTCACACAGATCCACCAATCAGCACAAGGAAAAGTCACCCAAAGTGCCTTTCCCACTGCAAAACGCACTCGTTCCTGGAGCTATGCTTTGAAAGGAAACATGTTGCTATTGAAGTGGTATTAGTATTATTATTCATTTTTGTCTGTACATAAAATTGAATATTATAAACCAGCATGTTCTGGCTCTCTTTGATGAGTATTTGGGGGGGGGGGACACAAACCTGAGTTCCATAGTGGAGTCAATATATAACAGTTATGTATTCTCCCTTAATATAAAATTATAGGTCACCACGAGAAACAAAGAGACAGGCATCCCTAAAAAAAAAAAAAAAAGGCAAAATTGTTTATCCCCCAAATGCATAATATCTGAAGATGTAACGCCCACAGATTAGCATAATTACTGGTAGCCTGCCTCTGCTGCCTCTGCCTTTCTCCACATCCAAGAAGCCTCCGCCACTAGGAGACTCACCAACGGATTAAAATACGAGCAAAGAATGCTTCTCCCACAGAGCAACCTGGAGGAACAGGAACGCTGCCTCCCCTCCCGAGGGCCAGGTGGTCTCAAATTAGCCAAAAACCCAACTGGGAATCAGAGCGCACTTGGAACGCCAAGAGGCCAGTAATGATATCCCAGAGCGCATGTGCTTTTTTTTTTTCCCCAAAAAAGATCAAAGCTGTAGGAAAGAACGAATTAAGTTCTGAGAGGGGAAGGGCATGCAGAGACAGGAACTGGGCAAAGGGGTCCACGCTCCTAGCCCAGGGGCACATTCCAGCAAAAGGCAGCAGAAGTCACTAGAGGCCGGGGAAAGGTCGGACCCAACCCCTCAGGAGCCCAGAGGGCTGATATCACAGGCTACAAATCAATAGAGTAGGAGAAAGGGGCCGAGAACCTGTTTGAAGTTGTCACATTGGTCTGAAGTAGGTGCAGGACTTGGCTTTCTTGTCCTGCTGCCGAGAGGTACGCAGGGTGCCTGTGTCTATCTGGGACTCCAGGCCAAATTCCTCTAGGTGAGCGGTTCTGCCCCAGGCCTGCTTCAGTTTCCCAATTGCTGCTCAGAGTCCCAAAGCTAAAATGTTCACTAAACAATTTAGCTGCTGCTGAATCAGCCCTCTAAAGCAGCACCCAAAACACCAGGTAGGGAAGTATCTATTCCCTCCCCACTCAAGCGCACTCCGCACTCACTCCGTTTGCCTCCTGTCATTACCAGCTGGGACGGGAGGACGGTCCTTTCAGCCGGGATGGGTACGGAGGAAATCGGCCTTCGCCTTCGCATGCATTTGCCTACCACAAACGATATTGCTAAGCAAATAAAAATCCTCCACCTCCCTAAAACTCCCCTGGATTGGGGTTATCTTTGCTATGATAAAACACTGTGACTAAAAACATCTTGTAGAGGAAAAGGTTTATTTCACTCACACTTCCAGGAAACACTCCACCACTAAGGGAAGTCAGGGCAGGAATTCAAACAGGGCAGGGCCCTGGAGGCAGGAGCTGATGCTGAGGCCATGGTGGGGTGCTGCTTATTGGCTTGCTCTCCGTAGATTGCTCAGTGGACCTTTTTTAGAAGCTGGGACCACCAACCCAGGGATGGCACCCCCTACAATGAGCCAGGACCTTCCCCATTAGACACTAAGTTAAAAACAAACAAACAAACAAACAAACAAAAAAAAACTCCTCAGCCAGATCTTATGCAGGCATTTCCCTAGCCGAGGCTTCCTCCTTTCAGATAAGTCTAGCTTGTTTCAAGGAGACATAAAACCAACTGGCACGTCACCAGGGACTAGACATACTCCTTCATTTAGCTTCTCCCACAGGATGAATGAACTGAGTCTTTTTTTTATGGAGGAGATTCAAGCAACTTCAAAAAAGATTTAAAATTCAATCCTGGGCCTTCTAAATGGCTCAGTGCGAGCCCCACACTCTGAGTTCAATCCTTGTAACCCAGAGAGGTGAAGGAGAGAACTGACTAATGTAAGTAAGTTGTCTTCTGGTCTCCTTATACACCCAACCTGCGTGTGTATACACACACACATACACACACACACACAGAGAGAGAGAGAGAGAGAGAGAGAGAGAGAGACAGAGACAGAGACAGAGACAGAGACAGAGAGAGACAGAGAATCAGGGAAAAAGAGACAGACAGAGAGACAGACAGAGACAGAAACACAGAGGCAGAGAGACTGAGACTGTAATTCTTATTTGGCATATCTTTATTTTGAGACACCCCACTCCCCAAAATTAGCACCCACCTAATTAAAAAAGGGAATTACAGGCAACACCTACCGTCACTCAGAGGCCAGGCGTCAGAGGCAGCTTCTCAGTTTAATCTCTTACCAGCTGTGTGACCTCAGCAAATAACTTAGCCCCTCTGAGCTCAACCCCTTGTCTATAAAATAGGGTCATTTCTCCCTCGCTGTGGGGGGCAAGGAGAACTAAGAGGGGCAATAAAAATAAAGGTCTTGATAGAGTGCTTGACACATAAAACTTAACAGTTAGTAGTAATATTTTAATAGCATTTTAAAACTTGGAGTTTTTTTCTATAGGAAGTAACCCTCATAAACACTGCCTGGCTTCTAAGTGCCACTGCTCTTGTTTTAGTGAAGGAGAAACTGAGCTGGGGGTGGAGCTCAGAGCTGGGGGTGGAGCTCAGAGTTGGGGGTGGAGCTCAGAGCTGGGGGTGGAGCTCAGAGCTGGGGGTGGAGCTCAGTAGGGTTCAATCCCCAAAAATAGATTAATTGGGCCTACAATTTCAGCACACAGGAAGTGGAGACAGAAAGACCAGGAGTTCAGGATCTTCCTCAGCTACATAGTGAATTCAAGGAGCGCCTAGGCTACATGAGACCCTGTCTTAAACAAAAACCAGCATTGAAAGTCAGTTATCAAATTTCAAGATTTCTGTCCAGTCATTTATGGTCTAAGATTTCTGTCCAGTCGTATCCACAGATTCATTTATCCACACATCCACCCAAAGTCTAATTGAGCACCTCTGATTCTACCCCTCTTAGAATCGGAAAAATGCTTCCATAAAGACCCAGAAACAAGTATTTTTAGCCATCACAAGCTGACAATCTCTATCCTAACTGCTAAACTCTGGCATTTAGCATGAAAACTGCCATATGAACACACGTGGATATGGCCCAATAACAATGTACTGGGGGTGGAAGGCTAGCTCAGTGGTTAGTCACCTCCTGCTCTCCCAAAGAAGCCACACTGTGACAGCTCACAACCACTTGTAACTCCAGTTCCAGGGAAAGCCAACACCTCTCACCTCCAAAGGTGCCTGCTTTCATGTACACAAGCCCGAACACCCAACCCCACAGACATACATGCATACACAAATAAATTATAACCTAAAAAAAAAAATAGGTGCCCCACCAGATCTGATGTGCAAGTCTTAGTTTAAAATAGGACTTTACTTTCCCAAAACGTTTTAGCTGTCCAAATTAATCCCCGTCTGGACCTGAAGAGGCAGACACAATGAAAGGCTGCCGTGGCTTCCCCACAGGCACTGCCTGAGTCACCTAGATTTCTCTAGACTGCGTCTTTCAGTAAGTGCTGAGAGAACCCAAACAGACCAGACAGGCAAGGACAGCTTGTGTCAGCATAGGAAACTTTTGGTCTCAAGAGCCTTCCCTGGAAGTGAAGAGAAGGCCCAGAGAAAATTGTGCCATCTAGGTCCCTTTATCTGCGACTCAAAGAACTAGAGCCAAAGCCAAGCCTCCAGGGCAGGGCCTACTCTCCCTTTCCAGAAGAGACAAAGACCAATTCAGGGAGGAGGCCCTGAAGACCTATCAAACGTAGCCTCTGCCCCCAGAAGCCTGTGAGGCTTGAGTAGTCTCTTGACCAAGTTACTCCTCCCAAAGGGCCACAAACTCTTGATTTCAAAAGTAGTCTACACAGCTGGGCCAAGTTTTTATAATTAATCATCTATTTGGTCCCACCCCCAGCCCCAAGGAACACTGATCATTAACTACTTTCTCTTCTACCACAGGCAGCTGCTCTCCACTCCTCCAAGGGCTGTTCAGACCCCGCCCAGCTGTCCCAGCTATATAAAGGACACTTGCCTCTTCCCAGGAGCTGCCAACCACTTAGGGAAAGGGGGGCCAGAAATCTCAAAGGTAATTGGATGCGTGCGGAATCTCCTTTTTCCCATTCTTCCTTCCCCACACTCACCTAAGTTAAAACAAATTATCTATTAACTCCAATCCCAGCACTGTCGACCACTGTCTCCCAGCCCCGCCTGCCCCTTCCAAGGCCAATGACCTGGCTCACTTCAGGTTTCCGACACTCCAGCAGAAGCAAAGAGGAACCAGACAGAACGGAAGCCCTGTGTTCACACACAGGAGTTCTAGCCTCTTCTTTTTCTTAACATAAGTAGTTATTGTCCACAAAGATATCATTTCGTTCATAAAAGATGAGGGTTAGAGTCTCTAGACTGATATTATATTTATGGTTTGGAGCAGTGGCTCTCAACCTTCCTAATACTGTGACCCTCTAACACATTTCTTCGTGTTGTGGTAATCCCAACCATAAAATGATTTCATTGCTACTTCAATACTGTAATGTGCTACTGTTATGAGTCGAATATCTAACATTCAGGACATCTGTTAGGTGACTTCTATGAAAGGGTCCTTTGACCCCTTAAAAGGCTATGGCCCACAGAATTTAGAGATTTCCAGAATACCCTACATAAGCCCTCACCACCCTGCTCCTGCTCCTGCTCCATGGGGAGGAACTCCCTGGCCCTCAGTCAGATGAATCCCTCTACCTGGTAGGCGCTTTCCCCCTCTTCCTCCTGGTGGTTACCATCGGGACTCCTCAATATTTAGCTAGACTGCTATCTTTCTTGTAAGTCTTTCAGTATCTATGAAGGACACATTGGAAAATTCAGGCCAATTTCAGCATAGCATCATGGGAAGGGCAAGTTTCATAAGAAAGATGACATAAGAAAGGCCACTGCCCTTCATCAGACATATAACATGAGTCTCATGTCATCTCAGTGTCTTCTCCAAAATCAAATTGCTTTACTCCGCTGACATAGGAACATTCTGACCTGAAGTATGTCCTCAGGTCCCCTCAAAGACGAGAACTGAGTCCTCTCGGCCCCAGAACTCAGCACTGGATCTGTCTATATCCTGAAGGTCTGAGATTAAACACTACTGCTTCTGTGGGACCCTCTACTGGGCAGAAGAGGTCCAAGGTTACAAGACAACAAAGCCTTCCAAAAGGGACCGAAAAGAAAGCAGTGGACATGTCCCTCCTCTGGCCATTCTCCAAGAACCAACATTCTTCCCCCCAATCAGGCCAAAGGCTTTGAGACCAAACCCACTCACCTATAAAATGAGCACACGAGTTAAATTCTCAAAATGGGTCTCTTGTTTATTAATTGAATACATTTGTCACGAACTATGCAAGGGCTTGCCTTCCCCTGCAGAACACCTGGCCTCTCAACTGCATGAACCCAGGCAGCCTGCTTGGTCCTGCTGAAATTTTGGAGTTGGTGATTTCAAACACTGATGAGGTGGGCTTTTGCTTGCTCATTAGTTTTGTTTCCTTATGTTCTTGTGAAGTTTTTCTGATAAAATATGCTAAATAACCCTGAGTTCAGGCTATTTTCTTTGTCAGCATCTCAAAATTGCTTTCTATGACCTTCTTGTGTGCTTTGTTTTAAAGGGAACTCAATACCTAAAATGCTACACGAGCAAAGTATTCATGACTTGAGAAAAGTACAGGAAATGATTCTGGTTCATAAAAGTTTCCATGCAAGATGTTTGTTAGATCCCATCCACCTGCCTCCTGACATGCTGTGTGTGTGCTGAAGGGCAGTGGCCTTTCTTATGTCATCTTTCTCAGGAAACTTGCCCTTCCCATGATGCTATGCTGAAACTGGCCTCAAATTCTCCAATGTGTCCTCCATAAATACAGGTATGGACAGTGCCCTGACTCTATTCTTCTTGGCAAGCCTTCATGGCCACAGAGTAGTGAGAGCAATGCAAATCCGCAAGTTGTCACACAAGCCTTGAGAGCCACTTTTATGGGTTCTCTTTAGCAGTAGACCTCTTGTTCCTCTTCTGGAAAGCCTTCTATGTTAATGTCCCACCATATTCGGTGTCTCTTACCATGAATCCTGTTTGGCAACTGACATACTCCTTCTCTCCCTGGCAATGGCAGAGAGCTCATTACGGATTCCCAGCACCTGAGTTGACTACCATACAATAGTCCTAATAAGCATCCATTGACCCATGAGGGTAAAAGGTCAAGTCATCTACCAGCTTCAGAATGGATTCCATATTGAATTGGCTATGGCTCTAGGCAAGCACTGAAGTAGCAGGTGGACTTAGTATCAACATCCTTTATCATGGTAAGGCATTTAACCACAGGTCCCTTCTGACAATAATCATCTCCATTATTTTTTTAAAACATCTTGTCTTGACTGGAGAGATGGCTTAGCAGAAAAGATGAGAAGAAAAGATGAGAGTGGGGAACATGCAGAGAACCGTAACTATTGACAATATTGACAATACCAATGAGAAGCCCAGGAGCTTTGCCACAGCTCTGTAGGCCAGAAGCTGGGCTGGGCACTGGGGCTAGAGATAACTGTATCTCTGTTGTTCTCCTCATGAAGCTCAAAGATATTACAATAGACTGGAAAGTGTCTCTGTGTTCTTTCTGATTAGCAAATATCTATCTGTGCCAATCAGCTGCTACTATAAATATTCCCAAAACACCTCAATCAGCAGCAGTGGCTGGTACTGAACTGATACTTGAGAAATAACCATAGGTATAGCACCACCCTTGCCCTCAAGAGTGTGCCATCCCGAAACAGAGCAAAGACAGACCATCTACACGGAGAAACAGAGCTCAGGAAATGGGAAGTCCACAACCAAAGAGGGAAGCTCAGCAGAGCCTGGGGCAGCAGACGTGACTCTGCCTGGGAATAAAGGACACCAGCCAGAGCTCCGTCAGCAGGACAGATGCAATCGAGATGTTGGGGAAGCTGAGGAGATGCAATCTAGAAGCCTGACTGACTGCAAGTCTAGCTGGTGTAGAGACCTGGCTCCTGCACTTTACCTGACACGAGACCTCAGTATTCCTAAGACAAGCAGCACCTCACATTACTACCCGTCCTGAGCTGGGTTGCAGCAATTTCCCAGAGGAGGCAAAAGGACGGAGCTTAGCAGCAGGTTGCCATGGACGACTGCCATCTGGCTTGGCTGACTCAGACTTTTGTTCCCCTTAAGGTTATTTCTTGAGATCAGATGCTCTCAGAAGGCTCTCCAGCAGCAAGATTTGGAGAGTCTAAATTGAACAGAAAGTTAGAACTCACCAGGTAAAGAGCACCTTGGTCAAATGGAAGAAGAAACCGTTTACTCAATAAAGTACCTGACAAATACTAAGCCCTGAATCGAGAGCCATTATTGTCATTTTATATTGTCTCCTTTGTTTCCTCTATGTTCCTAGTCCATCATAAGGCACAGAAACCTTGAAGGGGCTTATCACAGTGATTACAGTTGGAGCCACTAATCTAGGAAACACAAACCAGCAGTGCACACAAAGATAAGAAGAGCACATCTGACAAAAATTTACCTGGATTACAAATCTCCAAGTTTCCTTGAATCCAAAGGGAAGGGGAGGAAGGAGAGAGAAGAAAGAAAGAGAAAAAGGAGAGG